>CAWUFW010000265.1:2677500-3877500 GCA_963921515.1 Calotriton arnoldi
CTCTCTCTACCTCTCTCTCTCTACCTCTCTCTCTCTACCTCCCTCTCTCTACCCCTCTCTCTCTACCTCTCTCTCTACCTCTCTCTCTACCTCTCTCTACCTCTCTCTCTACCTCTCTCTCTACCTCTCTCTCTACCTCACTACCTCTCTACCAACTCCTTCTACCTCTCTCACTCTCTACCTATCTCTCTCTCCCTCTCTCTCTCCCTCTACCTCTCCCTCTACCTCTCTCTCTACCTCTCTCCACCTCTCTCTCTCTCTACCTCTCTCCACCTCTCTACCTCTCTCTCTCTCCCTCTCTCTCTCCCTCTCTCTATACCTCTCTCTCTCTCTACCTCTCTCTCACCTCTCTACCTCACTACCTCTCTACCATCTACTTCTACCTCTCTAACTCTCTACCTATCTCTACCTCTCTCTCTCTCTCCCTCTACCTCTCCCTCTCCCTCTACCTCTCCCTCTACCTCTCCCTCTCTCTCCCTACCTCTCTCCACCTCTCTCTCTCCACCTCTCTCTCTACCTCTCTCTCTACCTCACTACCTCTCTACCATCTCCTTCTACCTCTCTAACTCTCTACCTATCTCTCTACCATCTCCTTCTACCTCTCTAACTCTCTACCTCTCTCTCTACCTCTCTCTCTACCTCTCTCTCTACCTCTCCCTCTACCTCTCTCTCTACCTCTCTCTCTCCTCTCTCTCTCTACCTCTCTCTACCTCTCCCTCTCTACCTCTCTCTCTCTCTCTCCCTCTCTACCTCTCTCTACCTCTCTCTCTCTCTACCTCTCTCTCTCTACCTCTCTCTCTACCTCTCTCTCTCTACCTCACTGCCACTCTACCTCTCCCTCTACCCCTCTAACTCTCTACCTCTCTCTCTACCTCGCCCTCTCTCCACCTCTCTAACTCTCTCTCTCTACCTCTCTCTCTACCTCTCTCTCTACCTCACTACCACTCTACCATCTCCTTCTACCTCTCTAACTCTCTACCTGTCTCTCTCTACCTCTCTCTACCTCTCTCTCTACCTCTCCCTCTACCTCTCTCTCTACCTCTCTCCCTCTCTCTCTCTCCCTCTCTCTCTACCTCTCTCTCTCTACCTCACTGCCACTCTACCTCTCCCTCTACCCCTCTAACTCTCTACCTCTCTCTCTACCTCTCCCTCTCTCCACCTCTCTAACTCTCTCTCTCTACCTCTCTCTCTCTACCTCTCTCTCTCTCTACCTCACTACCACTCTACCATCTCCTTCTACCTCTCTAACTCTCTACCTGTCTCTCTCTACCTCTCTCTCTACCTCTCTCTACCTCTCTCTCTACCTCGCTCTCTACCTCTCTCTCTACCACTCCCTCTACCTCTCTCTCTACCTCTCTCCTCTCTCTCTCTCCTCTCTCTCTCTCTTTCTACCTCTCCATCTCTACCTCTCTCTCTCTCTCTCTCCCTCTCTACCTCTCTCTCTCTACCTCTCTCTCTCTCTCTACCTCTCTACCTATCTCTCTCTACCTCTCTCTCTACCTCCCTCTCTACCTCTCCCTCTCTACCTCTCTCTCTCCCTCTCTACCTCTCTCTCTCTACCTCTCTCTCTCTCTACCTCTCTACCACGCTCTCTCGACCTCTCTACCTCTCTCTCTCTACCTCTCTACCTCTCTCTCTCTACCATCTCCTTCTACCTCTCTCTCTACCTCTCTCTCTCTACCTCTCTCTCTACCTCTCCCTCTCTACCTCTCTCTCTCTCTCTCTCTCTCTCTCTCTCTACCTACCTCTCTCTCTCTCTACCTCTCTCTCTCTACCTCTCTCTCTACCTCTCTCTCTCTCTACCTCTCTCTCTCTCTCTCTCTCTCTACCTCTCCCTCTCTACCTCTCTCTCTCTCTCTCTACCTCTCTCTCTCTACCTCTCTCTCTCTCTCTACCTCTCTCTCTCTCTCTACCTCTCTCTCTCTCTCACCTCTCTCTCTCTCTCTCTCTCTACCTCTCTCTCTCTACCTCTCTCTCTACCACTCTCTACCTCTACCTCTCTACATCTCTTTCTCTACCTCTACCTCTCTCTACCTCTCTCTCTACCTCTCTACCTCTCTCTCTCTCACCTCTCTCTCTACCTCTCTCTCTACCTCTCTACCTCTCTCTCTACCTCTCTCTCTACTTCTCTACCTCTCTCTCTCTACCTCTCTACCTCTCTACCTCTCTCTCTCTACCTCTCTACCTCTCTCTACCTCTGTCCACCTCTCTACCTCTGTCCACCTCTGTCCACCTCTCTACCTCTCTCTACCTCTGTCCACCTCTCTACCTCTCTCTACCTCTGTCCACCTTTCTACCTCTCTCTACCTCTGTCCACCTCTCTACCTCTCTCTACATCTCTACATCTGTCTAGCTCTCTCTCTACCTCTATACACCTCTCTACCTCTCGCTACCTCTCTCAAATATAGCTATAACGTCTACGTATAATACGGTACACTAAGTGGCAGCCGCAGCCTAAAATCACTTCTTGTCCTTAAAAAAACAATCATTACCATATCCAATATATCTCCCCTTTATGACCTTATAAGTATTTACTTCTGCAGCACAATATCCTTTCGTCAACAACATCAAATGTTGCACAGCTAAACACTTATAAGGTCCCAAAGGCGAGACCTATTGGCTATGCCAATGCTTGTTTTTATTGGCCTCGGGAGGTTGGGGAAGAGCTTCTCCAACCTCCCGAGGCCAATTTGCATTTTCATTGCAATGCCGATCGCACGCATGGCACGCTGACGTCATTGCAATGAAAATGAAACTGAAACTTAGTTTCAGTTTCATTGTTTCGGTGCTTGTGGGGCTATTTCAGCCACACAAGCACCGAAACACTTGGGAGAGGTATCATTGGAAAGGGGAGAATCTCCCCTTTCCAATGGTACCCTTCCCTAGTGGATCTCTGTTCGGGGATCACCCAGGAGGGCGTTCCCCAAGCATGGATCCACCCACTAGCCACCAGGGAGGGGGGCAGCCCCTTGGACAAGGGCCTTTGCTCCCCCCCATATAATGTGGGTAAAAACAGTCTTTCTGCCCCCCACTGGGGGGAAGGTGGGGGCATTAGCCCCCAATCTGCCCCCGGGGGGGGCAGAAAGCACCCTAGACGCCAGGGATTTTTTTTATAGGCAAGGGGTGGGGGCTGCCCAGAATGGGCATCGAAATGCCCCCACCCTACTCCCCCAAAGAAAACAAAAGGCTTTCTGCCCCCCCCAGGAGGCAGATGGGGGCAATAGCCCCTGATCTGCCCCCCAGGGGGGGCAGAAAGCCCACTAAGCACCAGGGATTTGTTTATTTATATATACATAGGGGTGGGGGCTGCCCAGAATGGGCATATCAATGCCCCCACTCCCCCAAAAAATGCTACAGTCTTTCTGCCTCCCTAGGAGGCAGATGGGGCAGTAGCCCCCAATCCAGAAAGCACCCTAGATGCCAGGGATTATTTTTTATAGGCCAGGGGTGGGAGCTCCCCAGAATGGGCATACCAATGCCCCCACCCAACTCTCCCCAAAGAATCATTTTACTCGGGAGACTGAGGGGAACGCTGTGGGGTAGGACATTTGTGCCGGCACGGTGATTCCACCCAAAAATATGTGGAAAATGTGTTTTTCGAGCTAAATGTGTTTTTTTCAGCTAAATTTGAGGTTTGCAGGGGATTCTGGGTAGGAAAACGGTGGGAGATCCACGCAAGCCATACCTTGCTGGACTCCCCCGGGTGTCTAGGTTTCAGAAATGTGTGGGTTTGGTAGGTTTCCCAAGATGGCAGCCGAGCTCGGGGCCAAAAACCCAGGTGACCCCCTTGCAAAACCAGGTTGTTTTGTGTTAGGTAATTTTGATGTCTCCTCAATACATTTTGGGCCCTTGCCTGTCGCGGGTACTTGACCCACCCACGCGAGTGAGGTACCATTTTTATTGGGAGACCTGGGGGAACGCTGAATGGTAGGAAATTTGTGTCAGCTCGGTGATCCCACAACTTTCCCACACAGAAATTTGAGAAAAAAGTGATATTTTCAGCTAAATTTGAGGTTTGCAGGGGATTCTGGGTAGTAAAACGTTGGGGGGCCCATGCAAGCCATACCTCGCTGAACTCCCCCGGGTCGCTAGTTTTCATAAATGTGTGGGTTTGGTAGGTTTCCCTATATGGCCGCCAAGCCTGGGACCAAAAACTCATGTGACCCCCCTTGCAAAAGCAGATCGTTTTATGATAGGTAATTATGATGTCTCATCAATACGTTTTGGCCCCTTGCCTGTCGCGGGTACTTGACCCACCCACACGAGTGAGGTGCCATTTTTATTGGGAGACCTGTGGGAATTCGTGGGTGGTAGGAAATTTGTGTCAGCCCGGTGATCCTACAACTTTCCCACACAGAAATTTGAGAAAAATTAGATTTTTTCATCGAAATTTGAGGTTTGCAGGGGATTCTGGGTAGGGAAACGTTGTGGGATCCATGCAAGACATACCTCCCTGGACTCCTCCGGGTTTCTAGTTTTCAGAAATGTGTGGGTTTGGTAGGTTTCTCTAGATGGCCGCCAAGCCCGGAACCAAAAACTCATGTGACCCCCCTTGCAAAACCAGGTCGTTTTCGGATACATAGGGGGCATCTGCGTTTTTGGTCCCGGAGTCGGCAACCATCTAGGGAAACCTAGCAAACCCACACATTTCTGAAACTTTGACACCCGGGGTAATCCAGCAAAATATGGCATGCTTGGACCCCCCAACGTTTTCCTACCCAGAATACCCTGCAAACCTCAAATTTAGCTGAAACAAATCACATTTTTCTCAAGTTTCTGTGTGGAATAGTTCTGGAATCTGCATGGATCCACAAATTTCCTACCACCCAGCGTTTCCCCAGGTCTCCTGATAAAAATGGTACCTCACTCGCGTGGGTGGGTCAAGTACACACGACAGGCAAGGGCCAAAAACGTATTGAGGAGACATCAAAATGACCTATCACAAAACATCCTGGTTTTGCAAGGGGGGGGGTCACCTGGATTTTTGGCCCCGGGCTCGGCGGCCATCTTAGGAAACCTACCAAACACACACATTTCTGAAAACTAGACACCCGGGGGAGTCCAGCGAGGTATGGCTTGCGTGGACCCCCCCAATGTTTTCCTACTCAGAATCCCCTGCAAACCTCAAATTTAGCTGAAAAAATCACTTTTTCCTCAAATTTCTGTGTGGGAAAGTTCTTGAATCTGCATGGATCCACAAATTTCCTACCACCCAGCGTGCCTCCAGGTCTTCCGATAAAAATAGTACCTCACTCGCGTGGATGGGTGAAGTACCCGCGACAGGCAAGGGCCCAAAACGTATTGAGGAGACATCAAAATTACTTATCACAAAACAACCTGGTTTTGCAAGGGGGGTCACCTGGGTTTTTGGCCCCGGGCTCGGCGGCCATCTTGGGAACCTACCAAACCCACACATTTCTGAAAACTAGACCCCCGGGGGAGTCCAGCGAGGTATGGCTTGCGTGGACCCCCCAACGTTTTCCTACCCAAGGCCCAAGCCCGGAGGCCAAGATTATTGCAATTTTCTTTACTGCGCCACCCACAGCAGCTCCTTTAAAGAACAAAGAACATTAACAAAAGTTCTAAGAATTCAACAAAGGGCCAGAACCTCCAGCCACTTTCCTTCTATTTTGCTGCTGCCCAAACAGATAAGTCTTGTGTGCTAATGCTCCTGCTGTTACCTGTTGGTGTGTTTATGTTGAAGAGTTTTAAAACTTAGTGAGTGTTGTATGCATGGTTTGAATCAGCTGTAGAATCAGCATATGTGCGAGTTTTATGTTTAATAGATCTAATCTAGATGAACTCAGTTTTGAGGTTGTTTGAGAATAATTTTTATTATTAATACGAACCAGGGGGAAGCATGTATAATTTTATGCTGTTAGACTAAAATCATTAATGCGTTTAGGCGATCGCAGTAAATATTGTATGTTTCTAAGTACCCACGTTCATGCGCTCAGTACATCGGTCCTTCCGTGTTTGGGAAAACAACATTTCGTTTTTATTGGAAAGGAGACTTCCGTTTTAACAAGCGTAGCAGTTTTTTGGAGATTATCGGGATCTATGTAGGGGGCGCATATCTGAAATGCGCTTGGTTTAACATTTCAAGTGGCATCAAAGATTATGTATTTTTTTTAAAGTAAACTGACCTTTTGTGTGGAATACTTTGTGCGAGGCGAGTGCAGGCATCATAATGGGAAGACGTCATGCCGAGAGGACATCTTAGGTGGAGTGGAGTTGACGCGCTATCTCCTCACCGGGACGCGCATCTCGGCTCCGGCTTGACGCACACGCATTTACTCGCACGTCGAGCTGGACGCGTGCACGAGGTTTCCTGTCAGTTACCGATCGGGAAACTGACAGGAAAGACTCGCGAAGTGTTGTGGACTCATTTTGGCAAAAGAAAAGCTCATTAGGAGAAAATAAAACTGAGGTATTTTGTGAGAAGATTATTTTGTATGAGAGGAATTTTGTGTTATATTTAAATTTTGGAAAAAGAATATTGAGAAGGTTGGCAGCTGTATTTTTGTTAAAGGATTTTGAGAGGATTTCAGAGGGGTTATCAACAAGTGGACTTTTAGGTAGTTTTATTGTAGGATAGGTTATCTTTAAGTAGCTAGTTGGAAGAATATAATTCAGTAAAATGTCAGAAGAAAACGTTAGTAGACAAGGCGACATGGGTTTGGAGGAAAAGATTGACAATATGTTAAATAAGTTTGCTACTGACTTAGATAAAAAAAATGGAAAAGAAATTTGAGGATTTTATAAAAAATAAAGGGAATTCCTCCCAAGAAGAACGTTTTTGGTCAGCAGGAGAAGGTCCAGGACCAATGATGAAAAAGGGAGGAAAAGTCAGTAGGAAAAGGAAAAATGTGGATGTTGATAGTTTTAGGAACAAGAGAGCAAAGGCTGCCTATGCCGATGGTGGATTTCGTAGTCGTACAAAACATGGAAGTGTCGAGGACACACATGGGGACCATGGTAGAGGTCCAATTACTTCAGAATCTAGAACTAAAGGAAGTAGAAGGCATACTACTATTCTTTGTGATGAATCATCAGGCAGCGCAGAGATTGAGCTGAGTTGCTCATCGGATTTTGATTCTGAAGTAGGGATTGTTGGAAAGGATAAGTAAGGGGGAAAGCAAAGTAGGTGACAAGGCGGATGGCCTTGGTGGGGTGATGGACCCCCTTGGGGAGTCAATGTTTGACCCGATGTTGTTGAAACATCCTCTGTCTCCGGAATGAAGTCCGGCTCCGCATGTAGCTGAATACGTGGAATTGTGGTTAAGGAAACAGATTCCAAAAGATGTGAGATTGAGACTACGTTCTGAATGTCCACGTCCCAGTCTGGCAAAGAAAATTGCCATGACACCTGATCTTGACGCAAAAATAATAGCGTTCATTGGGAAAGGTGGAAGAGATTCCAGGAAGGGTCTAGACAAAGGATTGAGAATGTGCCAAGATAGGCTCCTGGATTTAACAGGCCCGCTCACTAAAATCTTTGATATGGCTGAAGAGGCCTATGTAGGGAAGACATTTTTGGATGTGGAAGAGTTGAGAGTATGGATTCAAAGAGCGGTATGTTTTTTGCTGGGTAATGCAAACACAACCCTTTCGGTGGAGAGGAGGAAGAGTATCCTTCTCAAAATAGATCCCAAATTAGCTGAGCTAGCTAATAATGAAGCTGGCTTGGAAGCCAATGGCATGTTATTCGGAGAGGCATTTATCAAGGAAATGTCTAAATATGTTGGGGCATTCAGCTCGCTTCAAAAATCTCAGAGGGAGATCAAAAAGGTCTTTGACCGTCGTGTTTTTGGCGGGGCTGGGCGAATTAGAGGTCGATTCCCCGGCCGTGGACAAGGGATCACAAGGGCCTCATTCTCAAGAGGATTCAGGCCATACCAATATCAGACTCAGACTGGTTACCAACCCGGGAACTTCTATCCACAAAGACAGAGAGCCAATTCGAGAGGAAATAGACGGTCTAGGGGATCAGGTAAGTCAAGGCCCTTTTGTTATCCATGTAAAGTTGGGCGGCAGACTTGCTCAATTTTATCAAAATTGCTGTGCGATAACAGGGGACCCATGAGTTCTTCAGTCAGTCATGGGGTATCACATAGATTTCGCAGAGGAACCGGTTCAGTAACAATGTTCGGATATGATAAAATTTGATTCAAAGTTAGCGGATCTAGTAGATACAGAAGTGAGAGAATTGGTAAAGAAAGGTGCAATTGTGGAGGAATTGGATCACTGTGTGGGGTTTGTGGGCAATATTTTTCTGGTGGAAAAGAAAGGGAAAGGTATGAGACCAGTCATAAATTTGAGACAATTAAACAATTGGGTGGAATACCATCACTTCAAGATGGAAGGAATGCATATGCTGAGGGATGTGTTACAATCTGGAGACTGGATGACACGTCTAGACTTGAAGGATGCTTACTTAACTATCCCTATTTGGAAAGAACATCAGAGATTTCTAAGGTTCAGGTGGGGAGGAAGGTTATGGAAATTTGTATGTCTCCCCTTCGGGTTATCCTCGGCACCATGGTGTTTCACCAAAATGCTCCGTCCTGTAGTTGCCTTCTTGAGAGAGAGAGGAATTCGTCTGATTATTTATTTGGACAACATTTTAATTATGGATCAGGAGAAAGCGAGAGTAGAGGATCACACGAGATTGACGATAAATTTATTAGAGAATCTTGGGTTTGCAATAAACAGAGAGAAGTCTTGTCTAATTCAAGTCAAGAGACACAGTTTTTAGGGTTTTTGATAAACACTATTCAAGGTCAGCTGAGATTACCGATGGAAAAGATAAAGAGATAAGAAAGGAAATTCGAAGAGTATTGTTGATGGAAGTGATTTCTTTGAGAATGTTGGCAAGGATTGTGGGACTGTTGTCTTCAACAATTCAAGCTATTTTTCCAGGACCTTTGAATTATCGTGCTCTTCAAAGGTTGAAGGGCGGTCACTTAAGACGTGGTATGAAATATTCCGAGGAAATAACCCTTTCAGAGGAAGCGAAGTTAGAACTTCAATGGTGGTTAAGAAATATGGAGGCTTGGAATGGGAGAACAATTTTCGGAGTAAATCCGGAATTGATTATAGAATCAGATGCGAGTTTGACTGGTTGGGGTGCTCGTTGTGGTGTGACATTGACTGGAGGTATTTGGACAGTGGAAGAAAGGAAAATGCATATAAATTGCCTATAATTGCTTGCAGGGTCTTTTGCGATAAAGAGCTTTACAAAGGACAAGGCATGTTGTTCAGTTCTGTTGAGAATGGACAATGTCTCGGCAGTGAGGTATGTGAACAAATTAGGGGGTCCTAGATCAAAGGATCTAGCAGATCTAGCAAGAGTTTTTTGAGTCACAATATCCTGGTTCAGGCGGAACATATTCCAGGTCTGAGGAATGTGGAAGCAGATTGGTGCTCGAGGAATTACAGAGATTCCAGCGATTGGAGTCTCCAGAGGTCAGTGTTTTTGAGGTTGATGGAAGTTCAGGGACCTTGATATGTGGACCTGTTTGCGAACAGGAGGAATGCCCAGTTGGAGACATTTTTAAGTTGGCGTCCGGATCCGGAGTCGGCAGGGATAGATGCTTTCAGGCAGGAGGGGACTTCGTCCTTATGCTTTCCCTCCATTTGTTATGATCACTCGAGTGACCTTATTGGTTCGCAAATGGAGGGAGACAGTAGTTTTGATAACTCCCTTCTGGAAGTCTCAAGTCTGGTACCCAATCCTACTAGAAATGTTGATAGATTTTCCAATTTTGCTTCCAATGTTTCAAGACATTTTGTTGGGACCGTTGGGGGAACATAACTAGTTGGTGTTATCAGATCAGTTGAGATTGATGCCATGGAAAATTTCAGGCGAGTCTGGGAAGTGCCAGGACTTTCAGAGGAGGCTTCTAACCTTATTAGAGAATCCTGGGCTCCGGGGACTAGGAAAATGTATAGATTGGCATGGGAGAAATGGTTACGCTGGTGTGTGGAGAGGGATTTTGATCCCGTTTCAGTGGGTGTAGTGGAAATAGTCAACTATCTAACAACCTTGTTTAGAGACGGTCTGGCTTGCAGAACTATCAATGTTCATAGATCAGCCATTGCTGCTGGTCATGAGCTGGTTAATGGTGTTTCTGTGGGGCAGAATGTTCTGGTGAAAATGTTAATGAGGAGCGTGAGAGTCTCTAAGCCCCCTGTGGACAGATATTCTTCAGTTTGGGATATTTCGAAGATGTTATCATATTTGGAGAATTTAGGAAACAACAGAGGGTTGGATTTGAGGATTTTAAGTGGGAAATTGACGACGTTGTTGTGTCTGCTTTCTTTTAGAAGGGTTTCAGATGTTAAAGCTCTGGATGTTTGTGCTAGGATTTTTAACCCAGAAGGAGTTTGTTTCTATCTGTGCAGAAGAACGAAAACTAATTCAGAAACAATTTTTTATCCTTATTTTGATAAGCTTGAGTGTTTATGTGTTGTGCGTTGTCTGAAGGAGTATGAGAAGAGAACTACTGGAATTCGTTCTTCAAATGAAAAGCAGCTTTTAATCTCTTACAGGAAACCTCACTGGGCTGTGTCAAGCCCGACTCTAGCTAGATGGGTGAAGGAGGTGATGAGGAATGCTGGTGTTGATGTGAGCAGGTTTGGTGCACATTCAGTGAGAGGTGCTTCTGCCTCTAAAGCATTCATGCTTGGGGGTGCTTTGCATGATATTCTGAGATGCGCTGATTGGTCAAATGATTCAGTGTTTCGGAAATTTTATTTTAAACCAGTGATTAATGCAGCTTCTTGTTTGTTAGAAAAGCTTTGAACTTGCAATAATCTTAGCCTCCGGTCTTGTCATAAAATGTAGATTTTCATCAGCTTTGATGGACAGAAAATCTGGATTTTATTAAAGACACGGAGGCTAATATTATCCCTCCCTTACCCAACCCTTGTTTGGTAATTGTCATTTGTTTTTTTCTTAGGTCGTGGTCAACAATGAGTTGAGAAGATGGTGTCCTGAAAAGAGTGGTTAACCTTTCGTCTGGAGTTATTGAGCTTTTGCTATTATGAACTTATGTTTTGGTTATGTTGCAGTGCGCAAAAAAGAAGGAAGATGGCTGGAGGTTCTGGCCCTTTGTTGAATTCTTAAAACTTTTGTTAATGTTCTTTGTTCTTTAAAGGACCTGCTGTGGGTGGCGCAATAAAGAAGATTGCAATAATATAAGCCTCCGTGTCTTTAATAAAATCCAGATTTTCTGTCCATCAAAGCTGATGAAAATTTACATTTTTCCCTCTTTATATTTTCCCAAATGAATTGCTATATACCCGGTACACAATAAAAAACCATAGCAAGACGCTGCTCAGTTATTGGCTCTGGGTTCCTCGGGTTCTTGGTAAACCTACAAGTCCTATATACACAACCAGAAGGGTCCAGCGGATGTAACGGTATATTGCTTTAAAAAATATGTCATACTTCGAAAAAGTTACAGGTGAAAACGTTGGCACAAATGGCTGTTTTTTTTAACTCATTTTCAATTTTTCCTATTTTCAACTGTTAGTTTCTATAAGAAAACCTTGAAGGATCTACACAAATGACCCCTTGTTGAATTCAGAATTGTAACTACTTTTCAGAAATGTATAGCTTTCCAGGATCCATCATTGCTTTCATACCCATTTTTACCATTAACTGGAAGGAGGTTGAAAGCACCAAAAATAGCAAAATAGGCTAAGTCCCAGTAAAATGGCAAAACTGTGTAAAAAATTTGGGTTTTCTGACAAAAGTCTGTCAGTCCCTGAAAGCCGGGAAGATGGCGAGTTCAGCTCCACAACCCCTTTGTTGATACTATTTGCAGGGAAAAAACCAGATGCTTTCATCTGCAGCCCTTTTTTCCCATTTCCCCCCCAAAAAAACAAAATTTAGCTGTATCTTGGCTAATTTCTGGGTCCCCTTCCGGTGGAATCAATAAACCCTGGGTACCTTTATAGTCCCCATGGTGTTGGAAGAAAAGGGCGCAAATTTGGCGTGGATCCCTTATGTGGACAAAAAGTTACAGGGGCCTAAGCGCCAACTACCCCAAAAAGGCCTTGGCAGCGAAGAGGTTAATGAACTTTGACCAAGGGTTACAGCTATCAAAATTGAGAGAAGCTAAGTGAAGCAGTCTGGGGGATTTGTTTTATAAACATGGGGCTGATGTAGTTGGTGTGATGGGTAGGATGGAAGGCTCAAAGACACAAGCAAAGAGCCTTAAACCAGCATCTTTCCTGTATGAGGAGCCAAAGTAGCGAAAGCGTGCTTCGCTCCCAGCACCAGACTGCTATGCGGCGAGGTGCAGTGACATAAGGTAAAGTGGTGGGGCCCCCCTGCAGAATATGAAGAGGGGCCCGGCTCCCATATCTCACAGTTATTTATTGGCCTTGGTCTGAATGGGGCCCCTCTGAGGGGCTGAAGGCCCCTGAAAGCTCTCACCCCCTTCCCCCCCTGTGCTGCAGGAGCTTGTGTTATGCTCCTGAATCAGTGGTGTAACATTAGCCCCCACAGCCCCGCGGTGCAGAGGGGGCGAGCTCCAGTGGGCTCCCTCCGGCACTATGCACGGGCAACGGACCGCTGGCCTGAGAGCTCCTGACTAGGACCAGAGTGTGGGGGACCCTCTCCATGTTCTTTGCAGGGGCCCCCCTCGAGTTTCGTTACGCCACTGCCCTGAGTTGTAGACCGCTGAAAGGCGCCTACGGCAGAAGCAGGTAGGGGAGAAAGGTTGGGGCCAGCCCCACGGACCTTGTTTGCTCAGAATCCAAAATAGCTCACAAGCCAGCGGGGGCTCAGCTTCGGAGCCATTATTGCAGCTAAAAATATCCCGGGCACAAGTCAGCCTGAAGGAACCCCACAGACTTTTGGGTTTCATGTGGGTGTATTTCAAATTTTGCTTTCTTGGCTGGCGCTAAAAGGCTCTTGAGTTTGTGATGTTTTTATTGACTTGCAATCATGTTTACACTGGCACGTCTGCGAAGCGGCCACATTACGTCAAGTTCTATTATCTTGGTAGTTTTATAGTGCCTTTTATACACCTTTTGACGCATAAAGCGCTTGCTGTGTCTATTCTCGTCCTATAACCAGCACATTGTAAGCTGCTCTCAGGCATCCCTATGTCATATCATCCAATCTAGTTTTTTCTTTGCATTCTGGTACATGCTGGTCTATTTATTCCAATATGAACCCAGGACTACGTGTCCCAGAATGCAGTGTAAAGCAGTATTTGTTGACCTACTGACGCACATGAAATCAGAAAATGTAAGAGCTAGATGCTTGAAAGTTCACAAGTTTAAATCCCAGCAAGGCCAACTCAGCCTTCTATCCTTTCAAGGTCGGTACCATCAAATTAGGGAATAGTAACATCTGTGATTTTCAATACTTAGAAATGACATGCGAATGGGAAGATGCACTATCTGAAAAAACATCTTACGATTGAAAAATAATTCTTAATAATTGATGATAAAATTAGATTTTTTTACAAAAAGAATCCCATTGTTCTCCCAAATGTTCCCTACTACAATTGTCAACTATTAACAGGAATGTCATGTTTCTGTATGCCTGTCCGGATTTCAAGAATAAAGTTCAGCAGTTAAAGATGTTCTCACTGTCAAATTACTTCCACAACTTGAGCATTAGTGGCTCTTTATTAAAGTGAAACATTTCCCTTTGACTTGTACATTATTTATTCTACTGGCACAAAAATGTCAAGAACAATCAGAACTTGGGAGTAGGTGGGTGACCTAGCATAAGCACGTCAGGGGAGATGCAGCAGTTGTAAGGCTGTTTTTACACTACTATAGTAGCAAATTATGATAATTTATGTAAATTTATGTAACTGCTTTTGAGTGATAAGGTGTCACTCAAAGTGTCACAGATAAGGCATTGAAACATCACACATAAGCACAATGAAAAAACGGACATGTCACACATAATCAAGCTGACAACTTGGTACTTATGTGAGGTCACACGGAGGTCATAGTTATTAGCAACACAGAAAGATGATGGAGGGAATGCTGAACATTGTCAAACATTCACCCCCTGTCACAGATCTGGGTTAAATCCATGGTTCTTTTGCTCACCACGCCACCCCAGCTCAGACCCAGCCATATGCAGATCAGTCTTGACCCTGTTCCTCATGGGAACAGTCCAGCCCGAACTGCCAAGCCATGTCTTCCCTGGACCAGAAACAAGCATCCTGGGACCGGTTTCGGGGAAACACCCCTCATCAGCCAGGCTAGCTTGAATCCAGTGGTGCAGCGAGCACAGGACCCACGTCTGGGCATACCCTTCCCACTGAGGGCAACTATAGCAACACAAAAAGATGATGGACGGCATTGTCAAACATTCACCCCCTGTCACAGATCTGGGTTAAATCCATCGTTTGTTTACTCACCACGTCACCCAGTTCAGACCCAGCCCAAACTGGCAAACTGGAGTGGCTCGGCGAGCAAAAAAACGATTGATTTAGGCCCAGATCTGTGACTGGGAGTGAATGTTTGACAATGTTCAGCATTCCGTCCTTTATCTTTTTGTGCTGCAAGCGGTCATAGTTATTTACGTTGCGTTTCTACCATGCATTCCTAATAATACTGTGGCCTTCTATTGCTAGGAGCTGCCAAGCCCAACTGTACATCTAGATGCTATGGCTGAATAATTGCTTCTGCTGGGCTTGTAAGCAGAGGTGCACAGATCATCAGGGTGAAGGCAGTGAGAGGTGGCAGTGGTGAGGGAGGAGGGAGGGGTTGAGGGCTCAGTATTTGATAAAAGTGGTGTGGCAAGAATGATGATGCAGAAGTGACATCATAGGAAGTGACATTACATGCTAAGGAGCACTCTGAGGTAGGTACCTGACAGGTGGAGGCATGGCGGTAGAGGCAAATGTCGTAGTAAAACACACATAAAGGCCAGTGACTTGGAGCTGGTGCTGAGGGAGGTGGTGATGTATGAAGTCTGGTAGTAGTAGGCGCTGGTACCTACCCCACTTGCACATCAGAAAGGCTCTGCTTGAGTACTCTCACAAAGGTTTTGACACTGGTCTTTTGTGACAGAAGACAAGCTGCGGCCAGAACAGGGAGGAAGGGGATGCCTGACACCTCAAGGAGGTGGAAACCTCAAGAAGCTTCTCCAACTTCAAATTGAGAACCAGGTATAAATATTGGACCTCAGAGCCCAGCGCTCCAATATACTTCTGGACCTGTGGACCCTGAAGGGAAGAAGGACTGTTGTGCTGCTAAAAGGTCTGTCACTCTGCTGGACTGTTGCCCTTCTGTGCTGACCGCTCTGTTGTCCTCTTATCTGGGTGGGAGAGACAGGACCTGCAGCTCTAAACCCAGGACGCCAGAGTGACTCCAAGGGCTAGTTGGCTGGTCTTCTGATCAGAAGCCTCGGGGACAGAACAGGTTTCCAACAACCTTTAACCCAGCAACTGGACTCTGCCTTCTGTGAGTCCTGCCCTCCCAAATGGTGCCACCCCAGTCCTGGACCCTTGGAAGTGGACCTGAAGGTGCTCTGCCAGCCCATCTGTGGGTTCAACTGAACTGAAACATCTCCTCCATAGCACGGCGCTTCGCCCGCAGAACCAGTGCATCACCTCTGCTGCTCCATGCATCACCCTCGGAACCAACTCATCGCCTCTGCTGCGCAGACTTCTCCGGTGCAGGGACTTCACATTGCCCATCAGAACCGCCACTCCACGACACATCTCCAGGCTAGGGCATCGTGTCTCCCAATGCAGCCCATTGGATCTGGTGCTGCGCAGCACACCTCCACACAAGGACATCGCACTTCCCAGCTCTCAGGAACCGTCGCTGCATGCCGCATCTCCTCACCCGGATCTCGCATCGCCTCTGCTGCACGATGCATCCTCAACGTGGGACTGCGTATCTCTCCGCAACCAGGATTAAGGTACTGTGTTCAGCGGGCCTTAATGGGCCCCTGTAGCTGGCCCACGCTGCATCGCGGTCATGCTTGTCCCGATTCGCCGCCACCAGATCACCATAGTTGCCATTTTGTACTTCTTGGTGCTATTTTCACTGAAATCTTTCAACTTGCATATCTCCGGTTTTACTGACTGGATTTGTGACGTTTTGGTCTTCATTTATTTATTAAAATTGACTTTATTTTTCTAATTTGGTGAGGGATTCTTCTTGTGTTGTGTTTTCATTTTACTATTGTTTGAAGTGTTGCACAAATACTTTACACACTGCCTCTAAGTTGAGCTCTGTGCCAAGCTACCAGAGGGTCGATCACATGTTAATTTGGGGTTTGCTCGTGACTTCACCCTGACAAGGATTGTGGTTGCTGCTTGAGTAGGGTTGCACCCCCCTGAAGCCCCATTTCTTACAGGCTGGTACTACAGCAGGTGGTGATGTATGACGTCTGGTAGTAGTAGGAGCTGGTATTGAGGGAGATGGTGATGTATGAAGTCTGGCAGTAGTTGGGGTTGGTACTGACGAAGGTGGTGATGAATGAAGTCTGGCAGTAGTAGGGGTCAGCACCGGGGGAGGTGGTGATGCATGAAATCTGGTAGTAGTAGGGGTTGGTCTTGGAGGAGGTGGTGATAAATGAAGTCTGGCAGTAGTAGGTATTGGTACTGACGAAGGTGGTGATGAATGAAGTCTGGCAGTAGTAGGGGTTGATCTTGGAGGAGGTGGTGATGAATTAAGTCTGGTAGTGGTAGAGGCTGGTACTGACGAAGGTGGTGATGTTTGAAGTCTGGTAGTAGTAGGCGCTGGCACTGAGGGAGGTGATGTATGAAGTCTAGTAGCAGGAGCTGCTGCTGAGGGAGGTAATGACGTATTAGGTCTGGTAGTAGTAGGGGTTGCTACTGTGGGAGGGGTGATGTATGAAGTCTGGTAGTAGTAGGAGTTGCTTCTGAGGAAGGTGGTGATATAAGACGTCTGGTAGTAGGAGGAGCTGGTATTGAGGGAGATGGTGATGTATGAAGACTGGCAGTAGTAGGGGTTGGTACTGACGAAGGTGGTGATGAATGAAGTCTGGCAGTAGTAGGGGTCAGCACTGGGGGAGGTGGTGATGCATGAAATCTGGTAGTAGTAGGGGTTGGTCTTGGAGGAGGTGGTGATGAATGAAGTCTGGCAGTAGTAGGTATTGGTACTGACGAAGGTGGTGATGAATGAAGTCTGGCAGTAGTAGGGGTTGATCTTGGAGGAGGTGGTGATGAATTAAGTCTGGTAGTGGTAGAGGCTGGTACTGACGAAGGTGGTGATGTTTGAAGTCTGGTAGTAGTAGGGTTGCTACCGAGGGAGGTGGTGATGTATGAAGTCTAGTAGCAGGAGCTGCTGCTGAGGGAGGTAATGACGTATTAGGTCTGGTAGTAGTAGGGGTTGCTACTGTGGGAGGGGGTGATGTATGAAGTCTGGTAGTACTAGGAGTTGCTTCTGAGGAAGGTGGTGATATAAGACGTCTGGTAGTAGGAGGAGCTGGTATTGAGGGAGATGGTGATGTATGAAGACTGGCAGTAGTAGGGGTTGGTACTGACGAAGGTGGTGATGAATGAAGGCTGGCAGTAGTAGGGGTCTGCACTGGGGGAGGTGGTGATGCATGAAATCTGGTAGTAGTAGGGGTTGGTCTTGGAGGAGGTGGTGATGAATGAAGTCTGGCAGTAGTAGGGGTTGGTCTTGGAGGAGGTGGTGATGAATGAATTCTGGCAGTAGTAGGTATTGGTACTGACGAAGGTGGTGATGAATGAAGTCTGGCAGTAGTAGGGGTTGATCGTGGAGGAGGTGGTGATGAATGAAGTCTGGTAGTGGTAGAGGCTGGTACTGACGAAGGTGGTGATGTTTGAAGTCTGGTAGTAGTAGGCGCTGGCACTGAGGTGATGTATGAAGTATTTAGTAGTAGGGGTTGCTACCGAGGGAGGTGGTGATGTATGAAGTCTAGTAGTAGGAGCTGCTGCTGAGGGAGGTAATGACGTATTAGGTCTGGTAGTAGTAGGGGTTGCTACTGTGGGAGGGGGTGATGTATGAAGTCTGGTAGTAGTAGGAGTTGCTTCTGAGGAAGGTGGTGATATAAGACGTCTGGTTGTAGTAGGAGCTGGTGTTGAGGGAGATGGTGATGTATGAAGACTGGCAGTAGTAGGGGTTGGTACTGACGAAGGTGGTGATGTATGAAGTCTGGTAGTAGTAGGGGTCATTACTGGGGAGGTGGTGATGTATGAAATCTGGTAGTAGTAGGGGTTGGTCTTGGAGGAGGTGGTGATGAATGAAGTCTGGCAGTAGTAGGTATTGGTACTGACGAAGGTGGTGATGAATGAAGTCTGGCAGTAGTAGGGGTTGATCTTGGAGGAGGTGGTGATGAATTAAGTCTGGTAGTAGTAGGGGTCAGTACTGGGGAGGTGGTGATGCATGAAATCTGGTAGTAGTAGGGGTTGCTACCGAGGGAGGTGGTGATGTATGAAGTCTAGTAGTAGGAGCTGCTGCTGAGGGAGGTAGTGACGTATTAGGTCTGGTAGTAGTAGGGGTTGCTACTATGGGAGGGGGTGATGTATGAAGTCTGGTAGTAGTAGGGGTTGCTACCGAGGTAGGGGGTGATGTATGAAGTCTAGTAGTAGGAGCTGCTGCTGAGGGAGGTAGGGACGTATTAGGTCTGGTAGTAGTAGGGGTTGCTACTGTGGGAGGGGGTGATGTATGAAGTCTGGTAGTAGTAGGAGCTGCTTCTGAGGAAGGTGGTGATATATAGTAGTAGGGTCTGGTACCGATAGAGGTGCTGATGTATAAAGTCTGGTAGTAGTAGGGGCTGGTACTGAGGGAGGTGGCGATGCATGAAGTCTGGTAGTAATAGGCGCTGGCACTGAGGGAGGTGATGTATGAAGTCTGGTAGTAGTAGGGGCTGGTACCGCGGGAGGTAGCGATGCATGAAGTCTGGTAGCAGTAGGAGCTGGTAGTGAGGGATGTGCTGATGTTTGAAGTCTGGTAGTAGTAGGGGCTGGTACCGAGGGAGGTGGTGATGTATGGAGTCTGGTAGTAGTAGGGGCTGGTACAGAAGGAGGTGGTGATGTATGGAGTCTGGTAGTAGTAGGGGCTGGTACAGAAGGAGGTGGTGATGTATGAAATCTGGCCTTAGTAGGAGCTGGAATTAGGGGAGGTGGTGATGTATGAAATCTGGCCTTAGTAGGAGCTGGTATTGGGGGAGGTGGTGATGCATGAAGTCTAGTAGCAGTAGGGGCTGGTACTGTTGGAGGTGGCGATGCCTTAAGGTTGATAGTAGTAGGGGCTGGTACTGTGGGAGGTGGTGGTGCATGAAGTCTGGTAGCAGTAGGGGCTGGTACCGAGGGAGGTGGTGATGTATGAAGTTTGGCCATAGTAGGAGCTGGTATTGGGTGCGGTGGTGATATACATAGTGTCCACACTGTTCTTCTAGTCCTGAGGGGTCTGTGCTTGCATTTGGGGCCAGTGGACATTTCCTAGGCTGGCCAGTTTCACACCCAGGGCAGGTCTGGCTGCTGCGTTCTGAATATTCTGTAAATTTACCATATGGTGGCTGAGTCCCACGGAGGGTGCATCAGTCCATGTATTAACTGACCCCTGTGTCACCAGAGGATGGCACCGGTTGGTCAGCCTTGCCAGGCTCATACAACTGCTGCTGAATGAACCAGGCCCTGGAGGGGCTTAGGGTGAAGCCAGGCCTTGACTGCCGTGATGACAGATTAGTTGGACAAGAGGATGGCCAGAAGGCTTGGAGCAAAGGACAACATCAAACAGATGTTTGCATGGAATGAGCACAAGTTGGCCTTGCATCCACCAGGCGACCGGAAACATCTGGCTGTCTAAGCTTCACTCTTGAGTGGGGAATGGTCAAGGCTGTCGTACTTCCCTACCATCTCGGTGACCTGACGGTTACAGATGTGGGGAAGGACTCTTCTACAACACACTGTGTTGTTGTATAGCATTGAAAGGACAATGGGTACTGCACAAGCTCAGTGGCCTTCAGACTATTCCATGTGATCGCCTCGTCTCTCTTTAATCTCACCGTTCAGCCTCTGAGCATGGTCTTCACTTTGGGGATACAGAACTTCAGGTCAAAGCCGACCAGCACATCACAGAGGTCTTGAGCCTTTGTGGCGGTGAATTGGCTCCTGTTCTCATTCCAGAAGTTCCTGCCTAGTACCTTCCTGGGATATGACATGTTCAATTAGTGTTCTGCATGTAGTGCTGCTGAAGCTGATCCTCTGGCAAACCTCAGGGCATCTGGTAAATGCATCAAGGATATATCACATGTATGCATTATCACCTGCTGCTGTTGGAGCACTCCTACAAAGGTTATGGACACTGTCTGTCTAGGGTAACTGACCCTAGGCCTCTGTGGGAGAGCGCCCTTGTGGGGCGCACTCTCATCCTTAGGGTGCCCGTAGTCCCACTTGGCCATTCCACCATCATTCCCATGCCTCCTATGAACATGGACGCACAAGCTACATCCTGTGCATGTGGAAAAGACATGTCTCAAATTCGTGGCACAACCACAGCTGGTTAAATTTATATAAAAAAAATAGGAAATAATTGGAGGCCAGTATCAGCAATCACATCTGAAAAGCACGCGCCTAGTATGAGTCATTATTAGGAGTTAGTATGAGGACACGGATTGCTGCACGGATATAGTCCATGCATGAACATCACATCCTACATAGAGTAATATAAGATAAAAACATTCAACAGCACTCGAGTGACTGGGGTTCCAGTGGAAATAGCACGCAGCTTTCAAGAAACAACTGAAACACTTTCTCCTAGTTAACATATTACAGAACACCACTTCCCCTAAGTGTCTGAGTGAAGTTTCAGTTGGCTGTGCCCTGCAGGACGCCTTTTCACTATGACTGACCTTGCTGACTCGTGTATATTTGCTCTTATTTTACAGACTCATTGTAAATTGTCACCTACTGGGCTTTTCTTTTGCCATTAACTCTCCCCTCTCTCCCTGTTGTCCTCCCTGCTTTTCTTGATTGCCCTGTTCTCTGTATATTATTTGCTGTCATATAAAAATCCGAGTAAAGAAATAAATAAAATCATGCCCGCGTGGCTGTCACTCATGGGGTTGTGTCTGTCACCAGCTGAGGCTGCCGTTGTCAATGGTGTGCACAGGTCATCTAGGGGACTCCAGCTGCTTCATCATTACATCCTCCCCAACACTCATCCACAGGTTGCCACTAGTCATCATCCCGCTCCTCAGCCCCGTAGGGGCGCTCCAGGCTCCATCATGGACACGTGTACACAGCTCCTGTTTCTGCACATTATCTATGTAGAGGGCCTCCAGGCTGCTTCATCCTTAGATCCTCCTCACCTCTAGCCCACATGTATCCACAGGTCATGGTTCTGCACATCATCTCTGTAGGGGGCCTCCAGAGCCCTAGCCCTCATGTGTCCACAGGTCCTGTTTCTGCACATTATCTATGTACGGGGCCTCCAGGCTGCTTCATCCTTAGACCCTCCTCACCTCTAGCCCACATGTGTCCACAGGTCATGAGTCTGCACATTTTCTATGTAGGGGGCCTCCAGGCTGCCTCATCCTTAGATCCTCATCACCTCTAGCCCACGTGTCCACACGTCATAGTTCTGCACATTATCCATGTAGGGGGCCTCCAGGCTGCTTCATCCTTAGATCCTCATCACCTCTAGCCCACATGTGTCCACAGCTCCTGTTTCTGCACATTATCTATGTAGAGGGGCTCCAGGCTGCCTCATCCTTAGATCCTCATCACCTCTAGCCCACGTGTCCACACGTCATAGTTCTGCACATTATCCATGTAGGGGGCCTCCAGGCTGCTTCATCCTTAGATCCTCCTCACCTCTAGCCCACATGTGTCCACAGCTCCTGTTTCTGCACATTATCTATGTAGAGGGGCTCCAGGCTGCTTCATCCTTAGATCCTCCTTACCTCTAGCCCACATGTGCCAACAGCTCCTGTTTCTGCACATTATCTATGTATGGGGCCTCCAGGCTGCTTCATCCTTAGATCCTCCTCACCTCTAGCCCACATGTGTCCACAGGTCATGGTTCTGCACATCATCTCTGTAGGGGGCCTCCAGGCTCCGTCATGGTTAGATCCTCCTCACTTCTAGCCCTAGCCCTCATGTGTCCACAGGTCCTGTTTCTGCACACTATCTATGTACGGGGCCTCCAGGCTGCTTCATCCTTAGACCCTCCTCACCTCTAGCCCACATGTGTCTACAGGTCATGTTTCTGCACACTATCTATGTACGGGGCCTCCAGGCTGCTTCATCCTTAGACCCTCCTCGCCTCTAGCCCACATGTGTCCACAGGTCATTCTTCTGCACATTATCCATGTAGGGGGCCTCCAGGCTGCTTCATCCTTAGATCCTCCTCACCTCTAGCCCACATGTGTCCACAGCTCCTGTTTCTGCACATTATCTATGTAGAGGGGCTCCAGGCTGCTTCATCCTTAGATCCTCCTCACCTCTAGCCCACATGTGTCCACAGGTCATGGTTCTGCACATCATCTCTGTAGGGGGCCTCCAGGCTCCGTCATGGTTAGATCCTCCTCACTTCTAGCCCTAGCCCTCATGTGTCCACAGGTCCTGTTTCTGCACATTATCTATGTACGGGGCCTCCAGGCTGCTTCATCCTTAGACCCTCCTCACCTCTAGCCCTCATGTGTCCACAGGTCCTGTTTCTGCACATTATCTATGTACGGGGCCTCCAGGCTGCCTCATCCTTAGATCCTCATCACCTCTAGCCCACGTGTCCGCACGTCATAGTTCTGCACATTATCCATGTAGGGGGCCTCCAGGCTGCTTCATCCTTAGATCCTCCTCAACCCTAGCCTACATGTTGCCACTGTCAGGGGACTAGCTGGGTGAGATGGGGACAAGACTGGAGAACAGATGGTGTGTGCTCTCTGAAAAGGAAGGAATTTCCAGAGAAGAGCTTAACATAAACAATTAAATTCCGGAAAGCTGAAAAGGAAGGAAGGACAGAAGCTTAGGAGACTGGATCAGGTTGTAAACAGGAAAATGAAGTCTGCAATGGGAAACTATAAGAGAACATGAACACTACAATAATGGGGTACAAGAGAAATCATAGACTATCATAAGTGATCTCGCTATGAGATGAAAAGATCTTGCAAGAAAGCAGGGAGCAAATTAATCTATACAAAGTTCGGGGAAACACCCAGCAGCTCCTATTGAAAAAGAGTACTGGGTGGTTCTCTGTGCCAGATGTACAAGGCTCAGAATCGAACTGGCACCCTTACTGGCAGTGACAATCAAGATTAAAACATAAAAATACAAGAAGACAAAGGGGAGCAGTGGAAGGAACATAACAACAGAAAGTGAGCACAAGGAAAAGCAGGACTGGAATCAAGGTCAGGTTCAGGACTGGAATACACAGAACATGAGGCAATCTGTTTGCATGTAATAAGATAGATTAGAAAGGAACATAGAAAAAGGAACTGGGCTCAGGGAAAAGCAGGACTGGAATAAAGGTCAGGTTCAGGACTGGAATACACAGAACATGAGGCAATGAGTTTGCTCGTAATAAGATAGATTAGAAAGGAACATAGAAAAAGGAACTGGGCTCAGGGAAAAGCAGGACTGGAATCAAGATCAGGTTCGGGACTAGCTGGTAGCTTGCTGCTAGCGTCCATTGCATGTGTGACCCACCCCTCGTACTCGCACTTGTACACGCTTTCGTCGGTTGCTGGACTCGCTGATTGTTGGTGGCAGTTTGCGAGCCTGGAGTCCTGGCAGCATTTAGGCTTCTTTGGAGCTTTTTTGGAGGTGTGGAGGTGCAGAGACGGCTTTGGGCTTGGCACAGAGCAGAAGCAGAGCGAGAGGAGGAGAGCAGGCGTCTCGGTCGTGCAACCAGTGGGAAGAGGTGTGGCGAAGTGGCCAGGGCAGCTGACTTCGGAGCTCTGGGTTCACGGTTCGATCCCTGGCGCCGGCGGCAGATCAGCCCAGCACCATGTGACTCTGGGCAATAGCTCGCTTAATCTTCCCGACGGGCCCCCAGCGCCGGGACACCTCTCCGGAGGTAGCTGTGCGCTTTACACAAATACTGGATATTTACATTTACCAGCGCTTGTGCAGAAGACAAGGTGGGCCCAGCGGCTCCGTGGCTTGTGAATGGGATGGAGAAGCAGTGAATGGCAGTAAACAACAGTAAACAGCTGGCCAACCCACTCGATGGCCTGAAGTAAGGGAGCGTCGGCCACGAGGAGTTGTGGCAGAGAGCTCCGTTCAAGGGATTTCAGAGAGACGTGTGTTGGTTTGGGCGAGGGCTTAATATGAAGTAACTCAACTCTAAACTGGCAGCTACGACTCATAGTAGTCCTGCAGCCCAGAAATCAAAGCGACGGGCAACACAAGGTCGTCTGGCCGCCATGGCTTGTTGAAACACGGGCCAGAAAGACTGTCTGAAGATGTCAGAAAAGCATTTGTTTTCTATGCAGAGACTAATCAAGACCAGCTAGAACAGTCAGATAAGTCTGAGTCTAATGCAACATTAAGTTCTGCCTCTGCAAGTCCACCTATCGCAACCCAGTATAATTGTGAGCAGAGAGATGCACAGAGGGACGGCCAGAGCAAAGTGTCTTTAGGATCAGGTCAGGCAAGTGAAGTTGGGGAGCGAGGCCCCGTCTCAGTCCCTAGCCCAAATCCGGCAAATAATGTTAAAGGAGACCCCGTCTTCCATAAGTCAGTAACTAGTCAGTCGGATAGAGGGAAGAAAACCAATGTGCAACACAAGCAAGGGGAACAACACATCAAATGTCGATCAGGGAGATAGCTCCCAAGCGGGGGACTCAGCCAGTCAAGCACAAGGGCAGATGCAATCCGGGCCGATGGAGTAGCCCTGAGGGTGAAAAATCATGCAGGGAGCGAGGGCCAAGGAGGCTCTCTGCCTTTGGATGTGGCCATGTCTGCCGAATTCGCTTATTGCAGTAACATAGATAGCAATTGGGCCCCAGTATTACATCCTGAGACGCTAAAGGCCTTGTTTGAGACAATATTGATAGAAATAAGGGACCTTAAGCAGCAACATGCCCATTAGACTGAATTGCTAAATCAAAGGCTGACTATGATCGGGCAAAGTCTTGGACAGGTGCCGCAAAGGCTTCAAGAGGCCGAACAAAGAATTTCTGACTTGGAAGACAGAGTGGTGTCATTGAGTAAAGAGGCTCTGCTTGAGTTAGAAAAGGTCCGCTAGCTTGAAAATAAACTTGAAGACATTGAGAATCATGCGAGGCATTCAAATCTCCAGTTTAATGGCATTACGGAGGGCAGTGAGTCCCAGGGCTCGGTCCAGAGTGTGTCGCAGCTAATCGATTCTTTGATTAGGGAGCAAAGTCTTCCCGAAGCCCCTGTGGATCTTACAATCATGAGTGCATGCAGGGTTCCAGCACATCACTCTGCAGTCATTAGATATCCACGAACAATCTTGGTTAACTTCTTAGATAATAGAATTAAAGAACAGATTCTGACCTCAGCAATTGAAAGAAAGTTGTTTCCTCTGGTGTATAATACTCATATGAGGGTGTTCTTTGATTTGTCCATCATGGCCGCACAACGGCAAAAAACCTTTCAAGGAATGGCTCGAGAATTGAAACTTTTGTGGATGCACCAGCTGCGGCCGCTGCAGGTAAGAGCGGTGGGGCGGTGGGGCCAGGTGAGGGGATTTCGAGAGACGACCAGGAGGGAAAATTAAATAAATAATTAATTTTCCCTCGTGGTCGTCTCTCGAAATACCCTCACCTGGCCCCACCGCTCTTTCCTGCAGCGGCCGCGGCTGGGATGCACTCCTTGCTAGTCCAGCAATTTAAGTTAAAGGTCGTTGCCGATGGTCAGTTTTATGTTTTCATGGTGGTTGAGGAGGCACAGGCTCTTCTCTCAAAACTTTCGAAATTACAAAATGCTAATATTTCGTAAGCCGTTGGTGTGAGGGTAGAGGGTGTTGTGACAAAAGGGATGGCTGTCACCACCATTAATGATATTTCATTTTTTTCCTTGTTTTTTTTTTCTTTTCACAGTGGTCAGCGAGGGTGGGTCACACGTGGAATGCCGGCTGCAGCAACAGGGCACCCAGTGAGGGTAAGGCACCATGGGAAGGGAAGGTGGGTCATTCCCGGGTCCTAGGAAGGGGGAGGAAATGGGTGATGGGGTGGAGTTGGTGTGCAGAGAAAATGAGCAGGATACAGGTTTGGTTGTATTTCTCAGATTTAATCATGAATAGCAAGCAACAAGTGTGCAGCAGTGCGGGTTGTAAAAGAGTGTTACAAAGGATTAAGCCAGCAACAGCTAGAAATAACGGGTCAACAAATTAAAATGATTACCTGTAATGTGAATGGCTGTCGAATAGGCGGAAGAGTGAGGCCTTAATGCAGTGGCTAACCTCTTTGAATCCGAAGGCTATCTTCCTCCAGGAAACACATTTCAAAAGTAAGACGCCCAAATTTCATATTTCTGGTAAATATTCCCTGGCGTTGCATGGCTCAGCTGGTGTGGGGGTGCGGGGAGTGGCCATACTGCTTTCCAGTTCTATAGCCCAAGGAGTCAAGTCGGTCTCGAGGGACAGCAGGGGAAGGTGGATTTGGTTGAAAGTTAGTGTTGCAGATGAGGTGATGAACATCTTTAATTACTATGGCCCCCTGTCAGATGACAAGGAGGCGCTGGAACACATTTTTAATCTGACACTACAGAGGGAAGGATGTTTAGTAATGGAGGGGGTTCATTTTATACAAGATTTGAGAAGATGAGGTTCAGGACTGAAGACTAAGAACAATGACTATCACAGAAGCAAAGGGGTATATTCACAAGAACGTGCGATAACTACCGCAAGAGTAGCGTAACGCAACTTTCAATATCGCAGCCTATCTCGGGAAAATAACCCTGTGTCAACGTAGAATTCACAACAAGGCGGTAGCATGCGATAGTCACCAGATAACTCGCCAAATGTCAGCGTGAAAATCAACGCCACGCAGAAGAAACGCGAACGCGAGAAATCATGCGATGAGGCCAATCTTGGTACAAAAAGTAGCGAAAAGCAGCCACAGGCCTGCAAATCCCACGCGTCTGGTGGGAAATTGCACCATAAAAACCACAGAAACAACACACCAGAAACAAGCCAAAGCACGTAGCAACATGGATGCACCCTGACCCAGCGCAGAGGTCAACGGGAACCCCACAACCCCCACAGACCACCAGCAAGGAACAACTGGGTCGGGGAAGGCCAAGGAGAAAAGGGAGAGAAAGACGGGGTGCAGACCGCAGGAAAACAAGACCAGCGTCACGGAGGTGACAGAACACTACCAGCAACTGACCCACAAGCAGACCACCTGGAATGCAGTCAGAGTGCCGAGGAGGCCAATCCAGGAGGTCAAGAGGCGCTGGCAGGACGTGACAACCTAAACCAGGTACAAACCCGCTGCCAACAGGAAGGCAGCAACGGCGACAGGAGGTGGCAGTCCTGCACCACAGGAGGAGCTGGAGGAAACCCAGGCCACAGTCATCAGTGTGTAGACGGTGCAAGGAGTAGGGAGTATGGACACAGCTCGAGAGGACCTGACACAACAACAACAGGGTGAGGATCCAACAGGGACTGGGGGGACGGGGGGTGATGGGCACAATGGCACACATGCACAATGAGGTGTAGCACACTGCACACCCACAATTATCCAGGGACATGTCCCCCATCCCCGTGGCACACTGCAGCACACACACATAGCAATCACAGCACATACCATGACAATGTGGCACAAAGTGCAACACCCACACTGCAGAACAGGGGACACAACTGGGTCCGCCCAGGGGCAGAAACAGAACAATCACATTGGACAGATCAGGGAACTGTGAGATGCATATCTACGGCTACAACCCCACATCAGCCATGTAGGCCATATGTACACTGTCCCAACTCAAATAGCCACCACCGCCCAAACAGTCACAATGTACATTGTCACATAGTCTGCATGTCGACAAGAACAAGGCGCCAACACAATGCCAACATGCACCTCCCCTTCACAATGCAGAGGGACAAACAACACCTCCAGCAGGTCAGAACAGACAACCCATCAGTGATGCCGGAGACGAACACCACACCTTCGACACCGATGCCCTACAACAGCCCATGGACATCCCACACAACCCACCACCAGGACCAGGGCAGACAAGCTACTCAGAGGAGAACCCAGCCCCTGCAACAGACCACACAGCATGAAGCACCCGTAATCACGGCTGGCTCACAACACTTCACCGACCCACACATGGCACCCCAATGACAGGTGTTAGAACGCCAAAAGGAGGTTGCTCAACAGGTGCGGGTGTTGCCGAACCCATGGAATGCGAATTAGAACACATACGTGGGTGTCCAATACCCTTCAGGGACCACCTACACCCCACAAAGGAGACCCACACTGCCATAGAGACACATGCAGATGCACATACCCAGTACAGAACCACGCCCAGGGGCACGCACATATCAGTCACACACCCATGTTGGCTCTGCGTACGATGGCACAGTCCACTCCCCTTACGAATTGAGTGGGTGACGACAAAGCTACATGTCCAGGTTCTAGCCCGCTGCCTGCGGTACACAGCACAATGTAATGTCGTAGGGCCCAGGGCCCCCATGCATACAACAAGACCACAGGGACACATGCACATATCATGTTGAACTGGCTACGGACACGTGCGCCCGGCCCCTTTATTGGCAGTGCCACATGTACAGTGACGCCTGTGCTGGATATGTGTGGGGTGAGTATAAGCCAGCCCGCACGGAGTGCTTGGTGCTGGCAACAACCTGAACAGTGGACACCAGTGAAATGGAAACAGAAAACACCAGCATAACAGAGTCAACTGCAGAGCAACATGGAGGGATCCGGAGTAAGGACAGAGGTCACCCAATATTCAGTCAGGAGGTTCCGTGAGTTGCAGTGCACTGAGGTTGGGGCACTAGAGAAGAGCACGCTCATGTGAAGAAATTGCTAGGATTGTGTCCCTTCGGGTTAGTCCTGATGCAGTGGGGTGTGTTACACCTGCATCAACTTCCTCATCAACGTCCCAGGTCTCCCACATTGCCTGAGGTGACAGTTGCGTCCGCAGTCCACAGCACAATACCCAGTAATAGATCCGGGTGTGTAGCTTGACTACCACCACCAGTCTGCATTCCTGCCTGCCTTGGGGCTGTTGCCTCCTGCCCTCCCATTGTCTGTGCCTTCTCCCGTCCGCACACTTGACACATCATCCTCATCATAGTCCCAGGTCTTCCCCACTGCATGAGGTGACATTGCTGCGCAACCTCACAACAGCACAAAACTCAATCAGTAACGGACAATGGCTTGCGGTGCACTGACCGCTCAGCCCTCCACAGGGCTTGGTCGCCTCACTCACTGCTGCCGCTCCTGCCTGCCTTGCCGCCTCCTGCCTGGAGATTCCTTCGCTCGCTGCCCGCTGCTCCTGGGACTTTCCCGCTGCTCCTGGGACTTTCCCGCTGTCCGCTGCTCCTGGGACTTTCCCGCTGCTCCTGGGACTTTCCCGCTGCCCGCTGCTCCTGGGACTTCCAGCCACTGCCTCCCTGCGGCCCCGCCCCCCGTGATTCCATTCGCCGCCCCGCTCCCGCCACCCAGCTGCTCCTCCCTCCAGGCTCCTTACTTATGACGCCCCCTGAGCGACCGCGCAGCGGCCGCGCGCAGTGGGAGCACCGACGGAGCGCCGAAGGTGCGCCAAAGGTAAGCCCGTCTGCGCCCGTCCGCGCCTGGCCCGCGCCCAGCGCCAGGACCCCTGGATCCCACCGATGCAACACTACTCGACGGACCTACGACGCCGCCACCCTCACCGCACTCAATGCCGGCCGGAACCCTGCCTGCTACCGAGCCTCACCGAGACGCACCCACGGACCCTTCACCTGCCAAGCCTGCCGATTCACCTGCCCCCGGACGTGCACCACCTCCGCCAAGTCGAGCACCAGCAGCAACCACCTGAAATGCATCCTGTTGAACACCCGCTCCGTCCACAGGCACGCCGTGGAACTCTGGGACCTGCTCGACGCAACAGCACCGGACGTCGCCTTCCTCACCGAAACCTGGATGAACGCCTCCTCAGCGCCCGACATCGCCATAGCCATCCCGGACGGATACAAGATCACCCGGAAGGACCGCGTCAACCAGACGGGAGGAGGCATCGCCATCGTACACAAGAACACCATCCGCATCTCGACTAACTCCGACGAGACCTTCACCGCCGCCGAACACCTACACTTCCAGATACACACTGACCCCAAGACCACCCTCCGAGGCACCCTCATCTACAGACCCCCGGGACCACGCACACTATTCAGCGAAGACATCGCAGACTTCATCAGCCCGCACGCCATGCCCTCCGCCGACTACATCCTCCTAGGGGACCTCAACTTCCACCTGGAGAACAACAACGACAGAAACACCACCGCCCTGCTGGACAACCTCGCCAACCTCGGACTCAAGCAACTGGTGAACACGCCCACCCACTACGCCGGCCACACGCTTGACCCCGTCTTCTCTTCCAGCAAGCACATCTCCTTCAGCCACGCCACCGGACTCCACTGGACCGACCACAGCTGCGTCCACTTCAGCTTCAGAAAGACTGCGACCCACCACCACCCGCAACAGGCTCCCCGCCGGAGCTGGAGCAAGATCACCGCCGAGCAGCTCACCGCCTCCCTCAGCCAGAACACACCCACCAACACAACGGACCCAAACGAAGCAGCCAGCAACCTCGCCAAGTGGCTGACCGCCTGCGCCGACGACCTCGCACCACTAAAAACCCTCCCAGCAGACCCGGAAGCAAGAAAACCCCTTGGTTCACCAACGAACTCAAGGAATCCAAGAAGAACTGCCGCACTCTCGAGAAAGCCTGGCGACTCGACCAGACCACAGACAACAGGACCGCCCTCAAGCACGCCACCCGCAAACACCACCAGATGATCCGTGCCACCAAGAAGTCGGCACTCAAAGAACGACTGGACAACAACGCCCACGACAGCAAGGAACTTTTCAGCATCGTCAAAGAGTTCTCCAACCCCAGCGCCGGAAACAACGACATCACCCCCTCGCAAGACCTCTGCAACTCACTCGCCGCGTTCTTCCACCGCAAGATCACCGACATACATAACAGCTTCGACGCACAGACCACGCACCCTACCGCCGAACCAACGCCCGCCACCACCACCCTCTGCAACTGGACCCCGATCAGCACCGAAGACACCACCCGCACGATGAACTCCATCCACTCCGGATCACCAACCGACCCCTGCCCACACCACGTCTTCAACAAAGCCGACGCCACCATCGCACCCCATCTCCGGGACATCATCAACTCCTCCTTCCACACCGCCACCTTCCCGGAGAGCTGGAAGCACGCCGAGCTTACCGCCCTCCTGAAGAAACCAACGGCGGACCCCACCGACCTCAAGAACTACCGTCCCATCTCGCTCCTTCCGTTTCCGGCCAAAGTCATCGAGAAGACCGTCAACAGACAGCTTGCCGCCTTCCTCGAGACTAATGGATCCCTCGACCCCTCGCAGTCCGGGTTTCGGGCCAACCACAGCACCGAGACCGCCCTTATCGCAGCCACCGACGACATCAGAACCCTAACCGACAACGGGGAAACAGCAGCCCTCATCCTCTTGGACCTCTCCGCGGCGTTCGACACCGTCTGCCACCGCACCCTAGTGAAGCGCCTCAGCAACATCGGAATCCGAGAGAAAGCACTGGAATGGATCATCTCGTTCCTCGCCGGAAGAACCCAGAGAGTCCGCCTCCCCCGTTCAGATCCGAGGCCACCGAAGTCATCTGCGGCGTTCCACAAGGATCTTCACTCAGTCCAACCCTCTTCAACGTCTACATGAGCCCCCTCGCAGCCATCGCACGCCAACACAACCTCAACATCATCTCCTACGCCGACGACACCCAGCTGATCCTCTCCCTCACCAACGACCCCACCACCGCCAGAGCCAACCTACACGACGGGATGAGAGACGTCGCCGACTGGATGAGGAACAGCCGCCTTAAACTGAACTCAGACAAGACGGAAGTCCTCATCCTGGGCTCATCACCCTCCGCCTGGGACGACTCTTGGTGGCCCCCGGCCCTGGGCACCGCGCCCAAGCCAACGGACCACGCACGCAACCTGGGCTTCATCCTGGACTCCTCCCTGTCGATGACCAGACAAGTCAACGCCGTCTCATCTTCGTGCTTCAACACCCTGCGCATGCTCCGCAAGATCTTCAGATGGATCCCCACTGAAACCAGGAAGACCGTCACCCAGGCACTCGTCACCAGCCGACTGGACTATGGGAACACCCTCTACGCCGGAACCACAGCCAAACTTCAAAAAAGACTCCAGCGCATCCAGAACGCCTCCGCACGACTCATCCTGGACATCCCCCGGCACAGCCACATCACCGGACACCTGAAAGACCTGCACTGGCTCCCCGTCAGCAAGAGAATCACGTTCAGACTCCTCACCCACGCACACAAGGCCCTCCACGACCTGGGCCCCAAGTACCTCAACGACCGCATGACCTTCTACACGCCCACCCGCCAGCTACGATCAACCAGCCACGCCCTCGCCACCGTACCACGCATCCGCAGAGCCACCGCCGGAGGAAGATCCTTCTCCTACCTGGCAGCCAAGACCTGGAACTCCCTCCCCACTCACCTTCGGCGAACCCAGGACCATCTCTCCTTCAGGAAGCAGCTCAAGACCTGGCTGTTCGAGCAGTAACTTACCCCCTCCCCCAGCGCCTTGAGACCCTCCCGGGTGAGTAGCGCGCTCTATAAATGCCGTGATTGATTGATTGATTGATTGATTGAGTCACTGGCACCTGGAGTGCTGAGCAGGGTATCAGGCCGATGATGGCATCCAAGACAGGTCTGAGCAACTCCGTAGGTCTGTCAGGACCACCGTTTCGACTCTGGCAGATGGTGGTTGGAGGTGGTCCTTGCGGTGGTGGCGTGTGCCTCCTGCGGTGATGCGACATCCGGGACGGTCAAGACTTGATGCTATGTGTGGGCCCTGGTAGCCCGCAGTTGAGGCCGGAGGATGCGGACAGCGCAGGGCCACAGACACATGGTGTTGATGACCACAGGACCATCTCTACAGAGGCCATTCAATGTCTCAGAAGAAGGGGTCCCAGGCCTGAGCAGCACAGAGTTAGTGGCCCCGGATGCACTGCAGCTGGCACAGGCACCCAGCCACGGGACGGTGACTTGCGGTGCAGTCAGATGGGCCATGCGACCTGAGCGGGTCCCCATCAATGTCCGAGGTGTATGTTGTGGAGGGTTGCGGGGGACAGTGGAAGGTGTCCTCCAGGGCATGATGCGGAAGGTCTGATGTTATCTGGAAGCAGCAAATGGAGGAGTGGAAAGCGCAACCCTCGTTGTCACCAACAATTCGATATCAGCTACATGAGGATGAAAAGTAGCCCCTATTCCATAGACTCAAACGCCCCCAATGTACGACCAGTGAGTGTCCATGAATGTCGGGGAACACACTTAGTGGCACAGGTGCTGAGAAGGGATGCAGTCTGCGATGATGCCGGTACACAGATGTGAACTCCAACATTGCCAAATCAAGACTCTGTGACCTACTGGACCGCAGTGTAGGCAGGAGGCAGCGGTCAGCAGTGGCCCACAGACACGTGTCGTTGGCTCGCGAGGCACAGAGTTAGTGACACAGTGGCAGTTGTCGGTAGTGTTCAATCACCTCCGTAACGATGATCCTGTTCCCTCCGGACTGCAACGCGTCATCCTCTTACGCCTCTCCGTGCGTGCGATGAAATGTATTCTGCCTTTTGGATTACCGATGTTCAGTTCCAAATCTGTGATCCCACTCGTGCGCAGCGTAGGCCGAGGGCAGTAGTCCGCATAGGCCCACAGACACGTGTGGTTGTGATGCCATGCACAGACTTGTTGCCACCACATCGAAGGGTGTATAGTGAATTGTTCTCTGCCTTAAATAATGTTCACTGCCATGGTGTAATCAAGACTCAGTTCCAAATGTGTGACCTACCTGACCGTGGTGTAGGCCTGAGGCAGCGGTCAGCACGGCCCATTCACCGAGTGTCGCCGGCATAGGTTGGATGGCCCCACCGGCCTGCGTAGTTCAGGTTCAGTGGCCTCATGTGTTCAGTCACCTCCGTGTATGTGACCCGGCATTCGTCTGGACTGAGCCGCATCTTCCTCTTACACCTCTCCGTGCGACCACTGGTGTGGGCTCTGCCATTCGTGCTTTGCGACTATGTGCTGGATGTGTGACCTACTGGTCCGCAGGGTAGTCCTGGTCCCTCATCCACGTGTCGCCGGCTGGCGTTGAACAGGGTTAGTGGCACCACGTGTAGCCGGCTGGCGTTGAACAGGGTTAGTGGCACCACGTGTAGCCGGCTGGCGTAGAACAGGGTTAGTGGCACCACGTGTAGCCAGCTGGCGTTGAACAGGGTTAGTGGCACCACGTGTAGCCGGCTGGCGTTGAACAGGGTTAGTGGCACCACGTGTCCCAAGATGCCCATATGGAACTATGCCTCACTGATCGGGGGGGCTGGTGCTGTGGCCGCTGGCCCGAATTTGGGGTCACTGCCATTCATGACTCAGGACACAGTTTCACATATGGGACCTACTGGTCCGAAGAGTAGGCCGAAGGCGGCAGTAGAGTACGTCAACGAAAAAGGAATAAAGCGGGCCTGTGTCGTGGAGGCCGTGATGGTCTGAGGTGGCTGCCAAGGTCGCGGGACTCAGGCTTGGAGCGTGCGCCGGCACGTGGTGGGCCCTCCTTGACACACGCCGGTGTCAGCAGGTGATCAGTGTGGCCTGGCTGCGCAGGGGTGGGCCTGACAGGTTTGTGGTCCTGCGTGCCGGGGTCCGGCAGGCGCACAGCATCTCAGGCAACTCCACTCACGAGGACGGCGTCGGCCTCGTGCCGGGGTGGGAGGCGTTGCCCTGGCAGAGACGTGGGTCTTTCCGGAAGAGGACCACGCCCAGGCCTACGTGCTTTTTATTCACACCCCTACGCTGGCGTGGCGTACGCCGGGCCATCCCACTCCGGTGACGCCTAGGGTGGGGCGTAACAGGCAACATTTCCGCGAGGTCCCCCACTGGCTGGGGTGACATGGTGGCGTCCACTGTCCACTACACTCCATACGCCAGCGGTGTATGTCGCCATGGATATGGGTGTGTTCTGCATACTGCAGTGTGTCCTGCACATCTTCGCCACTCTTGGCATTGTGTACTTTCCCAATCATGGTTCTACTGCATCCTTCACACATGCCTGGTTTCCACCTCTCCACACATTCAGCTATTATGTGGCTGAGGTGCCATGCCGTTGCTGGCTCATATTCAGGGCTTGTCCATGTTAACATTGTAAGTTGTTCTGTCATGTCTGGTGGGTGGGCATGTTGTTGTGCCTGTTGTATGTGATTTTGTGACTTGTGCATTGCCAGAGTTGTGAGTTGCATGGTTGTGGAGTTGAGGTGTGTGGGGTGTTCATTTGGATATTGCCAAGGGGCTGTGCATTTCCCTTGTTGCCATCCTGGGAACGCTGGTTGATGATGGACTGTCGGAGGATGAAGGTATCATGCACACTGGCTGTGTATTTGAAGGCGACATTGTTGGGGGTTCCACAGTGTTCTGTTGTTGCCTGCACATTGATGTGAGATGTGTGCTTCCTATTGCGGTGATTGTGTGCTGTGTCACCAGGGGGCACAGGTAGTACATGTGTGCTGTGTATTGCCCCCAACACGTGCGTGCATCCTGCTTGGGCGTATGGTCCTTGCTTGGTCTCCAGCGAATCCTGCACATTGTGTTGTACGTATGGGGACGTTGTATGTATGGGGATGTATGTGTTGTACGTATGGGGATGGTGATGTCCAGGACAGGTGTGGGGGACTTGGATGTGGCTGGCTGTGAGACTCCTCCGACTCTGGCGGGTGTTGGTTGGGGGGTACCAGGGGCCAACAGGTGCAGCCAAGCCAGCAGCTTTTTGTGGGGTGGGATGTTGGTTGTCCGCTGTGTTGGTGCCGTAGGCCTGTTAGGCGATGATGGTCAGGATGCGTAGGATGTTTGTCACTTTCAGCCTGTAGTGGACGGTGACATTGTCAGATGTTGGGTCTGTGCGGCTGGTACGCTTCCTGGGGGTCTGCTGTCTTTGTCTGCGCTGCGTCTGTGGTGGTCCGGGGGGGTGTTCCGGGTGTGGGTTGGGGTCCTGGGGTGGTGGCAGTGGGTGTTGTGGCCCTCTTGGGAGTCCGGGCTGCATGATGAGTGGCTCCATGGCATCTGTTGCCCTTCGGATGTGGCCCTGGGCTGTGCTCCCTTTTGTTGTGCTGGCTGCCGTCCGACTTTACACCAGGTCAGAGCAGGTGTAAATTTCCTGGTGCTAACGCGCCTTATCGCCTGTTTTGTGTTTTTATCGCCGATGTGGCTGGTTGTTGAGAATGTTGAGTTGTGATGTTGTCTCAGCTTTTGGCACGGGAACACCTACTCTGCATCTCATTGGTGATATTTGCGGGGGTCCTCTGTGGCGATGTTTTTTGCTGCTGCTATCGCGGGTAAACTGGTGCTGTGGGCTGTTAACACCGGCTTGTGAATGGGGAGATAAATGTATCACGACTTTGGCTGCGATAAAGTACAGTTAATTCGGTGATAGCTCCTTGTGAATATGCCCCAAAGTGTCAGGAAACCTAGAGATAAAAACTGAACCAAAAGGCAAGCCTGGAAACACAGCAGCAAGGACACAAAGCATGAGCAGACTCAAAAACCGAGTCATTGCGAGCTGCTGCATGCTGGGCTCACCAGGCTGAAATAGCCTGAAGGTCAAGGGAGGAGCACATGTGAAGGGATTACCTAGGTGCAAAGAATAAACCAGGTGCAAGGAATCGGTGAACCACCAATGAAGGGAAGGCTGAACTGAGGCTTGTAAAAAGGGAGATCGGAAAAACCAGGAGACATAAGGCAGGGGATAGGAAAGCCAGGAATGGAGTAGGGATCAGAGTCGAGAGAGAGAAACACCCAGAATGCAGATATAAAAGTGTCAGAATACCTGTAAGATCCAGGAACCAAGCAAGTGGACAGAGAACCACCATATGTGATCTAGGAAGGGTTTGATGATAAAGGGAATTATAAGGACCATAATGCATCAAGCAAGTGGGATAAAAACCCCGGACTGGAAGGTGAAGAAAAACTAAGGGGGATATTCACAAGAACGTGCGATAATCATCGCCAAAATGGGCCAACGCAATTTCACATATCGCCGTCCATCGCGGGAAAATAATACTGTGTCAACGCCCCATTCTCAACACGGCGGTAACATGAGATAGTGACCTGATAATGCCTCAAATGTCCGCGATAAAATCCCCGGGACGGCGATAAAAATCGAAAGCCGAACGTGAAAAAAGTTGTGATGGGCACAACAGCGAAAAAAAAACACAGCGACAAGCAGCGCCAGGCCTGCAAGTCCCACAAGTCAGGTGGGAAAAACCACCACAGAAGCGCCAACAAAAAACACAAACAAAACACAAACAACTGCGAAGCACCATGGAGGTAGCCGGAGCGAGTACAGAGGACAACCAGAACCCCACCAGCCCCACGGAGGACCAGCCTGGGACCTCGTGGTCAGGGAAGGGCAAGGAGAAGAAGAAGAGGAAGATGCCTTACAGTACGCAGGAAAACCAGATCCCCATTACGGAGGACAGAGAACACCACCACCAACTGTGCATCACCTCCACTGTGTCATTTGCAACTAAAAATACAATATGGCAGTCCATATTGGCCAAGGTGAATGCAGTCGGAGTGAAGAGAAGGGAAGTGGACGACTGCAAGAAGCGTTGGACTGATGTGAAGTGCAAAACCAAGCTGAAACCCGCAGCCAACCTGAAAGCAGCAATGCAGACTGGAGGAGGGAGTCCAGCGACACACCAGGAGCTGGATGAGATGGAGGGAATGGTGACCCGAGTCAGCATTGGGGAGACGGTGGCAGGAGTTGGGGGACCGGACACTGCACAACATGACCTGAGCCAACAGCAACAGGGTGAGTAACGACCAGGGACTGGGGGACGGGGGAGATGGGCACAATGGCACACATGCACAATTAAGTATAGCACATCTGCGGACAAACCAAGCCCAAGAGTCACAACTCCGACCAAGAGCCCAAGTTACCCAAGTCTGCAACATCTCAGCACTGTATAAGCACAGAAGTGAAAGGCACACCGCCTGAAAGGGATAAGGGCCACCAAAATCAGAGCTGAAGGGGCAACACACCCACAATGCTGCACACACACATAAGAATCAGAGCACCTCAACATTGATAACAATGTGGTACAAATTGCAACACTTTCACAACCGAACAGAGGACACAACTGCCGCCGCTTGTGTGTAGAAAATGGCCATTCGCATTTGGCATAGCAGGAAACTGTGAGATGACAATGTACAAGTACAACCTCACATCCCTGATGGTGTAGAAATATCAACTGTCCCGCATCACATAGGCATCTCCTCACAAACAGTCACAATGTACATTGCCATGCAGTCTGCAAGAAAACCTGTCCAATGCGTCAACATACATGTGAACACAATGTCAATCTGCATCTCCCCTTCACATAGCAGAGGGAGAATCAACACCTCCTGCAGAGCAGACCCAACAACTCAGCACTGATGATGAAGAGGACCTCCCCAACATCGACACCGGCACCCTCCAACAGCCCATGGACAGCTTCAGCACCCCACCTCCAGGAGCAGTGCAGCCCAGCTGCATCGAGGAGACCCCACCCCCTGCACAGAACACACAGAAGGAGCACCCACCACCACTGCTGTCTCCCAGGTCCCCCACGACCAACACATGGCATTCCAACGCCGTGTGTTAGGGTGCCAGGAGAAGATGGCTGATCAGCTGCGGGTGGGGTTCGACCTCATGGCAGCCAAACTAGATGCCATACGTGTGTGTCTACGTCACATCAGGGACAACTTACAGTCCCTAACGGACACCCACTGTCTGCTCCATGCTCTCCAACAATCCATGGCTGACATCGCTGGAGTCATGACTCTGAGCCAAGAACAACTGCCCAGTCAGAGTGGCTCCAGCGATGCCAGCTGGGAGTTGGGACACATGCGGAGGATCATGTTGAACATGGAGCAGATGCAGGCGGAAAGAATGTTTGCCACGGCTGCACACCAGCGAGATGTAGCTGTGATCTTCCATGCCCTGCAGATCCTCGTCATGGCATTGCGCCACAAGGCCTGGCGCGGATGAATGCTGCTGCTACTACTCCATCCACATCTCCGCCCCCTGAAGTGTCAGTGTCACACAGTGATACAGACTAAACACCATCACCCACATGTGAGGCACCTGACACATCAGAGGACGAAGATGATGATGAATTTGGCACTGTGGTAAGAATGAAGTGGTAGCATTCATCTCCGCCATATGGCCTGTTACAGCTTGGTTCTGCCCTCTGCATCATGCCCTGGATCAACACCTTCCACTGTCCCCCGATACACTCAGCGACACTCACCTTGGACCTCGACAGGGACTGCCATATTTTGTTTGGTTACCAATGACACAGCAATCACACTGCGGACTGAAGTCTGCCTCTTCTGATGAACTTGTCAATCCCTAATGGACTCTGGCTGGCCCTCCACGGGGCAACAATGTAAAGTGTGGTGTACATGGCCCTGTACTGCTCCAGCTTCAACACTCCACTGAATGCGAAAAAAACATTCAGATTCACACAGATGTGTTGTGGCTATGAGCAATCAAGTATGAAAGTATGGATGAATATAGGGACAGTGATTCCACAAAAAGGAACTCCCTGGGTGATGCTGCCAATGCGCATGTCTGGCCGTGACCCAGATAGGCAGTGAGACACACATTGTCATTCAAATCAACACTCATCACAGTTGAATACAAGTGAAGGTGCATAGACTTTATTAGCATATGCGTGTCAGTACAGGCAAGAGAAGTGCCACAACATGCAGACCAATGCAGCAGTATGTCAGGAATATGAGGAACGTTGCCAGGCACCGCTGTCCACTCCGGGGGAGTGCCTCACCCTTCACAGGTGTGTGTCAACCCGCGTTGTTGTCCGCTTATTTATTCGGACTCCAGGCGAATGCAGCCATGTCCACTGTTGTCGAGGGACATGTGATCAGATCTCCAAGATGCAACAAGGTGTTGGGACATGTGCAATGGGTTCCAATCTGTTGTGGCTGCAGGTACGTAGTTACTCATCCATGAAAGTGATTGCAGCTCCGTAGGCTATCATTTCCAACATGAGGTCGTTGTCGACTTCATCAAACAGGCCGGCGAGGCCATCCATTAGCAGGTCCGGACAGATGTGCTGCGTCCACCCCCTTTCACCAATTAGCACTACAGCCCAATAGGGGAGCGGTTCAATGTGGTCACTGCACACGAGGAGTTGTGCAATCTCCCAGGTCCAGCTGCCAGCATGCATGCCAAGTATCAAGGCATCCCATAAACGGGTATCACGGTGACACTCCTGGTCGTGGGCCAACAGGGGGCGCACACTCATGTCAAGATCCAGTTCAGCTACCGTCCTGTTGGATAGGCAGACATCCATGGGCCACTCGAATATGCACAATCGACAATGCAACACAGGCTGAACGCAGGTGACGTTGGCAAGGCGGAAGCTTAGCCGGTAACTGATCCGCAGCACTGCCAATGGCAGTGCCCCCAGTAAACGCAGCATACGTGCACGGTACAGTTCCACCTGACAGGGGTTGTGCAAGTGTCCGGGATGTTCTGCCATTGCGTCAGTGGCTCTGGTTGAAGCGGCACTGTTCTGACTCTGCGCCAGTTCTGTGGATGAAATGCCACAGCTCTCATCAATGGGTTGTTTTAGTGTGCAATGGTTGTATGCCTGGGATGGTGTGGGAGTAAGTGTGAAGGCCATTCCGTGCAAGATAACTTTGAGCAAGGACTTCTGTGTGTGGGGTGTGTATACTTTGGTCTTTCGTCGGGCTGTGCGTGGTGTGGGAGTAGGCATCAGCTGCTCTAGTATCTGTCAGGGGGTGCCGGGCACATGCAATTCCGAGGTCGGAGGTGTAGATGTGCTTCCGCCTGATAGTCCAGACAAAGGAGCTTTCATCCCTAATGTTAGTTTCTCATCTGCATGCAGTCAGGAAATGTGAAGTGGCTTGTTGGGGGTGGGGTGGGATGTGTGCGACTTTGGGATCCAAATATGACATGTCTTGCATGTGACAAATGAGCGGCATCACTGTGTGTTACGTTGCCTCACAGCTGCTCCTCCCTCCCCCCGAGCCAATTTACCTGTGTGCGCTGTGCGGTTGCATCACTTGCACTCCTACGGCACACCATTGTCATGCCTGTCTGCGCATGTCCACAAGCCTGACAACGACACTGTGATGTTGGCCGTTGAAGGTGGGCGGCCACGTGAGTGTAGGCCTGTGGGAAGGATAGGGCGGACACAGATGTAGGGTTCATGCCTGGCTGAACTCGCGCTGTGGCAATACAGATGCACACAACACTTGGCATGTATGAGCCAAGACCCCGAGCCGTCTTGCGCACCTTCATTTCCCTGTTCGTATGAGCACGCACTTCCGGTGCATGCTACATTGCTACATTGTCGATTGCGGACTGGGTGGCGCTGACACTACAACAGTGACACACTCATTAGTTACTTCCTTGTTCAGGCCAGGACTGAACCACGCCCAGAGCCCCAGGCAAATCCTTTACACCCCTACGCTGGCTTGGCGTTCGCCGGCCCAGCCCACTCCGCTTGCGCTTACAGGGGACGACGACACAGCTCCATGACCGGAATCTTCCCCACTGCCTGAGGTGGCATGGTTGCGTCCACTGTCCACAACACTACACACCATCAGTATATGTCCACATGGACATGTCTGTGCTCTGCATACTGAAGCAGTCCAGCACATCACCGCCACACTTGTAAGCCTGGGCGTAGTTCGCGAAGTAGCGCTACGCGAAGCTACGCAAAGTGCAGTTCGCACTACGCGAGCTACGCGTAGCACTACGCGAACTGCGTTGTGCACTGTTCGCAATGATTGCACAGTGCCGGATGCTTGTCCGCACTGTGCAATCATTGAAAACGGCATCTTGCACAGTGCAAGCTGCTCTTACTGCCGCTCGAGTAGATTTTTACTCGAGCGGCAGCTTTCAACGCGGACTGGTAGTTTCTCATCGCGAGTGGTCGCGAGCATACGCGACCACTCGCAATGAGAAACCTGACCTCCCCGCATTGAGAATCTCGCCGGGAGGTTTATTTTCCACGCTCGCGATCGGCAACTTGATGTTGCTGATCGCGAACGAGGAAAAAGTCTCGCCGGGATGTCATTTGCTTGCTCGCGGTCGCCAACTTGACGTTGAGGACCGCGAGCAAGCAAAAAATGACCGCTGCACTACGCTACGCGTGTTTGCACTGTGCTACGTGCAATTCGCGTTGTGCGAAGTAGCGCAAACTTCGTAACTACGCGAGCGTAGCGTAGTGCTTTGCCCAGGGTTACACACTTGGCATTGTGTACGTTCTTATTGATGGGTGACTTGCCTCCTTCGCACATACTTGGTTCCCACCTCTCCCCACATTCTGCAATTGTGTGGCTGAGGGGCCATGCCATTTTGGGGGGTCAGCTGTCTTGTTCTGCGCTGCCTCAGTGGTAGTCCGAGGGGGCCAGGGGGGGTGGCCTGGGGGTGGTGGCGGTGGGTGTTGTGGCCCTCTTGGGTCTCCGTGCTGCATGGTCAGTGGCTCCATGACATGTGTTGGTCTTCAGATGTGGCTCTGGGCTGGGCTCCCTTTCATGCTGCAGGTTGTCGTCCTGCTTTACACCAGTAAAAGGCAGGTGTTAGATCCTGCTGCTAACGCGCTTTATCGCCTGTTTTTGGGTCGCAGCGCAGATCTGGCTGGTTGTTGAGAATATCGCGGAGTGGTGTTTTTGTGTGTTTTTGCACAGGAACGCCTACTCTGCATATCATTAGTGTTAGTTGTCGTGCTCATCCGTGGCGATGTTTTTTGTGCCAGCTATCGCTGGGTAACTGGCGATGTCGGCAGTTTGCACCAGCTTAAGAATGGGGCGATGGATCTGTCGCCACTTTTGCGGCGCTAAAGTGCCGGTGATTCGGCGATTACTCCTTGAGAATATGCCCCTAAGTATACTAAGTATAGATATGTATCATGTCCTATACGGATGTAAAGGATGGGTCCCAAACGGCCCTCAAGAGCGACACCTATAGGCAGGATGGCAGAATCTTGACAGTATCTTCCCCCCCCCCCAAAAGTCCATCCTGAGTGTCCAAATGCAAAGGGAGTACCAACAAGAAATATAGTACATAACATTTCACAAGCCTACAGGACTTTGTGAAATGCTGCAAAGTTTTTCTGAGGGAGAAACAGGCAGATAGAGTTGGCTGATCTGCATTCTCTTCTCTTCAGGATACTGGATATCAGTTGTTTCCCAGATGTCTTAAGGGAGCTTCTCCTTGGAAACTCTCTTGCTACGATGATATATTGAATCTTGAGCAAGCAGACAATTGTCAAGTGTAGTCTTTTCAGAATGCACAGCTGGTGTCTTCATGCAGCCAAGATTGTGGTCTGGAACGGTTACCGACATTGTAGGAAGCAATTTCATATTACATGGTCTCTCTCCAGTCAAGAACACTAGTTGGTGTGAGCTTCTTGGTTCACATGAAGTCCCTTAAAGAAGGCATGACAATTAACAGCATTTTGTTTTAGCCCAGATGGTCTTCTGGTCTTCTGAGCACCCACCTTCTTGGTGACCAGGCTGTTCTCAGAACCAGTGATAGATATTATTATAAATACCTGCTTTTGAGGTGAAAGGTCTTGAACAAAAACATTTACAGAATGATTTTCTGTGATGTGAGGACTACATTCCTATGCCACTGAAGGCACAGCTTACTCACAGTTTTGAGTGGCCATTTCTTCATCTTTCCATGTCGTTTTTAGGTCAAGCCTAGCGCAGTGCGCATGCGCTGCACTATGGGGAGGCCTCTTGGAATCCCTCCAGACTTTATCAAAACTTGTCCGTGTGGTTTTTCAACTTCCACACATTCTATTGGCCTTTGCGTGTGGCTTTCAAAAAAAATAAAAGCACGCAATTGGCCAAAGACGGGTGCATGTCCCACCTTTTCTGTAAATGTTCACTCCCACGGCATCCAGCTGTTGGGAGTGAGCAGAGGCGCGCAGGGTGCCAGCTGCATTCCTCGTCATGGATCATTAAACACAGCGCAGTCGCTTTCAGTTTAGCGGCCGAAATTGGTTTTTCCACTCCCCACCTCTCCTCTCTGACCATGCCTCCCTCCTCTCCTTCAGCCCCCGCAGCCTCTCGACCTTCTCCAGCAGTTTCACATCCGTATTCTCTCACTTCCACCTCTTTGCTTGGTTTGATTTCCCTTTACATCTTCAATTAATGCCCCCATGCACCTTCCCCTCACCCTCATTCCCCCAGCCCACTCATGTTAACTCAGTCTTTACTTCCGCTCACAAATTCTTACCTCGGCTCTGCGTTGCGCCCCCTCGGCTTCCCTCTATCCCCCTAAGTTCTCTCTCACCCCCACAGCCGTAGATGCTTTCCTCGCCCACTTCACAACCCCTAACTTCCCCTCCCATGTCGCTTCTACGAAACCACTACGCATTACCCTTTTACCCCTCACCCTGAAAATGTATTCTAACTCCGTTCCACACATTCCCTCCCGCACTCCCTTTCGCTGCCCTCCCGTACTCTTTTGCCCCCAACACTCCAATTCTTTGCTTGAGTCCTATCTTGCCTCCCCAACCCTCACTGGGTCCCCATCTCACTTCCACGCCCCTCCCCTCGTGCATTTACCCCCTCCTTTTACTACCCGCCCCATCCTCACCGCCCTACTTCGCCTCCCTCATTCCTCATCTCCTCCTTTACCACCTCCCCACATCCTTCATAGCCACGCCCATTCATTCACTCACCTTCACTCTCTTTACTCTCCATTCCCTGTTCCACCAGCCATCAATCACCCCTTCTTGCCCTCGTTCATCCCCAGCTCTCTTCCACTAAAATCCACTCATCCCTTTCTCCCCCATCATACTAACTTACTCCATGCCCACTCATTCCTTCACCCATTCTGTGTCCTCGGTGTTCTACTTGTATTGTGTGCTTAACTCTGTGTACTCTCTTCTACTGGTACTTGATTTACGTGTACTCGGATGTTTCTATGTCTTTTCACCCTTTTTAAACGCGCTACTACCACCTGAATGACTTCCATATCGACCTTGCATGCTGTACGTGTACTCTGTGCTGTGTGGCAGTCGTGTGCGCGTGCTTTGTGCTCGGCATGGTTTCTGTGCAGTATAATACTACCTTGTGTTTCGTGGCCTGCCCTGTTCTGTGGTCTCGGTGCTGTACATCTACCGCCCTCTTACGTGTTTTACATGCACCCTTTCTACCCCGCGCTTTGCGTACACTAAGCTCTAAGTATGTATTGCCACAACAGGGCCCTACTGTGAACTCTGCTGTGCATATATTTTACAACATATTGCCATGTGCTCAATGTGTGGTGTATATTCTGTGTTCTTCACTCACTCTGTGCTATACACACATGCACTGTGCTCAACTTACACCATGTTTCCTGGGTTTTACATGTATTTGTGCTCACTGCAGGGGACTGTGTTCGACCTCATGGTCACAGGTCCATATCCCGGCAAATTCACTCAGCCTTTCATCCTTTCTGAGGTCGAGAAAATGAGTACTATTGAGTTGGGTAACCAATAGACATCTGTTATTCAGCGCCAAGATGCCCCTTTGCGGGTGAAAGTGCGCTTTACAAATACACGTTATGTTATGTTACTATGATGAACTGCCCCCACCTAACAATAAAAACTATAACAAAAAAGCATTAGAACAGGCAGGGAAACATTGACAGCATTGCATAAACAAAAAAACTAGAACACATTTTTGGTGTTAATTCTGGTTTTTATTAGGGTACTTCAGTTGTATATAATGTTTTCTAGGTTATATATAAGGTGACAAAAATGGTTATAACACTTTTTTTATTATAACTTATAACTTTTAAACATGCTGCACAACATTCACAATGCTCTACAACACATAATAAAAACGTTAACAAAGCCAATAGCTCTGTCTAAACACTTATAAGGCCCCAAAGGCGAGACCTATTGGCTATACCAATGCTTGTTACATCTGCCACTGGAACGCAAAGCTGTTTCTTGGATACAGGGGGGCAGATTTACAAGCCCCTTGCGCCACTTTTGCGTCACTTTTAACATGGGAAAAGTGACGCAAAAGTGGCGCAAGGGGCTTGTAAATCTGCCCCAGGGTCTCTGTGCTCTGTACTTTCATTAATCTGCGCTGGAGGCTTCCATTGCAGAAACACTCATGTTGAAGAAACCTACTTGAGTCTCACTTTAAGGTCTCAGCGGAGCTGTGGATTGGCTGTCGGTTGACAACTTTGGTACTGCTTTGTTTCTTCTTGAACCTCCTTACGCTGAACAACAATGTTGAGCTGCATGATGCTGAGCGCAGTACTCGTCAGCAGGTCTTGGGGTACAGGGTTAGAAAGAGAGTCTTTCTCAAAGGCAGACATGCAACTGAATCCAGACTCAGAGGTCTTTATTTCAGTAAGATGCAAAACAGATTCCTGACTGGAATGCTTTAGAATCATGGCAGAGGGGACAGTGGGCTGACCTTGAAAGTACTGTCTGATTCACAAGTGGAAGCAATGTCTCTGTAATCAGGATTAGCAAGAATCACAGGTAGGGAAAGGAGTGGATTCAACACTGTAGCTTCTGTTTTTAGATCAGTGGCAAATCTTTTTCCCTCAGCCAGAACAGACCAAGAGGCTTTCTCTGTCTTAAGCAGAATGTTGGGCTGGCTTGAGGCAGTGGTGAGGCCAATGGCAGCAGGAACAGCTGAAGTGGATATAGGTATGGTCTCTGACATGGCTTCTTCATTAGAGTAATGTTTCACCTCTATTGCAGGGATGATGGCAGAGTCTATAATGCTGTGATCTCCCAGTTCAGCAGTCTTGACTGTTTCATGGGTTTGAAGCTTTTCACTGGAGCTTGTTTCAAAAACAGCTTACTTGGTCTCAGGAGCAGGGAAAGAAGAGTGTTTCAGGTGAATCTGTATCTGGTAGGCCAGTTGTTTCTCATGCTCCTCTTTCTGTTTTATACATTCTTGCTTACACGTATGCCTCTGAACTGGAGCATCAACCACACTGCTGTTCAATGAGAGGAACCTGGTTCAGAGGAACAGGGATTAGTCTGAGAGGAAATGTATCCCCAGTAAATAAATACTGACATAGTTATCAGATAAATCCATGATCTGTCTCTGACGAGCATAAAGCTAGTCTCAGTCACAGAGGCAGTAGCAGACTCTTTGGAAACAGATTCATCTCTTAATCATGCACCAGCCTAGCCGAACAGCACCTTTGGGCCTGTGCAATTGTTTCTTTAGTTTCATGGCTTGATTCACTGGAGTTGTGGAATGGAGAAGCCTGTGGACTAAATAACACAACTGACTTTGCTGTGCCAGACTGAAAGGTATCATCAGGCAACAGGTCTCTGGAATTATTGGTAAACAACAAATCAAGAGTTAGAGGAGAACAAACATGCAGGCTTACACTACAAACATGCAGGCTTACACTACAGACATGCAGGCTTACACTACAGACATGCAGGCTTACACTACAGACATGCAGGCTTACACTACAAACATGCAGGCTTACACTACAAACATGCAGGCTTACACTACAGACATGCAGGCTTACACTACAAACATCCAGGCTTACACTACAGACATGCAGGCTTACACTACAGACATGCAGGCTTACACTACAGACATGCAGGCTTACACTACAAACATGCAGGCTTACACTACAGACATGCAGGCTTACACTACAAACATGCAGGCTTACACTACAAACATGCAGGCTTACACTACAGACATGCAGGCTTACACTACAGACATGCAGGCTTACAGTACAGGTTTGACGGCAGAGCCCTACACGCAATGGCTGGAAAGTGTCTTTAGCGGTTTTAAGCTCTTGGCTCTGTTTTCCCTGGTTGCCAACATGGGATAAAGTATCCTTTTTTAAGACCACTGCGTGAATAGCTGTTCTGCCTTTCTGTTGTTACCAAAGTTTGTAGAAATGTGGTTTCACCTTTCAGTTCTCTAACTGACATCAGGTCATGGTCAGGATCACAAACAGACTCAAAAAGTATCACAGAACATCAGCCAATGATAGGGAATAATATTTAGCATGTAAATATCAATTTTCTCTGATGAATTGGTCTCTTAAGCCAAGATTGTTCCTAGAAGATGGTAAAGAACTTTGCTGCCTTCACAATGGGCATCTACCCACATATGTAAGCTTCTTGGGGTTTAATACACTAAACATCTTGATAAAAATGGTTTGGGTGGGCTCACATTCTGTCTGGGGACTAGCTGGGTGAGATCAGGAAAAGACTGAATAACTGGGAGTTTTCTCTGAAAGGGAAGGGATTTCCAGAGAAGAGTTAAACATATGCAATTAAATACCGGAAAGCTGGAAAGAAATGCACCACAGAAGCTGAGGACTGGAGCAGGTTGGGATCAGGAAACTAAAAGTCTGCAAATGGAAACAATAGGCTAACACAAGTGCTACAACCAAGGGGTACAAGGGAAATGATAGACAATCTATCACAATGATAGTTTGTACGCTCTTTGGATAGTCATCTCTCTGTGAGGTGAAAAGATCTTACAAGAAAGGAAGGAGCAAATGAATCTCACAGAGTTCGGGAAGACACCCAGCACCTCCTATGGATAAGGGCACAGGGTGGTTCTCCGTGCTAGAGGCGCACGCCTCGGAATCTAACTGTCCCGCTTGCTAGCGATGACAATCTGGATTATAACATAAACACACAAGAAAACAAAGGGATGCAATGGAGGGAACACAGAAACTAGGCTCAGAGGGAATCAGGACTGGAATCATGGTCAGGTTCAGGATTGGAATATATAGAACATAAGGAAATGAGTTTACATATAAAAAAGTCATCATCGCTCTCCTCCTCTCCATAAGGGGTTCCCCCAATGGCAAGGCATGGAAAGCTTCTTTCAACAAATCTTCTCTTTCAGAGGAAAGATCTATCCAGATCCTATGTTGCCAAAATTTCCCTACATGAGATGGATTTCACAATGGAACACGGACCTGGTAGAAACCATGCCATTACAGCCGGCAGGTCGAGATTGTTTGCCAAGGCAATTAAAACTCCTATGGGGCTAGACATTCATCTGTCATCAGCTGTGGGGGCTTGTAAGGAATGTGCACCACAAATAGGGGAGCGAGAGAAAATTAGACCAGTTGCATTCTCCCAGTTTAAATAGTTAGACACAAAGGGCAACTGAAATATTCAAAGTGTTCTTAGAGGAGCCCATTCATTGAAAATGTAACAGAATAAATCTCAAAGGTAACCTCTCGAATATCCATAGATATTAAAGTAGATGCCTCACTCACTTATCGTGACATGCTTCTTCATCGGCACCTATCCACACCCTGGATGATACCACCAGGGCGGACTCAACTAAGATTTTGTATTGGGAGTTCTTAAATTATATCTGACTTGATAAGCAGGGATCCAGGTGAAACTTTTGCCTACAGGTATACCCAAAGGTTTCCTTTATTCGTTGGGTACCTGGGGTATAAATAAAAACTTGCTCTGAGGTTTTTTGTTGAATGTAATCGTTCAATTAAACCTTTTGTATTCGTGCCAACATGTTTCGGCCTGCCCTAAGAGCCCAATCGGGTCTGAGACATATTCTGTGAAATTGTCAATGAATGGGCTCCTCTAAGAACACTTTGGATATTCCAGTTGCCCTTTGTGTCTAACTGGCTTGTAAGGAATGTCATCTGTCCAGTGTGTCCCTATTTTTTCCTTTCTGGGAAACTGTTATTCTTTTCACTTCGGCTATGGCTGCAGATAATGACTAATGAAAGCCATGTATGCTGTGTTCTATGTGTACGGGCTACATGTTCCAAACTACCATATTCACTGTAGGTAAGACAGATGAATAGCAGTTTTAAGTCCCTTTCTATGAGAAACAGTTTGACTTTCTTTAGAAGAGAGACCTGGTACCAGGCTATCTTTGTTTATTTGTCAATGTGTTCCTTGAGGGAGAAGTTAGCGTCCAGGGTTAATCCAGGTGATTTATTTCTACCAGGATGCTCTTAGAGAGAACAAACTTCCCAAAGAAGTCAAATAATTAATAGTTTATTATCATTCAGTAACAGGAATGAAACATCAGTGTAATGAGTTCCTTGTTCTGCTTCAGCACCTGGATGTCATTCACTTGCTCATATCAGGCTTTAGACATTTAAATGGATTCAGCTAAAACTTATATAGCTCCATTTTACAGCAGTACGTATTTTTACCATAATTCCACATTGCTCATCGTGGTGCTTTGGGGTTAGATGGTTCAGTGAGTCGTACGTCTGCAGCGGAGACGTGTCGTTAAGCTGCTGTCCATAGGTTTCAATACCAGTGAGTCCACCCATCATTTAAAACATGAAGGATTAACTTGGTTTTTGGCTAATACCAAGCTTCAGAGCTGCAGCAATGTTGTTTGGTACTTTCCTCTGTAAAGTTAGCCCAGTTGAGGGGCTTTTGCTTTGACTTCTCTTGCGTGTGTCTTTCCATCCACTGAAACCACTGCAGCTTCTTTTTGCACCAGAAGGTTGTCCTCTGGTGTGCTTCTTTGAAGGGATTGGCGCTGTGCCTGCAGCCTTTTGTCACTGCTTCCTGCTCTTAAAACTCCCTGCAGCCCATGTTCACCTGAATATCCCCTTTATTCTATGGGGCTTCCCCTCACTCCCCATCGCACCGCGCACCAACCTTCAGGATATTTCCCTCGACCCACATACGGCTGAGGTGCTTTTTATACCACATCATGATCTTTTATCTTTGCCTCTTGGTTGACCACACGCTGGAGAGCAGAGGAGGGAGAAAGTGATTGCAGTCAAAAGCTGATGAGAAATGACTCAAAGCCTCTGTCAGCACTCTACTGGAACAGGTGGGTTCTGTTCTGCGATTAGGGAGGGATTGTTGACTTTGTGGCCGCAGAACTGTGAAAGGAAATTCCACATGGGAGATAATGGGGTCAATTCACAAACTGCATTTTGTAGTACGTAAACTAGTGCCTAAAGTAGTACTACTCACATACTACAAAAAGCTATTCCCAAACCTACAACCGGAGACCTCTAGATGCGCCTCTTCTATTTTTCTGTGCAGAGATCTCAGCCACACGTTTCCTCAGTGGTGAGATCACCTCACACGTTGCATTAGCAAACGTGGAAGGGACAAGGGGGCTTGACTGCAAAATGGGGAACACTTACTACTAAATTACTAAATGAGAGGTGTTTAGGAACATGTAAGGAGAGGTTTGGAAGGTACATTCTAATACAAACAAACACCCACAAAAGAGTAGGACCATTGGTATTCACAAACTATACTTCTAAGCTGCTGTAGCCCTAAAGGTGTTAAAACAAATGTAAATGTGCTCCAGTCCAGCTTTGGAGTAAGTCAAGCACAACACGTGGCTACTCACAGGCACAGCAAAACACACTCTCAGTGGAGGCAGGAACATAAAAAAACATCCATTTAATTTCTAACCTTTGACCCACACCAAATACGCATGAAAAGATCATTGGTGAAGTCAGATTTACTTTACCAAATATATATACAGAATTGCTGACTAGACAGCATTAAGTATGCAATTTTACATAAAGATTGCTGGACATACTATAAAATAGCACTCCAGGTCAACCTCTTTAGTAGATATGGATGTTAATTGGAGCAACGGAAGTAGACATTTCATACAATAAATTCACTGCATGTCGACCAGGGCATATATCTCTATCAATAAAAAGTAAAAAAAAAAATATCCATTGCCACTGATTACATGAGAAAATTAATGGGTTCCGTAATTTTTTTAAATCACATCACAATGACTTGCATACTACAATCTTTTGAAACCCACCTCCCATTAAACAAATTTCAAATTAAGGACAGCACCAAGCCTCTTTAACACCTTTTGGTACTCTGAGCCAGCTCCCTTATGCTTCACGGTGCTGGGAATAAGAGGCATCTGAACCTCTCGGGAGCCAGCTGCACAGGAAGCTGGGACCAAATAAAGAACACTAAACAGACCTAGGAACTGCAAGGTTGGAATTAGGAGAGAGGAGAGAACTCCAAACTACTGAGGCAGTGGCCCGCCATCTTGAACTCTGGGATAGTTTTTCTGCTACAAAGCATACTCTCAAGAAGGGAAATCCATCACATGACTGAACTACTTGAAATCTTTGAGTGTGAAGACTATTCATTTTATTCAAAAACGTCACCACTGTGGAAGCTTTTGTGAATTAATCAAAACTGTGCATTATTAACAACATGCAGAATATGAATCTGCTTCCGAATGCACGTATAAACTCATCTGATACTATTGTCTTTGAAACTAATTTGATATGACCTGTTAAAGTACATTTATTTGGCTTATAGGCCTCAACGCCATCTTGCTCAAAATGGATGTCTCATCATGTTTGTGCTCTGTTTATTATTTCTGCTGTACATAACCAAGCAAGTCACATACTTTATTTCCTATTGACACTGTTTTCGAAGATGACTCTGTAGCATGGGCTCAGTATTGTAACTTTCTTCAAGGTCCTTCAGCTTGCATGCGGTATTACATTTATTCATAACAGTTCACTGTTGTTTTTGTAACTAGTTTGTTCTGACACCTCCGGATGACATGAGGTCATAGGGGGCATGCAGTGGAATAATGCTTAGGTGGCAAGGCTGAATGATCCTATTAATTCAGCGTTCTGATTTGTTGAAATTGTCTTCCTTTTGCTCACACCATAATGAATCTGCACTTTCTATGGTAACATTTCCTATATAAACCCTCGATTTAGGGGTCAGACAGATCTCCTATGAGACCTGTCCGATGCTACTAGGGATTCAGGGGCATATTACCAGGGATTTGCGATAATTATCGCAAAGCGCGCTTAGCGCTGTTTATTTTATTGCCGGCTATCACTGGATTTCATCGCGGAGATAACGCGTTATTATCAATGCTTATCTCCAAGGCGATAAAAAATCCAGCGATAGCGGCGAAACCCAGCAATAGCGCGAGAAATCCAGCGATAAATGCACTGCGCTAATGAAAAGCTTGCTAATAGGCAGGTGAGGACTTAACCTTACAATCCACCTCCCATTGACAAGATGGTTGAGTCAAGTTTTTAGCGGGTGTTAAATTCCAGCGACAATCGCGGTTAGCGCGAGTTGTTTTATCGCTTCGCGGGCATTGCTAATAGGGGAAGTTGTGTTTGCAACTGTTTGCAGTTGCTTTTAGTTGGGAACGCCTACTTTGCATGTCATTAGCGATAATAAGCGACAAAGCGGCAAAACGGTCGCTTTCACCGTAAAGCTGTTGCCAACAGCTGTTAGCGACAGCTTGCTAATAGGGCGATAGAAATATCGCCGCTTTAGCGGCAAAAAGTGCCGCTAAAGTGGCGATACCGCCCTTGCTAATATGCCCCTCAGTCCGATTTCTTAATGATTTTACTGCTCATTTGGGACTCAGTCTATCTTTGATTTTGCCTATTATTTGGTATTGTCTTATTACTGAGAGCATTCATGGCAATGATTTATGCACCTGCATTGTAATTGTCCTGTATTTTAGCTTTTGAATTTTAGTAATAAAACCTTCTATTTTCTCATTCCGCCCTAGCACTCACTTATTGAGTCAGTCCTTACTTAATTAACTGTATTTTTGTTGTGCTGTTTGGCACCTTATCTTGGAACACATTGCTTCATGAAATTAAGGTTTAACTCCGCCCCCAATCCACCCCCTGTGGGAGTGTTATTGAGGTGACTTCTGGGGTGTAAGATTTTAGGGTTACCCTGCACCCACACCACCAGTAGCTGACAGGTTTCCCCATTAAAATACCCAGCCTGACAGCCTCCAAGAAAGGAATCTGGACAAACAAAGGAGCAGAGAGCTCCATGTCTCTCGCTGCACCAAAGAACTCTTGTCTGAATGAAGAGTGGAGACAATTGTCTTCAGCTGTTTTGGAGCATCTTTTCTTGCATTGTGTTTAGGACTGGAATGTGAGTGACCCACACTGGAAAGTTCTGACCCACAGAGGTAAAGGGGCCCAGGTCCTGTTTGTGATGCCTGCACTTTCCTGTCAAACCTCCCTCCTGCCCTCCTGTGGCTGGATGGTGCAGAATGTCCTGAGGCAGAGGCAGCAGCTGCCTAACTAGAAGAATTTGAGAGGACAAGGTAAAAATTGACATTTCTCCTGCTTTGCCCTGTGGAATTCTCTCCCCTCTGTCCTTAAGACCTTCTTCATCCTACAGACATAGGATGTTGTTGTCTGCTGTAGAGAATGCTAGCAGGCCAAGCCTCCCACAACTAGAAACCATGTACTTGAGATTCGCTGCCTGACTGGAAGCCAATGGAGTTTCCTGATTACCTTGGAGACCGATTGGTGCTTAGGAATCTTACAGAGTAAGCGGGCTACTTCATTCTGCAAGGTCTGCAGTTTATTAGGAACATGCTGGGGCGCGTTCAGGTATAAACCATTATAATAGTCGATCTTGTGGCTGAGGTGACTGCGTTGATCAGATTGGCGTAAGACAGTTTGTCTTTGAGAAGAACTCCCAAGTTCTTTACCGACCTAACTGGGGAAGAGAGTGGGCCCAGTTCTGACGCCCACCATTCCGGAGACCAGCAGGAGGGCTGTGCCCCACATAGCAGCACCTCCGTTTTACTGGAGTTGAGTTTGAGGCAGTTCATAGCCATCCACAGACTGACTGCCTTCATGCAGTCCCAGAATCTGGTGGCAGCACGCTTGTCCTCCATGGCAAGTGAGATGATGATTTGGGTATCATCTCCGTAGGATATCAGTACATACTCATAAGATCGGATCAGTTATGCCAAGGGGGCGACATATATATATATATTAAAAATAGTGAAGCTGAGCGAGCACCCTGGGGGATCCCGCAGGGAAGCGAGAAAGAAGGGGAGGTAAAGTCGCCAAATTGGATTGATTGCTCGCAACCAGTAAGGAAAGATTTTAGCAGTTCCCATGCTGCCCTGGTCACACCGATCCTGCCCAGGCGATCCATCAGCAGCCCGTGATTCACACTATCAAAGGCTGCTGATAAATCAAGCAGGATCAGGGCCGCTCTGCCTCCCTGGTCAAGTGACATCCTGATGTCCTCAGTTGCTTTGATAAGTGCAGTCTTCGTGCTGTGCTCAGCACAAAAACCGAATTGGGTTGTGTCATGGAGGTTGTTAGTATGAATATGCTCTGTCAGTTGTTTATTTACCTTTTCAATAATCTTGGCCGGCAAAGGAAGACAGGAGATGGTTCATAGCTGCTAGGGTCTCGTGGATTTAGTGAAGGCTCCTTTAGTAATGGTAGAACCGATGCCATCTTCCAGTTGAACGGGAAAACTCCTGAATGGCACATTAACTTGAAAATGCTGGCCAAAATTGGTCTTATAGTCTCTGGTTGGAAGGCGAGCCCGAATTAGATGAATGTAACAGTCTTGTAACCTCCTCCTTAGAGGGTGGTATGAAGTGACTGAGCGCGGATCCCATAACAGTTAGTATGGGGGATAGCGAACCAGATTAAGATGTAGATCTGAAAGAGGAGAAGTTATTGTAAACATCTTTGACCTTACGGCGGAAAGCCCCGGCCATAGAGTTACAGAAAGATTAGCTACACTCTTTAGTTATGGAGGAAGTATTGGTGATACGTTTTTTGATAGTCGCAAACAATTCTTTTGGGGAGTTTGCTGCTGTCCCAATTTTGTTGGTGAAATGGGCTGCTTTTTCCTTTCGAATCAGTGCCTTATAACTAGATCTTCTAATTGGCTTTTTCCGAATCGCAGTAGCTGCTTCTTCATCTTTCCTTTTGTCTTCTACAGGCCTGTTTAAGGGCCCTTAGATAGTCAGAGAAACATGGGGCAGATTGATGATATTGTTTAATCTTGGTCCTTTTCAAAGGTGCCAGGATGGTGCTAGCCAAATCTAGCCAGTTAGTATACTGAAGGACTGCAGACTCAACATCGACCAATGGGCCAGGAGACGTATCTTCAAGTAACTGAGAGAATGCTGGTGCTTGGATCTTATGCCATGCACGAGAAAGTGCCTATGAGGGACTAGCTTGTGGTCCTTGCACTGTTGGCTTGATCATGATGTCAAAGAAAATGGCCATATGATCGGACCAAACCAGGGGAAGTGTTCTTATGTTCTTCAAGGAGGAGTTGTTCAAAAAGATGCCATCAAGTATATGACCAGCTTGGTGGTTGGGGCTGTCCACCAGTTGTCTAGACCAAGAGAGGATATGGTAAGAATTAAGGCAGATGTACCAGTGTTGTCAAGGGCATCAACATGAAAATTTAAATCACCAAGGACCGTATGATCACTTAGCAAGATGTCAGCCTCTAGGAGGCTGCTAACCTCCTAGGTGAACGTGGAGCAAGATCCAGGTGGACGATAGATGATTGTGTCTTTAAAGGTCTGTGAATTAGATAATTCTATGCTGAAAGAGACCATTTCTCATAGCGGGGATGATAGAAGGGAGAAACTTAGCGTTTGCTCTTCTCTGTAACAGATTGTGATGCCCCCTACCCGTTTTCCCATGTGGTCTGATTGAAAAGTGTGGTAGCCGGGCAGAGTAGCAGCTAAGATATCCGGGCTGGAATCTGTCCAAGTCTCAGTAATAAGGATAAGGGAATGATGATATGTCTCGAGGAAAAGTGCAAATCCTACACTGTGTTTCACTAAAGATCTTGCATTAAGAAATGCACATAGCAGCGAGGTATTGGGCTGATAAGGAGCAACTGGGGCATGAGCTCTCAACCAAAAAGTCAAAATATTCACAAACGTTCTGACCTCACGGTTTCATCCTGTATGGCCAGACGTAATTTCCACACTGCAGTCAGGCATTCTCCAAGGGCACCAAACAACTGATAACATGAGATTGAGCATCAATTAGACAGGCATTGCCACAAGAGAAAATATATCGATGGTCCTTCTTTAATGTGATATGAAGAAGACCTTTGACATAGTTGATTTGCGTTTCCTAAAAAACTTCCTGTGCTAAACGCCTCTGGCGCCTATCAATGACATCGTTCATCCTGGCAAATTCTGTGCATCCCACCGCCAGCATTAAAATCAATGGCTAACTAACCCAAAAAATAGGACTCCATTGAGGTACCAGGCATGAGTGCCATGTTTCATGCATGATTTTCGCTCTAACAATGAGTGGAAGCAGAATTATTAACAACACTTAATATTCATTTCCTTTTGGGCGAAACATCAACATGCCTACACAATCATTTCCCTACTCTCTCCACTCCACTTGAAAAGCAGAACCTTGTACGGATTCGCGATTCAAGCATATAGGGATTGATGTCTATTGAATGAACATTTTTATATACTTTTTGTACAGCACTGTATATATGTATGCACTCAAAGCACCTTGTCACTTCTAGATCACCTTATCACAGATTAGCTTATCTTGCGTCGATTTTTAATAACGTTTTGTTTTCTGTGACAACCTGACTATGTTATCACCAAAGCATATTGTAAGGAAAATGAGTTAATTTACTAATACAATTCTTGTTGATTACATTAGTCTAGGTGTGTTACTTTTCATTTTTGTACATATGTTTATGGCCTAGCTAAAGTAATTACTCTCCTCCCGACAGAACCTACCTTACCTTCGATTTCAGATAGCCAGGTTCTGAGGGTCACTGGGTAACCCCATTATACTTAATCTATTCATTATTTAAAGCAGCATTTCCTCTTTTATGTCAGTGAAATATCTTAATTGTTTATTAATATTGGGAGGGTTTCTAGAGTAAACTTGTTTTATGTAATATAACTTCTGAAATGTTGATTGGTTGTTGACATGTAACTTTTAAAAATACAGCCCATGGTACCACTTCACACCATGCAAAGAACATGGTTTCTTTTCTTCAAAACCTATACTATGTGCTGTATTTAGGATGATGGCCAGACCGTTTCTTTTATTTTTTGTGAGTAGTCTCTTTGACAGATTGGGATTTGACTTTATACTTTGAATATTTTTAGAGCCTTTTGCCAAGTCCTTGAAGGCAGACTTTGTCAGTCTTCTTACTGATATCTACTTAGAATATTTCCAAATAATCTTCGTACCTTTCTTATGAGGCTGACCTAATTTTCAGCCCACTATTTTGACCTTGTACTTAGACTTTTTATTGATTTATGATTTTGATGCTCAATTGAATTGACTCACCATTTGACTTTCACCTGTTGTGATGATTCTCAATTTTTTAATGCACCTTCATTGTGTGCACCCTAAAATATTGTCTCAAGTGGATGTTCCTGTGTGGATTTTCTTGAGTGGATTTTTTTGTAATTCTTAATTGCCAGGGCCCCAGTCCTTAAGGACTCACATGTCCTGAGCTGTTCAATCGGCCCTATTAGAAAGCACAGACAGATTTTGGTAGCAGAGGATGGTTACAGTAAATTGCAGGGTTAAGGCAAATTAATGGTTGCGGCAAATCAGATGGTTTTCAAATTGGTGCAAAATCTTTACCTTGAATTTGCATCTCCCTAATGGTTGGAGAACCCCCTCACTCTAAAGTTCCTGAAAATGTGTGGATTATCCTGATGTACTGGTCCACTCCTGTTGATGTTGTTGGGGAGTTGCATTGCATCAGTATGACTAGGGCTTAGTGAAGTGAGTTGTCTTGCGTGAGTGCATTGTTAGTGATGCGGTTTGTGATTGTATGGGCGTTGTCTTGTGGTGTGTAAGTTTGTGTAATTGTTCTGCAGCATGACTTAATTGTCAACTCGTCAATTTGAAGTCATTTGTTTTGTATTTTCTGGTTGCACAAACATCAAAATCTGCATTGCATTGTAATGTTTTGCTGGGGTTACTGAAATTGTTTTGAATTGTATGTTGATGAACAAAAGTGATTTGTTTTGTGATTTAGGTGGAAAGGTTTTTGGATTTACGTGTAAGGATAGCACATTCAAGTGAATCTAAGATCGCAAGATGAATATTTTGGTTGTATGCTGACAGCGTGTGACGTCGTCATGTCTGGTTATAGGTCAAAGTCCTATGAAGTCCTTAATAGTCTACATACTTCTGAACTACTTACAGTTGTGTTGTTCAGGAAACAGAGGCACTGGTTTAAAGGTGGATTACCGCTGGGTGGAACTGGAAACCTATCTTGTTGTGACTGATGCATTTTTAGTGTTTTCCCTGTCTTATAATGAGGCTGTATACCAGTAGGCAGAAAAAGTATGTGTTTTGGTTTGCGTTTTGCATTTCCAGTCTCATTTTGAAATCGTATTGTGATTGATAGATTTAGCTTTGTGTTTTGTGAGTTAGGTTGGGATTACAAGGAATACGAGTTGGAACAATTAAGCAATTTCTGCTAATGGAAGAGGCTCTTCACCCTCGACTGGTATAGATTATGTAAGTCTTTGGTTCAAAGAATCTGAGACATGCAATTTTTGAGTTTAAGCCGCAACATAGACCGGCTCAGTTTGAAGCCCTAAATGAGTGGGATTGATTATACTACTGAATATATACTCCCACCCAAACATTGTTACATCAGAATATCAAGGACAGAATATCGAGGGACAAAATATCGAATGGTAAGTGCATATAGGGCAGTATAGATTTACTATTCCTAACTCCACATCTATGTACCTTGAAGATATACATGCCTGCTTAGCTACATATATATGGAATTAGGTATATAAAATCTAGACTTACTTTTATGTACCTGTCAATATTTATTTTCAATATTTTGTCCTCGATATTCTGTCCGATCAATATTTAGGGGTCGATATTCAGGGTGCAGACTGATGGATATGCAATAGCATTTATGGAAGAAAGCATGGAAATAGGAAGTGCTTTCCCAGGAATTACTGAAGAATCATAGAAAAAGAAATTAAAAGATGACAAAAAGCAGTATAAGAAAGAAACACAAAAGAATGAGTGATTCCAAAGAGAGGACGAGGTGATAGATTATTGACTGAAGAAAGACCAGTTCCGTACAATGAGGATCAAGTGGTACAAGTACAGGTGCAGGAAGTAGGGGCACGGGAGCCGAGTGTCAGGCGAGATCAGGTAGTGACTAGATTGTCTTCACAAAAAGAGACCCCAACAGTGCAAATTGATACTTATGAGTTACAAGGTGATTTGGACTCAAAGGCAGAAGCGGGAGTTAATAAAGTCAAATTGATAATTACCATAAAGATGAAATGGAGTACTTGAGTGAAGAGGTAGGACAATGTAATCATCAGGCACTTGCAAAACTCAAAAAATTGGCCAGGAGTCTTCAAGCATATTTGACATTTAAGAGAATTTTAGAATCACATAAAATTGGAAAGATGAAGTAGGAATTATTGAATTTGACTACCAGAACATTAGGGAGTAATCTCATAGATTTAATAGAGATACGTAATAAGTGGGAAGACTTAACAAGTTATCGAGCAAAATGGTCAAAACCAGAGCTGCCTGATAAGCCTGAAGTGTTGAAAAAGAGTAGAAAGGAAAAGTGTGAGTGATTCTGAATGTGAAGCGACTTTTGAGAAAGGGTTTTCACTGAAAGAAATGCACAGAGAAGTATATGTGCATGTACCATGGACCAGAACAGATCTTTACACATTCACAACAAATTTCCCCAAACTTAGATAAGAGCCTAAAAAGCATTATAGAGAGATTGAAAGGATTTGACTATTTCAAAGGTGCTTTGGACAGATTTAAATATGTAGTTTCAAATTATTGTCCCAAGGGATTTGTGAAACGAGTGTAAGTCAGCTGTCAATTGGCACACTGAAGAGCCTCAGTAAGAACTGCCTGACAATAAACCATCTCTGCTTCTCATGCAGAAGTACAAAGCGGTAATTGATCATTTAAAGACAGAGGTTTCACAGAAGCAAGCAAATAGGTCATAAATTATTTGAGTGACCTAAGACACAAAGGTATCAGTACATGCATATTATCAGAGATTAATGAATATTTATAGAGAGTACAGCGGTGTTGAAGACCTAACGGAGGAGAGCATTTATGGATTAGTTTTGGCTTTTGTGTTGGGTTTGCACATGGAGATCAGTTTGCTTATTCAGCAATTCATCTCTGGATGAGATTCTTATGCGAAGTATTGTAGCGATTGTTGTGATGCTTAAAGAAATTAACCAAAGAAAAGCAAATGATGGCTCAGACAAAATTCTTTCAAAAAGGCGGTTACAGTCGAAGTGGTTTACAGGTATCTAACTTTAATTCTGGACCTGAATTTAGTAATGGTTTTTGTTCCTGGTGATGCCATTGGCACAAAATGTGTAAATGTACATGACAATGGTGCGCAGTGTTTGTAAGGTAGTAATGGTGGTCGTGGTAGAGCCAGAAGTTTTGTTAATGAAGTGCCTCATAGAATGCTAACAACATAGATTCAACGAATGGTCCTTGCCATATATGTGGAAATGCAGGACATTGGGAACAGAATTGTAGATTTAGTCCAAATAGGTTTCTAAATGAGTCGCAAATGGTTCCCCAATTTCAGCAGAAAAGAATTAGATGTCACAAAAAGGGAGGATGTAGCCAGCTGCCCAGCCCTACGGGCTTGTATGTTTAACATGCAGAATGCAAGGCATTTCACTAGAAATGTGCCTTCACTCCCCTTTATGCAACAGCAGAATACTATGCAAGGGTTTCAACAGAATTACAGATTTCAACATAAACCTTAAATGATTAATGATGGGTCTTCACAATTCCTCAGTTCACTTGGATTGTCTACTGGACCGAGTTCCACACAACAACGATGACTTTGAATAGACCTTTCATGAAATAATAAGTGAATGGCCATCCTGCAACATTTTTGATTGAAATAGGTGCTACCTGCTCCACTGCGAGACCGTTGTACTTTGCCAAACTACCCCTCTCAGGAGAAGCAGTTCAAGTAGTAGGAATATCTAATAAACAAGTAACTAGTAAGTGGTCAGCTAATGTCTCAGTAAAAATTGGCCCAATGTCCCATAGTCATGAGTTCATAATCACTGAGAAGCATCCAGCTAATTTATTAGGGATAGACTTAGTTTGCAAGTTGAATTGCATAATTTATTGTACAAAAGCTGGTGTTGCAATGCAAATGAAAGATGAGGATTCTTATTTTAAAATAAATGTTAAGAGTTAATTTGTTTTCAGCTTTCACAGAGGAATCCCAGATTTAAGATCATACTGTGTGTCAGTAATCTTTTATTAAAGGGGATGATCAGAAAAGGCAGGACATATAAGCTGGTACTATGCGCTATTGACATTCTCTGTTTCTTGATGGACCCAGCCATTTCCATCCCGGCTTATGTTGATGAATGCAAGACTTTCTCAAAAGTATCAGGGTTTAAACTCAACTATACCCTGGTCCTTTACACACAACTAGCCAGTACCTCCAAAACCATGGATTTGAGTATGTAGGGGACTCACTATACTACTTAGGGGTTGATATTCCCGTCGATAATGAGGCTCTCTTTAGGTGCAATGTCCCTCCACTACTTGATACCTTCTTCAAGGACTTGTATTCATCTGAACACCTGGGCCTATCCTGGATTTTGCAGGATCAACTCCATCAAAATACAATTCCTACTGTGGTTTCTCTATGTAGTTCAAACCCTCCCACTTACATTTCCCCAAAAAACTCCACAAGAAATACAGAAATGTTTATTCAACTTCATTTGGGTCAAATCTACAATCACACAACTCCTTCTGAAAAGGGTTTTGATCTCCCAGTTATACATAGATATCTCTCGGCCTCCTATATAAAGCCAGCCCTGGACTGGATGAGTGAGGGTATACTTAGGCTGATGGTTGAGGATACTTCAATACTTTTGCGTCATTTGTTGTGGATCCCACCACGCAACAGCTCATTAGTTGGCAACATACTCCCAGCCACAAAAACACTGCAAGATCACTGGAGTAAATTATGAAGGAATACATAGCGACAAGTTTCCTATTTCAACTGACACCTTATTCCTGTCACCCCAACTTGTTCCCAGGGTGAAATGACTCACATTTCCTGGCCCATGGCAATTAAAAGACTTCTGTGTAAGGGGTGAAGTAATGGATTACCACACTCCCTGAATTGCGGGGGAATTGATAGAAAACGAATAGATTGGCATATGGCACAGGGCGGGTAAGAACTCAATTTCCACCAAACATAAAGAGAAGACTTTCAAAGTTCTCATCCAATGGTAATTAACCTCAGTCAGACTCAGGGCGTGGTCGGGAGCTCCAACCTATGCTGGAGAGGAGACATTTCCTGAGAGTTGAGCAACTAACTTTGGCACAGCACTGGAAACTAGGCATCTGGTGGTTCAATATATTGCAGGTGTACACCAGAGGCTTCCGTGTCGCGGGAAGAATGTAATAAGAGGACCGTACTCGCTTCAAGGAATGTAGCCTTATTGGAAGCAACAGGCTGATACACAGACGGACTAACTGATATTTTGACCAGCCGGGCCGGAAGTAGAACCAGCGGAGAGGAGATAAGAAACAAGATCTTGACAAGCCAGACAGCCCTGAAGAAGTCGCGGCGATACCGCCTAACAACGAAACACGTGTTGGCTTGGCCTAAAGAATTAAAAGACAAAGAAAAAAACAAAAAACAAATCTACTCGTCGTCTTGTTTTGTGCGATTTCTGCCATATGACTCAAATGTAAATTGATGCGTGTGCATAGGATTGTGATTTAGTTTGACTTTCACCCTAGGGTTAAGTATTGGAGGGTGATTCCCCTCCCCTAGAGCACCGCAAGTGAGCAGAGGTGTATGCTTAACAGCAAGACGTAAATTTGCAAGCGCCAAGGAGTGCCTAGTTTTAATTCACCCTAGCACGAGACACACCAGAGAGAAGTTGAATAGTGTTCTGTCTGCTGAGTTCCGAAAGACCTGGAAACTATACATAGCCTATTTAAATAATCAGCTGGGGGATACAAGTTGCCTGATGCACAAAGGTAAGTGTAGTAAGATGAAACACCAACAATTTGAAAGTTAGTACAGCATTTATTGGAGCATCTAAACTTAGCCATGAGAAACAGCCAACCTACTTGAAGTGTAGAACGCAGTGAACAAAAACAAGCAGCAGCAAATGAACAACCTGGATCACTTCTATTTAAACATTCTAAATCATAAGAGTACAATACAATGCTTCTAGTTGTAGTGTATTAAAAAAGTATGCAATGCTGCATACCTCCTCCCTTTAATAAAATAAAATTTTAATCTATGTATTAATACAAATAATAAAAAAAATAGATACAAATATTAAAACATTACAAAATCATCAAATGTCTTAAGTAATTTGAATTTTCATGACAATTTAGACGTGGTACGCTCTGAATTGTTGGAATTCATGTACGGAATTGAAACATGAACATCAGAATTATTCAAAGACATATTTACTTCATCTGTAGAAATTAGTGATTCACTATTGAAAATACAAGACAAATCAGGTGACACTGGCCTTCTAGGTTCATACGAGTTACTCGAGAAATCAGGATTTGACAAATCCATGGCCTCAAAATATTTATCAATACTAACTTGAGCTAACCTAGAATGGCTCCACCAGGAACCACTGTTCAACAAGGCTGAAATCTTACCAACTTTTATCACTTTCCATATTTTAGAAAACGTTGAACTTCCTTTAGGTACATGCCAATTAAGTTTAATTTTGACATAATCCCCCATATGCAACTTATTCAACTTGGAAGTGTTAGAAACCATTCTACGAAAGTTAACCATGTCACTATATATTTGTTTTACATTTTCTCTAACTTTACCATACACATCTTTGATGTCACATTCACTATCACATTGTGTTAGCCAATTAGGATTCAACCCTAGTTTAGGTGTTCTCCCTTTCAACATTAAACAAGGAGAAAACGTTGCTGTAAAATGAGGAGTGCGATAAGACCACAACATGTCCGCCATGTTTTTTTAACATAAATTCCTGTCTTGACAGCCAATTGTATTCCTTCACCAAAGTTGTATTAAATTTCTCAACTAAACCATTCATGCTGGGAGCATACATTGCCATATATATGTGTTTTATTCCCAAATCTGACAAAAAGCTCTGAACTTTGGTAGAAGTAAATTGCACACCATTGTCAGAAGTAATAGAATCGTGAACAAATTTCTTCTAAAACGTTCCTTAAGAAAATCAATAACTTCATCAGTATTGGGTTTCGAAATCCACTTGATTTCTACCCATTTAATAAAAAAATTAATAACTACCAAAATAAACACTTTACTATGTCCCGTACGTTCCTATGGTCCTAGTAAGTCCATAGATAAATCTTTCCAGGGGTTTCTGCCATTTCCTCCCTAACCTGAACCGGTTTTTGTGTTGTCTGAACTGATACACAAAGGACAATTGTTATAAAAAAATTAAATTCAAATCCATAAATGACCACCAAAACAAATCCTTGATCTTTTTAATGGTACTCGATTGTCCAATGTGACCAATATGAGCAATAGAAATAACTTTCTCTCTCGCTGCACTCAGAAAGATAAAAACAAGTACCGTTCATAATTATATAATTTTCAATGGATTATTCATCCCTGACTTTCCAAAAAACTTGTAATTCCATGGATAAATGCTTCTCTACAGGTCATCCTTTAACAATAGATTATTTGATCAAATTTAAAATGTTATCATCCTTATACACATAAAACCAATCATCTCTGCTTAAAACTTGTCCTAGGGAAATTACAACATCTTCCATTCTGACAACAACACATTCTTCAATAGTGTCACAATTATCCACATAGGTGGACGGAGTCTAGACAATGAACCCTCATTTTCTGTTTACCGGAATATACATGACGGAAAAGTTATATTCATATAACCTAGCCAATAATCTAATCAATCTCAAGGAGGCTTTGCTAACACCATTCTTTGACAAAATTGAAATTAAAGGATTATGATAATTTCTAAGATGAAAAGGCTTAACTCACAAAAACAAGCACAAGCCAGTGCCTCACGTTAAATTGTAGGGTATTTACATTCAGTTAAAGGTAAAGGCCTGGATGCAAAAACAATGGTACACACCACATTTCCTTTAATCTGACTTAACACCTAAACCCGAAGTACTAGCATCAACAGGAACAACATTCATTGCAGAGTTTGAAAAAGCAGATAAAGGTCTTGAACCAATTATTGCTTCCTTTAAGGTGTTAAACACTTGTTTTTGTTCAATTGACCACTTAAACCTTATACCTTTTTTGAGTAAATTTCTCAAAGGTAAGGCAATATCTGAAAATGTTTCAACAAATCTTGAATGATACTCACACATTCCTAAAAAAATGATCTAAGCTGATCCTTATTATTGGTCTTTTAAATATTCTGAATAGATTTCAATAAATATTTCTTAAGTGTAATACCTTCCATGGAAATACAGTGCCCAAGAAAATCAACTTCAGAAACAAAAAACATGCATTGCCTTTTTCAAGGCGAACTGTCATTCCTCTATCTTCTAAAATTGACAACACTTTATCAAGGGGAAGAAAATGATGATCTACAGTATCAGTATACACAAGAATGTCATCCTAAAACACCACGACACCATTCACATCTCTAAACAAACAAAATATGAGTTTTTGAAACACCGAGACAGCCGAAGCAATACTGAATGGCACTCTCCTGAATCGAAGACACCATAAGAAATGTGGCGAGAATAATCAGTTAACTCAATTTGGTGGTAGGTGGCCTTGAGATCAATAGTGGTAAAAAACGTTGCCCCATTCAACTTTGCAAACATTTCTTGAGTACGAGTTAAAGGATGACAATCCACCACAATTTCTTTATTCACTGAAGGAAGATCTACACACTATCTTAACTCACCTTGGGATTTTTTTAAAAACTAAAACTATGGGAGATACCCACTCAGAAGCATTCACCAGCTCAGTTATTCCTCGCTCACACATCTCATTAAGCATTTGAGACAATTCACTTTTGACTGTAATAGGAGCATGTCTCAATTTATGATGAACCGGTGAAGCAGTTTGCTTTAATTGAATGCAATGCGTAAATCCAAGTTCTTTACGAAAAAAGGTCATATATTTCTCAAGTAGATTTTCTAAATGATCTGACTTATAAACAACACTTTGAACATTATGTACCACATCTGCAATTTAAACAGGATTCTTAGCATTAAGATTAAGAGTCATTCCAAACATCCTTTGATGTCTCCAGCCCAACAGTTTTAAACCATCAATAGCTACATTTAGTTTTCATAAAATGATTCCATGTTGAATTGTGATCACAGCTACAAAATAATCTAACATATTATTTTCTTTGCTTCCGAAAACAAATACGCTTACATCATTAGGTTCCAGGCTTTTATTAGATCAACTTTAAAAATGTGTCAGCAAGGGGGCGTGGCTTGGCAAGCCAACATGGTGGACGTAGCCTGAGCGAGCTCCGTCCATCCATGCCATAATCCGTCATTAATCCTACTGTAATCCTGCCCAGAGACGTTTTACTTTGTCGCAGCGGCACCCTCTACATCCTAGTGGTGCGAAACTTTCCAGATATGGCTGTGGCTGCGCCGTAGCTGCGGATCCCGGACGTCCCCGCCCGGCAGCCTGGGATCAGATCTCGCTGCGGCGGCCCGACCGGAGCCTGCATGACACAGCTGCGGGGAGGTTGCCCCCGCCGAGGCTGGAGGAGATAGCGCCGGGGTCTGCTGCTGTGCGCTTGGTGCCCCCCCGGGGGGATTAGCGCCGGAGGGCTCGATCCGGCGAAGAGGTGCCGCCGCCCCTCCCCCTTCGTTCCACGGCCGCCATCTTTCCCACGTAGGGCTGCATTTGTGGTGCAGCAGCTCCATTGACACCACTCAAGTCCTGGAGGCCAGAGACCTTCCGGGGGAACTCGTGGGCTGGCTGGCACCCCCTAGGACATCGGGGTGTGGTGTTGCAGATCCTGACGGTGCGACTGGGTCCTGGAGAATCGGACCGCGCACGGCTGGTGGTTGGCGGAGCTGGGGCCGGGCTGCGGCCTCGGGCGGTGAGCGGGAGGCCCGCGCCCGTGTTCGGCGCTGCCTGGATGACTGCTGCTCCTGGCCCTCCCTCCCCTCCTATTCTGACCATTTGGCATCATCGCCCTGATATGAGGTTAGTGAGGAGAACACCGGTGCCCCGGAACGCATCAAAGACTGCCCCGGATCGCCCAAATTGTAATTGCAGTGGGGAGAGTGACCTGATACGAGTGTGGCTGTGATGATCTGCGGGGCCCCACTGGCTGTCCTGTTTTGTGACCGGGCCCATGTGTAGGCCCCTGTGGAGGACGATCTGCGCGACGCGACCGAGCTGGAGTTTGGCCGACGCCGTCCCGGAGAGAGGGACGCGGGCTGGGCCCTTCCCATAGTGGCCGGACTGTGTGGCTGTTGGGGGGGTGCCGAGGGTGATCGCCCGCTTACATCGAGCCCCCACACAAGGAATAGACCCTGGGTTGGAGTGGAGGCGTTGCGGCCCTTCCTCCCCCCCGTTGCTACGGGACTCTGCCTGGATATTTGCCTGCATGATCGGAGGCGCGGATGGGCCGACCTGTGATACGCACCGCGGCCTCTGACCCCCTCTGTGAGTACTGCGGAGTTCAGGCCGGTGCCCTTTGGAATCTTGGGCCCGGCTGGACCTGCCCCAGACGCACTGGCCAAGCCTTAAGATCCGGCAGGCCTGGATATCATTGAGGCACCGGGGGAGCTGTGAGTGGTGCCCCGAGGTACTGCGGGTGGGCCTGGAGCTGATCGTGGCACGGTGACTGGCGTGCTGGTCCTCCTTTCCCTTTTCGGTGAGTGAGCCCGGCGTCCCCCTGATTGGTGCGGTCCACAAGGTGCCTGTCTCTACAGCTGGAGGCGTCGCCCAGTGGGGAGCAGATCGGAGTGCGTGTGCCCCCATAGCGTACTCAACGGGGTGGGCCAACATCATCACTTGACCAACGCAGGTGCCTTGGGAGCTATGTAGAGACATATTGTTATTTGACACTGCTGGGCTAACGATCTCCGCCGTGTTACCGTGTCCCTCGTGTCCAGGTCCCTCGGAGATGGGCAAGGGGGGGCCCGGGGGCACTGGCCCCAAGCAGGGCACTATCGACCAATTCACGATGCCCGCTGGGGGGGCCACGGGGGGAGATGGTGGCGCTGCTGCGCCCGACAATGCGGCCCACCTGGCAGCTATCAACCATGCAAGGGACACTCTCGATGCCAAGATAGGGGCGGTAGGGTCTGAGGTCTCCTTCCTACGTCAAGATCTCCGCAAAGCAATGGACCGGATTACTGAAGCCGAAACCCGAGTCTCGACGGTGGAGGACACTGTGTCCTCCCTCCAAAAAAAAGTGAACAAGCTCACCGTGGTGTCGCAGGAGCTGGCCTCCAGAGTGGAGGATGCGGAGGGACGTGCACGGCACAACAATCTACGCTTCGTGGGCCTGCGGGAGGGATGCGAGGGTGGATCAATGACCGCCTTCATTACCAAATGGCTCACGGATATCTTGCCACAGGATCTTCTATCATCGTCCTTTGTAGTTGAGCGGGCCCACCAAGCCCTGACGCAAAAACCTCCACCGGGGGCGGCCCCAAGGCCGGTCATCGCCAAGATTCTGAACTTCGCTGACCGTGATGCGATCTTGCGGTTTGCCAGAACTCACAAAGATGGCCTTCAGTATGACTCTCACACCATCATGGTGTTCCCGAATTACACGCGCCTGGTTCAGCAACAGCGCCAGTCCTTTACGGCTGCGAAGCGCAGGCTACGCGAGCTGAACTTGCAATACATGTTGCTATATCCAGCCAGAATGCGGGTGATCTATAACTCAAAGTCCTTTTTCTTTGATACCCCTGAGGCCGTCTTTGCATGGACTGATGAGCGCCCACAACTAAGACTTAACTCTCCGCCTGCCTTGGACTCGGACTCCTCTCGCAGCTCACGCATTCAACGTCTGAGGCGCAATAAATCCAAGAAACGGCGTGGCTCTGGGTCCAGCAGAAGATCGGCAAGTTCGGAGGTGCCACCTTGATGATCCGGAAGGGGGATTTTCTCCTCTTAACTTCAAGTTGACTTGGGGGCTGGGCTATATAGTCACTTTTTACTCTCAGTCTCTGCTGGGCGGGCGTGGGGCATGGCCATGGGGCTGCAAGGCCACAGACTCATTGCCCCCCCTTGTTGGGTATGTTTATAGGGAGGGAAGGGATCCATTGGTGTGGGTGCGGGGGGCCCCCAGTTGGGGGTCTCCTAGGTCACACACCGCGACAGATACTCCTATTTCTTGGCAGTGTCGGGTGGGGGGTGGAGGGGTTTTAACGGAATTTGGTTTTGTTGTGTTTGTAGTAATATGTTTTTTTCCACAGACAGGTAATGCTCTCCGTCCTTCTTTTGATGTGATTGTTATCCTAAGGGGTGTTAGTGTCAGGTGAGGCTACTTCGGGTGGGGATCTAACCGTGGTATCTTGGAACGTCAGGGGCCTTCTCAACAAGGTGAAACGGGGTGCAATCTTACGCCAGGCCAAAAGGTATGGGGCCGATATCCCATTATTACAAGAAACCCATTTATTAGGCACCAAGACGCCCTGTCTAGCTCGATTTGACTTTTATCATGTGTATCACGCTGGTTTTGCCCGGGTATCCATTCCAGAGGGGTGGCTATTCTCATCCATCGTAGGGTCCCATTCTAATACATTACACATCAGGCAGACTTGGGTGGCAGATTCCTTTTCGTCACATGCACGTTATCCGGGGAGCGGGTCACCTTAGGCAGTATATACGCGCCCCCTCCACTAGGGACTACATTTATTGACAAACTAGTCGCAACATGGGGCGAGGTACACGAGAATTTGACATTGTTGGGGGGCGACTGGAATGACACCATGGGTCCACTGGATCGTCAGCGCAGCCCGGTCAGTGCACCCCTACAAGGCCAGACAAAGTTACATACCCTGGTCAGTACCTTGGGGTGGGCTGACATATGGCACGAATATCATCCCTCCGAACTTAATTTTACCTATCTCTCCACGGTACATGGCTCACAATCGCGGCTAGACTATTTCTTCGCTCCGCGGATACACCTGCACAGATTCTCTCATATAACTCATATGCCCCGGGGACTTTCTGATCACTCTCCGCTTCGATTACATTTTCATACTCTCTCCCGTAAACCCCCCTTCCGGTGGCGGATGTCACCATGGCACCTCCGGGACCCGGCATACCAGGATATGCTGCACACCGCAGTTAATACATATGTGGAGGAGAATGGCCCCACAGCTCCCTCTCGGACTACTCTATGGGAAGCCCTAAAACCGACGGTTCGCGGGGTCGAGATCAGTTATCGCACGAATGAAAAGCGGGCGCGGCGGGAGCAGTTGGAGGCTCTGGAGACTCGTCAAGCGTCACTGGCTTTACAACTCAATGCGGACCCTAGTCCAGTTATTCGCCGAAACCTGCTGCAGGCGCAGCAGGACCTTCAGCAGCACCTCATGGGTGAAGCGAAAGAGATATGGGAGGCTTCCCAACATCGAATTTATCAATGGGGTGATAATTCCAGTAAGATGCTCCATAGACTTTGCAGGGCGGATGCGTCTGCGGCAGTTGTGCCCACCATTCGCGGTACCGATGGTTCCCTCCACACGACACCGCAGGGTGTCGCTGCGGAATTCGCCAGATACTTTACTGCCCTCTACACTAGGCATGAACAAATTTCACCGGAGCTGATCGCTGAATTCTTGGTGGATATCCCTCCCCGTCGACTTCCCGATCACCTCCGGGAACAACTGGACGCTCCCATTACCACGGAAGAACTCACGGGGGCCCTCAATGCCCTACATCCTCGCCGCGCTCCCGGGCCCAACGGGTTCCCAATGGAATTCCTCAGGCCGAACATACACACGTTGGGGCCCCTTCTATTAGCAATAATCCAAGAGGCTGTGGAGTCTACCATTTTGCCTAGGGACTGGCGACACGCGGAAATTGTACTGTTTCATAAGCCGGGCCGGCCTCCGGAGGACCCTTCCTCATACCGCCCCATTTCCCTCATAAATTTTGAACCAAAATTGCTGGGGAAGGTGTTGGCTGATCGCCTGCGCAGCTGCATCAGTGACTTGATCCACCCAGATCAATCAGGCTTTATGCCACATAGGGCTACTCGACATAATATCAGACGGGTACACAATGCCATGGCGGCAGCCCCGACGTTGGGTCGGCCAGCTGCCTTGCTTCTCGCCGACATAGATAAGGCGTTTGACTCCCTGAGTTGGGTGTTTCTATTCCAGTTCCTTGAGGCATAAACTTGGGGCCTCGTTTCTTGGCCTACGTGCGATTGTTATATACGGAGCTGACGGCGTCGGTCCGAGTTGCGGGACACCATTCACAGCCCTTTTATATCCAGCGGGGCACCAGACAGGGTTTCCCCCTGTCCCCACTGTTATTTGCTCTTGCCGTAGAGCCTCTGGCGGCGTGGGTTCGGAGTGATCCGGTCCTTCGGGGGTTCGACTGGTCCCAGTCGCGTTCGGACCGCATAGCTTTGTATGCGGACGGTGTCCTCTTTTTCATGACCGATCCCTGGAACCCGGGTCCTCGTATACTTGAAATCCTCAGGGTTTTTGGGGGTACCTCGGGCCTCCATGCCAACCCCGCCAAATCTATTTTATTTCCAGTGTGCGGACATCAGGGACGCGACACCTGGGCATCGCAGCTTTCCCAGGCGACAGAGGGCTTCAAATATCTTGGCATATATATTTCCCCTTGTCCGAAAGTCTCCTGGGCTCGCAATATCTCCCCTTTAATGGCTAGCCTTCACAACGAAACCACCGTGTGGTCCTCTCTCCCTCTCTCCCTGTACGGGCGCTCAGCCATTTTTAAAATGGTATCATTGCCCCGTATTTTATATCGTCTCCAGAATTACCCATACCCCATTCCGCATACATGGTTTGCTCAAGTAGCAGCCATACAAAATAAATTCATGTGGAACGGTGGGGCGGTCAGAGTGGCGCTCCGCACATGTACACAATCCACATATTGCGGCGGGATCGCCGCAGTGGATGTTTATGCCTATTATGTAGCATCCCATGTGATGGTAATAAACGAATGGTGGTACTGCTCCCCCACGGATCCAGCATATTCGGCGGAACATGCTGCTATGGATCAGGTCCCGCTCCTTCATTTATTATACAGCACGGTTCGCCTCGATCACCTACCACCGGCCGGCAGAGTGGTGATACAGCTCTGGCGGGCTAAGACCCGACAGATGGGCTGGAAGGGGACGCTTACGCAAATGACCCCCTTATGGCAGGGCACATATCTCCGCTCCATATCAGCATTACCGGGGTTCAAAGGGTGGGACCGTGTCAGGATTTCGACTCTTGGCAATGTAATGCGCGGCACCACCATGAAATCTTTTCAGCAATTACAGACCGAGTTCGATCTACATAAAACACAATTCTATAAGTTCCTTCAGCTCCGACACGCACTGCGACCCCAGATCCACACATTAGAATCCCTCCCTGAGTTTCAACCATTGGAGGGGCGACTGCTTACAGGGGATCTAGGACCTCACAAGATCAAACAGGTCTATCAGACACTGACAACCCATCCACCCACCACACTGGACAAGACAAGGCTTGCATGGCAAGCAGATATACCTCAACTCACCGATGATGATTGGGCCGTAGCCATCGCCAGCCCTAGGAGTGCGGCGGTGTCCATGCGCTTTCGGCTTATCCAATTTAAATATCTACACCGCGCATATTACACTAGGGTACGTCTATGGCGGATGGGGGTTATTCAGTCCCCTGTATGCCTGAGGTGTGGTGGGGAGGAGGGGTCCTTCTTACACACGGTTTGGAGCTGCTCGGCGTTACAACCGTTTTGGCGCCAGACTCGCTCGTGTCTCCATGAGGTGCTGTCCTGGGATCTCCCGCTCGACCCTCGCCTTTTCTTGTTACACTCCACAGAAGATATTGGGGGGAATAGGTATAAGCAGCACCTCTTGTTTTTAGCTCTCGCTGTGGCCAAAAGAGATATAGCCCAAATGTGGAAGGCAACATCACCCCCGACCCTGGGCAAATGGAAAGCTGAACTAGACAAATGTATGGGGGCTGAGATTGCTGTTTTTGAGGCCCGTGGATGCCCCGCTAAACACCGCAAAATATGGACTAGATGGGCGGATTATCGCGGTATCGACCTTCCCCCCCCCTGCCTGAGTTGGACCCCTGAAAATTGTTTTGTTATGTTGTTATGTATCGGTATATCCCCAATGAGAGTTTTTAAAATATGTGTAAGTAGTATATTAATGTGGCACACTATGATGATTGCACCGCTTGTACGAACTCGGAGACCGGAACCTGTCTGTAAGTTTATCGTTTATGACACCTACGTGTTTGGTGGATATTGTTATATCTCAGAAATATGGTTATTGATACAAATTAAACCTACATCGCAGTGGCCAATGTGGGGCTGCGACCCCTACATATGACGAAATAACCTAATAAAATTTGTTATTAAAAAAAAAAATGTGTCAGCAAGAATAGTATACATGAGCCAGAACCAGCAATGACTTCTAATCATCAATTTCAACTCACACAATCAATCAATCAAGTCAGATTTGTAAAGCTCGGCTAATCATCTGGTAGTGTATCCAGGCGCTGAGATCTTGCTGGGATCAGGCGAACAGCCAGGTCTTGAGTCCCTTTCTGAATTCCAGAAAACAGGTTGCTGTTCGAAGGGGAAGGTCGTTCCAGGACTTGGCGGCAAAGTAGGAGAAGGATCACCCTCCACTGTAGCTTCGGTGGATGAAGAGAGTGTGTGCAATGGCAAGGGAGCCAGAGCGAAGGTGTCTGGGGGTTGGTGGAAGTTCAGGTGTGTTTCAGCAACATGAAATGGCATCTTTTCTGGATAGAAAGCCAGTGGAGGTTCCTGAGGTGGGGGGTGATGTGGGTCCATTTGGGGAGGTCGAGGATGAGTCTGGCAGAATAGTCTGGAGTCTCTTTAGGAGTTGGTTGGTGATTTCTGCGTAGAGCTTGTTGCCATAGTCCAGCCCACAGGTGGCTTGGGTTTGAATAACGGTTTTCCTGGTGCTGACAGGGAGCCATCAGAAGATCTTTCGGAGCACGTGGAGGGTGTGGAAGCAGGCGGAGGAGACTGAGTTGATCTGGCGTTTCATCGTGAGTTTGCTGTCCAGGATGATGCCGAGGTTGCGGGCCTGGTCTGTCAGAGTGGGTGCGGGTCTGAGTTCAGAAGGCCGCCGGATGTCGTTCCATGGAATGGTGTTGTTCCCGAAAATCAGCACTTCCGTCTTGTCCATGTTGAGCTTCAGGCAGTTGGTCTTCATCAAGTCGGTGACACTCGTCATGCAGTTGTGGAAGTTTGTCCTGGTGGTGGTGGGGTCTTCTGAGAGTGAGAGGATGAGCTCGGTGTCGTCTGCGTAGGTTATGATGTTGAGGCAATTAGTTCTGATGATGTTGCCAAGGAGCGTCATGTAAGTGTTGAACAGGGTTTGGCTGAGGGAGGAACCTCTTAGGTTCTGAAGTGAAGGATAGAGGCGGATTTTCTGGGTTTGACCTGCGGGGAAGAATGTGATCCATTTGAGGGAGTGTCCATGGTTCCCAATGTGGTGGAGTCTCTTGATGAGTGCGTGGTGGGATATGGTGTTGAACGCTGCTGATAGGTCGAGGAGGATCAGGGTTGCTGTATCCTCACTGTACAGTAGGGTTCTGATGTTGTCAGTGGCAGCGATCAGGGTGTTCTTGGTGCTGTGGTTGGCATGGAAACTGGATTGGGAGGCGCCCAGTGGGTTGTTCCTCTCCAGGCGTTCGTGAGTTGGTGGTTGATGGCCTTCTCAAGGACTTTGGTGGGGAAAGGAAGGAGGGAGATGAGGTGCAGAGGAAAAAAATAAGGCTCTTTATCGATATCCTTATTGATCTCAATATCTTGATGCACTACAGAACCAATTGGTGACAGAAATTCAGCTTTTTCATTTTTAACATTATTTTCATCAGCTTGTTCTTTGGTATTTGAACTATTTTTCAAACTCTGCAATTCCTCACATACACGAAGTGCTACACTCTCTCTTCAACATTCATCACCAATACACACCTCTTGAATAGATGACTCTCTCCTCATGCTAGCAGATATAAACACATTGCTAAAATGACCAATCCTGACACGTCTAAAACGTTTTACCTTTTGTCAGACAAGATTTGAATTGTGCAGAATGAATTTTAGAACCACAACAATTACAACCCATTGTAACCTCTTTTTTAAATTTACTAAAGTTTCCTTTAGTAATGCATTCCTTGGGCAATTGTTTAATCACTAAAGTTGCAGTATCATTACACATATTTTCAACATTTAGGGGTATATTCACAAGAACGTGCGATAACTACCGCAAGAGTAGCGTAACGCCTTTCCTTTTCACTTCTTGTCTTACTTTTTCTCTGGTGGGGCGTTTTTGAGGATGTATTGGGGATTTCTCCGAATGAGCAGGATCAACCCTGGCAGCTAAGTTCTGAGCACGAGCCTGCTCTTCTAAGTCTCCATTACTCACTTCTCTGTCAACTTGGGGCTCCACTGTAGCCTGCACTTTTAATCCTCTTTGACCGTAGTACAAGCCCTCCGAATTAGCCCCCATACCTTTCGAGTCCTGGCGTCCTTCGTCCCCGATGGCAGCCGGCTGATCTGCCTGAGCTGAAGTCTCCAAAACCCCCGAGCGTGCAGCCGCAGCACATGTGCTGACGCTGCCACCGCTCGCCCGGAGGTAGCCTCGCGCTGCTGCCCTATGGCTCTTCCTGAGCTCCAGGGCGGCCGAAACACAGCGCGGACCGGTGACCAAATGCGAGCAACCCGAAATCTGAGTCGGGACGACGTCGGCGGTCAAGCACATGAAAGAGGGAAGAAAAACCACCCCAGAAAGATGCGCGGCGTTTAGATATTAATATTGGGCAAAGCTAAACATGGTTATCCACCCTGCATCGGTTAAGAGCTAAGAGCCTCCGGAGATTGCGACCTGCGTGCTACGCGTCCGCCATGTTCTCCGCCCGCCAAAAGAAGAAAGTAGAATCTATAGACTCTAAACTTAAGATTACACCTTCGTTGCGCTCTTTTTTTAAAGTTCAACCACCTGTGCTGAAACTAAAAAGACCACTGCAGATAGAACCAGAGGGTCATATAAGTACCTGGGAGCCCACAGCTATCATTGGCATCAATGTCCCCGCCATGGAGAGTGGAGGGCAGGTCAATGCTGAAAAAAGCCCCAAAAATACCATTTCTGATGGAATGACAACCCATTAAGGCGACAATACTCAAGACACTCAAGACAAGAGAGATAAGGATTATGATAGACATGAGGGGGATATGCCAAATACGCCTAATACGCCAGATATACCAGATGCGAATATAACAATCACCACCAATAGGGATCCAGGTGGTCCAACAGCCGGCTCATTAGAGGCGATGATGGGAAATCTAACCACAGACATTAGGAAGGGCTTCTCAGTATCAGAGGCAAATCAGCGTGAAATTCGGGGGTTTTGTGAGGTCCTGGGAAAAAAATTAGATACGCTATCCGACAGGACAGCAATCCTCGAAGGTACAGTTGAGGAACTAAAAAAAGACCTTGCCAGTAGTAGAGCGGAACTTCAGGCACTGCGTAAAGACGAGCAGGGTCTTCAGGACAAAGTTGAACAGCTAGAAAACAACTCCAGAAAAAATAACCTGAGGTTATTAAATGTACCTGAAGGTAAAGAAGGAGAGGATTTAAAAGCATTTGTGGTAGCCCTCATAAAAACCTCGGTCCAGATAGAGGAAAGCGAAATGGACATTGCTAAAGATATACAAAGAATCCATAGGGATCCCTTTAGAAAAAACCCGGGAAGAATAAAACCGAGAAGAATTCTTATTAACTTTCAGACGTATGCACTTAAAGAAAAAATCTTGGTATCTGCGCTAAAATTAAAAACCCTAAAAGGTCCTGACTTTTCCTTTGAAATACGATCAGATTTATCAAGAGCCACTCTAGACAGACAGTGGGAGCTGGGTAAGCGCATGGATGACTTCAGAAAAGCTGGGGCAAATGTGCAACTGAAATTTCCGGCATCACTACGTATTATGTACAACAACAAAATGCACATGGTCAGGAACATAAAGGAAGCAGATGATCTACTAGAAAGTATTAAGGGTGGCGAAGGGGGAAGTTAAGGAAGTTAAGGAAGTAGTTGCTGTAAGAAAATAGGTTGATATCCACTGGACATATACACAAATATTTTTAGCTATTAGAGGTGGGGCTGAGAGCAATCGGAGCAAAAGATTTAACTTGGACTAACACCATGTCCAAGAAGAAGAAACAGGGGTGGGTTCTCCAGGGTAGGTGGGAGGGGGGGTTGGTAGAGGGGCACAGGGTGGGGAGCATCTGGGGAAAAAAAACAAAAAAAAAGTCCTCAAATTCCTCAGTATTAGTTAGAATAATAGAGACATGTCCATACAGATCCTAAATTGGAATGTTAATGGTCTACGAGTAAAGGGCCAAAGGGATAGGTTAATTCAATATTTCAGGGATTCCCCGGCACATATTTTATTTCTGCAAGAGACACACTTGCTGAGAAAGGAATGTGTTGATCTCTTTGAAAAACAAAGATGGGTAAATCAAGTCTTTTGTACAGACCAGAGTGGAAATGTTAGAGGGGTCACAATAATAGTAAAAAAACAGGCAAGAATATGGGTGACACAAACAAGAACAGATAAAGGGGGGAGATGGATTATAGCTAAGGCCAAAGTGGATGATAGGCCACTAACACTCGTAGGCTACTATGGGCCAAATTATGATGATTGTGAACCATTAACAAATTTGTTTACCAATCTCTTAGATTTCCCGGACCCAATAATCATGGGAGGAGATTTTAATGTTGTGTTAGATCTTAATTTAGATAAATCAAGTAAAACTAGAACAACTCCGACACCCAATTCACCTGTATTTCTAAAAAACATGTTGATTCAACATACACTTTGTGACCTCTGGAGAGAAAGGGCCTGATTCACAGAACTAACTTACGTCAAAATCCTAAACTTACAACAATTTTGGTATTCACAGAATACACTTACACATTTGGGTATTCACAGAATGAACTTACACATTTGGGTATTCACAGAATGAACTTACACATTTGGGTATTCACAGAATGAACTTACAACAATTTTGGTATTCACAGAATGAACTTACACATTTGGGTATTCACAGAATGAACTTACACATTTGGGTATTCACAGAATGAACTTACTCATCCTAACCTTATGTCCGCACTCGGGCCGGAATTTCCGGCCCGGTGGCGGACATAAAGTTAGGATGAGTAAGTTCATTCTGTGAATACCAAAATTGTTGTAAGTTCATTCTGTGAATACCCAAATGTGTAAGTTCATTCTGTGAATACCAAAATTGTTGTAAGTTCATTCTGTGAATACCCAAATGTGTAAGTTCATTCTGTGAATACCAAACTGTTGTAAGTTCATTCTGTGAATACCCAAATGTGTAAGTTCATTCTGTGAATACCAAAATTGTTGTAAGTTCATTCTGTGAATACCCAAATGTGTAAGTTCATTCTGTGAATACCAAAACTGTTGTAAGTTCATTCTGTGAATACCCAAATGTGTAAGTTCATTCTGTGAATACCCACATGTGTAAGTTCATTCTGTGAATACCAAAATTGTTGTAAGTTTAGGATTTTGACGTAAGTTAGTTCTGTGAATCAGGCCCAAAGAGCGGGAACTTCACAAGGTACATCTTTTCACAATAAGAAGTATGGGAGTAGGTCTAGAATTGACTATTTTTTAGTAGATTGGAGCCTCAGAGAAGATATTTTAGATATAGAATACAAGGCGACCCACCTATCTGATCATTCGGCAGTCCTTTTAACACTTAAAAACAGCAATAGGTGCATAGAGAATAGGTGGACTCTGGACCGGACTATATTGGCAGATAGTGAAGCAATGGAAAACCTTAAAGAAGAGGTTAGAGAGTTTATTAAGGTCAACAGTGGCTCTGCCTCAAATGGAATAGTGTGGGATACTCTAAAGGCCTTTATCAGAGGTAAGATTACAGGTTTAACCTGTTATAGAAATAAGGAATATAAAAGAGAAATCTCACGACTGGAGGATGAGATGAAGAGAATAGATATGGAAATTAAAAGATCAGATACAGAGGAGAATAAAGTAGAATTAGAAAAACAGTTGCTACTAATGAGGAACCAACTATCAGAGACCCTCCAAATTAGAATTAAAAAAAGGTGGGATGCTGGCAAATTAGCACATTTTGAGTACGGAGAGGGAGCAGGTAAACTCCTAGCCTGGAAAGCTAAGACTGATCGGAATAAGAGCAGAATCAAGGAGATCAGGGAAGATCGGTCTGGAAATATCTTGAGTAGTGAGATCGAGATCAAAGAGGCCTTTGAAGTTTTCTTTAGTGAGCTATATATGGAAGATAAGGAAGAAATGGGAGCCACTGAGATAGAGGGCTGGTTGATGGAATCCACTCAACCCATAGATTTTAAACAACAAAATATTCTAAATCAAGAGATCACTCAGGAGGAAGTGGTTAAAGCCATTCAAACCAGTAAAGGGGATAAAGCGGCTGGGCCAGATGGCATACCAATGGAGCTGTACAAAATCTTAGCAGAGGTAATATCCCCCTATTGACATTAGTGATGAGTGAGATACTGGGTCATGGAAAACAACTACCAAAATCATGGAATGAGGTCACAGTCACCCTTATTTTGAAACCGGGTAAAGATCCAACATTAAGTGAGTCGTATAGACCAATTTCACTTTTAAATTCAGATTACAAATTTTTTACAAAAATCTTAGCCAATAGGCTAGCTAAAATTGCAGGCGGTACAATCCATGAAGACCAGAGGGGTTTTGTGAAAGGGAGATATCTACACGAGCTTACGTATGAGCTTATAGGGGCTATCGATTTTGCTACAACCTTTGATACTCCCTTAGCTATAACAACATTGGATGCTTCTAAAGCATTTGATAAGGTGAGATGGTCTTATCTATTTTTAGTTCTAAAGAGATACAATTTAGGAGATAACTTTTGCAGAGCTATAAGGTTAATATATAGAGAGCCAGTAGCAAGAGTCCTGGTAAATGGAAAACTAACATCATTTTTTAAAATTCAAAGGGGTACAAGACAGGGTTGCCCTCTATCCCCCCTTTTGTTTAATTTTTATATGGAGCCCTTGGCCTTTAGAATTAGACATACAATCGACATTCCATCCTTTTATCAGGGAGATTGGGTCAGAAAAGTCGCGTTATACGTAGATGACCTTATGGTATACTCATCTAATGTGGATGTTGCTTTACCAATAATCCTTCGTATAGCAACAGAATTTGGAGAAATGTCGGGGTACTCTGTAAATGAGCATAAGACGGAAGTGATGATATGGAATCAAGTAAGCAGTAATCTATTAATTAAAAAGGAGATGCGATATCTTGGGTTAAGGATAGTTCAGGATATCAACGCAATTGCTGAAATCAATCTAAGGAGGGTGTTTAAAGAGATAGTTCAACTAATGAAGAACTGGGTACACCTCTTAGGGAGAGTTAGTTTGGTTAAGATGACTATCCTACCAAAGATAACTTTCTTATTCGACTCCATACCTTTACATTTCGATAAAACCATGATACATAAAATACAGCAGGCAATAAATACATTCATTTGGGCTAACAAAGGGGTTAGGATCTCATGGAAAAAACTGAGGAGGAGGAGGGAGAAGGGAGGTCTAACCTTGCCAGACATCCAATACTATGCATGGGCGTTCCAATTAAAAAATTCCAGAATGCTTACAAAGATACCGAATGGATCCAAAATAGGTCTAATGTACACAGCAATGTTAAAGAAGCGTAAAATAGATATAGATGGATTCATTTTTTAAATTTGGAGATCCCAAATTTTTTAAGAAAGTTAAACTGAAGGTGTTACAGTCAATGGCAATAATGTGGTATCACATTAGGCGCCTTTCGAAATTGGACTACTACTCCCACTTTGCCCCAATTTGGGACTCACCAGGAACCCCAGAATGTCTTAAGGACAAGTTGGCGCTACCGATTAAAGAAGCTGATTGTAGGGTCTGGGGAGACCTGACAAGAGAAGGTAATCTATTACCCTGGCATGATCTAAACGGGTTGTTGGAAGGGACTCTCTCAAAGTTCAAATATTTACAATTAAAAAGTTGGGAGCAAAGTAGAAAATCGACATTGGGCATAGGCAATATACTAGAAGATCAACTGGTAAAAAAACTCCCAGGATATAAGGAAGTAGCACTCTGGTATTGGCACCTTCAGGACATCATAGACGGAGAGTTCACCTTGGCTGAGGAGCTGTGGGGGAATTACTTGCCGAGGGAGCAGCGGCAGAATATTTGGCAAGTATCTATGCGCACTCTTTACCACATTGTTAAACCTGCTTTTTTAAGAAGGAACCACCTTTTTTTACTTCATAGGGCATATATATCACCCGAAAAACTATCTAAGATGGGGAAAGGAAGTCGAACCAGCTGTGCCAAATGTGGGCTAGAAAAAGCAACGGATGTACATATGTTTTATCAATGCCCTACAATCAGTGACTTTTGGAACAAGGTGGAAACGACAATGTCAGGTATTTTGGGTCAGCGTATAAGGGTAAGCCTTTCTGTGGTTATCTTTGGCGTGATCGATGAACTCGTGAGCAATACCAGAGATATGCTGTTTTATGCAATGCTACTTGCCAGAAGAGAAATATGTCGGAAATGGGTTAGTAATATACCACCACAGCATTCAGAGTGGCTGGAGTCCCTTATATATATGTCTAAGATGGATCTATCCGGGAAAAAGTCTAAGAAGAAAGCTTTTTGGAATCTGTTATCTTTATGGTTGGAGAACCCGGAAGGGTTGTTATAAAGTCTTTTTAAGGTTAATCATTGTTGAATAAGATCATAAATATGTCCAATGATTACACCGGCTCACAACTCCTAGACTGCTACAGGGCCCTGTTACACTTCGAAAATCTCAAGCAGTACTGGTGTTTACACCATGTGAGAGAGACAGCCACAGAAAGGCTGGTGCCTATTGTAGTATGCCCGTCTGCGGTCAGTACCTCTCCCGATAAAAAGGGCAGAAAAAATGGACACCTTTTCTTTTTCTGAGGTGAATGAGGACAAATAAAAAAAAAAAAAAATTTAGAAAAGAGAGTAGCGTAACGCAACTTTCAATATCGCAGCCTATCGCGGGAAAATAACCCCATGTCAACGTGGAATTCACAACAAGGCGGTAGCATGCGATAGTCACCAGATAACGCGTCAAATGTCAGCGTGAAAATCAACGCCACGCCGAAAAAATGCGAAACGCGAGAAAACATGCGATGAGGCCAATCGCGGTACAAAAAGTAGCGAAAAGCAGCCACAGGCCTGAAAATCCCACGCGTCTGGCGGGAAATTGCACCATACAAACCACAGAAACAACATACCAGAAACAAGCCAAAGCACGTAGCAACATGGATGCACCCTAACCCAGCGCAGAGGTCAACGCGAACCCCACAACCCCCACAGACCACCAGCAAGGAACAACGGGGTCGGGGAAGGCCAAGGAGAAAAGGGAGAGGAAGACGGGTTGCAGACCTCAGGAAAGGCCAGCGCCACGGAGTCATAGAATACTACCAGCAACTGACCCACAAGCAGACCACCTGGAATGGAGTCGGAGTGCCGAGGAGGCCAAGAGGCGCCGCAAGGATGTGACAACCTAAACCAGGCACAAACCCGCTGCCAACACTGCGCCACAGGATTCAAGCTAGCCTGGCTGAAGAAGGGTGACATACCCTGAAACCGGTCCCAGGATGCTTGTTTCCAGTCCAGGGAGGACCTGGCCTGGCAGTTCGGTCTGGACTGTTCCCATGGGGCACAGGGTCAAGACTGATTTGCATATGGCTGGGTCCAAACTGGGGTGGCGTAGTGGGCAAAAGAACGATGGATTTAACCCAGATCTTTTGACTGGGGGAGAATGCTTGCATTGTCAGCATTCAGTCCATCATTTGTTTGCGCCAACAGGAAGGCAGCAACGGCGACAGGAGGTGGCTGTCCAGCGCCACAGGAGGAGCTGGAGGAAACCCAGGCCACAGTCATCAGTGTGGAGATGGTGCAAGGAGGTGGGAGTGCGGACACAGCTCGACAGGACCCGACACAACAACAACAGGGTGAGGATCCAACAGGGACTGGGAGGACGGGGGGATGGGGGGTGATGGGCACAAAGGCACACATGCACAATGAGGTGTAGCACACTGCACACCCACAATTACCCAGGGACATGTCCCCCATCCCCGTGGCACACTGCAGCACACACACATAGCAATCACAGCACATACCATGACAATGTGGCACAAAGTGCAACACCCACACTGCAGAACAGGGGACACAACTGGGTCCGCCCAGGCGCAGAAACAGAACAACCACATTGGACAGAGCAGGGAACTGTGAGATGCATATCTACAGCTACAACCCCACATCAGCCATGTAGACCAAATGTCCACTGTCCCAACTCAAATAGCCACCACCGCCCAAACAGTCACAATGTACATTGTCACACAGTCTGCATGTCGACAAGAACAAGGCGCCAACACAATGCCAACATGCACCTCCCCTTCACAATGCAGAGGGACAAACAACACCTCCAGCAGGTCAGAACAGACAACCCATCAGTGATGCCAGAGACGAACACCACACCTTCGACACCGATGCCCTACAACAGCCCATGGACATCCCACACAACCCACCACCAGGACCAGGGCAGACAAGCTACTCAGAGGAGAACCCAGTCCATGCAACAGACCACACAGCATGAAGCACCCGCAATCACGGCTGGCTCACAACATTTCACCGACCCACACATGGCACCCCAATGCCAGGTGTCAGAACGCCAAAAGGAGGTGGCCCAACAGGTGCGGGTGTTGCCGAACCCATGAAATGCGAACTAGAACACATACGTGGGTGTCCAATACCCTTCAGGGACCACCTACACCCCACAAAGGAGACCCACACTGCCATAGAGACACATGCAGATGCACATACCCAGTACAGAACCACGCCTAGGGGCATGCACATATCAGTCACACACCCACTTTGGCTCTGCGTACGATGGCACATTCCACTCCCCTTACAAATTGAGTGGGTGACGACAAAGCTACATGTCCAGGTTCTAGCCTGCTGCCTGCGGTGACATGTCTGCGTCCGCTGTACACAGCACAATGTAATGTCGTAGGGCCCAGGGCCCCCATGCATACAACAAGACCACAGGGACACATGCACATATCATGTTGAACTGGCTACGGGCATGTGCGCCCGGCCCCTTTATTGGCAGGGCCACATGTACAATGACGCCTGTGCTGGATGTGTGTGGGGTGAGTATAAGCCAGCCCGCACGGAGTGCTTGGTGCTGGCAACAACCTGAACAGTGGACACCAGTGTAATGGAAACAGAAAACACCAGCATAACAGAGTCAACTGCAGAGCAACATGGAGGGATCCGGAGTAAGGACAGAGGTCACCCAATATTCAGTCAGGAGGTTCCGTGAGTTGCAGTGCACTGAGGTAGGGGCACTAGAGAAGAGCGCGCTCATGTGAAGAAATTGCTAGGATTGTGTCCCTTCGGGTTAGTCCTGATGCAGATGCAGTGGGGTGTGTTACACCTGCATCAACTTCCTCATCAACGTCCCAGGTCTCCCACACTGCCTGAGGTGACACTTGCGACCGCAGTCCACAGCGCAATACCCAGTAATAGATCCGGGTGTGTAGCTTGACTACCACCACCAGTCTGCATTCATGTCTTGGGGCTGTTGCCTCCTGCCCTCCCATTGTCTGTGCCTTCTCCCGTCCACACACTTGACACATCTTCCTCATCATAGTCCCAGGTCTTCCCCACTGCATGAGGTGACATTGCTGCGCAACCTCACAACAGCACAAAACTCAATCAGTAACGAACAATGGCTTGCGGTGCATTGAGTCACTGGCACCTGGTGTGCTGAGCAGGGTATCAGGCCGATGATGGCATCCACGACAGGTCTGAGCAACTCCGTAGGTCTGTCAGGACCACCGTTTCGACTCTGGCAGATGGCGGTTGGAGGTGGTCCTTGCGGTGGTGGCGTGTGCCTCCTGCGGTGATGCGACGTCCGGGCCGGTCAAGACTCGATGCTATGTGTGGGCCCTGGTGGCCCGCAGTTGAGGCCGGAGTATGCGGACAGCGCAGGGCCACAGACACATGGCGTTGATGACCCCAAGACCATCGCTACAGAGGCCATTCAATGTCTCAGAAGAAGGGGTCCCAGGCCTGAGCAGCACAGAGTTAGTGGCCCCGGATGCACTGCGGCCGGCACAGGCACCCAGCCACGGGACGGTGACTTGCGGTGCAGTCAGATGGGCCATGCGACCTGAGCGGGTCCCTATCAATGTCCGAGGTGTATGTTGCGGAGGGTTGCGGGGGACAGTGGAAGGTGTCCTCCAGGGCATGATGCGGAAGGTCTGATGTTATCTGGAAGCAGCAAATGGAGGAGTAGAAAGCGCAACCCTCGTTTTCACCAACTATTCGGTATCAGCTACATGAGGATGAAAACTAGCCCCTATTCCATAGACTCAAACGCCACCAATGTACGACCAGTGAGTGTCCATGAATGTCGGGGAACACACTTAGTGGCACAGGTGCTGAGAGGGGATGCAGTCTGCGATGATGCCGGTACACTGATGTGAACTCCAACATTGCCAAATCAAGACTCTGTGACCTACTGGACCGCATCGTAGGCCGGAGGCAGCGGTCAGCAGTGGCCCACAGCCACGTGTCGTTGGCTCGCGAGGCACAGAGTTAGTGACACAGTGGCAGTTGTCAGTAGTGTTCAATCACCTCCATAACGATGATCCTGTTCCCTCCGGATTGCAACGCGTCATCCTCTTACGCCTCTCCGTGCGTGTGATGAAATGTATTCTGCCTTTTGAATTACCGATGTTCAGTTCCAAATCTGTGATCCCACTCGTGCGCAGCGTAGGCTGAGGGCAGTAGTCCGCGTAGGATCACAGACATGTGTGGTTGTGATGCCATGCACAGACTTGTTGCCACCACATCGGAGGGTGTATAGTGAATTGTTCTCTGCCTTAAATAATGATCACTGCCATGGTGTAATCAAGACTCAGTTCCAAATGTGTGACCTACCGGAACGTGGTGTAGGCCTGAGACAGCGGTCAGCATGGCCCATTCACCGAGTGTCGCCGGCATAGGTTGGATGGCCCCACCGACCTGCGTAGTTCAGGTTCAGTGGCACCACGTGTTCGGTCACCTCCGTGTATGTGACCCGGCATTCGTCCGGACTGAGCCGCATCTTCCTCTTACACCTCTCCGTGCGACCACTGGTGTGGACTCTGCCATTCATGCTTTGCGACTAGGTGCTGGATGTGTGACCTACTGGTCCGCAGGGTAGTCCTGGTCCCTCATCCACGTGTCGCCGGGTGGCGTTGAACAGGGTTAGTGGCACCACGTGTCGCCGGCTGGCCTTGAACAGGGTTAGTGGCACCACGTGTCGCCGGCTGGCCTTGAACAGGGTTAGTGGCACCACGTGTTGCCGGCTGGCCTTGAACAGGGTTAGTGGCACCACGTGTCGCAAGATGCCCATATGGAACTATGCCTCACAGTTCAGGGGGGGTCTGGTGCTGTGGCCGCTGGCCCGGATTTGGGGTCACTGCCATTCATGACTCAGGACACAGTTTCACACATGGGACCTACTGGTCCGACGAGTGGGCCAAAGGCGGCAGTAGAGTGCGTCAACGAGAAAGGAGTAAGGCGGGCCTGTGTCTTGGAGGCCGTGATGGTCTGAGGAGGCTGCCAAGGTCGCGGGCCTCGGGCTTGGAGCTTGCGCCGGAACGTGGTGGGCCCTCCTTGACACACGCCGGTGTCGGCAGTTGATCAGTGTGGCCTGGCTGCGCAGCGGCGGACCTGACGGGTTCGTGGTCCAGCGTGCCGGGGTCCGGCAGGCACACAGCATCGCAGGCAACTCTGCTCACGAGGACGGCATTGGCCTTGTGGCGGGGTGGGAGGCGCCGCCCTGGCAGAGACGTGTGTCTTTCTGGAAGAGGACCACACCCAGGCCTACGTGCTTTTTATTCACACCCCTACGCTGGCGTGGCGTACGCCCGGCCATCCCACTCCGGTGACGCTTTGGGGGGGCGTAACAGGCAACATTTCCGCGAGGTTCCCCACGGGCTGGGGTGACATGGTGGCGTCCACTATCCACTACACTCCATACACCAGCGGTGTATGTCGCCATGGATATGGGTGTGTTCTGCATACTGCGGTGTGTCCAGCACATCTCCGCCACTCTTGGCATTGTGTACTTTCCCAATCATGGTTCTACTGCATCCTTCACACATGCCTGGTTGCCTCCTCTCCCCACATTCGGCTATTATGTGGCTGAGGTGCCATGCCGTTGCTGGCTCATGTTCAGGGCTTTCCCATGTAAACATTATAAGTTGTTCTGTCGTGTCTGGTGGGTGGGCATGTTGTTGTGCCTGTTGTATGTGATTTTGTGACGTGTGCATTGCCAGAGTTGTGAGTAAGCCTGGGCGTAGTTCGCGAAGTAGCGCTACGCGAAGCTACACAAAGTGCAGTTCGCACTACGCGAGCTACGCGTAGCACTACGCGAACTGCGTAGTGCACTGTTCGCAATGATTGCACAGTGCCGGATGCTTGTCCGCACTGTGCAATCATTGAAAACGGCATCTTGCACAGTGCGAGCTGTCTTTTACTGCCGCTCGAGTAGATTTTTACTCGAGCAGCAGCTTTCTCAACGCGGACTGGTAGTTTCTCATCGCGAGCGGTCGCGAGCATACGCGACCACTCGCAATGAGAAACCTGACCTCCCCGCGTTGAGAATCTCGCCGGAGGTTTATTTTCCACGCTCGCGATCGGCAACTTGATGTTGCTGATCGCGAACGAGAAAAAGTCTCGCCGGGATGTCATTTTGCTTGCTCGCGGTCGCCAACTTGACGTTGAGGACCGCGAGCAAGCAAAAATGACCGCTGCACTACGCTACGCGTGTTTGCACTGTGCTACGTGCAATTCGCGTTGTGCGAAGTAGCGCAAACTTCACAAACTACGCGAGCGTAGCGTAGTGCTTTGCCCAGGGTTAGTTGTGAGATGCATGGTTGTGGAGTTGAGGTGTGTGGGTTGTTCATTTGGATATTGCCAAGGGGCTGTGCATTTCCCTTGTTGCCATCCTGGGAATGCTGATTGATGATGGACTGTCGGAGGATGAAGGTATCATGCACACTGGCTGTGTATTTGTAGGCGACATTGTTGGGGGTTCCACGGTGTTCTGTTGTTGCCTGCACATTGATGTGAGACGTGTGCTTCCTGTTGCAGTGATTGTGTGCTGTGTCACCAGGGGGCACAGGTAGTACATGTGTGCTGTGTATTGCCCCCAACACGTGCGTGCATCCTGCTTGGGCGTATGGTCCTTGCTTGGTCTCCAGCGGATCCTGCGCATTGTGTTGTACGTATGGGGACTGGGGTACCAGGGTGATGGTGATGTCCAGGACAGGTGTGGGGGACTTGGATGTGGCTGGCTGTGAGACTCCTCCGACTCTGGTGGGTGTTGGTTGGGGGGTACAGGGGCCAACAGGTGCAGCCAAGCCAGCAGCTTTGTGTGGGGTGGGATGTTGGTTGTCCGCTGTGTTGGTGCCGTAGGCCTGTTAGGCGATGATGGTCAGGATGCGTAGGATGTTTGTCACTTTCAGCCTGTAATGGACGGTGACATTGTCAGATGTTGAGTCTGTGCGGCTGGTACTCTTCCTGGGGGTCCGCTGTCTTTGTCTGCGCTGCGTCTGTGGTGGTCGGGGGGGGGTGTTCCGGGTGTGGTTTGGGGTCGTGGGGTGGTGGCGGTGGGTGTTGTGGCCCTCTTGGGTGTCCGGGCCGCATGATGAGCGGCTCCATGGCATCTGTTGCCCTTCGGATGTGGCCCTGGGCTGTGCTCCCTTTTGTGGTGCTGGCTGCCGTCCGACTTTACACCAGGTCAGAGCAGGTGTAAATTTCCTGGTGCTAACGCGCCTTATCACCTGTTTTGTGTTCTTATCGCCGATGTGGCTGGTCGTTGTGAATGTTGAGGTGTGATGTTGTCTCGACTTTTGGCACGGGAACGCCTACTCTGCATCTCATTAGCGATATTTGCGGGGTCCTCTGTGGCGATGTTTTTTGCGGCTGCTATCGCGGGTAAACTGGTGCTGTGGGCTGTTAACACGGGCTTGTGAATGGGGAGGTAAATTTATCACGACTTTGGCTGCGATAAAGTGCCGTTAATTCGGCGATAGCTCCTTGTGAATATGCCCCTTAGAGTTCTAAAAGAGCGAATGGAATGTTCCACTCTTTTAGCAATCTGTATAGTATCTTGTAGAGCTGGATTATGTTGCAGAAGAAGTTGCTCCTGATTTTTTTATTAGAACACTTTACAAGTTGGTCTCTGATATATATGTGTACTTCCAACCCAAATGTACAATCCACCACAAGAATTCTCAAAGTTGAGACATAAGAATCAACTGGTTCATTCCACAGTTGATGTATTCTATGTAAACGGAACCTCTCCAACATGATATGTGGTTCTCAGTAAACCATTTTTTAAATCTATCTAAAGTTTCTGAAAAACAATCATAGTCGCAAGCTTTCACACCTTGTGCAAACCGTTTCCCTCACACTGAAAATACCTTCGTACAATACTCCTTGAAGGATATTTCTTCACGAGGTTTAGTAATCATTCTTTGATATCGTCATCCAGTGTACAACACGACACTTGAGATAGTGGAAGTTTTGTGGTCCTACAACCAACTCGTCGACAAAACTGTAGTAAGATGAAACACCAACAATTTGACAGTAAGTCCAGCATTTATTGGAGCATCCACACCCAGGAAGGAGAAACAGTCAACTGATTTGGAATGTAGAATGCAGTTAAAAAAATCAAGCAGCAGCCAATGAACAACACAGAACACATATTTGTGAAAGTGGGTAGGAACTCACTGCTTGCATGTACCAGCGCCATTACCCCATAGCGTCTTGGTAGTTGTAGTTCAGCTTTTCACACAAAGTTTATATTATTTTTCAGCTAATGCCGTCTTTCGAAATCGTATCTCTACTCTAGACACCATTGTTTCAGGATTCCTCCCTCATCAGTAGAGAATATTTACGGGCTGCTGGACATGCTGCCAATTTTCTCAGGTATAATCCCACTCATGGCGTGCAGGCGTTCCAAAGCTCGTCAGCTTTCGTACCCACTTTCACAGAACACGTATTTGAAACAGTGCTTAATTTGTAAAAAGTGAAGTACTAGGGCCCTTCTCAGAAAGCCACTGCAGCCTGCACCACCCATACCCTGCCAGCGCTGCCAGTGACAGAACAAACATAACACCTAGCCATCGCAGCCTACAAGTGTGACAATTCAGTCTATTCTGTCTATCTCAGGCCATACAGAGCTATAATAATGGCATGAGAGGCTGGTATTATTCATTTTCAATGTATATTGACTTAATAAACATGCTTGTTGTGCTCATCTCAAAATTTAAAAGACAGCGCCACCATGTGGCAGATTGTCATAAGCACGGGTGCTGACAATTAAGTGCCGGTGCTGAGCACCGGAAACCACCGGTACAAATTAAGCACTGATTTGAAATTCTGAACCTCAAGATAACAATACAATGCTTCTGGCTGTAGTGTATTAAATAAACTTATCCAATACTACAGTAAGTTACTCTTTTGAGTAAGTTTACACTTTATAATAAGTTTTCTGCTTTCGGTAGTCACAAACTCAGTGTGTAATCTTACAACTAAAGTGTAAATTACAGATGTCCACACCCAGAGTACTGCAACTGTCTTACTTTTGCGTGGCAGGGTTACTCCCTCCCCCCAAACTCTCCTGGCCCCTTCTTAAACCTCTCTTACTTTTTCCTAATCCAATCCACTTTAGTAGTAAGTCTGCCCCTTTTCCCACCCACTCCTGTGTCTCTCCCATATTTTATAACCTATACTTAACATGTGTGCAGACTCTGCTGTTGAGGTGGTGAACTCTGCACATACAAGTATAGGCAAAACCTACACTTTGTAGTAAGTTTTTAGTACTACAAAATGTACTACAAAGTGCAGTTTGTGAATCAGGCCCAGAGTGTCTAGGCATGTCCCAGGACTAGTATGAAAAGGTGGGTTGCCCAGAATGTGTCGGTCACTGGATGAGGATGAAGAAGGCTTACATAAAAATGGGGAGTCCTTCCCTTGTGAAGCATGCAATGCCCTCTCCTTGGAGGCATGTCCTAGTTTCAATCTAGCTATCTGGCTTTCCTGACTGTGTTTGCAATTTCATTTTTAAAAGAGGAACTTCTAATAATATATATGTGCTTTGTACACAACGACCGCGCAGGAGTCCGCGTATGAAAACGCATCTGTTTCTATTACATGTGCTACGCTGAACTGAAATATCATGCGCTCTAGACCTGTTTTTCCTTTTGATTTCCTTGTTTTCCACACTTTTTTTTACATTTCTGAGACTTATAAGCTATTATTTGCCGTATTAGTGATAATTCAAGGTAAAAAACGTTTTCTGTGGCCATTGCTGTTTATGTTTATTTCTCATGTACACCTATGCAAATCTCAATAAAGATGTGAAAAAAGCTACAGGTCCAATTGGTTCAGTTGGTGCAGTTATGTCATATGCATTAGGTTGATCAATTACTATGTAAACGTACGACAAAGGCAGTAGGTCTGACTTCCTTCTTTTGAAAGGCATAAGCTAAAGCCAATAGGCCTGGGCGAGTGGATTGTTATAACACTTTTAAAAAGTCGGCACACCGGTATTTTGTTACAGGGAATATTATAAATGACCATAGTGGGCAAGGGCTTTGGTGCTAGCTAACTCTGGGGGCAGAAGATCCGCACTGTGATAATCCTTGTTGTGTCCTCTGTGAAAGGGGTTGTATATTATTTTGCCAACTGTAATTTAGTACCAATTTTATTCATAGTTGTTGTGGTTTTCTTAATTCTGTACATTTATTGAATGCATTTCATGTCCCTAAGCAGTGGACTGTACTTGTGTCATCCAGAATTTTATGGACTGAACTGTGAAAAGCTAGAGTGGTCAGTTGCTGTTAGCAGCCACCTGGATAGATAAACTAGCAATCTCTATTCATAAATACTAGAGGACCTGACAGGTATCATCTCAGTCCATGGGACAGATAGGAGCATAAGGTGGGTCAGAAGGACACAGGATGCTGGAGCGTTGAGCCTGAAACTGGTAATCAGGACCTAGAGGACAACCAGTGAACAACTGTTGTTGAAAAGGCACTTGGCTGGTCCCGCAAACATCTTTGTTTGTTGGCTATAGAACCAAGCCGTTGTAGCGCCATTAACAAGGAGATGAATAAAAGGCCCACACAGGGTGGTTGGATGTTCAAAAAAAGGATGATCTAGAGAAGGATGAACTACAGATGCAAGTGTAAAAGTTATGGAAGCTGCAGTCACTCGAATAGATGAAGGAGACGAAATTGTGGTGGCTTGTGTGTCTTGCTCGCTTAACAGTGCAGAACCCTTTATTGAACATGAGGCACTAGCATGTGATGGGCCTATGAAGTATTTCAATTTCTTTCTGTGGGGGCTTTCTTTTACTCTGTAAAATGACTGTTGGACCTGTCCCTTTTTGCAGGGTTGTCCCCAAACATTTTGCCTTCTGCCTCCTTTTTTGTCTGACCTGTTTTGTTGGCTCTAGGACTTTAGGCACTTTACTACTTTTAACCAGTGCTAAAGTGCATAAGCTCTCTGTCTAAATTGTATTGGTGATTGGTTTATCCATGATTGGCATATTTGATTTACCAATAAGTCCCCAGTAAAGTGCACCAGGTGTGCCCAGGGCCACTGAAGTGACTGTGTGTGCAGTTTTCAAATGCCATTTCGACCTGGCAAATGAACCCACTTGCCAGGCAAGTACCTTCCCTTTTACTACATGTAAATCACCCCTAATGTAGGCCCATGGCCGCCCCATGGGCAGGGTGCATTGTATTTAAAAGGTAGGGCATATACTGGTGTATTTTACATGTCCTAATAGTAAAATACTGCTAATTTTGTTTTTCACTATTGCAAGGACTATTTCTCCCATAGGGTAACATGGGGATTGTCTTGAAATATCTTTTAAGTGTAATTTCCCGTTGGGAGCAGATCGAGATTTGGAGTTTGGGGTCTTTGAACTCACAATTTAAAAACACACATTTTGGTGAAGTTGATTTTTAAATTGTGTGTTTGAAAATACCACTTTTAGAAAGTGGGCATTTTCTTGCTTAACCATTCTGTGCCTCTTCCTGTCTGTAGAATACACATCTGGGTTGGCTGACAGTTTTGTGTATTTACTCTAGACAACCACACAAAGGGAGCTGAGGTGTGCCTTGCATATCCTTATGGCCGATTACCAGGCTGATGGGCCTTCCTGAGCTAGAGTGGTGGGAGGAGTTGTCACTGACACCTGAATAGGGTTGTGCCTGTTCTCACACAAGGCTGTCTCCACCCCCCTGCAGTGTGTCTGGACTCAGATCAGAGAAAGGCAGGGCCTTGTGCACTACAAAGATGTTCCTTTGAAGTTTGCCTACTCAAAGGCAGAAAGGGGTATAAGTAATGGACCTCCGACACCCCAAAATCAGAGCACTTCTGGACTGAGGACATTCAGCCAGGAAGAAGAGCTGGATGCTGTAGGAGGGACTGCCACTTTTTTGCCTGCTGTCTTGCTGTGCTGGCCTGCTGCTTGCTGCTTCTGTCCCGGGAGTGAAAGGATGGGAGTTTGCTCTCCAAGGTTCTCTAAGGGCTTGGGCATGCTTGCCTCCTAATTAACAAATCTCATGGCCATCAAAGACTTCACCTACCAGTGCCTGGGCTCTTCTGCTGAGAGTCCTCACTTGCCAAGTGGTGCAAATCCAGTTATTGGGCCCTTGGAAGTGTAACCTGGTGATCTAAAGGGAAATCCTTGCATTGACTCCTAGCGCCTGTTTTCTTGATGCATCGTGTGCAAGATCAATGCATTGCCGCTGACTGCATCGAAGCGTGGTTCCCGCTAGAAGCATCTACCACAGCTTTCACCGCAGGCCCCAGCTCGTTGTCGCAGCACGTAAGAAAAATTGCACAGCATGAGTCCCGAGCACTGTATCACCGATGTCTGTGACACCTGCTCTGACTGACGCAGCACCTGCTGGCGGCGGAAGAATCGAAGCAGTGCCTGCCTCGCGGCTGCAAAATTGACACAGTGCGTGCATCACCACTGCCGCATTGACTCAGGGTGTCTGGAATTTCAACTCATCGTCCCTGCACCGCAGTAAGGAACAGAGGCCGCGTGTCCGGAACCTGACGCATCACCTCCCTTGTCAGTAAGGAACCAACGCATCACCCCCCCTGTGGAGTAAGGAACCGACGCATTGCTTTGCTTTTTCTGGCACCTCACCTCCCTGCACCCTGCACTGTCTTTGATTTTTGACCCATTTAAGATACTTTGTGCTTAAACTAACGCATCCATTAATTTCTATGGACTAAACTTGATGACTCTTTTAAAAGTGTTGACTTGTGTCTGTTGGATTTTTGTCATTTTGGTCTTGTTTGATTCAGATAAATATTGGCCATGTTTCTAAACTGGTGTGGACTCCTTTTGCAGTGTTTTCACTGTGTTACTGTGTGCGTATGTACAAATGCTTTGCGCATTGCCTCTGAGATAATCTTAGCTGTGTGACTCCCTTACCATGGCTAGAGTGAGGTTCTCTACTTGGACAAGGTGCAAACCATTGCCAACTAACTACCCCATTTCTAACAATGGCAATTCACCTTTGGTGCAGATGGTTCTTGTGAGGGGGCCGAGAGCCCACTAGGATCAATAGATGGGTTGAACTGTTAAGAATGTTCAACTTGTGGTTGAATGTTTGGCAGGATGAGATCTCAAGAGGTGGACTTTCTATCAGGGCTGGTGGTGGAAAGTCAGAAAAGTGAAGAGGAGATGTGGGTGAATGAGTGTGCTGTTGGATTGCAAGAGCGTGGAGAAGGTAAGACCCAGTATTACATTTATGGGATCATGGATTGGGTGGTAAAGGGTTGGACTAGCTGTGGGCGATAAATTCTGCTCAGCCGGTGGAGTTCACAGAGTTTTGGCACCTCCACGTTATGTTTGTAACATGGAGCTCTGGCCTAACTACACCAACAACTGCATGGTGGCTTTTTTTCTCGCATGCGGCTCGGCAACGGTACGTTTGAGAGCGCAAGCTAGAATTGGCATGCCCTACGATGATTTTCAGGTACTAGGATGGCACCCTACGAGATACATGGTTGGTAGCGGGCGGTCATGACCGTTAGCAGTGAGAAAGCTGCTGCTTGAGTAGAAAATCTACTCAAGGGGCAGCAGAGAAACAGCACCCTCTAGCGCGCCTTGTGATGCTGGTAACACTGATTTTGCAGCGCAGAACAAGCTCCAGGTGCTAAAAATCAGCACGATGTGCCCATTCACGGAACTTCACAGAATCTCACAGATTTTTCATGTAACTTTGAAGAATTCCAAAGAGTGAAACTACGCGAGTTCCACCCACCCCTAGGTTGGACATGGTATGAGGAGCTGACCGTGCAAGAGAAAGGTTTTTGCAAAGTTCCGGGCGAACTATGTATTCACAATGAGAGTTAAGGACAGGGTGTATGTGGGAACCATGTGCAGACCTGACAGCGAAATCTTTAAACCTAGCTCTTGATGGACATCTAAGAAGGAACAGTACCAAAGCCAGAGTGAGAGAACGATATTGGCGGCCAGGAGATAAGATGATGGAAGGTGTGGTGCATAATTATGTGCAAGCAATGATAAGACAAAACGGTGAGGATGGTTCCATTGTCTGTAGTGGAGGTGTCAAAAGATCCATGGGCAATGATGGGACTGAACCTTATTGGCCTTTTTGAGTTGATCTAACCTGCAGAACAGTATGGTTTGGTATAGAAGTTAACCTGTGTAAGTGAATCACAGCAAAATGTGAAGTGGGGTGAAGAGGACAGTGGTTTTAAACTTCTTGAAGGATCAATTTCCTCATGAGGATGTGTCTAAGGTCAAAATCAGTAACAACGGGATCCAGTTTGACTACAATGGGAGGTTAGGTATTTTGAATTAGTTGCTCTTTGAACATCACAAGACAGCTTTATATGTACGCACCAAAAGCCAATGCTTTTTGCTACATGAGTGAATAGTAGTGAAAGCTTAATGCAGAAAGTTGTACATTTGTGAGTTTCTTTCAAAGTGTTCTCAGGGAGTCATTTTGGGCCCATCACTCTGCATCAATTCGATCAGATCAGATCCGACACTCTTAATTGAAGGCTGAAGGGAGGTCTTGGGTGCTGTTGCGTAAAATTATTGAAAAGGTGATGAACTACCAACCTGAGTACTGAAAACTAAGAAAGTGGATTTGGAAGCGGGATCATGGTGTTTGTGAGGAACCTGCTTTTCACAACGAATGGGAAATCTAGGTCCATTTGTGAGAACAGAGCAGGTAAAGGTGAGTCAGGAATTCGATTGAGTGCTGGCTGACATCATGAGAGGAATTGCAGAACCATTAGTGGGATAATACAGAAAGCATCAGTTACAAGATGGGGCAGACCACATGTCCCATGCACACTTGCATATAACAGGAATGTTGGTCCTAGGGTGTGCTGGAAGCAATGGAGAATTGGGCAATGGGAGCTGTGGTCATGAAATGGAAGCTGGGGTCACTTTCTGTTAGAAACTAGATTTACAGGACAATCCAGGCAGTAGCAGTATTTGAGTCTATCACAAGCATTCAGTAGCTGCCATGCAACTTTCCATTATGTTGTATGGATAGCCATTCCAGCTAATTCAACACCCCTCCCTTTATTGTTTTTCCTTTATTGAGTTTTCTCATGTTTTTAAAATAATCGTCTGACACTGGTATAGTGTCTACACATGACCTGAGTGGTAAAGGGACCAATAGTATGAAGTAAAGGCATTTGAAATTTCCATCAGAAGTGTAAACATAGAGCCGTTCTCACTGCACACTGTGACATCGGCTAGCTTCAATTCCCTTTAGCACCATCGATACACTAGTAGCCTACCTGCTTTATCATCTCTTTTATGATATTTACATTTGAGTTTCACGAGCGCTCCTTCTGCCTGAGTAGAGGACAGGAGATTCAATGAGAGTTTTTCTTTCTGAAGACAGTGGAGGAGTGCAATGGAGGTTTACGTGCTACTGTGCTGTGACTTTTCCAATAGAATATTCTAGTTGTGGGGGCGTGGTCACAGTGCTGATGAAGATGGCCGCATCCCGCTGAAGCTCTGTGGCATCTCCGGCTCACAGGACCTATTGCTCGACGAGCAACCGTAATGAAGGGAGCATTAAGGCAAATTTTCATCCTGTCAAGGTAGCAACCGGCTTCACAATAATTTGGAAACATAATTCCTCAAGAAAAAGCTTTTTTTTCTTTGCTCCTCAAATCCGAGAGATGCCCCACCCGCCATTTTGTTTTTTTACATAACGGGATGTTTGCACTTCTTCTACCTCTCTTTGAATGGTGGTGTGCTACTGCTGACCTTGCCGCTTTGACAAGGAATGTTTCATAATGTTGCTCTTCAATAGAAAATTCAACAGTGTTGAGTGGAATATAATAACAATTTAAGAAATGTATATGCTCCAGCCGCCATTTTGTATTTCCATGAAAGACGTGAGCTGCATGCCTCTCCCTCAGAATACCAAAGGTTTCATGCTTTTTAAAGTATACTTCTAAAGCTCAGAGGTGTTAAATAATTTAATTTGTTTGACTCAAAAGTACCCTGATATAATCTAAATCACTTGACAGATACACTCTTGAACATTGGGTTATTATCAACCTTTCACAGTGTGTTTTCATTTGATTTTTGCCTTTCTTATATTAGTTTATGGGCAGAATTTAAAAATTCACAATCACTTGGAGAAGTCCATATCAAAGATAATTTATTTTGAAACTCTTACCAAGTCTAAAACTGATATGATGAAGGGTAAGGATTTTCCCCCTATAGACAGTCATGAAACTACGCCTCCAACTCAGCATTCTGTGGCTATCGCTAAGAAGATTAATGCTTCAAGTTCAGTGAAGAGGCCCAAAAACGATGTTGACTCTCCTCCTAAATCTCCAACGGCATTAACTGTAGATAACTTGATGGAAGAGTTGAAATCCTTGCAGCCATTTTTCATTGCAACTACTGCTAATTTGCAACGGTTAGAAGACAGGTGGTTAGCGCTCAATAAAAGGATCTCTACTATGGAGCAACGTATCAGAGGACTCGGCACCCAATGTTTCTTGAATTACCAAAGATATTGATATGCTTAAAAGAGTCACAGAGAATTTGGAAAACAGAAATAGGAGAAATAATCTCAGCCTCTATGGCATTCCGGAGGGTGCAGAAGGCTCAGACATGATTGCTTTTCTCCAGTCAACATTACTACAGATTGTTCAATGCAATCTTAAAAACCCTTCAAGCATTCGGAGAGTTCACCGTTTGGGTCCGAAGTGTCCGTCAACCTCAAGAGCTAAACCTAGAGGTATCATTATGTTATTCCTTCAATACACTGATCTGATGGAAATTGTCAAAGCTGCAAAATTACAAAAATCTCTTCAATGGTCAGGACATACCATTTTTTTGTCTCAGGATTTCTCCAGTGCAACTGCTACTAGGCAGAAACAATTCCTTGACTTAAGAACAAAACTTCAAGCTATGAATGCCAGATTTCGGCTGATAAATCCTTGTTTCTCCAAAGTCACTTACAGAGATAAAACCACTACTTACACTGACCCTACTGTTTTAAAGGATTTGATACTCAGATATCAGGTAGAAGATATGGATACTAGTGCTCGCGCTATCGTTTAACCATTGTTTGGTAATGTTGAACGTATTAACAAATTGATATTTTATCCTCTTAGCATTCCTATCTTGAGTGCTCCTAATAATCTATTATTTTTCTTCTCTTGCAGATTTATCTGTAAATCTCTGTGACTGTACTTGGGATATGTTGTATAGTAAACCTGTTCAATGGATATCAGTTGTTAAATGTCGTTAGTTGCACGTCCGGTATATATGCCCTTTGCATAGGTAAGTGACAGTCATATCTTTTATGTGTAATTTATACCTCTTATTGTTCATTTAATAAATTATCTCATAATCTATCATCTTTTGTTATTAATTCCGTCATTATTACCATATGCGATTATGAGCAGGGATCGGCATGTCTTCCTGTGGGTGTTCCGACTTCCTTGCACCTGGTATGGTATATGTCTTATTGTTTGAAATGGTTTCATAAAAGACTTTTTGAATGGTCACCGTCTCTTTTTGTACTACAAGGTCGGGATGTTTTCTCCCATTTCTTTTTGTATTTGTTGTCTTCTACATTATTTTCTACACTTCTCTGTTTTTTTTTTTTTATAGTATTCAGTTTATTTGACAGTGAATGCTACTGTTATCTTCATAAATATGCACAATAAACCCTAAAGTTATAACTTGGAACATTAAGGGCCTAAAAAATCCTATTAAGAGCCAACTGAGTTTTGTCCCATCTGTCAAGGTTGAAGGGACAATTAGTTCTATTACAAGAAACTCATTTATCAGAAAGTGACATATGTAAACTACGAAAACAGTGGGCTGGAGAAATTGTTAATTCTCCTGCTTTGGGTAAAAAGGCTGGAGTCGTTATTTTATGTCATAAAAATGTAACTGTACAGTTGCTTTCAGAAGAAAAAGACTCTGTTGGTAGGTGGATAATGGTTTATATTAAGGTCAATTTGTATTGGTAATGTCCCAATAATCCTGACCCTCAAATCTGGTTTACGTTATCACAGACACTTCTAAAATGACCTACTGATCATTTCATTTTGGGAGGTGATTGTAACCAGATAGTTGATCCTTTTCTAGATAGACATTCTATGGTTAAATTCATCACCAGCCCCACACAAATCGATTCAGAAGGTCATTTCACATAGAGGATTAATAGATGTGTGGACATTAGTGAACCCAGATCTCAGAGAATATACTTTCCATTGTGCATTACATCAATCTCAATTAAGGATTGACTAACTTTCCAGTAGTAAACTATGACTCTGTCCTTACATACCTCAAAGATTGGTTCCATAGTCGTTTCAGATCCTGACCCAGATTGGTCAGATTTTGACCTGCTGCATAATAAATCAAAATCCTCACGCTGGAGGTTCAACAAAACTTTATTAAGTGACCAAGCTTTTTCACACAATACTGACAGTTTACTCATGAATTTATCACATTTATTATGAATGAAAATATTGCAATACATACAGTTTAGGACGCCTTTAAAGGTGCATCCAGAGAAATTAATATCAATTATGTTTCTGTAAAAAAAAGACAGCAAAAAAACAAGCTCTGGCACCAATACACAAAACCAAAACACTCAAGCCTAAATTTTACACCACAAAATATGATAAAGAAAACTTAGTGGAACGTATCAAAGTGAAGACATGATTTAATAAAAAATTCCACAAATAGGGTTTCAGGTTTCTTATTAAACATCAATGCTCGATATTATGAAGGTAGGAATAGATCTGGTGCACTTCTGGCCAATTACCTAAAAAAAATTAAAAAAGAGAAGAAACATGTCAATTCTTTTCTCACCTCACAAGGATCTACAGTTTATAAAGATACAGAGATTTTATATTGCTTTGTTCAATATTCCACAAACATATATTCACCTGATACTACCCCTTTGGACACTTCTCTTCTTTACATAAGGAGATTCCTCTCCCCTTAGATCTTTCTTCTTTAGAGTATAGATCTTTCTTCTTTAGAGCAGGCCTTCATAGTCCAGTAACTCTTAACCTCACTAAAACAATTGCCTACTGGTAAATCATCTGGACCTGATGGTTTCACAGTAGAATTTTATTTACAGCTCTCGAATGTGTTACTTCCCCTTCTATATAAACTTATTACCTCTTTTTCCTCTTCTAATTCCTTTAAAGGTTCTTTTACAGAGGCCATGATATGTCTTATTCCAAAACAAAGGAAAGATCCGCTGCTCTTTCAAAATTACAGGCCAGTCTCACTCAACATAGATTGTAAAACTTTTGCTTAAGCTCTTGCTCTTCGATTAGAAACATTCTTACCACACATTATTGGTTTTGAGCAAACGGGCTTTGTTAAAGGATGAAATTTCTTTAACAACTCTCGTACTTTTCTCAAAATAATTAACATAGCTACACTACAGTATTTCTTGGCAGATCTACCTTTCGACACTGAAAAAGCATTTGACGGAGGTGACTGGAGATTTCTGGAAAAAGCGCTACAATGGCATTGTTTTGGCCCGAAATTTATTGACCTAATATTCCTACTGTATTCCTCTCCTCAATTCTCCCTATATGTTAATATTCCTATTAATCTTCCTATTATCCTTTGAAAAGTGGAACTAGACAGGGTTGTCCATTGTCGCCACTTCTTTTTATCTTAGCCCTGGATCTTTTTTCTGTCAAATCAAGTCCTCTCCATCCTACTATGGTCTTCACATTAAAAATCTAATTTTAAAATGTACAGCTTCCGCTGATGATATTTTATAGTTTATGTCATCTCCAGAATCATCCCTCCCTGCTTTCTTTAAAGAACTACAACTCTATTCTCAAATCTCTGAATACAAACTCAATATTATTAAGTCAGAGGTTTTACCCTTCAATAAATATTGTGTAAAGGGCCAATTCGAATAAATGGGATTGGTTTGAAATTCTTCTAAAATTAAAGTCCTGGGTATTTGGTACTGTAATTCACTTCAAGATACTCTTAAAGCAAATACCAAAGAACTACTAGACAAACTCAATGCTCATACGCAAAAATGGTCCCTTTTCTTCCTCTCATGGTGGGCTGCTTAGACACTATTAAAATGATGCTCCTTCCTCTTATAAATGATTTCCTTACCATGTTCCCAAATAATATCCCACAAACAGCATACTTAAAAAGTTCTATTGAATGGCAAAAGAGCGTGCATTTCCCTTGTTCACCTTAAACTCCCCAAGATGTATGGTTGAGTTCATTTCAGTAACTTTCCTCATTATCATAAAGCGTTTCGTACTAAACAAATTCAAAGATTCCTCCTATGTATTACTCCTACCCCAAACACATTATGATTCCAATTTGGAACTTGCACTTATTCATCCATTCACATATCTACCTATATATTATTTATGTCTTCACCTCCTAAGTCCAGGTTACCCTCTGTTATAACACACACTTGTAACTTACTTCACCTCCTAAGTCCTGGTTACCTTCTGTTATAACACACAGTTGTAACTTACTGAGTCCTTATATGGTGTTTAAAACCCAGCCCTTGAGTCAATGTACTTCTAGTCCCATTTGGTACAATAAAATTCCTACACATAAGAGGCAAGTACTTCATTGGAAGGATTGGCTAGATATGGGTATAAAGCATATATCATATATAAATTACTGGGTTCTTCACATTTTAATAGAACTAAAACTAAAGTTGAAACCCTCTGGGAATCTGACTTAGATTGCATATGGTTGGTAGATTTTTGGGATAAGATCTGGTCGAAGCTGCACTCCACTGCACATTCGCCTTCTTAACCAAACCCTAATTTTCTTTTCTAAAACTCTACTATACACCTAAAAAACCTTTCTAAATGTATACTTGTGGGTCAACAGACATGTTGGAGATATAATAGTCTGGATGGCTCATATATGCACACGTTTCTACATTGCCCTAATGTATTACAGTTCTGGAAGTCAGTGTGGGTTAAAATTAATGATATTACAAATGTTTTTTTTACTTTTGAATTACAAAAGATATTTTGGGAGGGTTGCATGACATTTGGTCTCATGATCGTCTGAATGAAATTGATAGACTTGCTGATTGCTATTGCTATAAAGGTTATTGCATCTAACTTAAAAAAAAGAAGAGATCTCAATTCAACAATCAGGGAATTTAATGTGTTACAATCACAGGTTGGATGCATAGCACCTTCATGCAACCTCATTACCAATCAAACATGATAAATGTTGGCCTCCTGTTACTAATTATTTAAGATAAACCTCACATGATTTCATTTTAACCTTTAAACATGTTTGTTTTCCTTAGTGGCATTATGGTTGCTCTTATATGGTTTATAACATTCATATAGAACTGTTATAGCTATTGGATAGTATCTACAATTCTACTGTCATAAGATTTCGATACCCCATTTTCTTTTCCTTTTCCTCTTTCTTTCTGTCATCTTTAGCTCTTCTTTTTAAAATCTTTCTTACATTAATACGATCATTGTAATGGTGCTCATATGTCTTAAGCTCTTCTGTCTTAAGCTCTCCTGCATTACTGGATTATTGAAGCATATTGCACCTTTTTCTGTTTTATTTCATAAAAATATTTACCTAAAAAAAGATTCTAGTTGTGTTTGTTCGTGTATAGCTTGTGGTTTTTTGGCTAAGGCAGTATTTCATTTGCACCCCCTCCCCCAGCTCGCTTTGCCTTGTGGAGAGGTACTGAGCCCTCTAAATTGTAGTTGCTGATATGTGACCTAAAGGTTTTATTGTCTCCCAGGAGTTTGTATCTGTTTGTATCTGTTTGCTGCAATTCACAATAGTGACGAGGTTGACTAGACATGGCCTAGTTCCAATAGAAGACGTACTAGGGCATGATCAGACATTCCTCCCTCCAGGATGTCACACAAAGTCACATCCGAAAGGAGAGGGGCGTTTGTCATGAAGTAGTCTATATGTGATGGAGTACACTGGACTCCCAATGTGAATGTGTATTCGTGGTCAGAAAGATGCAATAACCTCCAGATGTCCATTATTCTGAGGTCTGTAAGTACTTCATATAGGATGGCTCGGTCATTCTTACTTCGTCCATCTGTGGGGGTTTGTTTTGTCTGGATGTGGATCTGGTGCCAAGTGCTACTCTTTACCAAGAAAAAGACGTGTTGATCCGAACTCCATAAGGGGTCTGGACAGTTGGGAAAAAAGTCCTTTTTTGACAATGTTAGGGGCGTAGATGGATCCTTTAATCATTATTGTATTGGGAAGTTTTTATTTTAGCGAAGACATACCTGCGATCGCTGTCTCTCCATTGGTGCAGGACTTTGTGTGGGAGGAATTTTCCTATTAGTATTGCAATTCAGCAGTACCTAGAGATATGGGAGGAACCAGAGAAAGTCAGCATAGTAATGAAGGAGTTTGTTGGAGAGGTCGTCTTGTAGTTGGGCAATGGGGCTCTTAGCTTTTTAGTTCTTGTAAGGACCAGAGAAGGAGGGGAGGTAAATGGAATCAGGATAAAAGTTACACTTGCTTCTGGGGAAATTAGGAAATATCGATGGTGTGGGTCAGTTTGAAGCAACAAACGTCTGGTAAACTCTTCTCTCTAATCAACAAATTTTTGCTTTGCTTGCGGGATATAACCCTAGAGCTAAGAGGGTTTCTTGGCTCAGGGAAGTATGAAGTGTTTGCAAAGGTGCGGCTAGGGTGTGCCCATAAGATACACTCTGGCTATTGTTGGTGAGAGGGATAATACGTAGGGAATGTATGGGGCTATTTCCCTAGCGGCCTCATCGGAAGAGGAGGAGTGAAAGCAAGGTAGGATACCTCTGCTTTTAATCTTCCAGCGAGGGCAGAAATTTATTGGGATTGTAGAGGCTCTAGCAATTTTCAGGGTGGGGTATCAGACCAGAACTATGTCGCTAGTCACAATCTGTCATATCAGTGCTTGTTTGAGAATGAGAATACGCTCTGTTTTGTCTAGGGCCCATCTACTCAACAGACATATAAGATAAACATCAAACATTAAACACATCATAACTCCTAACCATTTCACAATACTGTTTGAATATTCATGGGCAGAAAATGTACAGCGGGAAAGCTATCAGCCAGCCCATGAGGGTCTATTGGGCATTGTGTTCACATTGAGTTGTGCTATAATATGCCACCTATCAGTATGCTATATTAAACCCCCTCATATATCAGAACATCAATGGAGTTCTTGAGAGAGTCCAGAAAGGGGGCTTTCATGGACGTCTTGGATTGTGGGGTATCTTTTTGTAGTGATATGGATTTTTCTCTATCTTTGTTCAATGTCTCTATGACTCTGTGTCCTTTAACAAGTTTTTGTGTCCTTTTGGCAGTTGGTCACTTTGAGCTAGACTCTAGGCTGCATGGCTGGGCTTCCATGAAGGTTGGGTCGAGGGTGTCTAGGAATTTCTTGAGTTATAATGGGAGTGAACATTTCGAAGTTAGTCGTCTATTGTGATTACTAGCACAGCAATTCTATTAGGTGAGGCAATCTTTGATATTCCATTGCCTAAGACTTGGGTGAAAGTTGAAGAAACATCTCTCAGAGCATTTCTTCAATATAGTAGCCTGCCGAACCATGAAGCAGAAGATTGTCTAGCATGAATGGTTCATTCATTTTTTCCACTGCTTGCAGCATGGCTCGTGCTTGCCGATGTCACAGGAAGCAAACAATGATCTGTCGAGGTGAGTTTGTGTTGTGCCCTCTTTAAAAATCCTAGCAGTTCTCTAAAGTCAGTTCCCAGGAGTTTTGGGATAATATTCTTCAGGAATCCAAAAACCTCACCTCTTCTAATAGTTATAGTATGCCATAGAATCTGACATTGTCCCTGTGGAACTTATCTTCGAGGTCAACAGTCCTACGCTCATTTGCCCACCTTTCGTGTCCACAGATAAGTGGTTGAACTAAGCTTCTACTTCTGTTACTCTCTTTTCTATGGTGTTGAGACGATAATGGAAGGATCTGCATAGATTCACTTCATCTGAAACTCCTGCGAATCTGGAGTCCATTATCCCTATTGATGCAAGGATATTGGATAATTGCGCCATCAGTGACTCAAGAGTAACAGTAAATGTTGTAGCCAGGGTTTGTGCCCCTGAGAGGTTGCTGTGCGCATTGTTGTGATGGAAGACTCCTGTGGTGGTTTCGGAGAAGAGTCGCTGCTGCACTGATTTTGATGAAGACATGTGCAATGGGCAATGTGTGCTTCAGTTCTTTCAGGGTCAAGTCTAGAGCCAACCTTTGTTGCAGTTTCAATTAGGAGGGAGGTATTCTTCTATCAGAAACTAGCTGTGGCCAGTCTTGTTTGAGAATAGGTTATAGGGATCAGAGATGGGGGTGTCGATCCAAGGATAAGTAGAGAGAAGTTCCAAGTATCTCTTGGAGATGGAAGCACTTGTTGTTGAGCTTTCACTCTTTCCATGCACAGTGCACCTTCTCTATTCCATGCCTCTCTGGTTTTACTAAATTTGAGAGGTGTTTCAGAGCCAGGACAAATGGCATCTCTGCTCGGTTTCATGCAGATTGTACAACAGCAAGTAGGGGCCAGACAAAAACATCCAGTAGGGTGGTGATAACTGGCATGTTCAAGCCCCGAGGGCACCCTCTCTGTTGTAGGTTATCGATGGTGGGAACGCTGCTGTTCCTTACTGTACACTGATTGAGACTTGCTCACTTATTTGCCTTAGAATTTGTTTGTTTGTTCAGTGCCACCTGTGGGTAGTTCCTGATATAGCCCAAGGCCTAGATAGTGCCTCCTCAGGTTAAGTGAAGCAGAGCTCCCTAGTAGGGTTTGTGAGCCAGATGCCTTGATCAAGGCTGGGAGAGGATGTAGCCGTACGACTAGAGGGGTCGACCTCGAAGCTGGGGAACCGGGTTCGAGTCTCGGCAACGACGCTCAACATCCTGTGATTCTGGGCAAATCACTTAATCTCCCTGTGCCTAACAAAAAAAATGAATGTGTCCTTCTGTAACGAAACTGGTGCTCATGTAAAGCACTCTGATACCTGAGATCCTCGGGTCTAGTTTGCGCTATATAAAACTCTAAAAAGAAAAAAGGCTCAGTTTGCTGCACTTGTGCATTTCATTGGTGGAATGTATTGTGGAGTCCGATTTTATAGAGTTTGCCCATTGCAATCTATCAGCAGTATGAAACCCTGAAAGGGACGATGACCCAGCCCATTCCAGTCGCCCATCCCTGAGGTTCATTCAGGGGGCGGCCATCTTGCCACAGCAAAGCTGCACCTCTTGGCATATGCTTCTTGAGTTTGTGTGTGTGTTTTATTCTGAGTAGGTGAGTGGGTGAATGGAAGTATTAGTGGGCAAACAAACAAAATGATGAGTACATGGACTAGTGACAGAGTGCATGTATGACGTATTACGTGTTGCCTACAATCCCCCTTGAATGAAAAGGCACTGTCAGTGATATGCCAGACCCATTGCCATTGACAGAGCTCCTACTTTAAAAAATAGACAGCTGAATAGTTGAATGAATGGATAACTGGAGAGGATGTGGCCTAGGCTAGAGCGGTTGACCTCAAAGATGGGGAACCGGGTTCGAGTCTCTGCAGGGATGCTCAACATCCTGTGATTCTGGCCAAATCACTTAATCTCCCTGTGCCGAACAAAATGAATGTGTCCTCATGTAACACAACTGATGCTCACGTAAAGCACTCTGATACCTTCGGGTCAACTTCACGCTCTATAAAACTGCCAAAAAAACAGCTGATCTTGCAAACACCCATGCTAAGTGTTGTGACTTAACTGTTGCCATTCCTTTTTCTTAGCTACACCTTCCCGACTGCTCAACCAGGATGAGAGCTGGAGTGCTTGGTGATGAATGGAATGCTGAATGCTTGGTGATGTCATAGAATGCATGGGCACCGGGTGATCTGCTGAGTGTCAGCTGGAGTGTGCAGGCTGAGCAGCAGAGAGGCTGCTCGTGGTGGGGCTATCTACTATCTGTTATGATCTACTTACTTACCAGCTACAGAATATACACCTTGGCTAATGGACTGTGTATGAACAACATTTTGGCGACGATTTGAACAAGAACCTATGTGTTGTGGACTAATAATGTAAGGAACCTACTGAAGAAACTGGAACTAAGGAAACTACTGAAGAAACTGGAATGAAGGAACTTCAAGCTTGAAGGTAAAGCAACGCCCTGGTCAGCCCCACCAGTGTCCCTCATCACCAGGACAGCCTGCAGCCTGGGGCGTTTGACCTTCTTGAAATCAATGAAGTTTATGTACTGATACCAACAAGCTTTCTTGACTGCATGCACCTGTTTGTTACATCATCTATTATTCATCTGGATGAAGACCATCTACAGTGTTTTGAGGATTCCCAGCAACACTGTGTTTTCAAGGATACTGTCAGTGCTTGGATGGCAGCATCAAGAGTTAAAGATTATGTGGATTGTTCAAGTGAAACTGCCAGGTACTGGGGACTTTGGAAATGTATTTTGAGATCAGCAGTGTTTAGCTGGTAAGCCATATTGTGAGGCTGCTTTACTAAGTTGGTGCTGAATAGTCCATTGCTGGTACCGTTGTGCGGCATTTGTACTGGCCGCATGGTGTGCCGTTACTGTTGTGCTGCACTTGAATGGGCCGCAAGACCACCTGCTGTGGTGCATGTGTTCCTTGGGCCACTGTGGAACGCTGAGGGGCATATGTCCGCTTACCGGATTGATGCTCGATTCCTGGTTGCAGCGTGCGTCCATGATGTGACACTTCCTGCGTCCTGTGTGAACTGATGCATGCACTCTGTTGCAAGGTAGAGGCATTCTGAGAAAGCTGGAGCGCCGACGTGTTGGTTTTTCTTTGCTTGTCATCATGCCAAATGGAAGGCGCCATCTTGATTTAAGGTCTGTGACATGATGGTTTCCCCTTCATTGAACAGTAAAGTGAGATTGACTAGCAAGTTATTCAGCTGAACCTCAAGAAGTTGTCCAGCACACGTACCTTGCTACTTTGGGATGCTGGTAAGACCGGACCAGGTTTGGTTTGTTTCTATTCATACAATTCACGCCTCATGGAAGTCGAGACTGGTATGCTCAACAGTGGAAAGTTATGGTCATGTCATGTTGTCTCTCCTGTTGCCAGCGATTGTAGAGGAACTTGAAATATTATTTTTTGGGTGACTGCTTATACTTGCCATTCTTAGTTTGCTGATGGTGTTTTATTATGTTTATTTTTATTTCTGTGGTCATAATGTTGCAATGTTTATTTCATGCCATAAGCAGTTTTCTATTCATGTTGATGTGTGCTAGTCTTATTCTTTGGTGTGCATGTTCATTTCTTACTCTATATGGTGATGTATGGGGGTATGCTAGTCTGTTTGTCCTGCCTAAGTTTATGCTAAATGCGGGTTTGAATTTTCTGATGTGCTATTTGCTGGGATTGCATAGTGCAGAGTTGTAGGGTTGTTAGTACCCTAGTACAGAGTTGTAGGGTGGTAAGTACCCTAGTGCAGAGTTGTAGGGTTGTGAGTACCCTAGTACAGAGTTGTAGGGTAGTGAGTACCCTAGTACAGAGTTGTAAGGTTGTCAGTACCATGGTACAGAGTTGTGGGGTGGTGAGTACCCTAGTACAGTGTTGTAGGGTAGTGAGTACCATAGTACAGAGTTGTGGGGGTTGTGAGTGCCCTAGTACAGAGTTGTGGGGTTGTGTGTACCTCAGTGCTGAGTGGGTCTACTTGTGTGTTTTGTTGCAGGTGTGCATATTTGATTACTGCGTGAAGTATGTTTGCCAGAGATTCTTGTTGGGTCAGAGGCACAGGGTGTGTTGTGTGTTATGTCTCGTCCCCTTTGGTCTCGGTATGCTTGTATATTTATGTTCCCTAAGGATAAGGGATGGGGTAGATCTCAATATATTTAATTGATTCAGGAAGTGTTGATTGTTTTAGAAGTTATCGCTAGCTTCAGGAATATTCTGCTAATTCTTTTTTGTGACCTGAATGTTTTTAATTGATTTAGGAAGTGCTGATTGCTTTAGGAGTTATCATTGGCTTCAGGAATATTCTGCTAATTCTTTTCCGTGATTTTACTGCATGTATACTTTAGGAAAGTGGGTCCCTTGCTCACTTTGCCACTGGTGTCTGAACTGGGGTGGTGGAGTGAGCTAAAGAATGATGATGGATTAAACCCAGATCAGTTGACTGGGGGTGAGTGTTTGATTGGCTCAAACGTTCCGTCCATCATCCCCTTTTGTATCACTTTAGGAATGTTCCATCAATCATTTGTGAATTTAATGTATTTAATGATTTGGCAATGTAACTTTATCTTCTCTTTTCTTCCTTTTTGGTCATATGCATCTTTCTGTTTGCATGATTTTTGTTTATAGTTTCCTTAAGGAAAGGGGATATGTTATGACTTAACTGTTGCCATTCCTTTTCCTTAGCTACACCTCCCTACTGTTCAGCCAGGATGAGTGCTGGAGTGCTTGGTGATGAATGGGATGCTGAATGCTTGGTGATGTCATAGAATGCATGGGTGTGCTGAGTGTCAGTTGCAGTGTGCAGGCTGAACAGCGGGGAGGCTGCTCCTGGTGAGGCTATCTACTATCTGTTATGATCTACTTACTACCTTACATTGTAACTAAGCTTAAATAAACCAGCTACAGAATATACACCTCGGCTAATGGACTTTGTATTACAACACTAAGCTTCAGACTACGCTCCTCAGATAACTGTAGCTGTCAATGGACAAGAGCACTTAAAGTGGAGTACTGGAACGGAGTAAATGAAGCGATCTGAGCAAACTGAATGCAGCCTTTAATAGGAGAAAGCACCACTGCTTCTGGGCCATAATAATGTATTTTATTTAAGTGACAATAGAGCTTCAGCTTGTGCTATGCAGAACGTCAATGGGCCATATTTGTAAAAGAGATATATGGAATAAATTGATGGGGTCCTCTCCTCCTCATTCCGCTTTGTTATTGTGTATACTGAGTAGGATGGTTTCGCTTCATGAAACAGTTCAGAAATTCCAGTTGTGGGTTTGTTTTTTCGGTGTGGTTGCCTGCTGCAGTGTGTGGGCAGGAGTGTGTGCGAGGAAGGCAGGAAGGTACTGTAGCGGTTCTTTCTGTGTGTGACTCACAGGGTAAAGGCCTTGTCATACTGTTCCTGGTTGGAAGCCAAAACGTTTCCAGCAGTGGCGGCTGCTGGCGACCAGAAGTGGTAGGGCAGCGGGGGTGGGGGTGCGGGGTTTAAAAAGTAAAAAAAAAAAAAAAAGATCACTTACCTGTGTACGACTGCCACCTCTCCTCCGTCCTCTTCTGGTCACAACACTGCTGTCATGGTCGTAACAGTATTACCAGCAGCATCATGATTGTTCTGAGCAGCCTGGTTTGCCGCTCAGACAGTGCCTGGGAGCCTGGGACTGTTCTCCACCCGGCTATGCAACACAGCCAGGTGGAGAAAAGCTGAGTGCGCATGAAGGTTTGGCCGTCCTATCAAACCTTCATGCACACTTATGATGGTGCTTACCACTCCTCCTCCCTGCTGGCTGCTGCTGTCCGTCAGGATAGCACAGCCCCGCTCTGGATCAGCACTGAAAAATAAAATGATAACGATATTGTGTTATTATCATTTTCTTTATCCTTTTTGCACTGATCAGAGAGCAGTGGGGCGACGCTCCTCCGCCTTAACGAAGGAGCCGCCACTGGTTTAAAGGCCAGGCCAGTAGTCATAGAAGGAGAACTTAAGAGTACAGCAGCCCTAATGGTGACCTATAGCAAGACAATTCTGGTAATTCAAGTACGCAACCCTACAGAGGCTTGTGCTCTAAAGCAACTTAGAACTTTTCACTGAGAGGGAAGTGGGTTAATGGGGGGTCGTGTTACAGAGTAGCATTAGCAGAGGTGGTACCACCTGGCAGCCCAGCACAGTGGGATTATACAAATGGTAGACGCATAGTGTTAGAAGAGTAGAGTGCAAGGAGACATGCCAGAGACCTAGTGAGCACTCCTTAGCCTCCCGCTAACTTGTTAGCAACTATACTGGCTGGAGGGGTTCCCATGGCAACCCTGTGTCTCACCTGCAGCGATGCAGAGGTAAGACCCACAGTCATTGAGGATGTGGACGGAATGAATTTGGGCCCAGTGTTTCTACACTCGGATGAAAACATGACCGTCTGGTTGGGTTCTTGTCTGTAGGCATCTGTTGTGGTTGCTTAGTGACCAGGAATGCTTGGTCAGCAAGCATTCTTGGAATGTTTAGATTCAAGTGGGTAGAAGGTTAGAAAGAAGCGGTTGAGAGGGACACCGGTGCTGTTGGAGGTGTCTTCTGTTGCTCCTTGACAAATAAAGGATTTCACTGCAAATTGCATCCAGTGTGTAATTCAACACTTGGCGACGAGTGGCAAGGAGCGTGAGAACCTACGCGTGCAAGTTAAAGGAATCGTCTGTTTTAATTTTTCAAAGAAATAAGCTTTTTCTCTCTAAGGATCGTATTGGACTGTTTTCGAGGTGTCAACGCTGAGGATTACATGCCGAGTATTGCCTGTGTTAACCATCCTTGATTTTTACGGATGAAATGTTTCTGCTCTGAACATTGGAACAATTTTACTTAAGGAGTATTCAGTGGTGGAGTTAACGGACGGCAGTTTCACTGGCTGTCGAACGTACCTGGTTGCCAAGGACTGCGTCCTGTTGTCAAGACAACCCCTCATCGTTCAGTGCTTGCGTGTACAGTTGTTGCCAAGTAAGTGCGCGCATCGCCGGAGAGCTGCTGCTGCATTCTACGCGTGTATGTGCTGTTCTGTCAGCCGCATTACATCACACGCAGGCGGAAGTGACATCATCCCGTAGGGTCACGCAACGTGACCCCAACGGCGGCCATATTTGATTTCCATACTAGTTTCGGAGAATTGCTACAGGATGGACAAAATACTCCGGCATCATTAATTTTAATTTTTGATTTCATTCTTCTTCTCTGAAACAAAACGGATGGCTTTGCTACAGTTTTCACGGTATTTACGTTTGAGTGTTATTTATTGTTTTTATTTTAATTCCATCTTTTCATTCAACGAAATTTAAACTTTGGGGATTAAGTGTTGTCCTTGGTCTTTGTGTGTGGTGAAGTAAGGACAGTGAATACCCCACTGAACTAGTCCATACATAATGGCCACGCAGAATTACAACATCAGTGCTCCCCAACCTTTTTGGGTGTGTGGATCTGAACCACCCATGAAATGGTCTGAGTGGAAAGCATACTTTAAAAACTATATTGATGCTGTGGATGAAGCACGGAAAATGGCGGCAGTTCAAAAGAGGAGAATACTTCTACATTCCTTGGGCCCAGCTGGTTCGAAGGTTTATGACCACATGACTAAACCTGCTGTTGCGGGAGATACCAATGTTTTTGATCTTGCATTATTACATTTGGATAATTACTTTTCACCTAAGGTCTGTATAGGCATCACTAGATATAAATTTTTCCACAGGAAACAAGGTAAAGCAGAAACTGTGGATAACTATGTTTCAGAACTTATAAGATTAGCTTTAGACTGTAAGTTTGGTACACTACATGATGACCTCATAAGAGATCAAGTTGCCATGCATACATGTAATTCATCTATCCAAGATAGACTTTGGGTCAATGGTGATGCTCCTTTAGAGGAAATTCTAGCCTTAGTTCGTAAGGCAGAGATGTCTACTCGGAGTGCCGTGGTGTTAAAAGATGATGCACACGATACTGTAATTAGCAAAATAAATATTCCCAGCGATAGTCTAGGAAAATTCAATCTACAAAAATTTGATAGACAAGGTTCTCCTAAAATTGGTCGCAGAAGAGCTGGACCTAGGGAACAAACAAGATGCTACAGGTGTGGGAGTTTAGATCATCTCGCACATAGCAAAACTTGCCCTGCTATTAAACAAAAATGCAGTAATTGTGGCATTTTCGGTCATTATGCTAAAGTTTGCAAACGTAGGAATACAAAAGTTAAATTTGTAGGTGAATCTTATGAAGATTCCTTTTCACAAAACAGTTACGAGGAGGATAGTTCTGTGCACAATTTGGTTATGAATGTAAGAAAGAATCTAGTACTCAACATCACTGATGCATTAAGTGGCAACAAACCTGAATGTTGGATGAAAATAGGGGTGTAAAACGAAACATTTATGCAGATTCTGGATCCCTTATACAATCATTAACGAGGATTTGTGGAAAACCTCATTTGTTTCAAAGGTTGGTCATCATTTGAATGAACCAGATATACACCCAGAAGGATACAGTGGAGAAAAGATCGACCTTTTGGGTTATAGATGGTTCATTTTCGAATTTAAGAACAGGCAGAATCGTGGGAAACTATATGTCGCAAAAACTGGTCCACCTGTTTTGGGCTGGCTTGATCAAAAAGAACTACATATTATACTAGATCCCAACAGTGCGGAACAGGTACTAATAGTGGATGAAAGTAGCGTTTTGGGTGAAAGAATGCGTAAACAATATCCAAATGTTTTTGACAACAAGTTAGGTAATCTTTTAGGCTTTGAGCATTTAATTCGCCTTAAAGATGATGCTATTCCTAAGGTTCATAAATGTAGGAATGTTCCTTTATTAATAAGAAGTGAAGTGGAAAACGAGCTTAACAAATTAGTGACGTCTGATGTAATTGAAACTATTGAAGCTTCTGACTGGATTTCTCCGGTGGTTATAGCTAGGCGTAGTAATGGAAAAATTAGGCTTTGTGTGAACTTGCGCCATCTAAACAATAACATCATAGTTGACAGATTTCCATTGCCTAAGATTAGCGAAATGGTCACTTGTCTGAAAGGAGCTAAATGGTTTTCGACCATCGATCTCTCGTCAGCATATCACCAAATTTCACTGTCTCCTGAGTCTAAAAAATATACATCTTTAATAACACCTTTTGGCTGCTATCATTATAAACGGATGCCCTTTGGGTTGGCGTCCGCCGCAGCTGTTTTTCAACGCTTGATGTTTCAATTGTTTAATTAATAATGTTACAGGTGTTACATTTTTTCAAGATGATATTTTAGTGTTTGGCGCAGACAAGGAAGAACATGAATCCAGATTACTTACAGTTTTAAGAATCTTGCAAGAGAAAGGTCTTACTGTGGAATTTTCAAAATGTAATTTTGCTAGTAACAGTGTTACATATTTAGGCCATGTAATTGATCAGCATGGGGTTAGACCCAAACCCTCACTTGTATCTACAATTGAAAACGCTTCCACACCATTATCTAAGGATGATGTGAGATCGTTTTTGGGTATGGCTGAGTTTTGTGCCAAATATGTACCAAATTTTGCAGACAAATGTTACAATATTCGCCAATTGCTAAAAAAGGATTGTAAATTTATATGGTCTCCTGATAGTGAGAAGGATTTCAGGTGCATCAAAACTGAAATTGCGAAAGCTACTGCCTTATGCAGCTTGGATCCCTTGGCTGATAGTATTGTCACCACTGATGCCAGTAACAAAGGTCTAGGGGCGGTATTGTCTCAAATTGATAACAAAGGTAAGGAATACATTATCGCATATGCATCTAGATCCTTGTCCCCATGTGAAGAAAAATACCCCATTATCGAGAAAGAGGCCCTATCTTGTGCTTGGGCCTTAGACCATTTTAAATCGTTTATTTGGGGGAAAGTATGTACTTTAAGATGCGATCACAAACCACTTATTAAAATTCTAACCACTGAGGGTTCTAGCAATATCTCTTCCAGACTAGCAAGAATTTCTATGCGCATGCAAAACTTCACATATAAAACTGTATATACTCCAGGAAAAAGCAACGTTATGGCAGATTTCTTATCCAGAATGCCAGTCTTCTTGGAAGAGTGCGAAGATGACAAATGGAACAACTTTCAGGTAGCCCTCATTCATGACTATGGTAATTCCGCCTTTAATAAAGATGAATGGGAGTTAGAGTTTAAAAAAGACATTGTTTTTCAAGAAATAATACCATATGTAATGAATGGTTGGCCTCGTAAGGAGGTACTCAGTGAGATGGCAAGACCATTTTGGGAAGTTCGTTCTGAACTTTCTTTTAACAATGGGATTCTGTTGCGAGGTGAGAAAATTGTTCCCCCTGAGAGTTTACGCATGGCTATTGTGGATCTGTGTCACGAGGGGCATTCAGGCGTTTGTAGGACTAAGACTCTGTTTTTATTTTGGTGGCCAGGTCTGGACAAAGCAGCTGAGAGAGTGGTTAGAGAATGCATTGCTTGTTGCAAGGCTGATAAATCGTTGCAGACTTTTCGCCAATCCCCCCTACCCCATGTGTGACAAACCCCTTCCTATGGAACCATGGGAAACTGTTGCAGTTGATATCATGGGTCCTGTCTTGGATCCTTTACAAAGTTCTAACAAGTATGTGTTGGTATTAATAGACTTTTTTTCTCGTTGGCCTGTTGTGAAGGTTGTGGATAGTACAGACACCGATGTGGTATTAAAGTTCCTTAATGATATCTTTGTTTGAGGGGATTCCTGCTTGTTTGTTAAGCGATAATGGAGTTCAATTTCTGTCTAAAAAAGCGAAGGCCTATTTTGAGAAGTTGGGTATCAAACACAAGACCACATCCTTATAAAATCCCAGTGGGAATGGTATGGTGGAACGGTTTAACCGAGTGCTTAAAGGTACCATTCAGTTGGCTGTGAGTGCTGGTGAGGATTGGATTACTCAGATTGGAAAAATGGTTTGGGCTTATCGTGTCACTAATTCTGAAGCTACAGGTATACCACCTTTTTTAATTATGAGAGGACGCAAGCCTAGATCTAAGTTCAATCCAGAGTGGTTATGTACTTCTGGGGTGGAACAGTGGTCTAAAGATGAAGTCAAGAACAGAATGATTGTTTCACATGACAGAAGTAAAGAGTATTTTGACCAAAAACACAGTATTAAATTACCGCAAATTGCCATTGGTGATTGGGTACGTGTTAAAAAAACAGGATTTGTATGTATGGGTGATAGTTCCTTTTTTGATGCAGAAGAAGTGGCGGAAGTTTGCAAAATGCAGTTAGACTTACCAATGGTAAAGTTTGGAACTTGAAGAGAGTGGCGAAATGTGGTAATGCGAATGAAGATGAGATTGACAACAATAAATTTGATTGGATGGATGAGAACGAAGTTTTGTAATCCACATATTGTAAGGATGGGAATTTTCCATCTACCTCTGATTTACCTGCCAGACAAGAAGTTTCTTTAATTTCTTCAAATATTAGCGAGGAGATCGTTCCCTCTACAAACAATTATGCGGAGGTTGTTTCCTCTTCCAATCAACACACGGGCCAGGAGACTGCACACAAAAAATGTTAGAGAAAGGAAGGCTCCTGCATGGTTGAAAGATTTTGTGGTAAACAATTCTTGATAAATGTGCTCTACACACAATGCCTTTCATGTTATTGTATTCTTTCCATTGTGATGTTACTCCTACAATTTCCTAATTGCAATATAATCTCTTTATGTATTCTTAATTTGTTGCTGAGATTGTATAACATTCTGTTGCATTATTCTTGTTATATTTTTATTTATTTATTTAGTGTTTAGTACATTGTTCTTATAAAAGAAGGGGGATGTGTTGTGGTTGCTTAGTGACCAGGAATGCTTGGTCAGCAAGCATTCCTGGAATGTTTAGATTCAAGTGGGTAGAAGGTTAGAAAGAAGCGGTTGAGAAGGACACCGGTGCTGTTGGAGGTGTCTTCTGTGGCTCCTTGACAAATAAAGGATTTCACTACAAATTGCATCCAGTGTGTAATTCAACAGCATCTTCATGGGCAGGGCTCATCTGAGACCCGTTACAAAGACATAGTGCCATTATTGGCAACATCCCCACCCACAGTCTGAGCATGCATGAATAAATAAATACACAAGACAACTTTTGTTATGGGAAAATATTGCTGCAGGTTTATTCCATATAAAAGTATGCAATATGGTGGGTTATCTTACGGGCGATCCAAGGGCAGGCAGCTGTACCAACCTATGCTGCCCCGCCCGCCTGATGAGCCAGCACTGTGGGAAACCCAATCAGTGCTACACCTTGTGTGATCCTCCTCCGGATCACGTGACACATTGGTCCCTTATTACTCACGCCCCTTTCAGGGCGGAGCGTAGCAGGGCAAACCCCCGGTTGGTCAGGCCCCCAACCGCCCGAAGGACTAACGGGGCGCCGTCGCGGTTTTCCAGAAACCTGCCCTGAGGCTCCTGGTCTTTGGCTCTGGCACCCCTATTGTGCCGCGCAGAGGTACCCTTACTGTACCCGTCTGCCGCAGAGGTACCCTTACTGTACCAGTCTGCTTCCAGATCGCCCTGTAACTCCGCCTGCAACGAAAAAAGAAAACATTACAACGTTCTACGTACTTTGCCTGCCAACCCCACGCCGGGAAAGCGGTAGGGTGGGAGACGGCGTGTCTGGCGCAAAGAGGACGCCGGAGAGGCGGGGGGAGGTATAAGTACCCTCCCCCGACCTCTGTGCGCCGGAAGTGACGCGCCTAGTGCGCCGAGGCGAAGGACTCCTACCCTGAGTCCAACCACTAGACTAGGAGGGGTGGCGTTTGTGCCCAAATGGCACTAAAGGGCCGCCCTTTTAGGTGGCCCCCTGCGGGGGCCGCGGGCAGCCGCATAGTGCCATTATTGGCAACATCCCCACCCCCAGTCTGAGCATGCATGAATAAATAAATAAATACACAAGACAACTTTTGTTATGGGAAAATATTGCTGCAGGTTTATTCCATACAAAAGTATGCAATATGGTGGGTTATCTTACGGGCGATCCAAGGGCAGGCAGCTGTACCAACCTATGCTGCCCCGCCCGCCTGATGAGCCAGCACTGTGGGAAACCCAATCAGTGCTACACCTTGTGTGATCCTCCTCCGGATCACGTAACACATTGGTCCCTTATTACTCACGCCCCTTTCAGGGCGGAGCGTAGCAGGGCAAACCCCTGGTTGGTCAGGCCCCCAACCGCCCGAAGGACTAACGGGGCGCCGTCGCGGTTTTCCAGGAACCTGCCCTGAGGCTCCTGGTCTTTGGCTCTGGCACCCATATTGTGCCGCGCAGAGGTACCCTTACTGTACCCGTCTGCCGCAGAGGTACCCTTACTGTACCAGTCTGCTTCCAGATCGCCCTGTAACTCCGCCACAGCTCTGGAGGCGGCCACCGTCGCAGCCAGGGCCCCCCACCAAAACAGCTCATTTCTCACCTGTAACCTGCTTTCTAGGGCCTCCTGTATGTCCAGTGAAACGTGTCCATGCTGTGACAAATGCACCCCATGGTACGCCTGGATGGCCAGTGCCCTCAAGACAGCTGTCTTCTCACTTGCCACCTCTCCTTTCCAGGGCCCCCTGCAAGGCCAAGGGAACAAATCCATACCCAATGGTGACAATAAACACCATGTTTCAAAGTAGCCCTTGACCTTAGCCTCAATCAGCTCGTGTCTGATGAAGCCCAGACCCCTCTGGTCTGCGAACTTACGCCCTGAACAGTTCACTCTTACAGGGCTGTTCAATGGCATCCTTTGGCTTAGCCCGTGCCACACTCTGCGGTGAATAATCTCAGGCCACCAGAGCTCACATTGAACCATGTCTATGCTGATCTCACCTAAGTCAGCCTTCATTGCTTGCAAGAATGCCCCCTTACCCACGGCAGTGAGGTCATTGCCTCCTAAATGGATCACCAAGATGTTAAGGAAACCTCCCCCACCCAACCAGTCTCTGCTCCAATTTGTTCAGAGCTGCTCCATCTCATTCCGGGGGACCCCATCCAGACAAACTGCGTCTGGGCAAACCGCTTGGAGCAATTTATCCTACTCCGGGAAGAGCAACTGCCTCACACTACCTGTAGGAATGTGATGGCCTCCCAAAAGGGGACTCTACTCTTACCATGGCTATTACCCTTGAGGCTAATGTAGGCTCCCACCTCCTGCAACCTGTAGTTGCAATCCTCCAGTATTTTTTGTGCTTTAACACCCTCTTCCCCAATTTGTGGGACAGCATCGCCCTTGTTAGATGACCGCTTCAACAACCAGCCTATCTACTAGGGCTACCAGGGCAGAGCATATAGTGCTTAACTGAATCAACGAAAACTGCCCTAGGGCAGGGAACCCCTACTCTGTTGCAGTTGCCCAGACATATGCACCGGGCCCTTTGGCTTGCGTTAACTAAAGCTCGATCCCGTGACCCTTGGAGCTCAATCCAGCTATAGACCTAGTTCACCTTGGTATCCCTGGAATGATTGCCCTCCACAAATTCAAGTCCACATTCAGCTTCCCTTCTAGTCACCTTAAATTACAGGATGGGACATACAAACCCCACAAGACCAGGGGGTTCATGTGTATGTTACCAATGATACTGTCAGAATCTAAGGTTCCCAGTTTCAAGTATTGCTGCAGCCCCCTATTGTGGGTCTGCCGAGACCACACTGCCTCACAGCACGTTACCTTGCTACCCCATGCAGCTCACTTAATGCCCTAGTGGGTCCCTGAAAACACCTGACAGGTGAACTATCTGATGAACCAGGAATAAGTGATAATAGCAAGTGAGTCCTCCTGTACTTGCCATGAATCCCTCCTGTCTTATAGAAATCCCGCCTGTTCAGCTCCTTCTGGGGGGACTTCCCTTTTGCTTAACTGCTAGCACCGTGTGCAGTCGCGACATTAATGGGTAACATCCCGGTTTGCGTTTTTTCTGACCCTGGATGCTCAACCCACAAAAGTGTCGGAATCCCAGATTCCCAGTTTCATGTTACCTGCAGTACACCTTCAGTGAACCGCTGGGAAATGCCACAAACCACATTGGTCATGAGAACCTTAAGAAGTACCCCATTTTCACCTGGCCGTACTTCTAAATGAGACTAGCTCCACACAGCTGTAAGGCCAGAGACACACATATTAAACCTATTTACTGTTTTTTGCCACTTGGCACTGTTCTGGTTGAAACTGTTTTTATGAGGCGCGCATGCCCCCCAGGGCATGATGTCGCTGAATAACCGATGCATGTTATCCACTTGCTGATATTCTGTATCGCTAACTGCCCTACTTGGATTGACGGAATGCTGGATGCTTCCTAAGGACTGTAGACTTGCTGCCCCCAACCCAGTTTGACCCCAAAACTTTGGGACAACCTTGGTAACCATGCCCTTCATGGTACAACTACCCAAGCGTTGACTATTGACGTATTTGGGACACAGGTCGCAGAAGATGCCCCTTCAAGTTCTAGCACATGGAAGGATAACCCAGGGGGCAGACAAGTCTGTGGGAACCGGAGGGGAACAATATGTGCAAGTGACTGTCCTTGTCTGAATATTGGGAATGCCAACTGCTCTAAAATACTTTGTCGTCATTTGAGCTCTAACACCGTGTTTACCAAACATTTTTGTACCACAGTCCCTTGTTGGATGACAAATACCACACCTGCCTGCTGCCCTGGCTAAGGCATGGATGAATATGTCTTAACTGAGGCGACCTGTTACCTGCCCTTATTTGAAGTGGGCACATTTTAGCTGGATCAACCAGACATAGCAGACGCGACGAGATTGCGAGCCCCACTCAACTAAAATTAAACCTAGTCCATCAGGGGCCTAGGCCGTGCCTTTGCCCTCTGGGTGTGACCTGGACTGCCAAGACAGGACGTACACCTACAACACGCCAGCACCATTGGCTTAACAATGCTTTTTGGATGTATACGATAACTGAAGCCACAATTCTGGCTTGCTGCATAGCATATGGTAAATGCTTCTATTCTGAACTGGTGGGACTGTCACCCTTACGTGGTGAACATTGCAATAAATGTCTCCCTTCAACGCATAGCAAGCTCAACCGCAAATGGGACCATTCCCCTAATCAACACCACCAATCAGCTGACATCAACCCTACCCCCTGTAAAACAGGTAAAATGTGTGTAAAACCCAGCCATAGCCAGACAAAACCATTCAAAGCTGTTTATCTGGGGCAATGTAGAGACGTATCAGATACTAGACAACCCGTCCCTTCTCTCTGAAACTCGAGAATGATTAACAGAATGCCAAGTGACTTAAGAGGCATATCAACTGTAACAGCTCCACGCAGTGCAAAGGCTCTTGCTATAAGAGGGAACCTCAAGTCCGGTGCTTTCTTTAACTGCCTTCGCATAATCTGCAGTCATGTGACCTTGGCTTGACTTGCTATCATTAACAGAATGCCTAAGTGACTTTTGGTCAGCAGACAAAAACACCCCTGAACAAAACAGAAGCACTGCTTCCTCCAGATTGACTGTGTCCACCTCTGTAGGTGGTATGAAAACTGGGGGTCTCTCAAAAAGGGGGGTGGTTGATGTGATGAAGGGCGTGGATTAAACATCCAAGCTGGACCTCTTTGCTCAGCATGGAGTGCTGCATAGTTCTGTCTCTTCTACCCTTGTGTCCAGATATATAATCAACCGTAACATGACCCCTACAGCAAGCCAGGACCCTTGACTTTCAATGGGTAATAGTTGCATAAGGTAAATAAGCAACCACTTATGGCTTTGTTGTAAGAATATGGACCATGACCTGTGCGAGGGTCAGTAGACAACACTGGCCCCGCTAAACTACCAGAGTGAACGCACCATGCGCACAAGAGAGGCCCTCTGTTAAACACAGATGCAGCAGAACCCGGCCAGTTATAAAAGACACCAGCAGCGCAAAAGAAGCCATGGTTAAGCTTCTGGAGTGCTACTCCAACCAGATGCATCCCAAGTGTTGGGTGCAAAACCGAACATGAGACCATAATGAACAGTACAGATTAATTGAATGAATCGTGCCTGACCATTGCCCGCGAGCACGGTGCCAGTCATCAGTGCCTCACAGGCAGAGCTGCCGACCCGCAGTGCACCCAGTTCTGGGGCTGGGATAATGAAGCAGCCCGGAGCCCCGCCAAACACTGGGAGCAACGGACCCCACCGCGCTCTGCACTCACAACCACAGACGCCCGACGCCAGTGGTTTCGTAAACATCTTGCCCCACTCTTGGTCTCATACCATAAACATCCCTGCACGTTGTCGTGTGTCCTAAAATTGCAAGTATCTTTGTATATTGTCAAAGCTTTGTCAAATCTTAGTGATCCCTGCCATTGATAATTCTGTGTAAAGACAAGGCCTATGGGCGCCCGTCTCAAACACCATAACGCAGTGCACCCCGCCGAGGCGGCCCCACTCACAGATTAACAAGTCAGTCAATGCCCCCCGCAATGGGGGATTCTCAAAGGGGGAGGGATAAGATCGTGCCCTGCTCTGGAACACGAGCAATGGCTGGTCTCTCTCGGTGTCTGGCCACTGTAATTAAGGTTGTGGCTTACACCCGTAGGCTAAGAGTCTGTGCTTAGACTAGTGTCCTGCCCCACTTGTATAAGGCCGATTCTTTCATTGCATCTGGGGTGTGCAATAGCAAGTAACATCAGTCCTCCCCAAGACAGTCCTGTTGGCTTTGTCGTTTGTTGCATAAGATAATAAGCAGCGCTCTAGATGGGCCGAAATCCTGACTCCCGCTAGAGCAGGCCAGGTCTGGGACAGGAGCACTATGGGGGAAAACATGAAAACAGCTGGCTACAGGGTGAACTCTAATGAAAGGCCAGGATAATTGTGACCCGAATTGGGGGAAGTTAAAAAACCAACACGCTATGAGAATATCTGGAGAAAAGGAGGCCAAAACAGGGGTATGGGCCCCTAAGCTGTACGATCTATCTTGGGGGCCCAGGCACCTGACACCGGCCGCGCCTGAGCTAGCCGCCCCCGTCCCTAGCTGCCAGGTTTCTGATAGCTATGTGTAGCATTCTCATAATTGCAGCAACTATGAATGGCCTTTCAAAGACTATGAGAGACACTGTCTAACGAGCGAATCAAACAAAGGCGAAGGGGGAACATATCAGTACTTACACCCATAGCAACAAAATTCTAATAAGACCAGGTTTTGAGGCTGCTTTTTGTGAAACATTTCCAAGTTTGGAGTGTGCTTATGTGTTATTATACCTATATAGAGAAATGAAATTAAAATCGGCGGCAAATTGCTCCTTTAGTGGCAATCCTATAAGAATAGTGCTCAGATTAAAGTTGTGCCGTTCTTTCCTACATAAACTACTTCCGCATTCCTGCCACTTGGAAGAGACCACAACTTCTCAAATTCAGTGAGTAGTCAGTGGGCCACCCTCTAACTATCAAATTGCACCTCGGAAACACTTACTGTGAACAGCAGTGATTGGCAATGGACATTTACAACCGATAAATTGCCTCTGTTTCATGTGCGCCTCATGCCATGATTTATTTTAAAGACAGTAAACCGACATTAAATTACCACGTCGTGCCCCTGTGAGGAACTGTGGGGGCTTCGGTCAAATCCATGTACTTGTAGAAGGACCCATGCCGCCCATGTGCCTCCGAGTACAGGGCTTGGAGACACCCCCGGCCTTAAAACCATGTGTAAGGAACAGGGAGATTTAAAGTCAGGCTAACCCCAATATTACGAGGAAAGATCCAACACAACTGTGCCCAAAAAACAACCAGACACGACGGAAAGACAGCAGGAACCTCGCACTCCATGCCTACGCCTGCAGATTAACAACACAAGTAAAAATCAATGGCCTGAACGGGGGCATAGAGATAGTTACTTTGACAGCCTTTATTTTTGCGGTTTTATACAGCGCTTTGCATGACCGCCTTACAGACGGAAACAATCAGTTTTAGGTACGGAGAGATTATGAGAAGACCAAGCCTCCCACCAGACTCGAACCCGGTTCTCCAGCTCCCCAGCATGCCGCCCTAGTTGTTAGGCCAAACAAACGAGCAGTGGCAGAGCAGCAGTTTACATTCCTCAAATCAGCTGTATATATATTCCAGTTAGAAAGTGAACTAACTCTAATCCCAACGAACTAGGCTCTGAGTGAAGTTCACGCTCCACTGACCCAGCTCGCAAAACCCCAACTCAATCTCACGGAAATGGGCCCTGGGTGACCTGCACGAGCTAAGCATGGCGCAGACCGGGCCAAATAGAAATTCGCTCCACCCGCCAGCAGTCCTGCCATACCCCTGGGACCATCCATTGGAACAGCGAAGTTTTCCCGACGCCGAAGACCATCAATCCCTCTGCCCCAAATGACAAGAAAACAGGAACCATTAACCATCACGGGGCGCAGGGCAGGAGCTTAGCGCACCCGAGCCCACGCAACCCTACGCTGATTTTACCTTCCGAAAATTGGAGCACCAATAATTTAAAAGCGTAGAGCACACGAAGCCTCCCGGGGGCAAAGCACGCATCCAACCACTCCCAGAACCGAGAAGCATGTAACATTCAACGGCAAGGAGTACTGCCCTAGAGAGACCTGCTCTTAAGTGTCCGCCTCCCGTTCTCAGCTCACACCAAGCTTCGCTACCATCAACTGCTGTATCCCGCCTGATGCGCGTGAGCTCACCAAGGGGTAGATCACCCTAACATAGTAGTGCAAGCTGAGCAATCGGTGCGAGGCGGGCAGGGTCCGGGCTGCCTGGAGTTTTGCCTCATGCACCCATCGAGCCTTTAGGACTCCCTCAACACCACTGTAGAAAACCCTCGGCAGCAGCGCCGCGTAGTGCGCCAAGCTCTTTTAAGCGGCACAGTCAAGGGGGGGGGGAGTGAACCACGAGGACGGATACTGCCCCTATTAACTGCTCAGTTTAAAGTGGTAACCAGGGCAGTACCGGGATGTCTACAGCCGATTCTACTACCCGGACGCCGCTCTGTGATCCCCCATACAACGCCGGGCCAGACGTGCCCCAAAGCCGGACCTGTAGGCTTCCCAATTCACCCCGCGATGTAAAACAATGTACCAGGCCCCAGTGCACTTAATGCAGCAAGGCTTTAAGGCAGTGGCATACCAGAAGCATCCTAGATAATTAAAGGTGGGTTACACTCAGGGGTCTAAACATTCCCCAAAACGCACCGGAGCGACCAGGGCAGATAAGAACCCCTGTGCCTGTAATGGCGCAAGCGAATACCCCAGGGCTCGCCGCATGACCCGCGAAAATGTGACCCACCAGTCCCTCGCAGTCTCGAGGCCCAGAACTGCTCTACGGAAGTTATAGGAGTCCTCCCTCTCTCATGCACCACTCGGCAATGGCCCCTCCTGGCCCGCACTCACCGCAAACAAAACTGGACCCGAACCCGACGATGACAATACCGGCGGTACTGGACAGCGTGTCCAGCGGGGTACAGAGACGGCGTGTCTGGCGCAAAGAGGACGCCGGAGAGGCGGGGGGAGGTATAAGTACCCTCCCCCGACCTCTGTGCGCCGGAAGTGACGCGCCTAGTGCGCCGAGGCGAAGGACTCCTACCCTGAGTCCAACCACTAGACTAGGAGGGGTGGCGTTTGTGCCCAAATGGCACTAAAGGACCGCCCTTTTAGGTGGCCCCCTGTGGGGGCCGCGGGCCGCCGCAGTCTGTAGATGTTGGCACATAGAAGTTGGCTACTCTCAGCTACTTGGAAGATGGATGGGCAAGCATCAGATCGGACAGATACATGCAGGAATGGGGGAGGGTCTGTGTAGGACATTAACAGTGTTGAACGTTATGGAGATGCGACTGGTCCCATGAACCAACAAAGACTGATCTGGGGGCAAGGGCTACTTAGGCTATAGGGTGGCTGGTAGAACTGGAGACCATGGAAGAAATATTCTGAGTAAGGCAGTGGAGCGCTTTGTGAGTATATCAACATGGCACCCAGGAAGCAAGCACCCGAACACCTCATTGAACTTCCCAGAGCCTGCTCTTAGGATAAATATAAGACATAAGGCTGCATAACCTACCAACAGTGGACTTATTCACCCATTCCCCTCATCCCATCAATGGCATATCCATCTATTACAAAACAGTCAGCCAGGGTAACAGGCCTCTTGCTTCACAGATATTAGAAATAAATCCTTACCCTTATAACTTGCAGACCCAGACATTTGCCTGGCATGGCAAGAGGTAAAGGAGTAGGGGTGTGCTAATCTTTAATCATTTGCTTTGGCATAGTTTGCGAAATTGTGGAAACATAACACGAAATTACATGAAAAGCAAATCTGGCATTTCACAATATACTTTAGTGCAATAGGCATCCTAGCGTCAATTTGGGATGCCAGGACACATTATACCCTAGCACAAGAAACACAAGTGGCACGAACAAGATCTGCTCACGTTCCGCCCCTTCACATTCTTCCATTGCTGTCACGATTTTCACACAAGTGACATAATGGAGAAATTTCATGTAGAAGGCGTAATACAAAATGCCAGCGATTACAAGAATTACGCTGGCGTAAATGAGATTTCGCCCAGGTCTTGTAAGGAGTAGCAGGTACTTTTACTCAAGGAAACCATTTTACAGCTGCTTTATTGCTTTAGTCTCCGGCTGTATGTTTGTATGTAAGAGTGATTGGCAAAGACTGTGCTTTACTTGCAAATATGGCTTTCATGTAGCTAATCCTCCCACTTAAAAAACAAATCAATTAACTTTAAAAACAAAAACAAAAAAACAAGCAGCACATTTAGTTTGCTCAGTGAAAGTGAACAGTACAGGTTCTAAATGTGCTATGTACTTAAGTATGTATGCATGCGTGCATGCTGTACTTGCATAGTGTAAATCAAGCAAAAAGGCAGCGGAGTGCTGTGCCGGGTCAAAGGTAAAGGCACAGTCAATCAGTGATCAGAGCAGAAGCTTGGCTTTAAAGAGGTGATGGACTGTTACATGGTTGTGATGTAATGTTCTTTAATGAGGTGTTTCCCAAATAGGAGCAGAGTTGGGGCCCTCCTGATAGATACAGGGATGCTGTTCCAGATCCTGGGTGCATAGACGAAGGTCAGTTGAATTATTTTGATGGTGTGCCAGCTGTGCCAAGAGCCACCAGAGGTGCTGAGCTCGTCAGCCAGATAGGCAGGGGCATCGGCCACAATGGGTTTGTAGATGATGGAGCTGGATTTGAACATGGTGTGGACTAGTATGGAGAGCCTGTGGAGTTCCTAATGGGTGGGGTCGATGTGGTCATATCTGTTAGGGCCCTCGAGGATGCACTTAAAGGGAGGGAGTCTGGGTTGTCCTGAGTCTGGAATGTGTACCTTGTAAATAAGGAGGTATCGCGACCAGAACGTCACTAAAAGTGATGTTCTGGTGGCGCTATCCCCTTGTAAGTAGGCCCCTTAGTCATCATGCAATGAAGTTATCTCAAATAACAGCAAAAAGTAACAGGAAAGGGTTGGATTCTAATTACCGAAGTGCACTGGAAACTGAGGGCTGTTCTGGATTCAGCAAAAACTAAGGCAATGGCGTATGAATACGAGAGTCTATTGAGCACACAGGTGGGGGTTGGTTACTCCTCGTGACCCAAAGAGGCGGGGTGAATCTAGTCCATATTGAAGAAGGATGGACAGCATTCAGACCTCGCCACCCTTCCCCCAAATAAATGCAGATATTAGTACGATTTCTGAAATTCAACTTAGCAGTATACAGGGCACGATTTTGATACATGATTTGCTTTGCAGGAGACACCTTAATCTCCTATACTATTTTCATTGCATTAACCTCCAGAGATATCTCACCATTATTATTATTCCCTCAGATTTACTGGGCACCTCAGAAGCAGATGCCCTAACCCCATAGAATATTTTAAGATGCAGACTTTTCAACCAGTTAAGCAGAACTGATCTAATACCATGCTTCTCTTTGTTGCCAATTTCTTTGTGGCAGGGTTTAAAAGATTTTTTATTAGTTGAGGCCCAGATTTTTGTCAGGATTGCGCCACTTTTTTGGCACCACCCCAATGCCAAATCTCATTTGTTAAATCTCATAACACGCTTAAATGCACCCATGATATACCTGATAAACATATGTGTGAGGTCTTCATATCTGATGTCACATCTTGTGATGTCACTTACGTCCCTTTCTGTGATGCCACGTGTAATGCCACGCGTCGTGACGTCATGCGCTGTGATGGCACGCGTCATGATGTCACTTGCATGCTGCCTAACTTGGGGGCATATTAGCAAGAACGGCGTTAAAATTATCGCCGCTTTAGGGGCAGGAAACTGCCGCTAAAGCGGCGATAATGGGCTTGATAATATGCCCTTGAGAATTCCAATAGAAGCCCAGGATCACAGCAGAACATGGGCTTCTATTGGAATTCTCAAGGGCATATTATCAAGCCCATTATCGCCGCTTTAGCGGCAGTTTCCTGCCGCTAAAGCGGCGATAATTTTAACACCGTTCTTGCTAATATGCCCCTTGGTTAGTCCCCCCACTTCTTTTTATAGGACTTGTGCCCTGGCAGTGTAGCTCCTGCGGCAATGCTTGAGTGAGTATATAGCATCTGGCGGCCCAGTACCCTGCATCCATGTTTTACAGATAGGAAGCAGGAAGTAGCATGGATTACCACCACACTTCCAAGGCTGACTATGCAAACACAATATCGCGACCTGAAACTGTTGAAGACCACGTAGCTGCTACCTCCAGAGGAGCATTAAAGCAGAAATACTCGCTAAGCAGCCCACAGGCTCACTTCCTCCCGCAGCCTGCTCACGGTTCAGATTAGTTTCTCTGCAAAAACACCCACGAGTCACACAGAGATTTCCCCTAATGGGGAAAAACCCTTCAGGACGGATAACGAGACATGCAAGATCTTCAAACACAATCCCTCCAGACCCAAGGCACGCTCACCCTGTCCAGCAGTCCTCTCCCTTCACCAGCCATAAGAAGATACAAGTGAGGTCATCCCGTTCCATCCACTCCTACCTTTTCCTCCGGCACTACTCGGGGATGAAGAAGACAATGGAGAGGCACGGCCGGCCAGCGCTTCTGTACGCTCTGCTGGCCTGGTGCGCTCTCCTGACCTCCTCCATGGTGGCACTCACTGGATTCCTCATCAGCGGGACGCGCTTCCACCAGGTGAGTGACAAGGACTTTTAGGTACTGGATAGTCAAAGCGTGGAAACTGAGCCAAAGAGATGCTCAGACACACGCTGGTGATGGTGACTAAAATATTTTCAGATGCAGCCTGACGCTTCAAAAGTTTTGAAAGCCTGATAAATTCAGAGACATACAAATACCAGAGAGAGAGATAGAGAGAGAGAGAGAGAGAGAGAGAGAGAGGTTGTGTAAAGAGCCCCTGGTGGAGGCAAAGGAGGAGGTTAGATGGGATCCCGCCTATAGTTGCAGCATCACATGCTTCATCAGCTTAATTTTCATTTATTTGAACAGCATAGCACACAGTGCTTCCAAGCGCTTGTTTGGATGTACTGGAGTTATTTCTGGGCAGAGGTACTGAAAAGCAGTATATATCCTTCTGAATACGATGACAATCTAAAAAGGCTATTTGGCTGGTGGTGTGATTTGTAGAAATAGACAATACACATATTATTAATCTATTCTATGAAATGGATATCAAATAAATTAAAAATTTAAAAAAATCTCCCCAAAAGATGTTGTGTTTTTAGAGAAGCATGGATGTTTTTTGTTTTTCTTTGCTGATAGTTTTTTTTTTTTTTTTTCAGTTGAACAAATAGCACAATACAATTCTTACAGTGAGCATCGCCCGTGAAAGCTTACATCGTTTTTGACTATATTATTCTGCCGTGCGTTAAAAACGAGCCCCGCGCCCGCGGCTGCTAGGGATCTGGTGGGCTGCAGTGCAGTTCTGAGGGTTCTAAACGTGTGTCGCTTTGGGTCAGTGCTCCACGTGTTCAGTAGATCGGTTTTTAGTGGATAGATGGTGCTGAGGACCGCATTGCCTTGTATGCTGATGATGTATTTCTTCATATGGCCGACCATGAGCTCCACTCCCAGGGGTGATTGAACTGTACTCTGGGTATTAATCTGACTAAGTCAGTGTTATTTCTGCTGAAGGAACCTCCGCCGAGGACAACAGCTCGCTTTTCTCTTAGTGTGGCTGAAGGTGGATTCAAGTACCTTGGGATAATGGTTACAGCTACATAAATGAGTTTTTTTGAGAAACAAAAAAATCTGGAGATTTTCTTAGAGAGGTTTAGAAAGGGTGCACAACAGCACAGCTCGCTACCACTGTCGTTGCTAGGAAGGGCACCGCTTTATAAAATGGTCGCTCTATCCAGATTCCTGTATGTGTCACAAAGCCCCGCATGTAGTGTGCTGGAGGCCTACTGTAGCAGGGTAGACGCCACCCTACACTCCTTAATGTGGGGCTCAAAGGACCCTGGAATTTCTTGACCTCGACTTAGTCAACCAGTTCACACTAGGATACTGCGCTGTGGTTTTTGATGCAATATCATTGTGCATCACAAGTAGTGGTGGAGAACACAAGGGCCTACTCTCTGCAGGACCACCATTATTTCATACAACCTGATCCATTAGTGATGGGGCAGAGACATATCAACATTTCCTCTATGGGGCAGTGAGATGGAACTGTTTGCCAGATGCTAGAGCTACTGTGTTATAGGGCTGGAGGTCAGATACTGGAATGGTAGACTGGGGGGACTTGGTTAGTAGGACAACTATAGTCAGGAAGGACGCTGAAAGGAGTTTCATGTCTAGATGGGTATCACACATGGGACTTTATAGGGATCTTAAAATTGGGGTGACTTAATGGAGGATGGAAGGTTAACATCATTGATTGAACTTAATAGAGAATTTGAGTTAGCGGATTCTGCAAATTATGCTGTCTGTGTGCGCAGCATGTTTTAAGAAGTCATGGGCTAGACTGGAGGCGGTTCAGGATCACACCCCACTTAAGAGAACAGGTCACCCCAAGATTTATAGGACTTTGATAAATAATTGGAAGGTTTTAATGGTATTCTGAAAGCTACTTGGATGGGTGACGTGGGACCTATGGTGATATGGGTTAGAGCGAAGCATTGTCTTATTCCGGAGAGGTGGCCATACAATCCACACTACACTTAGTCCAGTTCAAGATACTGCATAGAGTGTATTATCACAGATCCACTTTGTTCTAGATGGGCTCGTTTACTGAACCCACATTCATGTCGTATAAGCTACAAGAGAGTATACATCAGCACGTAATCTGGTAGAGTTCTGGACTACATGATTTTTGGGGAGGTACACGCAGACCTGGTGATGGTTACTGACCTATGGTTCAAGCTGGGCCCAGATTAAGCCTTACTTGGTGTGCAGGAACCCACTAAAATTGCCAAATATAGGAAGATGTTGAGTAATAAGAACCTGATGCTAGCGGGGAGGGATATTGCTAAAATTGGGGGAAATGCGCGAGCGCCAACTGTGGATGAATGCAGTGTTTAATTTGTAACAGAATAAGTGCCAGCCTCAAAGATTTGTTCAGAAGCCAGGAGCCGGCCCCATCGAAGGTTGGAGTGCCAAATATAATAATAATAATAATACTCTGAGATGCATAGCGCGGCTAATCACCCGTGAGGGTCTCCAGGTGCTGTTCCTGAATCCCCAGCTCCAAATTCGGCAGCTCTGGCTGTTACGCCACACTCTCTCCCTGCATAGTGTTAATTCCATCTTATGCCTCTTTAATTCACCGCCACACACTCCCTGCCACTTCATGTCACTCCTGCAGCTTCTTTCTCATCCCTGCTTTCTCCCTTTGTCAATGTTTTCAGTTTTTCTTCTTTCCTCCGTTTCTGTTCTTCTCTCTCTAGCTCTGGAACAATCTTTCTGAATGTAAAAATGTGACGGTCCCCAAAATTGATGACGGGTGGGCCCCACCTGCAACCACTATCTAAAGTTAAGCACTAGATGGATGAGGCTGTGGAATGGATTTGGTGTGGGTGCAAAGACTATCTGAGAGTGGGTGTGCCAAGGGGATGGGAAAAGATCTGGGGTGCTTGACAAGACGTGTAGAGGAGGTTACCAGATGAAGAGAGGGATACCTCCTGCACACTGCCAAGAGAAATCAACCCTACCTTCATTCTGATCTGTTACCACACTGTGGCTTATCTACAGAAGACTATTTGAGGATGTTATAGAGGAATTGTATATGAATGGCTGCTGGGTTCAGGGGCTTAGTGCAAGCACTTTTTATGTATAATTTTGTAAAATATACAAAAACACGGCCAGCATCCTGTGAGACCTTCAGGTAGGCATGATGCCTGGGTCCATCCTAGAGGCGTCTGGACCATTCTGTCAAGGATAAAGCAGCATCAAACATCTGTACTTTTATTATATTAAATATATGGATAATAAAATCCAGCGCTGTCTTATAAGCTTCTCTTATTGAAGGAGACGTGTGGACAGTAAAGGCCAGTGCAGTTTCATGCATTTCTTTGTTATTAAACGCAGAGACTCCTTAAGGATTTTGGGGGCCCCTGCTCGGAGCAGCTTTGAATTTATGATCCACTTTCACCTCGTTCATGTCCTTTTTGGCCAGGTCACTGACAGTGCACACATACACTGGTCCAAATTCTATAGGTGTTTACATCTAATATTCAGGGATAGCAACCTGTGTTTGCAATGTTTTTAACCCAGCAGCTGCTCACTAACATTACTGCAAACAATCTCTGTGATACCCTCCCATTTCTCATGTGACCTCCTGTTTTCATCTAAATGAAACTTTTTAATGGATGTTGCATGAAACATAAACACAACATTTCGCTGCAAAATGTCTGTAATAGACTCTCACAGATCACCATGTAAAACAATAGGTTTAAGTATTATTGAAGTTTTTCAGGCCAGAGCCCACTTTCCCCATGCCTTTAAATATCTCTGATTAAATGAGACATATGGACAGTACAGGGCAGAGCAAGCTCTCTACATCTGTGTTATACAATTATATGAGACCTATGGATATTAAAGACCAGTGTATATGTCATACATCTGTGTTATCATATGAGACCTATGGCCAGTAAAAACCAATGCAGTCTCGTACGTCTGCATTATTATCTGAGACCTAGGCACAGTAAAGTACAGCGCAGTCTCTTGCATCTCCTTGCTATTATAGTAGACATACAGACAGTGAAGTCCAGAGATGGCTAATATGTCTCTTATTGTATGAGACCTATGGACAGTAAAGGCCTGTAAACTGCTGTCCCATACCTCTGTCTTATTGTATGAGACATAGAGACAGTAAAGGCCAGTGCCATCTCATACGTCTGTTATTATATGAGACCTATGGACAGTAAAGGCCAGTGATGTCTTACGCATCTGCCTTACTGTATAAGAGATAGAATCAGTAAAGGCTGGTCCTGTGCAGTCTCATACATCATTGTTATTACATGAGACTTATGGATAGTAAAGACCAGTACAGTCTCATGCATCTGCCTTACTGTATAAGTGATAGAGGGGCTTATTTACAAGACCCGAGTGCCGTCGGAATGTCACTTTTAATGATGCTTCGGCGGCGCACACTGCAGAACAATATCTACAAGGCCACGTGAAGCCACCCTGAATGGCTTTTCATTGCCTAGTAGATATGATGTGAGGCAACGCAGTGCATGTCGTTGCGTTGCCTCACACTGCGATAGGGAGGGTATTCTACCTTTACTACGCGGTCATTACTTCGTATTACCATTACTACGCATATTTTAGTTCGCAGATGCTATTTTTAGGGGTCAGGGTGGGTTAGGGTTTTGGGGTGTAGGGGGTAATTTTAGGGTTCAGGGTGCGTTTAGGTTTTGGGGTACTGGGATATTTTTAGGGGTCAGGGTGAAATAGGGTTTTGGGGTGAGGGGGTATTTTTAGGGTTCAGGGTGCGTGCCAGGGGATAGGTTACTATTATGATTAATTTTTTGTTTTAAAGTACCGATAACGCGTTGTAACGGTATGCATAATAATTAACTGCAAAGTAAAAGCATTTTTAATGTATTTGTATATATTTGCGAAGTAAAAGCTTGCGCACTAAAATCATGCGTAGTAATGGTATTTGCGAAGTAAAAACTTCGAAGTAAATACCTGCGGAGTAACGGTATGCTAAGTAACATCATATATTCACAACATTCTTTAAACCTGGGAATGTGTCAAAAGCCTTTGCCTCCCCAGGGGTGGCGAAACAGTTGTTTTTGGGAAGGAAGGTGTCCCTTCCTGGACAAAAACAACCTGTTTTCAACACAGGCACCCTTGAACCATGGTCCAAGGGTATCTGCGTTGGGGCTTGGCAGCCATTTGTGTGCCAGCTCAGTAAAAGAGGACAGGAATTTGCCGTCTCTTATAGATATGTAAAAGAAACAATTGATGGACGGAATGCTGGACAATGCAAACATTCACCCCCAGTCACAAGGATCTGGGTTAAATCCATCATTCTTTTGCTCACCACACCACCCCAGTTTGGACCCAGCCATATGCAAATCAGTCTTGACCCTGTTCCTTGTGGAAACAGTCCAGCCCGAACTGCCAAGCCAGGTCCTCCCTGGACCGGAAACAAGCATCCTGGGACCGGTTTCTGGGCATCACCCTTCATCAGCCAGGCTAGCTTGAATCCAGTGGTGTAGTGAGCACGGGACCCACGTCTGGGCATACCCTTCCCACTTAGGGCGACATATACAAAAGAAACAATTGATGGATGGAATGCTTAACAATGCAAACATTCACCCCAGTCACAAGGATCTGGGTTAAAACCCATCATTCTTTTGCTCACCACATCACCCCAGTTTGGACCCAGCCATATGCAAATCAGTCTTGACCCTGTTCCTTGTGGGAACAATCCAACCCGAACTACCAAGCCAGGTCCTCCCTGGACCGGAAACAAGTATCTTGGGACCGGTTTCAGGGCATCACCCTTCATCAGCCAGGCTAGCTTGAATCCAGTGGTGTAGTGAGCACAGGACCCACGTCTGGACATACCCATCCCACTTAGGGCGACATATACAAAAGAAACAATTTATGGACGGAATGCTGGACAATGCAAACATTCACCCCCAATCACAAGGATCTGGGTTAAATCCATCATTCTTTTGCTCACCACACCACCCCAGTTTGGACCCAGCCATATGCAAATCAGTCTTGACCCTGTTCCTTGTGGGAACAATCCAGCCCGAACTGCTAAGCCAGGTCCTCCCTGGACCGGAAACAAGCATCCTGGGACCGGTTTCAGGGCATCACCCTTCATCAGCCAGGCTAGCTTGAATCCAGTGGTGTAGTGAGCACGGGACCCACGTCTGGGCATACCCTTCCCACTTAGGGCGACATATGCAAAAGAAACAATTGATGGACAGAATGCTGGACAATGCAAACATTCACCCCCAATCACAAGGATCTGGGTTAAATCCATCATTCTTTTGCTCACCACACCACCCCAGTTTGGACCCAGCCATATACAAATCAGTCTTGACCTTGTTCCTTGTGGGAACAGTCCAGCCCGAACTGCCGAGCCAGGTCCTCACTGGACCGGAAACACGCATCCTGGGGCCGGTTTCAGGGCCTCACCCTTCATCACCCAGGCTAGCTTCAATCCAGTGGCGTAGTGAGCACAAGACCCATGTCTGGGCATACTCTTCCCAATTATGGCGACATATGCAAAAGAAACATTTGTCACCCCGAGTGGGACGGGTATGCCCGGACGTGGGTCCCGTGCTATCCATGCTACTGGAGTCAAGCTATCCTGGCTGATGAGGGGTGAAACCCCAAAACCGGTCTTAGGATGCTTGTTTCCAGTCCAGGGAGGACCTGGCCTGCAGTTCGGGCTGGACTGTTCCCATTGGGTGCAGGGTCAAGACTGATTTGCATATGGCTGGGTTTAAACTGGAATGGCATGGGGAGCAAAAAAACGATAAATTTAGGCCCAGATCTCTGTACTGGGGTGAATGTCTGACATTGTTCTGCATTCTGTCCATCAATTGTTCTTTTTGCATTTGTCACCCCGAGTGGGAGGGGTCTGCCCAGATGTGGGTCCTGTTCTCTCCATGCCACTGGAGTCAAACCATCCTGGCTGATGAGGGGTGAAACCCCGAACAGGTCCTAGGATGCTTGTTTCCAGTCCAGGGAGGACCTAGCCTGGCAGTTCGGGCTGGACTGTTCCCATTGGGTGCAGGGTCAAGACTGATTTGCATATGGCTGGGTTCAAACTGGAATGGCATGGGGAGCAAAAAAACAATAAATTTAGGCCCAGATCTCTGTACTGGGGTGAATGTATGACATTGTTCTGCATTCTGTCCATCAATGTTCTTTTTGCATTTGTCACCACTCGTGGGAGGGGTCTGCCCAGATGTGGGTCCTGTTCTCTCCATGCCACTGGAGTCAAGCTATCCTGGCTGATGAGGGGTGAAACCCCGAACAGGTCCTAGGATGCTTGTTTCCAGTCCAGGGAGGACCTGGCCTGGCAGTTCGGGCTGGACTATTCCCATTGGGCGCAGGGTCAAGACTGATTTGCATATGGCTGGGTTCAAACTGGAATGGCATGCGGAGCAAAAAAACGATGTATTTAGGCCCAGATCTCTGTACTTGGGTGAATGTATGACATTGTTCTGCATTCTGTCCATCAATTGTTCTTTTTGCATTTGTCGCATATAGATATGGCGCATTCCTGTCCTTTCCTTTTGATATACTGCAGCGCAGCAGGAAGGCCCTGTGTCACTAAAGTCTGGTGCAGTCTCATATGTCAGTGTTATTACATGAGACTTAAGGACAGTAAAGACAAGTACAGTCTCATACGTCTGTGTTATTATGTGAGACCTAAGGACAGTAAAGGTCAGTTCAGTTCAGAAAGGGTAGGATCTTGCAGTGATTTAAGTTATCAACGGTTGGAATCTAGACTCAAGTGGTAATCTGCTTTAACCCGAGGTTTTGTACTAGTCACAGATCTATGGTAATGTCTTATCTCTTGCGTCCATAAGGCGTGCCTGTAGGTCCTCGGTACTCCAAACCAGTGTTAGTTTTATCATCGTTAACATCGGGCTAGTGACTGCCCCAGCACATCACAACCTGCGCCAAGTTTTGTAGAACATTTACAGACATCACACCAAATTCACCCTCAACCAGCACAGGTTCTGGGTGTCATCACCACACATACAGAAATGGAAGCCGCAGGACCATGCAATGTGAGCCATAGACTCAACATCAATGTAAGTCGCAGCTGTCAGTCAATGCCTGGGTCTTGGATGTCAAAGAAAATGGAGATATCACAGGAAAAGGATGAATCAGAAAAGGTATGAAGCGGGATCCAGGACAATCTCAACCAGTTCAATGGACTTTACATGGTCAACTATGTTGATCTTACTTAACAGATCCAAAAGATGCGGATGCCATTTAAAACAATTAAATGAGGCCTATGGACAGTAAAGGGCTGAGCAGTTTCCTACATCTGTGTTATACAATTTTATGAGACCTATGGATAGTAAAGGGCAGAGCAGTTTCCTACATCTGTGTTATACAATTTTATGAGACCTATGGACAGTAAAGGGCAGAGCAGTTTCCTACATCTGTGTTATACAATTTTATGAGACCTATGGACAGTAAAGGGCAGAGCAGTTTCCTACATCTGTGTTATACAATTTTATGAGACCTATGGACAGTAAAGGGCAGAGCAGTTTCCAACATCTGTGTTATACAATTTTATGAGACCTATGGACAGTAAAGGGCAGAGCAGTTTCCTACATCTGTGTTATACAATTTTATGAGACCTATAGACAGTAAAGGGCCGAGCAGTTTCCTACATCTGTGTTATACAATTTTATGAGACCTATGGACAGTAAAGGGCAGAGCAGTCGCCTCCAGCTGTGTTATACAACAGTATGAGACCTATGGACAGTAAAGGGCAGAGCAGTTTCCTACATCTGTGTTATACAATTGTATGAGACCTATGGACAGTAAAGGGCAGAGCAGTTTCCTACATCTGTGTTATACAATTTTATGAGACCTATGGACAGTAAAGGGCAGAGCAGTTGCCTCCAGCTGTGTTATACAATTTTATGAGACCTATGGATAGTAAAGGGCAGAGCAGTTTCCTACATCTGTGGTATACAATTTTATGAGACCTATGGACAGTAAAGGGCAGAGCAGTCTCCTACATCTGTGTTATACAATTTTATGAGACCTATGGACAGTAAAGGGCAGAGCAGTCTCCTACATCTGTGTTATACAATTTTATGAGACCTATGGACAGTAAAGGGCAGAGCAGTTTCCTACATCTGTGTTATACAATTTTATGAGACCTATGGACAGTAAAGGGCAGAGCAGTTTCCTACATCTGTGTTATACAATTTTATGAGACCTATGGACAGTAAAGGGCAGAGCAGTTGCCTCCAGCTGTGTTATACAACAGTATGAGACCTATGGACAGTAAAGGGCAGAGCAGTTTCCTACATCTGTGTTATACAATTTTATGAGACCTATAGACAGTAAAGGGCAGAGCAGTTTCCTACATCTGTGTTATAAAATTTTATGAGACCTATGGACAGTAAAGGGCAGAGCAGTCGCCTCCAGCTGTGTTATACAATTTTATGAGACCTATGGACAGTAAAGGGCAGAGCAGTCTCCTACATCTGTGTTATACAATTTTATGAGACCTATGGACAGTAAAGGGCAGAGCAGTCTCCTACATCTGTGTTATACAATTTTATGAGACCTATGGACAGTAAAGGGCAGAGCAGTTTCCTACATCTGTGTTATACAATTTTATGAGACCTATGGACAGTAAAGGGCAGAGCAGTTTCCTACATCTGTGTTATACAATTTTATGAGACCTATGGACAGTAAAGGGCAGAGCAGTTTCCTACATCTGTGTTATACAATTTTATGAGACCTATGGACAGTAAAGGGCAGAGCAGTTGCCTCCAGCTGTGTTATACAATTTTATGAGACCTATGGATAGTAAAGGGCAGAGCAGTTTCCTACATCTGTGGTATACAATTTTATGAGACCTATGGACAGTAAAGGGCAGAGCAGTCTCCTACATCTGTGTTATACAATTTTATGAGACCTATGGACAGTAAAGGGCAGAGCAGTCTCCTACATCTGTGTTATACAATTTTATGAGACCTATGGACAGTAAAGGGCAGAGCAGTTTCCTACATCTGTGTTATACAATTTTATGAGACCTATGGACAGTAAAGGGCAGAGCAGTTTCCTACATCTGTGTTATACAATTTTATGAGACCTATGGACAGTAAAGGGCAGAGCAGTTGCCTCCAGCTGTGTTATACAACAGTATGAGACCTATGGACAGTAAAGGGCAGAGCAGTTTCCTACATCTGTGTTATACAATTTTATGAGACCTATAGACAGTAAAGGGCAGAGCAGTTTCCTACATCTGTGTTATAAAATTTTATGAGACCTATGGACAGTAAAGGGCAGAGCAGTCGCCTCCAGCTGTGTTATACAATTTTATGAGACCTATGGACAGTAAAGGGCAGAGCAGTCTCCTACATCTGTGTTATACAATTTTATGAGACCTATGGACAGTAAAGGGCAGAGCAGTCTCCTACATCTGTGTTATACAATTTTATGAGACCTATGGACAGTAAAGGGCAGAGCAGTTTCCTACATCTGTGTTATACAATTTTATGAGACCTATGGACAGTAAAGGGCAGAGCAGTTTCCTACATCTGTGTTATACAATTTTATGAGACCTATGGACAGTAAAGGGCAGAGCAGTTTCCTACATCTGTGTTATACAATTTTATGAGACCTATGGACAGTAAAGGGCAGAGCAGTTTCCTACATCTGTGTTATACAATTTTATGAGACCTATGGACAGTAAAGGGCAGAGCAGTTTCCTACATCTGTGTTATACAATTTTATGAGACCTATGGACAGTAAAGGGCAGAGCAGTTTCCTACATCTGTGCTAGAAAATAATATCAGACCTATGGCCATTAAAGACAAGTGCAGTCTCATACATCTGAATTATCATGTGAGACCTCGGGACAGGAAAGGCTAGTGCAATCTCCTATGTCTGTGTTATTGTATGACACCTAGGGACAGTAAAGACGTGTGTCTTTACTAGTGCAAGTGTAATCTCATATGTCCGTGTTATTTTATGAGACCTCCTGACAGTAAAAGCCAGTGCAGTCTCGTATGTCTGTGTTATTATATGAACAGCCAGAAAGATGGAATCTGTGCCTTACTGGAAGTGGAATTCAGTGCAGAATCCATCATGCCTTACCTTCCAAAGAGACAACCAGGCCAACAGACAGACATCTACATTAATACTAAGCCTGGGCGTAGTTCGCGAAGTAGCGCTACGCAAAGCTACGCAAAGTGCAGTTCGCACTACGCGAGCTACGCGTAGCACTACGCGAACTGCGTAGTGCACTGTTCGCAATGATTGCACAGTGCCGGATGCTTGTCCGCACTGTGCAATCATTGAAAACGGCATCTTGCACAGTGCGAGCTGTCTTTACTGCCGCTCGAGTAGATTTTTACTCGAGCGGCAGCTTTCTCAACGCGGACTGGTAGTTTCTCATCGCGAGCGGTCGCGAGCATACGCGACCACTCGCAATGACAAACCTGATCTCCCCGCGTTGAGAATCTCGCCGGGAGGTTTATTTTCCACGCTTGCGATCGGCAACTTGATGTTGCTGATCGCGAACGAGGAAAAAGTCTCGCCGGGATGTCATTTTGCTTGCTCGCGGTCGCCAACTTGACGTTGAGGACCGCGAGCAAGCAAAAAATGACCGCTGCACTACGCGTGTTTGCACTGTGCTACGTGCAATTCGCAAACTACGCGAGCGTAGCGTAGTGCTTTGCCCAGGGTTAATTAATACCACGCTGCACATGACAAACCCAATCCCTGTAGAGGTGACTATATTCGACGGAATCCTTATAAGGATCATGACTATTACTATACCACCTTCAAATCTTATAGGACCTTCCAAACTTTATGTCTTTAAAACAAAGTATCTGGTGTCATTTGTGAACCAGGAATTATTCATGAATGAATAAAGGGATCTGTAAAGTGCTCAGCTACTGCGAGAGTAACCCAGCGCTGGGTACAGCACTTTATCCTCTGAATAGATGCGTTATTAGCTGTTTATGGAACAGCTTTTTCTCCGGTATGCATCTGAGGGGGAAGGGGAGTTTGTTCCAGTGTTTAGCAGCCAGAACAGGCAAGCCCACTTCTTTCGTTTGGCGAAGGGGATGTTCAGCAGACGGGCCGGCTGTGCGAGCAGGGATCTTTGAGGGCAGTATGTGGTCAATCTTTCATGTAAATATTTAGGAGCTGTTTTATAAAACGCCGAGTGTGCTACTGTCAAGGCTTTAAAAAGCCAGTGCAGCTGGGTATGGTAATGGGTGATTGAGGCATGCTTGGGAAGAGTAAATAAAATACGGACAGCCATGCTTTGTATCTTTTGCCGACTGTGAATAATATAGACAGGGAGTCCTATGAATAAAACGGTACCGAGCAAGAATATCGATGTATAAATATCGACCTACAGAAATATCAAGGGAAAAATATCGTGGGTAAGAAATATCGATGTAAAAAATATCGTGGTAAAGAATATCGATTGTAGGTAATTAATACCGATTGCAAAAATATCGAAGTGTTAAATATCGTTTACAAAAATATAGTTGTTAAAAATATCGATTCATTATTAATGTTATGTATTTTAGTATTTTGTATGAGAATTGTTTGTATTTTTATTATATGTGTTAAAAGTTTAGCAGTTAATATTGTTTTTTAACTTGAATTTTGCGTTTTAGTTCCGTAGCGGGTTGTGAGCTTATAGGGGAATAGGGTGGGAAGTAATTTAATTATATGAATTTTATTTATTATTTATAGTAGTTAATAATTTTTTTAAATTGAATTTTGCGTTTTTAGTTCCGTAGCGGGTTGTGGGTTTATAGGGGAATAGGGTGGGAAGTAATTTAATTATATGAAATGTATTTAATAATTTATATTTATTCATAATTGTGATTATAGTTATAAATGTGTAAATTAATTTATTGATAAATGTTTGATAATTAGTTGTTAATTATTTAAAATTAATTAATAAATAATTTATTATGTTAATTGTTTAATTAATTTTAGGTGTGTGTTGTGGTTTTTATAGGTGTAAATTGTGGGAAGTAATTTATTTTTTATTGATGATTTATTAATTATTTGTTAATTAATTTGCATTAATTATTTTGTTAATTAATTTGTATTAATTTGTAAATTAAGTTGAATTAATTAATTAGTAATTATTAATTGTAATTGTGTAATTAATTTTAGATGTGTGTTGTGGATATTATAGTGTTAAACAATTTGTAATTAATGAATGTTTATTTTATTTTTTTTAAATAATAATATATTTAAATTTCAATATTAATTATGTTAATAATGGAGATAAAATTTAATAAAAATGTTGATGTTTATTTTTTTATTGGTGTGGTATCCAGCACTTTCCCTACTGTTGCACTCACTGGAGTGGGAATAGTAATTTTTACCCCTCCGCTATCCAGCACTTTCCCTGCTTTTGCACTCACTGGAGTGGGAATAGTAATTTTTACCCCTCCGCTATCCAACACTTTCCCTGCTTTTGCACTCACTGGAGTGGGAATAGTAAATTTTACCCCTCCGCTATCCAACACTTTCCCTGCTTTTGCACTCACTGGAGTGGGAATAGTAATTTTTACCCCTCCGCTATCCAACACTTTCCCTGCTTTTGCACTCACTGGAGTGGGAATAGTAATTTTTACCCCTCCGCTATCCAACATTTTCCCTACTGTTGTATTTATTGTGTTGCAAAATGTATTTTTAATATTTCTTTTAATAGTTTAATGTGTTAATTAATTATAGAATGTTTTATTTTATTTTAAATTATTCATATATGTATATATTTTATTTTTATATAATTTAAAAAGTTTATAAATTAAGTAAAGATAATAGTTAATAAAATGTTTTTAAGTAAATATATGTATTTGTACACATTTTTGTGTTTATATTTTATTTAATTAAGTTTATTTGTTATATTTAGTTAAAATATATATTAAATGTAATTTATTTTGTTAAAAATATTAATATTATTTAATATATTTTATTTAAGTTATATATCTTTTTTAAGTCGATATTTTTACATCTATATTTTTCACTTCGATATTTTTGTATCGATATTATTGTACTTACCTGTTTAAGTATAGGGAGTCGATATTTTTGTATTCGATATTTTTACCAAGACATTTTTGTAAACTATATTTTTTACATCGATATTTAATCAGGGAGCCGAATAAAACATTGCTATAGTCCAATCTGAAAAGATCAATGCATGTACCACTGTTTTCTGGGCTTCCCAAGGTAGAGGTTTGATGAATTACCTCAGCATCCTAAGTATCCGGCAAGCGGATTTGACCGAGGCTGAGATATGGGATTTAAGGGATACGTGTGTGTCAACAAGGACCTCTAGGTCAGCCGCGGTCGGTGGTAGGAGTGCTGCCGGGCGGTGACGTGGGGAGGGGGAGGGGCAGGGTGGGGGGTAGTAAAGTATGGATTACGGAGGTTTACAGGTAAGTAAACATATAAATAAATAAAACGAATTTTGTTGCGCGCACTGCATCCCCAAATGCGATGCAGTGCACGCAACGAAATTTGTTTTATTTATTTATATGTTTACTTACCTGTAAACCTCCGTAATCCATACTTTACTACCCCCCACCCTGCCCCTCCCCCTCCCCACGTCACCGCCCGGCAGCACTCCTACCACCGACCGCGGCTGCTCTAGGTTCTTGGCCAACTCTGTGGGGGGGGGGGGAGGGAGGCAATGTACAGCTGGCTGGCCATGCCCCCGACCATTCTGGGAGGGAGTTGACACCGAATAACAGGACCTCTGTTTTTTCCGGGCTGCATTGTAAGGAGCGAGTTTTGAGCCATCCCATCACTGCTACTATACAGGCTGCAAATTTATCTTTGGCCACTGACTCATTGTTATTGTAGGTCAGCAGAAGTTGTGTATCGTCTGCATACCAATGTATGCAATAAGATATGCCAAAGGATTCAATAAGATATGCCAGTGGCATCATATAAATGTTAAAAAGTGTGGGGCTCAGGGCTGAGCCCTGGGACACTCCACACCTGATGGTTTTGGCTTCGGAGAAGAATGGATTGAGCCATATTGCCTGTTCTCTGTGCTCTAAAAAGGAGCCCCGTCAAGCCAGAGCCTCCCTCTCCACCCTGATGTAGGCAAAATGTTGTAGGAGGATATGATGAGAGATCGTGCCAAATGTCGCTTAGAGGTCTAACAGAATAAGTGCAGCATTGTGTCCAGTGTCCAGCTGGAATTTAATGGCATCCGTTATCTCGATGAGTGCTGACTCCGTACTATGGAGGGCCCTTAAGCCTGATTGTGATAGGTGGAGGAGTTTAAAGGTTTCTAGGAATGATGTTAGCTGGGTATTTACAACTTTTTCTATAATCTTCGAGATCTCAGGGAGCCGTGAGGTGGGTCTGAAGTTTGAGAGTGTTTTCAGGTCTGGGTTTTTTTTTTTTAATAGGGTAATGCCATTTGCCCTTTTCCACGCAGGGGGTGGGAGGTACTAACCCAGAGTGCAGGGATGTGGTAAAGAGTTCCTGATAGATAGGGCCTAGGCTATTCCCTTATATCGTCATCACTGGGGGGGGGTAGAGGATCCAATGGGGAGCCAGATTTACTTTTGGTGAAGAAACTCTCATAGTCATTGGTTGTCGGAGGGGTAAATTGCAGCAATTTGTCCAGTGCCTTAGTTGACTTATATTGCTCAAGGGTGCAATATTTTGCATATTTGCAAGGTTATCCTGCATCTTTAGGATTTGTTCTTCAAAGAACGTGCTAAGGGGGTCATTACGATGGCGGTCGGAAAACCTTCCCGGCCGCCATGGTAGCGGGAAAAGACCGCCCGCAAGGCCCGCGACATAACCGCCGGTCGCATTACGATGTGCCTTGCTCGAAATCCGACCGCGGCGGTCGGATCGCGGGCTTCAACATTGCGGCGGTTGCTGATGCACGCAGCACTGCCGCGATGTCCTGCATTTCCCTGCACTGCGTGGCAGGTACTGCACAGTGCCTGCCACATGGTACAGGGAAATGTAGGGGGGGACCATGGGTACCCCCCAGTGCACCCACACCCCCCCCAACACATTGGGGGCCCACAACGGGCCCCCGGAAGACATTCTCTGCCGCCTTTCCATGGCGGTTTGACCGCTGAGGAAAGGCTGGCTACCGCCGGCATCATAATCGTGCCGGCGGAGCCAGATCGGCACCGCCACCATTATCCCGGTCCTTCTCCGTCCGCAAGGCAGGAGTGCGGATGGCAACCGGCAGAAAAGCGGCGGTCGGAATTACCCACCGCCGCGGTCACCACCGCCATCCTAATCTGACCGGCGGTTTTCTGGCTTGCGATCGCGGGCGGATGTCCGCCGCCGGTCCGGCGGTCGCCACCGCCGGCCGGGCGGCGGTCATCTGCCCGCCATACTAATAGGCCCCTAAGTTGGGAACATAGGAAGGCACTTGTTTCAAGTGGGGAAGCAGTGCCATTGGGATCTGTGAAATCAGACACAATTTTGAAGATTTCCTTAGCGTTATTGTTTACTTTCTCAATTGTGCTGGAATAAAAAGTGTGACTTGCCAGTTTAAGAATAATGTGATATATGCTCAGAGCTTCTCTGTACCGGCTTTTGTTGGCTTCATCATATTGTCTTCTCCATATGTGTTCCAAACTTTTACACTGCTTTCTTTCTTCTAATAGATTCCTTGTGAACCAGCAGGACTGTTTGTGTCTAAGGATCCTTACATTGACTTGTGGGGCAGCAATAGAGGCGGCCTCCGCAAGCCAGTAATTCACTCTAGCCTCATCTAGCATTATGTCGCCCGTTAGTGTAGTTTGGTGGAATCTAGTTTATCCTTCAGTAGAGGTATGTCTACCTTATTCCATGCACGGTTCTTATGGTGTGCCTCCATTCTCCCTGGATTCTTTGGAGGAGACCAGGGCCAAGCAAAATACAGTATAAAGTGGTCAGATGAGGGGAACTTCTCTTGGCTTGCCAAGTTCTAGCGCAGTTTTAGAAAATATAGTGTCAATACTGTGGCATGCTTTATGTGTGGGGCCCATTGAAGTCACTGAAAGATCAATGTCTGCCAGCGAGTCTGATAGTTTAGATACTAGCCTATCCGAAGAGTTCTCCAACTGACTGTTGAAGTCTCCTAAGACAGTGAAGCTTGCATAGTTAAAAGCTTTGTGACTCAATGCTTGAGAGATGGAGTTAATGAAATCTCCAGCATAACCTGGGGGGTGATAAAGCAAGACTCCAGCAAAAGCACATTGACGGGAAGGAGGGATGACAAACCCCAATCCTTCTGCTCACACCAGGTCTTCAACCTGAGCTGTGGTGCATTTAAGTGGCTTTCTGAAGGCTATGGCAACCCTGCCACACCCTGCTTGCCCTCACGATCTAGATGTAGGCAGGCATAGTGTGGGGGGAGAGCCAGATGTAGGTCTGGGCAAGAGTCCTCCTTTAACCACGTTTTGGTCATGAGGAGAACATCTAATGGTTCTTCCTCAATTAAGTTGTATATGTCTAAGGCGTGTTTTGGAAGTGAGCGAACATGTATTAGTGTAGCTTTTTATTACCTGTGGGCATCCTGCAGCTCCCTGTTATTACTAACTCCTTGATTTGAAGGATGCAGAGGGAATTTGTAAGAGCGACAGCAGATAAGACCCCTGCAGTCTGTGAGTAAGGATTGTTTCACTGCTTAGTGTGGGGTTTTAAGAGCAGTAATTCAACCAAGGTGTAAGCAAGGTCTTACCTCTGAGCTGTCACCGGCATGGTGTCTGGTGCTGGCCGCGGACAGGCGCAGACTTCTTGCCTTTGGCACACCTTTGACGTCTGCGGTACATCCACGCTGCGGCTATGCTTATATGCTCTAATTAGTGTGGGCGACTGAAACACTAGAACGTTGTCTCTATGTTCAGTGCCCCGCTCTCTGGTGTAACCTCACCGCGTCATAGAGCAAGTGCAATGGTGCTACTAGAGTGTGGTAAGTGCTTTCAGGGTCAACACATTGCAAGAGTTTTATGTAATTTGCCATCAGAATCAAATTTCACAATTGTAATCAAGGTTCCCTCTTAATCAAATTCCAGTTCACAGTTTCTTCACAGTTTTGTTCACAGTTTGTTCATCCGATTCCCCCTCAGAATGATGTCAGTTAACTTCTGAAGCTGAGTATCCTAATGTGTCCGCGCTGCGCCCCTGCTTATGTGCCCTAATTAGTGTGGGCACCTGAATCAATAGAGCACTGCCTCTGAGTACAGTGCCCCGCCCTCTGGTATAACCTCACTGCGCCGTAGAGCGCATGCAATGATACTACTAGAGTGCGGTAAGTGCTTTCATGGCCGACACTTTGTAAGTGTTTTTTATGTAAAAAACAATTACTAAAACAGCACTTGTGAGTATTCTAAAAATAATGTGAATAAAAAATATTTGTGAAGTCCTTAAAATTAATTTGCAATCAGATTCAAATTTCACAATTGCAATCAAAGTTCTCTCTTAATCAAATTCCAGTTCACAGTTTGTTCACAGTGTGTTTGTCATATTTCCCCCAGAACAATGTCAGTTACCTCCCATGGCCAAGTAGCCTCGGACGTAGATGGTTAACAGACAATTTAACTCATTCACCCAACTATGAAAGAGTTACCCCTAGCGAGTGATGTTTGCCGGCCTTGCTTCTCTCCTACAGGACTGACTCCGTGCTCTTAGGAGCCCCCACTCAGCATCACAAACATTTTAGTGACTCGAGTTCTGAGAATGCCTAGTTTTTCTTTGTCTACCGTCAACATCAGAACCGAAAACCAAACAATGCATTATAGACAGATCGAAAAACCAACCAATGCATTATAGACAGATCGAAAAACCAACTAGTGCATTATAGACAGATCTAAAACCAACCAATGCATTATAGACAGATCTAAAACGAACAGACCCAATACCAACCAATATATCATAAACATATCCAATACCAATCAATACTTAATAGATAGATCCAAACCCAACTAGTGCATTATAGACGGATTCAAAACTAAACAATGCATTATAGAAGGAAACCAACCAATGCATTACAGAGAGACCCAGAACAGATCAAAAAACAACCAATGCATTATAGGTAGATCTAAAACCAACAAATACATTATAGACAGACCTAAAACCAACAGATCCGAAACCAACCAATGTATTATAGACATATCCAAAACCAACCAATAAAGTATAGCCAGATCTAAAACCAGCATATGCATTATAGACAGATTCAAAACTAACCAATGCATTATAGACAGAAACCAACCAATGCATTATAGACAGCTCCAGAACAGCTCCAAAACCAACCAATGCATTATAGACAGAAACCAACCAATGCTTTATAGACAGATCCAGAACAGATTCAAAACCAACCAATGCATTATAGACAGAAACCAGCCAATGCATTATAGACAGAAAACAAACCAATGCTTTATAGACAGATCCAGAAAAGATCCACAACCAACCAATGCATTATAGACAGAAACCAACCAATGCATTATAGACAGATCCAGAACAGATCCAAACCCAACCAATGCATTATAGACAGAAACCAACCAATGCATTATAGACAGATCCAGAACAGATCCAAACCCAACCAATGCATTATAGACAGATCCCAAACCAACCAATGTATTATAGACATATCCAAAACTATTCAATGTATTATAGACGGATCCAAAATCAATCAATGCATTATAGACAGGTCCAAAACCGTTCTAAATATTATAAACAGATCCAAAACCAACCAGTTCATTATAGACATATCCAAAACCATCCAATGTATTTTAGACAGATCAAAAACCAACCAATGTATTATAGATAGAAACCAACCAATGCATTATAGATAGAAACCAACCAGTGCATTATAGACAGACCCAGAACCAACCAGTGCATTATAGACAGATCCAAAAGCATCCAATGTATTATAGACAAAAAACAACGAATATATTATAGACAGAGCCAAAACCAACTGATGTATTATAGACAATGCATTATAGACAGTCCTTACGACATGCACCCAACTCACCTCTAATATTCCATACTTTGTTTTTCACAGGTTAATAAACAGCACTCTCTCCCAAACTATAAACCATCATTTAAAACCCACTGTCATACAGTCAAAGTGAGACATAGGGACCCCTTCCACCAACCTGTGCATAATACAGCCCCAAGGTCACATAGATGAAAAACTGCTGGCAAATGAACCACATTGCCAAGGCTCATACCAACATGCATCCTAGAAGCACACGGATAAACAAGCCACCTAGGTCAGATAAATTTACTTTCACACAAAGCACTTAGAGGTCGAACACTGAGCTAACTCTCTAGTAACTACTCACGACAAACATTTTCCATCAAACTTCGGCTCACATGAAAAGAGCACTGAGATGAAGAAAGTGCTATAGTTTCAAAAGAATTGTTGAAAATGCCATAAAAATGGCAATAAAATAACATAACCTAGAAGTAAATAGTTTTCCCTGCAGGATATCGAAACTGTACATTTTCCCCTCCTTCAAGTGAGTCAAGAGATGCACACTCCTGCAGATTCCCTAGAGCCCTGGATGCCCCGTGGGCATGAACATGCCCACAGAAACAAACAAGAGGTTTTCGTCCAGTTTCGAGGGCACACGACAGTCCAGAGCAGAAAAGGGAACAGAAAGCCGGCAGTGCTCTGGGTGCTGACAGCTTGAGAAAATGTATTGTAAGGGTGTTCACCCACGATGCTGAACTGGCTACACTTTAAAGTAAACACTAGGCAGACATTTAGGGTATCCATCTTTCCCAGAACCTCTGTGTCTGAGGCAGTGGCCCCCACCTGGCAGAAATGGGCAAGGTTGTCTTCCTTTGTTGGAGAAGGAGGATGGGGCAGCTTTAGACAGGGATGGTGAGCACAATTTTTTTTAAACAGCTGCCATTCTACTGGTCTCTAAGAATCTATTGTTTTCCCACATATATCTCTTATCAGAGCCTGGGCAGGGTATTAAACAAGCATTGGCAATGCCAATAGATCTGGCTTATTAATGAAAGGGCCTCTTGTATAAATGCTAGTTTAGGCACTCAGTAAGTCATCATACATGCATTCTGCCACTCATCTATGCACTCATGCATCCATTCATCCATCCATTGACTCATTCTTGCATTCACCATCTGACAGCTTCACAATAAAAAAAAACATAAATATAATGACATAAGCGCAATAAATTAAAAAGAATACAAAGAGAAAAAAAACCTACTGCCATCTAAACATGGCAGGCATATGCTAAAATAACAAAACTAAACAAAGCAGTGGGTGTCCGTCTTCCAGAGGTAGCATTAATAGTCTATCACTGTCTTCCAGAAGTGTTGTGAATATTCTATCATTGTTTTAAAGTTCTGGCATGGCCACCTTATTTAGAACAAGAATGTTGGCCATCTTGGTAAGGTAAAACAATGATACACTATGGACAACAGCATTCCATCATAGAGCCCGATTAAGAGTCTGGCAGTCCGAGGACCGCCAGACTCACTGGGGCATGGTGGTGGTGATCTCCTGACCACCCGAATACAAGTCGGGTGGTTGGACCGCTACAGCCCCACTGCATCTACCAGGGAACCGCCATTCCCTGGCTGTGTTGCCGCAGAGTAGAGGCATCAATATGCTTAGTGGGACCGCCGCTGTCTCCCCAAGCATATTACAAGTGTCCTCTCCGCCAGGGTTTACATGGAGGTTGTTACTCCATGTAAACCCTGGTGGAAAGGGAACAAAGGGAATGCACATAGAGGGGAACAGAATGTGCCCCCCTGTGTGCATGCACACCAGTTCCTGCACTGCATGGACTTTCAAAGCCATGCAGTGCAGGAACTGTTTTTGGCGTTCCCATTGTAGTGCCTGTTTGTAAAGGCACCGCCGTGGAAATGCCAAAAAAAAGCCCGTCAGACAAGAGTTACACTCGTAATCTGGCGGGCAGCCTCACCACGGGTTTAGCCGTGCGGCGGCGGGGCGGTCCTGGTGCCTCACCACCAAACTCGTAATCAGGCCCAAAGTTTCCTGGTTTGGAGGAACTGGCCAAATGGGATGTAGTGCACTGAAGATGAAATTAGTGGCAGGCGAGTGACTCGTTAGCACTGCCTGGACAGCTGTACTATTGTCTCAATAAATACTAAAATAAAAAGAGGAGAAGCTAAAAAGAAATAAAGGTGAAACTATAAAAGGAGAAAATTGAAAACTAAAGGACTGTCCATCAAGCACTGACACCTAAGCACACTTATTGCCGGTTGATGTGCGTATGTAATCAGAAATTGCAGTCATTCACAGGGAAAGGGAGCCAATGATGAATGTGGACTGAACCATTACCCCACGCAGTACATTGTCATGGATGGAAGCACAGTGCAATGATACTCAGACAAACCAATGGCAGAACACAGAAGACCCAAAGGCATCCTATGTACTCATATGGATATATATTTATATATATGGATGTATGTATTAGTTAATGATTTTCTTTGTTACAAGATCGTGGCAGGCAGATAAGAAGAGATTCTAGCAAAAGTGATTACAATGCAAACCTTATCTCCCAGGGTTTGTCGGAGGCGGTAACCAACACCAAAATCCTTCCCTTCAAAGGTGATCTGTAATCTGTGTTTAATTTAACAAAATACCTATAATAGTTGGCTAAGCAAAACACTATGGGGCATATTTACAAGAAACTGACGCATCTGTAGAGATGGGTCAGTTTCCCTGCGCCTCCATGCAAAACCCTTGCGCCACCATGGATGCGCCGTATTTACAATATGGTGCACCATGGCGCAAGGATTGACAGATGCGTCAGAAATTCTGACACATCTGTTGGTGCAAAAGTCACGCATTGCTAGAGTTGTGTTGCAATCAAGATGCAACGCCAGCAATGCATGGGGAGGGCAATACATGTTGTGCTACGTCACTCCTTAAGCCTGCTTCAAGCAGGCCTAAGGTTTTGACACAGTGGCGTCCTCGAAGTGGCGCAGTGAAATCTTGTAGATTTGACTGCGTCACTTCTACGAGGCTTTCCAGCGTGGGAACGCCCACCCTGCATACATTATACCTGACGCAGGTATAATGTGGCGCAGGGCTTTACAAGGTGACGCATCTCCGTAGATGCGTCACGTTGTATATGGGCCGCAACGTGGCGCATTGTTTACTCTGCTGCTGCATCACAAACAGTGACGCAACGGCGGCACAAAAGTGTCGCAAAGGGCTTGTAAATCTGCCCCTATCTCTCCTAAGAGGTCCTTACAAGGATTCTCACAGAGCAAACCTTGTAATCCACAGTTTGTCTCACTGGGTGACCAACACCAAAACTTTTGCTTACTACAGTAATCTGTGAGATTACATGTAACAAAATACCTATCTTTGGATTCAAAATAGAGTAATAACAAATCACAGTTAACTGCCTAGTGACTTTTAACATATGCTATTCACAATAAATATGTCAGGCCTAGTGCCTTTATAACAGCATTTTATATACAGATCAGGTCTGTAGCGATGATCATTTACTTGCCACCATAACCAACTCAGTCCTGTATAGAATATAAGCTTTACCACAAGCCAAACGTGCAATACAAGCTGCCTTTATAGTGAAAGCACCCAAATTCGACCCAATCAAATCCTGTGGTCTGGGTAACCAACATGTCGTTGGAGCTTAAGCCCATCTCTCAGTACTACTCAAAGTTCTTATTTGTTAACTATATACGTTCAAGGTGAAAGTTGCGCTGCCAAGCCAGACCGAAAATTCCATGTAGATTAATGTAGGCCTAGGTATCCCATGGTGCTCTCAAACACAGATCTGCACTCTGAAGCGAAAAGTTAATAAGGAAGAGAAGGGTGCTGAGACTGCAATACATTCCTCATGGCCACCCTCCTCCCATCTCTGCTGCTGCCAAGGAAAGACAAACACCATAAATTATCTAGTGTTCTAAGACACCTTTACAGCATTACAATGTTGTGTGTGCCACTGAAAGTTAAAGCTCTGGCAGCTGGCTAAATAAACAAAATGATCACAGCTGTGTTGAGGACGAGCACTTTTTTGGTGAAAGCACACAACTTCTGCCCAACCAAAACATGTACTCTTGGCTACCAACATGTGGGCGGAGTCAAAGCCTCTCTCTAGTGATTCTCATATAATTGTCTGGCAACAGCTGTGCTGTCACCTCAGACCTTTAAAAAAGAAATTTCACTGCACACTGGTACTACGGTGCGTTTGTTTCACAGTCACGATTGGCCTCACGCATTATGATTGGCCATTAGGTTGGCAACCTTATTGACCTGAAGTCACAGATTTAAAACTTCTGAAAGAGGGAAGGCTCACTAATGGAAGGTTCATTCTGCAAGACATAAAGAGTCTAATGCACAACCAGTTTCAGATGCGTATCTGTGACGGGCATACATAAAAAGTGCGAGCCACTCATTGTACTGTTACATGCTTTTGATTATGTTTGAGTGTGGGATTCAGTAAACATAGATCTGCTAGACTTAATACATGCTTCCTCAAAACCTCTATTAATGTGAGCTTCTTAGCTTCATTTCTGGTGCAAGGTAAGAGTCTGAATGTGCTAAATTGTCATGTATCTGTTGTACATTTTCTGTGGCTGGCCTTAGGACACCCAGAGACGGATTTTCCAGTCTCAGTTGCACAGTGACTGGAAACCTGCTTCTGGATTCACTTTGTGGAAGTTCTGTGCCAGTGGAATTAAAAAGATACAACCCAGTGGCTTCTACATGCTTCATGTTAGGCTAATTTTGTCCAATGTAACAAATGTAGAAGCTGAGTGGAAAAAGGCCTCCACTTCCCTATCAGCCTTAGTAAGTGGTAGAAGGTGGTTCTGACACTCTGAGCCGCCCGGATTTTTTGCTTTTTGAGCACCTATTTGTTGAGCTTTTACTGTAGGAGAGCCTCGTAAGTTGGGACTCACCCACAGTGAACTCATAATGAAAGAGACTGCATGTGGATTTTACTGGTGTCCCCCTAGCTTGACTAGCCCGCTGCGCTGCAGCTGGAGTAAGGGGCACCGGGCTGGTTACATGCAGACACATGTGTACAGGCGTGTGCACACGTGTGCAAGCTGCGCAGGGGAGATTCCTGGCGTGCGCAGCCCAGGAGCAGCTACAAAGTGAAAGGTGTGGCAGGACTTATGCAGAATGGGGTGGTGACATGGAATAGGCTTTATACAATGGGAAGAAACATTTGAGGGAAAGTCAGTGTGCTTTACTGTTTTCACTCCATTACTCCCCTATGAGGATGGGGAGCACATGGGCTAGTTTCACTTTCCTAAGGCCTACAAGTTCCAGACACGCATTAAAGTCCACTGTAACTAGTGTGAGAAGAAGTATTCTGCAGAGTCCAAAGTCATATTTGTACTGCTTTTGGGTCGTTCAGAAATGTCATATTTCCCTGAGTCAGCTCATAACCAGGGCCTGGCTGGGGGCTGGCCCTGGCAGGCTGGATTAATGACCTTTTCTCCAAGAGCGACGGCCTCCTCTCTAAGAAGAGAAGATGGGTGGAGCTACAGGCTAATCCATCAGCAGCTGTCACCTGGTGCCAGGCACCAAGCTGCACAAGGGAGAAGACAGCGCAGGAGGAAGGGGCTTTCAGAGACCATGTGGCAGGAGACCCCTGGACGATGCCATCTTGAACCAACCCAGAGGCCTGGGCAGGAAGGGGGGAGCAGGGGCAGTGAAGTGATGTGCCGCTGTTTGATAGGACAAACAGAGACTTCCTGCCAGCCCCCTCCCCATTCTTTAAAAAGTGTTTGCACAGGAAGAGAAGCTCTCTCTGGGGTGTGGTCTGCTGAGGCAGAGGGTGCTGGAGCCTGGCGCAATGGGCAGTTGGAAGGAGGAACCACCTGACTGTCGCAGGATCCTGAACAGCACCAGGAGAAGAGTACAGGACCAGTGCGCAGAAGCATGGGCCTCTGCGCAGGGAGAAGAGAGGCCCAGGAGGAGAGCCAGGCGAAAGACTGGCGCAGGGAGCCAGTGAAGACAGCTCCCTGCTGAATGCACCCTCCTTGAGACCAGGAGGGCGAAGGAAAGTGCTTCCAGTGGCTGGGGTGCGCCGCAAGGAGCAAGAAGAGGCCAGACTCACGAAGATCAGTCCCCTGGGGGCTGAGAAAAGCCCCCCAGAAGGTAGGCGACCTTTGACCTCTGCCATGACCGACGACGAAGCACCTGGGGCTCCGCCGCCGGTCCAAGATGGGCCCCCGGGGTGGGTCAGGTCCCGGGGCTGCCCCCAAGAAGAAGAAGTCGGGGAGCGCTGTCGCGCTCCCTGTGAAATTATCCCCAAGTGGGGTGCCAGGAGCCCACCCTGGCCCCCCGAAGACACCGGAGGGAGGGGAGCGCCGTCGCACTCCCCTCGAAGTGAGCCCTGGGACCCGGGATCCCAACTCCGGGCCCCGATGAAGGCGATGAGGAGGAGGGGGGGCGGGCCATCGCGCGTCCCCCCTCGAAGAAGAAGCTAAGCCGGAGAGCGCCGTCACGCTCCCCGTGAAGAATTTCTAGGGGCCCGGGATCCCAACTCCGGGCCCCGATGAGAAGAAGGAAGTCGGGGGGCGCTGTCGCGACCCCCCGTGAAGGTTGCCCAGGGGCCCGGGAGGGACCCCATCCCCGGGCCCCGAAGTAAGGAGGAGGACGGGGGAGTGCTGCCGCACTCCCCCGCGGCAGCGGGAAGGCGGGGGGAGTGCCGTCACACTCCCCCAAAGACCCGCCAGGCAGAGACCGCCTCGTGTCTGCCCGCCTGAGTGGGCAGACCTGCAATGGAGTGCCGGCTCCCGCGGCAGCACACGAGGGTGCTGGCCGAGCAGGGAGCCGGCGGGAGCCACCGGGGGTGGGCTCCCCAGGTGGCTCTCCAACGCATGGGCAAAGTGAAGGTGCCAGGGGCCCGGGTGGGACCGGGCCCCCGAACATGAGCAGGAGCAGCCGGGGGTGGGCTCCCCGAGCTGCTCGAAGAACCACTCATCTGGCATGAGGGGTACGGGTGGGACCGGACCCCCAACGGCCTGAAGACATGGCGTGAGGCCGCCAGCGGTGCCATCACGGCTCTCCTCAAGCAGCAGGGGAGCCGCTGCTATGTTATTCACGAGGATGGGAGAGAATCGCCCATAATGCCTTGCAGGCCCGGATTGGCCTGCAAAGAAAAACGGATTGTTCTCGGCTCGTGGTGGCCCCAGGAGGACGGGGTCACCACCAAGTGAGTGCAGAGGTGCAGGGGGAGCTGCAGGAGAACGCAGCCTCCCCCAGCACGAAGAAGAGAAGTCCCTCCCTAAGTCCCATGGGGACTCAAAAGAATAACCCCTCAAGGGCTCAGCCAGGCTTTATCAGCATCCCCATGGCTAGAACTTGTGTTCTACAGCTGGGGGTGCATCAGGGATTGCCTCAAGAAGTGAAGGGCTGAGTTGGGGATGTCTGGAGAAGGGCATTCTCTGGAGGTGAAGAAGAGTAATTGCACCAGAACTGCATTTACTAACGTTATATCTTTTAGAGGGACTGAAAGTCACATGGGTAATGAGAAGTACCTGTGTAAGGTGTTGTCATAAGCAAAGTGGGGTTATGTTGCCAGACATTCCTGCTAGGGTGTCTAGCTGTATATGCTTAATCCTGTGATTCATCTGTGATGCCTTTAGGGGCTATAATTGCAGTGCATTATAATGATCAACAAATGTGATGAGTACTGTCATTCTAAAGTGATGCTTAAACATGTATTCTTGCTGCTGCGCTTAGGTGAAGAACAATGCAGACTGTTAGCCCCTAAGATGTAGAGGTGTATACTCTTGGTCAGTAGGAGATGCTCAATTAGGGTTATGTGTCACCAGGGCAGATGTGCCTAGTTTAAATGCTTGTTGAGGTAATGGGGTGGGTCTCCACTGGGATGGAGCCAGTGCGCAGGGCCCTTGCTCCAGGTTATGTTCAACTAACTGCATTAGGGGGCAAGAGGATGTGCATACATGGGAGTGGTGGTACTAGACTCCACCCCCCTGCGGGAGGGGTGGAGATGTTATGCAATGTCACAAAGTAATTCCAACAGCTTATGTATATTTGTAAATTGGTGCATAGTATTGAGTAGTGTGTGTGTTTAATAAATGTACTCTTACTTTTATAAAGCAAAGTACAGACTGGACAATCAATTATTGAGTGTTATTTCTGCGCACCTGTAATGGCGATTACTAGCCCACACCACCTCCCTTGAGTAAGCCTCAGACTGCTCTGCAACGCTACCCTCTGAGAGTCAGGCGCTACAATTGGGTGTTTGGTTCCCAGTGAAGGACAAATGTAGTCATGTTATTTGTGCAGGCCTCACAGATACTGCCTCGTTTTCCAACAGTAAGGCTGTCTACCACAGGGCTGGACTTTAACCTTCCAAAGTCCTTGGTACCCCAGCATCACAGCAACAGTGTGATGGGCAGTGCAAGAGCCATTCAAGCAGGTTGCTGTTAGTGTCACTGTACATGTGATTCAGGGCCTAATGCGTTGCAAGGAATACAACTAGTACCAATGGAAGTCAAAGGCTACAGGGCTGAAGGAGAGGTGAAGCTGCCAAAATAGGAGTCAGCAGACCAGCTGCAGGCAAGTGTTCAAAAATGTCTTGTATGCTGTGTCGGTGCATGTGGGCTCCTATGTGTGTGGGTTCCTGTCTGTCCAAGTGTGGTCCCATGTGTGTGGGTTTCTGCCTATCCAAGTCTGCTCCTATGTGTGTGGGTTCCTGTCTGTCCAAGTGTGCTCCTATGTGTGTGGGTTCCTGTCTGTCCAGGTGTGGTCCCATGTGTGTGGGTTCCTGCCTGTCCAAGTGTGCTCCTATGTGTGTGGGTTCCTGCCTGTCCAAGTGTGCTCCTATGTATGTGGGTTCCTGTCTGTCCAAGTGTGCTCCTATGTGTGTGGGTTCCTGCCTGTCCAAGTGTGGTCCCATGTGTGGGGGTTCCTGCCTGTCCAAGTGTGGTCCCATGTGTGTGGGTTCCTGCCTGTCCAAGTGTGCTCTTATGTGTGTGGGTTCCTCTCTGTCCAAGTGTGCTCCTATGTGTGTGGGTTCCTGTCTGTCCAAGTGTGGTCCCATGTGTGTGGGTTCCTGTCTGTCCAAGTGTGCTCCTATGTGTGTGGGTTCCTGTCTGTCCAAGTGTGCTCCTATGTGTGTGGGTTCCTTTCTGTCCAAGTTTGGCCCCTGTGTGTGGGTTCCTGCCTGTCCAATTGTGCTCCTATGTGTGTGGGTTCCTGTCTGTCCAAGTGTGCTCCAATGTGTGTGGGTTCCTGTCTGTCCAATTGTGCTCCTATGTGTGTGGGTTCCTGTCTGTCCAAGTGTGCTCCAATGTGTGTGGGTTCCTGTCTGTCTAAGTGTGGTCCCATGTGTGTGGGTTCCTGCCTGTCCAAGTGTGCTCCTATTTGTGTGAGTTCCTGTCTGTTTAAGTGTGGTCCCATGTGTGTGGGTTCCTGTGTGTGTATTAATGTTGTGCCCATACTAAGTACTGTTGGCGCGGGCCTAAATGTCATATTTTGTGGCATACTGTGGGCATCAGTGCCTTGATGGCGCTCACTCTTGTTATAAAACATAAACTGAAGGATAGTAGTATGGTAAGAGGAGTAAGGTCAGGAAAAATGACTTTCAGTTTTCCGAATTGTGTATGTGATGCAGAATCTATAGAATCCATCTTTACAGTAGTACACATAAATACATGATGCATGGTATGACGGTGCCCACCCTTGGCATAAACTGTGGTAATTTCTAGCATACTGGGTGCACCTATTGCGATATGGCATAATGCTGGCCCTGGCATAATGAATGTCTGGCATACTGTTGACATATATGGCATGCTTATGCGCCCACCCTGTACTATAATGCTGGTCCTGGCATCTTGGTTGTTAATGCTTGGCGTGTGGCCTTCTAGTGCATAATGATACGCTCTCTTGGTATAATACTGACTCTAGCATAATAGTGATATGAGAAAGTGCTAAATGGGCAAGCAAGGCAGAATCTATCTATATGGAGCAATTTGTTTAAAAAAAAAAAAAAAACTAACAAAAAAACCTGGCTTTTTAGGACAGAAAATCTAGGGGCATATTAGCAACAACTAGCGATAATTATCGCAAACCACGCTTAGCGTGTTTTTTTTTATCGCCGCCTATCGCTGGATTTTATCGCGGAGATAACACGCTATTAGCAACGTTTATCTCCAAAGCGATAAAATATCCAGCGATAGCGGTAAATGCGTGAATATCGCTGGAAATCCAGCGATATTCACGCATTAACGCCATGGTGGACTTAGCCTGACAATCCACCTCCCATTGAAGAAACAGGTAAGTCATGTTTTTAGCAGGTGTTAAATTCTAGCGATAATCGCGCTTAGCGCGACTTTTTTATCGCTTCGCCTGCGTTGCTAATAGGGGAAGTTGTGTTAGCGACTGTTTCCAGTCGCTTTTAGTTGGGAACGCCTACCTTGCATGTCATTAGCGATAATTATCGCTGGCATGCAAGGCGATAGGGAAACCGGCCGCTATCGCCAGAAAGCTGTCGCTAACGCCTGTTAGCGACAGCTTGTTGATAGGGCGATAAAAAAATCGCCGCTTTAGCGGCAAAAAGTGCCGCTAAAGCGGCGATAAAGCCCTTGCTAATATGCCCTTTAGTGTTTTCCCAGGAAATTAGAAGGTTTTTTTTGAAGAATTAAGTTTATTTTTTCCAAAATGCAAAGCAAAATATTTGTGTTTTCCTATCCTGCCTGATGTTTGAGAAAACAATCCCAGTGGATATTTAAGTGAATATCATTACTGCTGCCTGAGAACCTATTCTGAGATTGTGGCCCTGTCAATCTGCTCCCAAGAATTGTGAGTTTCCTGTACTCTAAGCAACAGCATTGCTGTATGAGGCTGAAAATCCATCTAGATGTGATCTCCACTGCCTGAGACTGCAGGATTTGTGAAGTTCGTTCTATTTGTTCACCATCTTCCTTTCAAGAAGATTGCAAGTTATTACATATATCTGGGAATTGTCTTGGAAGGGGCAGGATGGAAAAATTAGAGGAAGTGAAGATAAATATTGTGGAAATTGACAGGTCACGTGAGATTGCACTTTCAGAACTTCTTGAATCACTTTTGTAAAAGCTTTTGAGGGACATTGTGCTGAAAATGCACCATTTTGCTTGTATCTCCTCAAAATGTTGTTAGGGTGGCAGTACTCCTGGCAGCGCTGGAATATTTCATGAGTGCCCTTTCACAGACCATGGCTTTTTACCAAAGTTAAGTGAAATGTGTTCTTGGACTTCTCTTTTCCAGGCAATTTTCAGCAGTGAAAACCTCAAGCACTCAATTGAAAAGAATTTTTTTAAAGATGTGAGTGGAAAGAAGGTGGTCTTCAGTCAAAAGCAACGGTGGGAAAGGATTTCATAGTGAGGGGGAAGTGGAAAAGGACCGGCCTCAGTTCTGTTTGTTGCAAACCAGAGGCACAACATGGCCGTAGTCATCTGGAGGGAAGGTATGGTGTAACCTTGGACTTAAGGCACTTGACTGCGTAACGAAGACCACTTTGTGGGCAAAGCGAGGCACCTAACACATCTCCTGTGACAGCCGATTCACTGATCTCCCTACTTGGTCAAAGCTCCCAGTACCAGCCGATGGCTTCATTTTGAATAAGCTGAAGCCGTGGCTATCGGTTATTCAGGAGCCCTACACTGGTGGAGTTTTTTTAACTCTTTGTCAGCAAAAACGTATTCCTAGGACTTTCAGTTATTGAAAAGAAGTATCTAAGAACATGTTCTTCCGAAGTGGCAGCGAAAGCCATGTATCCAATATGAACCCTTAAGAGACTGGATAGGTCTTAGGCAAATTCTCATCCCACCAGACCAAAATGAAAGACTTATGAGAACACTGCTTCTACTTAATAACATAATGATCACTATTTAATCAGAATTAATCTTCATTCCATTTCATGCCATAGCAATTGGCATTGTAAAGCCTTGTTAGTAAGGTCTACCGTCCAAATTCAAAAGAGCGGGGTTGGTTATGTCCAAAGTGTAAAAATAGATGCCACGGTGCTGGGTGATTTTACACTGGGGCTGATTAAAAGCATGATCCCAGAAACCCGCTGCATTTCATTGGACTAGTATAGGAGATAAAATGTGGCAAAGAATATGAATGTGCTTATGAACAAGTATTTAAGTAGTATCAGCCTGACTGGAGAGCACCAGTGCAATGAACAATAGAGATGTGATCATAAATCATGTACAATAAAAAAAGAAAGCAATCTTAAATCCTGTACAATAAAAAAGGCGGCCATCTTAAATCATGTATGATAAAAAAGGCGGCCATCTTAAATCAGGTATGATAAAAAAAGGCGGCCATCTTAAATCATGTATGATAAAAAAGGAGGCCATCTTAAATCATGTATAATAAAAACAGGCGCCCATCTTAAATCATGTATGATGAGGAGGCAATCTTAAATCATGTACAATAAAAAAGGAAGCACTCTTACATCATGTAGAATAAAAACGGAGGCCCTCTTAAATCATGTACAATAAAAAATGAGGCAATCTTAAAGAAGGAAATCTTAAATCATGGACAATTATTAAGAGGTGAACTCTGTGACACTGACTGGACTTTACAGAGAACTGGAGGCACACCAGTACTACTCTAGAGCTGCCAATGTTATGTTGGTGACTAAAAGTGTTATGGTCAATCATGTATGCCAAATGATCCTGACAAAAAAAGCAGAAACAACATCGCACCTGGTCATCAAACGAAGATCACGCAGATCTTACCTAGCATCCTGATGTCGATGAAATAATCAATAGATTTAACACTCTTGATATTGAAAGAAGGCCCCACCTGCTAATCACTCACTGCCAACACACTTAATGCATGAAAATCAACTTAATACGAATTCCCCTCTGCAAATTCATCTAAAAGTAAAAACCATCCAAACTCTTTTCAAAGAATGAGAAACATCACTAACAAAATTAGTGTATGGTACCAAGATTTTAGCAGGTGGAAATCTGCAGAAACTGGTGTGAGGGCGTTGTTGTGTCGCACAGTGTACAGTATTTATTTACTTTTACAGAAGCAACGTGTTGGAAATGGTTGTGCTATGTATAACGGAACGCATTCTCAATCAATCAATCAATCAATCAGAGATTTATAGAGCGCGCTAAACACCCCGAGGGGTATCCAGGCACTTGCGTGAGGTGAAGCGACTCGAACAGCCAGGTCTTGAGGCCACTCCTGAAGTCGGTAAGGGAGGTAGACGTTCGGAAGTGGATGGGGAGGTCGTTCCAGGCTCTGGCTGCAATTCTATGGAGATAAGGATGAAACATCTGAAAATTGATTGACAAAATAACAATAGACCTGAAAAAATGATCTTCTATTAAGTTCTATAATGTAAATCAAGGCCATCTTTCCTTTGCAAGGTTGGAGTGGGGAATTTGATATCTAATAAAAGGTGAGAAGCAGCATTTTAAATGATTTTGTTTTAGATAAAAATGTCTTCTTTGAGACTGACAGGGTAATGTCCATTGCTTCTTCAGATGGAATTGCATGCAATGACATTTACATAGTGAAATGTGACTGAGATGAAATATAAGTGAATTGAAACAGATTTCTAATATTTGTCGTCCTTTAATGAGAAGGTCCATCGAGGGACAAAGACGGTTTTCTTCAGTCGTAGAATAATAATAATAGCTGTCTTCATCTTGCTAGATAATATGACAGTGCAGTGAAGGGGTGAAACACATAAAATGACAAGGAGATGAAACTGAAGCCATGGCATGTCCTATCAAGTCAGCAGGAAATTAAGTCTGTCCGTGAAATTTAAAAGCTAAATTCAGAGAGGGATAAGAGCAGCTATCCCGATATTCTCCGTGGTTGCAGTCACCTTGCTACCCGCTCAGTCCTATTGTGGGATTAATATGACCAGAAGTGTAAACCATACACTAAGTTCAGAAACCTTCGGGTCAGATGTTCTCTTGTTATGTTTTTTGAGGCATAAGCAATGTGCTGAGAAAGTTTACGAAAACCTGTATAACTCAATACTTTTTTCTAGACACTCAGTAATTCCTTATAGATAGTGGTACATCGTACCGAATCATTCTGGTTGTAGCACTTATGTATGACCGCTTTGTATTTAAGGTCCTCAACTCAGCCGAGTACTACCAAGCATGTTAAGATCTTTTCACCTTCGACTAATGACTCAGTGGAGCCACTGCAAACACAGAGTTCCAACCCCACATTCAGTCTCACTGTGATATCTCTTATAATACCTAGTCTCCAAATGCATTCAAGTGAGGGCCCCTTAATAACATTACTCAAAACATTCAATGAAGTATTGCCAAGTCCAGCGACAATGAAGAAATTACCGTCCTTAAGGAAAAGTGTCTCACAAGTCGGAAAAAGAAAGTGCCTATGTGTTGGCACTTCTAAAGCAACCCTAACTGGCTAGTGTTTTATGGGGGGGGGGCTATCCCCAGGGGGGATACATACTGGATGGCGACAAGGTGTGGGAGGCGACAGGGTGGCAGGTAGAGCTAGTGGAAGGGGTGAGACATCAGGATATCTGAGGTGAGTTTTCAGTTACTTCCTGAACTGTTAGAAGGTTAGTGCTGTTCTGATGTCATATCCTGTCAGTGTAGGCAGAGAAGGCTTGTTTTCTCTTCCCTGCATTTTGTCCCAAACCTGGCAATGCTGGAGCTCCTTTTCGGTGCGGACCTTCAAATTCTGTTAGTTTGTTAGGTGAGTAGACAGGGCTCTTGGTGTAGATGGTTGTGTAAGTAATTCAGCGAGACATTTGTGGTTGGATTTCTTCAGCCCCTTGATGAACTGTGCTGCTGCAGGAAAGATGCTTTTCAGGGGAGCAAGGATTGTCTCTGCCGTAGGAGAGGACCAGGGCTTGGAATGCCACCTAGAAGTCTTCTCCTGGGAGAAAAGGCTTCACTTTTTACAGGTGACACATCTCTTCTCCTCTGTGATCCATGTCTGCTGCAGACTGCAAACCCTCAAAAGTAGTGAATATTATCTCGGTACTTAATGTCTAATTTATAAGGATGTATGCACAACTGGTATTTGCCACAGACTTAAAAATGCTGGATCCACCATGCATTGCTCTCAAATTTTGAGTTCACAACATTTTCTTTGTACCCCCATGTACAAAGAAGTAACAAGTGCTTTTGTCTCACTGGCTACTAAGGTCTTCTTCCAAACTAAAGCAGATACAGAATTGACATGGCGGTATGACGAGGGGGGACTTGAAGCATCCAGAATGGATCTATGCTACTATTCAGCACAGTTGCAGCATGCGGCCCGGTGGCTGGATGAGTGGGACAATTGGGAAAAAAGACTTCTGAAGGGGCGAGAGCAACCAGACAGACTCCAAACGGCCTTGATGGAGGGTGCTGGAGTCGCCGGGGACATGCCCTATGTGGTCAAACAGACCGCAAAGGTGTGGCAATTGTTCGTAGAATGCGTATTAAAACACACACCATTTCATAGGGAGCTCTCCATATGAATACTCACTCCTGTGAGGAAAGTGTTGGATGGGATGTCCTTTCAAGCATGGAAGGAGGAGGCTGTCAGGTGTTGGCGGACCTGTACCCAAACAAAACCTTTATCTCCTATGAGCAGGCTCATGACTGTTTTGAGCTGGGTGGGGACCAGTTCCTTCAATATGCTGGGCTCTTAGATCTGGCTAGGGCGACGTGGCTCACATACCCAAATATCGCGCCTACAACACACACACTGGACATAATGCTTTCCTGCGGCTCTGGTCGTAGGCTCATCTCCCTTATTTATAGTGCCATGACATCAGACGTGATTGGCCCCCCCAGGTCTCGCTCAGCATGGGCCGGGGACCTCACGGACCCCTTGACTGAGTCACAGTGGAAAGCGATAAACACACTCACACGCACAGTGTCCTGCAATGCGCGCTTCAAGTTGATACATTTCAATTACTTACATCGCACATATATGACCCCGATAGGTCCGAGCCGCATGGACCCCCCGCTCGGATGCGTGCCCGCGGTGTGGCACTACAAGGGCAGACTTTCTGCACTTGGCCTGGGGCTGCCGTACGTACATTGCTTCTGGACCTGGGTAGTGGAGTCGGTGAAAAGGGGTACGGGTCTTGGGGTACAGACATCCCTGCTACATTGTCTACTCGGACATGTCACAAAGGCCAAGAAACACAATTTGGAGTATAAATTGCTACAGCTCCTCCTAGTCCTGGTTAAGCGCAGGGTGGCGATAACCTGGATGGGGAAGTGCTCCCCCTCCGTGGATGACTGGATGAGGGATGTCCGTGAGTGGTCTCTGGCGGAGGAGGTTCATAAACCTTTTCCTCTCTTCTATCCCTGTGCTATCCTTCTGAATCCAAATAACTGACTAACCTATCCACCACTCAAGTTACTTTCATATTTCACTATACTAATTCAACACTAATCCTTTATGGGTTCCGGAGTAGTGTGCTACTCGCCGAAAAAGCGCTTCAACACCTCGTCAGTGGTAGTAAGTGCTATATAAATGCAATTACAATACAATACAATACAATGCAATATTATGTTTTATTTCATAGAGAAGACACTCCGATAAAATGTTTGCCCACAATCTGCTGTGAGTACTGCTCCATTCTAATTCTCCAGAGCATCACTACTGTGGAAGAGTATGTTGTTGTATGTTCACTCATCCCCCTGATACAACACTCTTGTACAGCTACATTTTCAGCTATTGCAATGTGATTTATGTGATAAATTATGCGCTTGTGGATCCTCACTAAAGAATTTCCAAGTTTTGAAGACTGGAAGAAAGTTAAACTCTACTGACCTTCAGCTGTGTTTCATTCAATAATACTGTTACAATCACCGGTCTAGGAACAAAGGCGGAACTTCCAAAGAAAAAATAAGCAATCCTCTTATTAAAATATGTATTGGCCAGTAGGCAATTAAATGAAAAACCAAGGGCCTGATTTAGAGTTTGGTGGACAGGTAATCCACCACACCTGCAGAAGAGTACCTTGTCTCCCAAACGCCTGGTCCACCAGCCCTATTTAGTGTCAGATGGTCTGTCAAATTTCCATCCAATACCATCCGATACTCTACAGTCACAGTCCGACAGAGCTTCGGCCATTGATGTAGGTACATCAGACCATCCGCTCTATTTTGAGTGAACAGTCTAATACACTTCTTTTTCTGTTCGGGACTTCCAGAGGAACCCTAACAGTCCCAAAAAGCAAAATATTGAACAGTGACCTCCCAAAATCTGGGAGAAAGCTTCCAGTATGTCAGGGCCATTTATTTTTGTTTTTTTCGAAAGCAAACTCAGTTTGGGAGTTTCTTTTTGAAAAACTAAACCTTTTAGTGAGTGGCTCCATGAAAGAAAATGGTCGCTCACTAAATTTCAGTGCCTTCAGAGGACCATGATGGTGGCTCCTATGAGGGCACAGAAATCTCCACAAGGCTGGTGGAGACCTCTCAACATGGCAGGCGGTAGTACAGCTAGGCAAGATGTTAAACAAAGAATGTTCAATAAAATTGAATATAAATGAATCATATAGAAGCAGATAGCCCTCTTTTGCACCCTTTTTTCCACATAGCAATTGTTCACGATGAAGAACATGGTGTTGAGGATGTTTGGCAATTGTATACCTCATTTTCGAGGCACTTTGGTATATAACATAACTTATCTACCACAGGAAGAATAACAGGTCTCTCTCACCAGTGGATATACCACACAATTACAATGTTTAGGATGTTCTTGGGAGACTTATAAATCGTGTGAGTGGAGGCCTATAAATCTGTGGGATTTGAGTAACTGATTGTTGGACAAGAGTATCCTTACAGATTGTCAGTCTCTCTTGCTATCTCTTTGGATGCTAAAAAACTGAATCACAACCATCAATCACCTGTCACCCTGACAGCCTATAGCAAGAAGAAGAGGGATTACAGAGAGCCAATTAGGATTGCTGCTGCTGGAGGTACAGTCGAAGAGAGTCCCGAGTTGCACCGCTTGCACCAACAAGACACACACTCCATAGTGAAAGGTCAAGCAGAGAGGAGGCAATATTAGGATTTCACCCTTTCTATTTTTGGTACTACAACACCTAATGGGCCTAGTACCATGGATAGTATTACTACTGTTGATGCCCTTACCGTTGATATATTTGGACAATCCCAGCTGATACTATTAATTGTATAATAGAACCACAGTAGTAGACATTGTACACCAAGTACTGTTCTACTGCGGGTACTAACATCACATGACAGTTACAGTTCTTAAGAACAATACTGGATAATCCGAGTCCACGGCCCTGCATGCTCACCCATTTTGCCAGTTATCCTTCTAACACACATTTTAAGCCAAAAAACAAGGAGTCATGATGAGTCTACGTATAAATTCACAGTTCAACAGAATGATTTTCATATTACATGATTGTATTGAAAATTATAAACATATACTTCATCAGTTTGGTAAAGTAACATTCAAAGAAATTATTACAATTCAACGTAGTATTGATATAGACTGTAGTATAAAAGTCATACAGACACTGAAGTTGCCAACACATGTTTCGCAGATTAAAGACCGCTTCTTCAGGGCTGGAAACAAAAGAATATATATAAAAGAAATTACAATTATTATTTAACATCCACAGAAGTGGATGGTATTACAAAAGTCTTGATTATAAACTACTCATGTGATAAGATCATTCTTATTACATCTGCTCATGCACGTTACTTTTCTGGAACCCTTAATATGTCTATGTACTAGAACATCAGTATGAAGGGATTTTCAGGAACTAAAATTGTCTCTCTCAGCAGTTTTCCAGAATGAACAATTTCTCTTTCAGCAGTCTAGAAAGTAAGGTGATAAAGAAATAATATTCACATGGATAAACATTAATTTCCCAATGGACTGCACATTCACAAATAATTTAGTTGTTTCCCAATATATAGACATCTTTCTGAAATGTAATGGGGGTTGGGAGCACACTGCCTCACAGTCCCAGCACAGTTCGCCCCTTTGCATCCTGGTAAATGCAGTACACAGTTCAAACTTACTTCAAAATTAGCTGGAGTTTTTCACCAAAGTTGGTGCAGACATTGCTGTATATCTCTAGACACGTGCTTCTGGGTTGAGCCCGTCATCATTAGAGAGCAGCAGTATTAGAGAGCAAAGAAAAATCATCTGGGGTTGCTGGAAATGCTGCCAAGTTCCTCTCAGGTCACAGTACCACTCACAGGCACACAGGTGCATCTCCAAAGCTCGTCAGCTTGCTGGCTCAAGGGAGCCTTTTAAACAGAATGGGGGTTGGGAGCACACTGCCTCACAGTCCCAGCACAGTTCGCCCCTTTGCATCCTGGTAAATGCAGTACACAGTTCAAACTTACTTCAAAATTAGCTGGAGTTTTTCACCAAAGTTGGTGCAGACATTGCTGTATATCTCTAGACACGTGTTTCTGGGTTGAGCCCGTCATCAGTAGAGAGCAGCAGTATTAGAGAGCAAAGAAAAATCATCTGGGGTTGCTGGAAATGCTGCCAAGTTCCTCTCAGGTCACAGTACCACTCACAGGCACACAGGTGCATCTCCAAAGCTCGTCAGCTTGCTGAAATGTCAAGGAAATTAGAACCTCAGGAATGATGGTTTCATTCCTCAATAGACAAACTTGTGGGATGAACTATTTGTCTTTTCACAGACTAAAATCCAAAATGATGCTTTCATTTCTCAGCAAACTAACCCATGAAATGAAGGATTCCTCTTCTTAAAGACTAGAACCTCTCAAATAATGCTTTCATTTCTCAAGGTATGAAGGATTGATCTCGCTCAGACTAGAATCCACACCACTGGCAAGTCATCTTAATTAGACTGATACCAAAGGGGATGATGGACGGAGCGTTAGAGCAAATCAAACACTCACCCCCAGTCAACTGATCTGGGTTTAATCCATCATCATTCTTTAGCTCACTCCACCACCCCAGTTCAGACATGGCCATATGCAAATCAGTCTGACCCTGTGCCTCATGGGAACAGTCCAGCCCGAACTGCCAAGCCATGTCTTCCCTGGACCGGAAACAAGCATCCTGGGACCGGTTTCGGGTTCAAAACCCTCATCAGCCAGGCTATCTTGAATCCAGTGGCAAAGTGAGCAAGGGACCCACGTCTGGGCATACCCTGCCAATTTAGGGCGAACAAAGCGATACCAAAGGGGATGATGGACGGAGCGTTAGAGCGGAAACAAGCATCCTGGGACCGGTTTCGGGTTCAAAACCCTCATCAGCCAGGCTATCTTGAATCCAGTGGCAAAGTGAGCAAGGAACCCACGTCTGGGCATACCCTGCCAACTTAGGGCAAACAAAGCGATACCAAAGGGGATGATGGACGGAGCGTTAGAGCAAATCAAACACTCACCCCCAGTCAACTGATCTGGGTTTAATCCATAATCATTCTTTAGCTCACTCCACCACCCCAGTTCAGACATGGCCATATGCAAATCAGTCTGACCCTGTGCCTCATGGGAACAGTCCAGCCCGAACTGCCAAGCCATGTCTTCCCTGGACCGGAAACAAGCATCATGGGACCGGTTTCGGGTTCAAAACCCTCATCAGCCAGGCTATCTTGAATCCAGTGGCAAAGTGAGCAAGGGACCCACGTCTGGGCTTACCCTGCCAACTTAGGGCGAACAAAGCGATACCAAAGGGGATGATGGACGGAGCGTTAGAGCAAATCAAACACTCACCCCCAGTCAACTGATCTGGGTTTAATCCATCATCATTCTTTAGCTCACTCCGCCACCCCAGTTCAGACATGGCCATATGCAAATCAGTCTGACCCTGTGCCTCATGGGAACAGTCCAGCCCGAACTGCCAAGCCATGTCTTCCCTGGACCGGAAACAAGCATCCTGGGACCGGTTTCGGGTTCAAAACCCTCATCCATCCTCCCCTTTGGTATCGCTATTAACCCTGGGCATAATACTTTGCTACGCTCACGAAGCATGCAAAGTTTGTGCTACTACGCACTACGCAAATTGCACGTAGCAGAGTGAATAACTGTACTAATAAACGTAGCGTAGCAGGAGTATAATAAACTCCTTCAAATGCTTTGATAAAGCAACTTTTTATGCTAAAAAGCATATAACCAATTCACAAAAATGAATGTTGACAATAAAATATCAAGCAATGAGAGAGGTGATGATTTTGGAGTCCCCCTAACCTAGGGGAGGACCAAGCAGATGCCTTGAACACAAAAAGCATATCATGTGAACGATTCAATGGTGGTCCCTTCCTCCTAGGACCACCCCAAGCACAGTTATGGGCAAAAATACAATCCCAACCAAAGGCCCTGCAAAGCATTATGGGACGAGATTAGCAGTGGGCAGTGAATATTATAGTGTCCAATATCAAAATAATTCTACAAAGAGCTGCAGTTCAACTAGTCGTCACTGGGTGTCGTCCCTCAAGAGTGAAATGCAAAAGTATTGAAAACCTTTCATGAAGCTTTTGCATTTGACTCGTGAGGGACGACACCCAGTGACGACTAGTTGAACTGCAGCTCTTTGTAGAATTATTTTGATATTGGACACTATAATATTCACTGCCCACTGCTAATCTCGTCCCATAATGCTTTGCAGGGCCTTTGGTTGGGATTGTATTTTGCCCATAACTGTGCTTGGAGTGGTCCTAAGAGGATGGGACCACCACCTAATCATTCAATAAGATGTGCTTTTTGTTTTCAAGACATCTGCTTGGTTCTCTCCCTAAGTTAGCGAGGATACCAAAATCATCACCTCTCTCACTGCTTTTGTTTTCACTTTAGTGAAATGACTATATGCAATTTTAGCATATAAAGACAGAGATATTTATTTTATCTTAACTTGCACTGTACAAGTTTGCTTTTGGTAATTATTGTACAGTGCAGTGAGTCAAGCACACAGCTAGCACTACGCCCAGGCTTAATAATAATAACAAACTCCTTCAAATGCTTTGATAAAGCAATTTTTTATGCTAAAAAGCATATAACCAATTCACAAAAATGAATTTTGACATATCAAGCAATGAGAGAGGTGATGATTTTGGAGTCCCCCTAACCTAGGGGGAGGACCAAGCAGATGCCTTGAACACAAAAAGCATATCATGTGAACGATTCAATGGTGGTCCCTTCCTCCTAGGACCACCCCAAGCACAGTTATGGGCAAAAATACAATCCCAACCAAAGGCCCTGCAAAGCATTATGGGACGAGATTAGCAGTGGGCAGTGAATATTATAGTGTCAATATCAAAATAATTCTACAAAGAGTTGCAGTTCAACTAGTCGTCACTGGGTGTCGTCCCTCACGAGTCAAATGCAAAAGCTTCATGAAAGGTTTTCAATACTTTTGCATTTCACTCTTGAGGGACGACACCCAGTGACGACTAGTTGAACTGCAGCTCTTTGTAGAATTATTTTGATATTGGACACTATAATATTCACTGCCCACTGCTAATCTCGTCCCATAATGCTTTGCAGGGCCTTTGGTTGGGATTGTATTTTTGCCCATAACTGTGCTTGGGGTGGTCCTAGGAGGAATCGTTCAATAAGATGTGCTTTTTGTTTTCAAGACATCTGCTTGGTTGTTGGTTCTCTCCCTAAGTTAGTGAGGATACCAAAATCATCACCTCTCTCACTGCTTGTTAACTTTTTGTTTTCACTTTAGTGAAATGACTATATGCATTTTTAGCATATAAAGACAGAGATATTTATTTTATCTTAACTTGCACTGTACAAGTTTGCTTTTGGTAATTATTGTACAGTGCAGTCAAGCACACAGCTACGCACTACGCAATTTGTATAGCTACGTGTAGTTGAAGCTGTACTTCACGTAGCTACGTGAAGTGCTACTACGCAAACTACGCCCGGGCTTAATCGCTATCTTAATTAGACTAGCATCTCCAGGAATAAATGATTCATTTTCCTATGGGCTATGATCTCAGGCTTAAATTACTTATCTCCTTCAATCTTCAACAATTAATGCTTGTTTTCTAATCAATGGAGATTCAAGAAATAACCACTTTCCCTACAGATTAGAATATCGATGAATAAAACATGAACAACTCAATATAGTTTAAAATAATGAACGCTACATTTCCCCAGAGAACAGGATACCTGAGAATAAAGGATTTATCTTTCACAATCTAGAGTTAGAACACATTATAGATTTTTTTTTTAAATCTAGGATGTTGGATTATTTTTCCTACAGCCTCGAACGTCAATGAACTGAAGAATCATCTTTCGATATGCTAGGATCTCCAGAAATACACATCCATCTTTCACTACACTATAACCTCTACTAATCAAGGAATGATCCCTGAACACACTACAGAAGTGGAGTGAGTTATCCTTCAATATGTCCATACACCCAGGACTAAATGACTCAACATAATCAGTAGGATCTTCAATAATGAAGCCTTTCTGCCATAGACTAGATGTCTATGGCAGAGAGGCTTCATTATTGAAGGTCCCACTGATCCGACTAGGTTTAGTAGATAATGACCCATTATAATATATTACCCATGAATAAAAGTTCAAGTAGCTTAAATATTCAGAACTATAGAAAGAGAATGCCTCATCTTTAAAAGAACTCTGTAGGGCATGTTCAAAGTTTTTCCTGCTAGCAAAACATTTCAGGGCTTAGACCCAATGTCCATATATGGCCGTGGAAGTGGGGAATAAGAGGCCTGCTTATGCTTTTAAGTCATGACTGGCGTTTGGACTCTGAAAGTCAGATTTGATATGTTTTCAATCTGGATGCCTAACACGATTCTTAACATGTTAGTGCCCATTTATTTACCTCAGTCACTCGATGGACCATCCTCCCCTCCCCACACAAAGTGTTGAGCACAGGAGCAGAGACGAAACAATATACCGCAAGTGGACTCAAGTGGTCTAGACTTTAAAGACATGATCCTCTACTTATAATCAGAATCCTCTAATGCGGGGCGTAAGAGGGCATCAGTGCTATGTTTATATTGATATCCATAGAGAAAGGAGAGGAATCACGCACTCACACACCCTACTAAGACAGAGCCAACATCAACAGTTCATACACACTCTGAGGGACCAAAAGGGATAATAGAGCCTATAACATATTGGAAAGTTGTCAAGTTAGAAGATAAACATATTTAAAGACTATGCCCATAACAGGAGTTTTTTGCGTTTGAATACATATTTCATTTGGAGACAGTGCTAGTAGTTAACTCATAACCACATGATGCCCTAATAGTGCTCAATAGTAAGCAAACAAGCTACGAAAACCCCTCTGAGATATAAATTCAGTGAGAGCTTTCAATTGTATCTAGAAGGTAGGTAGTAGGAACACACATTTATTTAAGGGTTGACCTCATTTCACTTTTACAAGCTTCATGAATTTCATGTGAGCATTTCTGAATATATTATGACAGCTGTTGAGAAAGGAGCATGTACCAAATTTAACATACAACCCTGTAGCCAGCATGCATTTCAATCATGTATTTTATATTTATCAGTATCAGGGCCTAGTTTGGCAGACAGGGTACTCCGTTGCAAACACCAAAGTCTCAGTCTGCCCGCCTCACTTTAAGTTTTCTATTGATGGCCCCTCGTGGCTCCATCCACGACAAGCTTCCTCCAATGGCCTGATGGAATAGGGGTAGGCAAAAGGACATTACACTGCCACCCTAAATAGCGTGGATGGTGTAACGTCTTTCTTTCTGTCCATCACTGCTGGGAACAAATTGGTGGTGAGGGACAGAAATTACAAGGGTGTGGGGTCATTAGTTTTTGTTTTTCAGAAAAACTCCAGCTTAGGGAGTTTGTTTCTGAAAAACTAAAACTTTGGAAATGTTTGGGGAACCAAACATTTTGTACATAGAAAAGAACCGCAATGACAGTGGTTCTTTTTAGTGTACAGAGATGACCTCTGAGTTGGAGGTCATCTCTAAATTTGATGAAGCATAGTTCATCAGTATTAGAAATGGAGTTTCTGGTTGGCTAGCGTATGCACCTAATCCAGGCAGAACCCACCACTCTAGTCAGGGCAAGGGAGTTACATGCTGAAGATAACCCCTGCTCACTCCCTTGGTAGCTTGGCAGAGCAGTCAGGCTTATCCCAGAGGCAATGTGTAAAGAGTTTGCGCAACACACTCACACAGCAGCAACACACTAGGCACACCACAAAAGAAACTCCACACAAGGTTATATAAAAATAGCCTTTGTATTATCCATAAAAACACATTAGAACACAATCACATATATCACTGTGCCACTATGCACTTGTCATGACGTCACAGGGATTACATAAATCAATAGGCCAAACAGGCCACTGTCATAATCACAGTTAGTTAGGGCGACCAGTAACTTCTGGTCAGTTGGCACTTGCACAAAGTAGTTCGGCATAAACACAGTAATGGTACTTCGTATAGCACATTATGCAAAACATTAGCCCCAGTGCCCCATAGTAAACACTTATCAAAGGGCACATAAGTAAATCCCGTTGCACCAAATTGCCCCCACTAGTGAGAGGCAGCTGCCCACAACTTGTGGTGCAGCCGCCGTGAGAACTGAGGTGGGGGGCCCGTCTTGGTCTCACCCCGCGATGTCCACAGGAACAAGAAGAAGCCCCTAACAGGGCACACAACGGGCAGCTGCCACAACTCTCCGAGGCGCAGCAGCTGGCAATAAATACGTTGGAGACCTCTCCCGGTCTCGTGCCTCCAAGGTCGGGGTAATCCCCGCAATTCTACCAAAAGGCAGCGCAAAGCCCCAGAGTGCAGGAAGACCCCACTTGGTCCCCCCGCAAAGGCAACTCCCCCAATGGCAGCTGCCAAGGGTGGTCTGCAAAACACGGAGTGAAGCCTCCGTCGGCTTCCCTTCTCCGCTGGACTGCTCGTGGCCGTGAGCCTTGCCCACAACCAGGCAACAGCTGCCTGGGTTCCGGTGGATATGCAGTCCGTCTTGCGACCAAGAACAAGGCGCAGAGCAACATTTCCACTCTCCCTCGCGGACCTCTGGCGGCCCCCCCCCCCGGCTGCTGGGAGGCTGTGAAGCTCTGCTTCATCCACTCCGCTTCTCACGGCAGTGGGCCCCACCCACAACTAGGCTTGGGAAGCACGCCTGACTTCCGGTTCACAGCGCGGCTGCTCTCGCCGTGTTTCACAGTAAGAGCCCACTTCTCGGGCTCAGGGGACAAACTGCGAAGCACCCACCACACGCTTCTAGTGTGCGGGCACTGCACGCTACAACACGGCCCAAAAAGGGAAGCGCTCCACGTGCTTTGCTGGAGAATACCATTCCCAGGGTGGGAAGGCACAGCGCTCACCCAGCGCTGCTTTACTTTGCCCAAGGCCAGACCCACAGCCCTGGTGGATCTTAGAAAACAGGGCCCAGGCAGGCTAGCACACTGGGGCTCTTTAGCAGAGCAACAGTCCCTTCAGCTGCCCAATGGGCAGCAGGTTCCCTCCCACGAGTAGGGAGTCTCACATGGCGGTTCCTCCTGGCGCACAGCAGTCTTCTTCTCCAGATCCACAAAGTCCAAAGCAAGCTCCACCAAACATGGGGTCACAGCCCCAATATTTATAGTACTAACAGTCTTTGTTCTCTTCTGGTACAGGGCTCTGAGCCCAGTCCAAACCAGTGCTGGGGGCACTTTAACAATATCATTACAGTGCACAACACTCCCCATTGTAAGTGTAAGCCCTGGCCCCAGACACACCACAGGTGGGTGGAGCCATCATTGTGGAAGGTAGGCACAGCCCTATTCAGGTGCAGGTGCTACTTCTCCCACCACTCCAAATGCAGACCAGGCCTATTCAGCCTAGGGCTGACTCCTCCAGACTCTCTGAAGCCACTGCACATCCCCGCCCCTATCACTCCAAAGCCAGACAGTCAATACACATCCTAGCAGAGGACAAAAGACACATAGCACACAGAAATGCCTACTTCTAAAAGTGGCATTTCTAAAATAGTAATAATAAATCCGCTTTCACCAATAAGCAGGATTTATCACTACTATTCCAAACATACCAAACGTGATCACACTACCCCTCTCAGATTAGGAATTACCACTGAAGCACATATCAGGGAATCCGCAGTGCATTCCTTTGAGAGGGCAGCTTCACAGCAGTGAGAAACCAAATAGGCTGTTTACCACTACAAGGACATGCCACACAGTTAAGGCACATGTTCTACCTTTTACCTACACCGCACCCTGCCCATAGGGCTAGCTAGGGCCTTCCTTAGGGGTGACTGATATGTAGTAAAAGGGGAGTCACAGACGTGGCAACCACTTTATGTGCCACATCACAGCGGCAGTAAACTGCACGCGCAGGCTCAGCAGTGGCAGAGGCCTGAGATAGGTCTGAAAGGCTACTTTGGTGGGTGGCGCAAGCAGCATTGCAAGCCCATTAGTAGCATTAAATTTACTGGCCCTGGGTATATGGGATACCTCTGTACAAGGGACTGACAGGTAAATTAAATATGCCAAACAGGTGTAGACCAATCTTACCAAGTTAATCATAGAGAGCACATGCACTTTAGCACTGAACAGCAGTGATAAAGTGCCCAGAGTCATAAAACCACCAACAACAGGTCAGAAAAAATACAGGAGAAAGTCAAAAAGTTCTGGGTTGACCCCGCAAAAAGGGCCAAGTTCAACAATCAGGGTGGTGGAAGTAATATCCTCCGCTGTCCTGATGGATGGCTGTTCATCAGACCTCAACACAGGCGATTAGTTTTTATCCAAATAAAGAGTGTCAATTGTACCAAATTAAACAAGCATTTACAATGCAATAGGTCTCGCATTACTGAAAGTTTGAGTTATTGGCATTGCATTATTATTAGCAACGCCAATAGCTCAAACATTCAGTAATGAGAGACCTATTGCATTTCAAATGCTTGTTTAAGTATAACTAATGATTCTAAACCATCATACACTTTTTAAACCACACATAATAATCCCTGAAGTTCTTCAGTCGTGTGTTTATATGGACTAGCTGAATGTGATCATTTTTGGTAAAAACATTCTAAACTTTTTGATAAATAAACTGTGTTAAAAAGTAACAACAAAGGGTGGTATAGAGAGGGACAGGCTGTTGAATTTCTAGGAAGAAGCAAGGCAGAGCAAAGTTAGGAGACTGACTTTTTTTTTTTTCCAGATTAATACAGCAGAAACTCGACCTGAAGGTACTGGAGCACTTTACATGAGCACCAGTTACGTTACACAAGAGCACATTCATTTTTGGTAGGCACGGGGAGATTAAGTGGTTTGCCCAGGAACACAGGATGCTGAGCCTACGTAGAGGCTGGTAACTGGTTACCTAGCTCTAAAGTCGGCAGCTCTAGTCATAAGGCAAAGTAAGAGCCGAGCCGTGAAAACATTCGGCATGTAAATGATCCATCACACGTCTTGAAAAAACAGCATAAGACGCCATCCAGCGGATTAGTGCTTTTGCCCTTTAAAAGGTGAACTAGGGAGGGTAAAGTGCATTGGTAGAATGCGATGCTCAGGTGTAATGCCTGCATCTTCAAGCCAATAGAAATTGGAATCAAGTGCCCACAATTCTATTGTTGCCTCTGGCTGATGTATTTATTTGCCGCAGGCCAATCCAACCGATATGGCCCTTAATATTAAAGGGTAAGTTTCTTTTTACTATGTAATTGGTTTCTTGACCGAGGACGCCACATGTGACATACCTCCATGCTGTGCCATAAAATATTAATTCAGTGAGTTTTATATACATAATATGGCACAGACCTCTCCTAACCTTACCACCCCAGTGTCTTATTTGAAAATGTACTTTCTTGTCGGAAAAATATGCTTTTGACGTTAGCTGCCATCTACTCATCACTGCCAGGTTGGTTCTTCCTCCAAACACAGTCCTGGATTTGAGGGACAGCACATCCACGGCATTGGGACTGCTTCTTGCAACACACACAAAGACAAAGGAGTAGAGGCGAGTAACTGACCCTGCCTTTGCCCGTTTCGCATACATTTAATATGGCGGGCAGACCGCTTAATCGTTGAGTTGCGTAGGTCCCTCTGCTGGCTTAACAGCGGAAGAAACAAGGTTTCATGGGGAGGTGAGGCCTAGATCTCTGTGGGATTGAAACGGGTCACTGGCAACCTAAATATAGAAGTTCCCTTTCGTGATAAAAAAATGTTTGGTCCCAGGGAGTTCTGGTACGGTGGACCACTCCTACTATAAACAAGTTGTACCTATAATAGATTCTCAAATGATATTTGAATTGATTAGCTCTGGCTTGGGTTGCAGTGGTTATTACCTAGCATTTAGGTACTTGTAGTCCTGTGTGTGTAAGGGGGAAAACCAAACTTCAAGTACGAGAATTAAGAGAAAAAGGACCGTAATTAGTTAGTTAAATTTGACACGGGTAAACTCCAGATCTCTGCTTGACGATGAAGCCCCCAACGTTTTTGCGTAGGTTTTTGTAAACCTAGTGCTTCCAACGATTTTTCGGTTTTCCGTGTTGAAAATATGAGAACATTGCAGGCAGCTGCTGTGATTCTCTACATAATGGCACTACCATATGGATTCAGAAAAACTCAATATGGTTTCACTCTCCTTAACGGACGTGTAATGTAGCACAATGCTCTGCCAGAGGAAATAAAATATTTTGATGTCTTTCCTCCGCACAAAAAATGTAACATATGTAATTGTATAGGTTCAACATCACCAAATTTTCTTCACTTCATTTAAATGTAAATGTTTGGTCTGCTTGTCGTTCGTGTTGGTTATTTTATGTTTTTAATAGGTATATTGGTATTGCAGTGTTACTCCGAGCTTTAAACCAGTGGTGCGCGCGCACCACAGAGGAGCGGGGGGAGGGAGCGCGGCAGCGAGGCGAACGCGTGCTGCTGCGCGTGCTAGCCACCAGTGGGAATGGGAGGAGCAAAGGCGGGACATGCGCCCGCCTTTGCCCAATTGCGTGCTGGCTTTTTTTAAAAAAAGCACACGAAAGCCAATGGCAGCCGCGGAAAGCAAAACCACACGCACGAGCGTGTGAGCAGCTTTCAGAACCCCATACAAAAGGGCTCTCGCTGCGCGAGCAGTGCTGCACACTGCAACGCATGCGCGAGCCCTAAAAATGAAGCCATATTTCATATATCAAATACGTAGTCCTATTCAAAATGGACTTCAGACCTGCGTGGCAGTGTACTGCTTTAAGAATATTAAAATATCACATGTTTTTGAGTTTAAACTAATGCCACCATTTGAGGAAGTGCCCAGTTATTCAAACAGAAAACCTCCCGTTGTGGTAACATCCCTTAAATACAGCACTTTGGGGGAGACCCTGGAGTACCCTGAACTTCCTCTTTCCAGTCCCAATTTCTGAAAAAGGCACCACCGCACAGAGAACGAAACCAAGATCCTTCGATGCCAGATTCGCACAGCACAGGAAGTCCTAGTTCACAAAGATTTTTCTGTCAACAGATTTGTTTCAATCCTATGTTAGATGTGACTTACACCTGAATATCCAGGCCTCATTCACCAAGATGTTCCTGTGAGTGCTTACGCCTTACTCCTGTCTTAGATGTGACTTACACCTGAATATTCAGGCCCGATTCACAAAGCTTTTGCTGTTAGTGCTATGTCTTACTCCTGTCTTAGATGTGACTTATACCTGAATATCCAGGCCCGATTCACCAATATGTTCCTGTGAGAGCTTATGCCTTACTCCTGTCTTTGATGTGACTTACACCTGAATGTCCAGGCCTGATTCACCAAGCTTTTCCTGTGAGTGCTTATGCCTTACTCCTGTCTTAGATGTGACTTACACCTGAATATTCAGGCTCGATTCACAAAGCGTTTTGTGTCAGCAGTTTCCATCAGAAAGACATGCTTACTCATAGCAAATGTGAGTAAACATGTCTTACTCTTGGAATTCATGGGTAAGTCACCCCTAAGTTTGGAGTAAGACACACACATTCATACAGAAAGCTTTAAGAAGCAGGGCTGAACTATATGCTTGCTCCCTGTTGCCCAACGCTATACTATGCCGCAGTGGGCCATTGACGGACGGTACATATACCACATGCACTGTGATTCTAGCCACCTCTTGACGCCATGGACCAGCAACAACAAATTGCAGCTATTTTTTCAGTGGATTACACATCTCCCTTTCCTAAGACTTCATAAGAGTGCCCTGCCCAAAACCTCAACCACTTACAAACACCGGTAAACATTGCTCAGGGGGGCTGTGATCAGCAAGCACTGCAGTCCTTCCACTTAGAGAGCTCCTATTTATAAACAAGCATTGGCATAGCCAATAAGTCTCGCCTTTGGGACCTTATAAGCGTTTAGCCATGCAGCACATTATCCTGGACTCCAGTGATTGAAGTGCTATGCAATTACAATACACTGGGCCATGCAGTGTGATTCAGGAATACATGTTTGAAATCCATGCTAGATGCTTTATTGTAGGTAGCCTAAGGTAAGCCGATCCTGATAGGTTTCTATACTAGCTGGTTAGTGAATAGCTAAAAAGCATGAGTAAGGACAATGTTGCTCTCCCTCTGACATTGTTTTGTGGTGAAGCGTGTAGTGCTATAGTTGTAGCTCGCTTACACGGTTTGGCTCACTTGTAATCAAAAGTAGTGGGTGGGAAGTGTTGGGAACAACGTTCTCAAGCATTTTTCTTTCTTTTTTTACAAAAACACTTCCTACACTACTCCTGAACGGCTAATACTGGTTTTGAGAGAGAACGTGGGTGGGGGAAGCAACAGAGTGAAGGGGCATGGAGAAAGAGAGCATTAGGACACGTAGCCTGTAGGGGACAGATTCAAATCGAAATGGAAACTTATGATTGAGATCTGTGTGTATCCTGCAGGCCACAAATGCAGATCCCAATGAGAATGTTTGGTGGGTTAATGTATCTACTGCAGAGATTTGAGTGAGATACTGGTCACAGGTTCCAATTATGAGACAGACCAGTGGGCTATAGCACCTACTGCAGAGACCTTGTATAACCTCAATGTCACTGGCTCTAATCAAGGTAAGGTAGCCCTTTCGAAGGTACAGAGATCAAATATTTTGTATGCAGTTTTCTGTAAGAGAAAACGTCACAAAAAAAAAAAAATTGTCTTTTGCACTCCTTTCAGCAATGTCGCTGAGCAGGTTCACACATCCACTGACCCGGTCACCAGTATCTTCTCTTGAACTTTGGATTACAGTTCCTAAGTATTTTTATACCCTTTGACCACTGGTTGTAATGCTAAAGCAGCCTTTTCGCAAACATGCATGCATTACACAAAGGGCCGATTTACGAGCTGGCCCTGTTGAATTCAATAATTATCACATTCAATAAAAATACAACATCGAGATGATTGGATTTTATTGGACGCGTGAATTATTGCATATTTTAAGTTTTATGGAAACAGCCTGCGGATTTTGGTGTTTACTTCACTAACAACCTGCATTTTTCTGTAAATACTGTGCCATTCCCCCTTGTTCAATTCCAGCATGTTTGAACCCCTGAAAGTTAAGGAAGGGCGCCTGGTCAGCCATGCCATGTTTCCTAGGCCCATGCTGCTGCTGCAATTTGGTAAACCAGGCCAATACAGCATCAATAGGCAAACAAAGCCACAAACACAGTTCCGATTTATAAAAATGCGTTAATAAGTATTTGATATAAAATATTTATCCAGAACTTTACAGTAAAATACATTTAACTCCACTTTTACCTGGGGAAGTGGAAGGATAGGGGTAAAAGGTCCGATAATTTTGACGGAAAAATTATATTGGTCAGACCCTGCCGTAGGAGCTGTGAAAAATGAATAAAGAATGATGAAAAATCAAGAGGAAATAGCCAGTGCTATTACATTTTGCAAATAAAAAGTAAATTCGAAAAGTTTTTTCCCCAATTTGCAGACAGTCATAGACTGTCTAATTTACCGTCAACACTCTTCAAATCTAACTCAGCAGTGTGCAGTCTCACATCCTGGAGCACAACTCCGACACAGCACTGGTTACATAGACACACCCATCCTCAAAATCCCAGTGAGCTCAATGTGTATTGTAAGAGTTCACCAGAGTGAGGTCTGATAGTTGTGAATCAAACTGTAACAGTTTCATTGGGAGAAAAAAAAAGAAAGAAAAATGGTTCAAGTCAATGAGGCATCTAGAACCGTGGAAATTAAGACTACCACAGGACCTGATAATTATAGCTAAATAACGGAGACTGCAGGGCCACCAAATGGCAACTTTGTACATTTTCAGAATAGGAATCATTGAGGTAAGGGGTAAAGCAAAATGCCAGGTCTCTTTAACATGGCGCTACAAACAAACAACTTTTAGATTTCTAACAGTAACAATTTTCGGAACGTCCCTAAGCAAACTTCACTAGGAAATTATTCCGTCACGAGCTCCCCTTGAAACCCCTTCCCCTACCCGCAAACTCCACTACATCCCACTCCCACATTACCCGTTCCCGCCCTCCTCGGAACACACCGAGCCACGGGCCTGCAGCAGGAAGTAACCAGAACAGTCTAAACGCCAGCGAGACGCAAGTGCGAACAGAGGCATGCCGGGATATCAAATCCGCCTTGTACGTCACAGAAAGGACTTTATAAACAAGCATTTGCAACCAACCAACTATTAGATTTCCAACAGTAACAATTTTCGGAACGTCCCTAAGCAAACTTCACTAGGAAATTATTCCGTCACGAGCTCCCCTTGAAACCCCTTCCCCTACCCGCAAACTCCACTACAGCCCACTCCCACCTCACCCGTTCCCGCCCTCCTCGGAACACAGCGAGCCACGGGCCTGCAGCAGGAAGTAATCAGAACAGTCTAAACGCCAGCGAGACGCAAGTGCGAACAGAGGCATGCCGGGATCTCAAATCCGCCTCGTACTCACAGAGAGGACTTTATAAACAAGCATTTGCAATGCAATAGGACTCGCATTTACGCGAGACCTATTGCATTGGAAACGGAAGTGCGGGTGGGAAAGAAGGCACGAACGGGAATGCGGCGGGGGGTGCAAGAAGTCACGGACTGCGGGAGGGGGGGCGGGGAGGCAGGGGAAGAAAATAGTGTTTGAAGTAAAGGAGCAAGTAGCCATGGAAGGATACAAATGACGACATGTCCGTCATGAGGAGGGACTAACAAGCCTAAAACCAATCGGAAGGCAGCATTTAGGACCTAACCCAATGAAAAAGATAGGCGGAGAGTGGGCGGAGCTTCCACGAAGCTTCCACGCTATACTGAATACTGCATGCTTCGCAAAGCGAGCAGTGCATGCGCTGCAACGCTAGGCTCGACCTAAAAAGGTGATCATACCCTTAGCCACAACACTCACATGATGTTTTATTAATTTGGTGCTAACATTAATAAATGTTAATATTCACTATTACTGTATTATCATCACACTAGTTTAAGTTCATGCCTTACTCTTTACTAATTCCAGGTTTCTTGTAACTGCACCGAAGCAACAAGACAGAACTTGGCGCAAGGTATGTGAAAATGAAAAAGGCTGTGCATTAATGTCACTTGCATGTATTTGTTTTTATAATGTATAATTTAATACTTAAAACACAAACCTCACATACGAAAGCTCAGTCGTACAAAATACTTTCTTAATAATTATAAGAAAAAATAACCAACATTACAAAAAAGCTGAAAAAATATGACTTCAATCAATCAATCAATCATGGCATTTATAGAGCGCGCTACTCACCCGGGAGGGTCTCAAGGCGCTGGGGGAGGGGGTAAGTTACTGCTCGAACAGCCAGGTCTTGAGCTGCTTCCTGAAGGCGAGATGGTCCTGGGTTCGCCGAAGGTGAGTGGGGAGGGAGTTCCAGGTCTTGGCCGCCAGGTAGGAGAAGGATCTTCCTCCGGCGGTGGTTCTGCGGATGCGTGGTACGGTGGCGAGGGCGTGGCTGGTTGATCGTAGCTGGCGTGTGGGCGTGTAGAAGGACATGCGGTCGTTGAGGTACTTTGGGCCCAGGTCGTGGAGGGCCTTGTGTGCGTGGGTGAGGAGTCTGAACGTGATTCTCTTGCTGACGGGGAGCCAGTGCAGGTCTTTCAGGTGTACGGTGATGTGGCTGTGTCGGGGGATGTCCAGGATGAGTCGTGCGGAGGCGTTCTGGATGCGCTGGAGTCTCTTTTGAAGTTTGGCTGTGGTTCCGGCGTAGAGGGTGTTCCCATAGTCCAGTCGGCTGGTGACGAGTGCCTGGGTGACGGTCTTCCTGGTTTCAGTGGGGATCCATCTGAAGATCTTGCGGAGCATGCGCAGGGTGTTGAAGCATGAAGATGAGACGGCGTTGACTTGTCTGGTCATCGATAGGGAGGAGTCCAGGATGAAGCCCAGGTTGCGTGCGTGGTCCGTTGGCTTGGGTGCGGTGCCCAGGGCCGGGGGCCACCAGGAGTCGTCCCAGGCGGAGGGTGATGAGCCCAGGATGAGGACTTCCGTCTTGTCTGAGTTCAGTTTAAGGCGGCTGTTCCTCATCCAGTCGGCGACGTCTCTCATCCCGTCGTGCAGGTTGGCTCTGGCGGTGGTGGGGTCGTTGGTGAGGAGAGGATCAGCTGGGTGTCGTCGGCGTAGGAGATGATGTTGAGGTTGTGTCGGCGTGCGATGGCTGCGAGGGGGCTCATGTAGACGTTGAAGAGGGTCGGGCTGAGTGAGGATCCTTGTGGAACGCCGCAGATGACTTCGGTGGCTTCGGATCTGAACGGGGAGAGGCGGACTCTCTGGGTTCTTCCGGCGAGGAACGAGATGATCCATTCCAGTGCTTTCTCTCGGATTCCGATGTTGCTGAGGCGCTTCACTAGGGTGCGGTGGCAGACGGTGTCGAACGCCGCGGAGAGGTCCAGGAGGATGAGGGCAGCTGTTTCCCCGTTGTCGGTTAGGGTTCTGATGTCGTCGGTGGCTGCGATAAGGGCGGTCTCGGTGCTGTGGTTGGCCCGAAACCCGGACTGCGAGGGGTCGAGGGATCCATTCGTCTCGAGGAAGGCGGCAAGCTGTCTGTTGACGGTCTTCTCGATGACTTTGGCCGGAAACGGAAGGAGCGAGATGGGGCGGTAGTTCTTGAGGTCGGTGGGGTCCGCCGTTGGTTTCTTCAGGAGGGCGGTAAGCTCGGCGTGCTTCCAGCTCTCCGGGAAGGTGGCGGTGTGGAAGGAGGAGTTGATGATGTCCCGGAGATGGGGTGCGATGGTGGCGTCGGCTTTGTTGAAGACGTGGTGTGGGCAGGGGTCGGTTGGTGATCCGGAGTGGATGGAGTTCATCGTGCGGGTGGTGTCTTCGGTGTTGATCGGGGTCCAGTTGCAGAGGGTGGTGGTGGCGGGCATTGGTTCGGCGGTAGGGTGCGTTGTTTGTGCGTCGAAGCTGTTGTGTATGTCGGTGATCTTGCGGTGGAAGAACGCGGAGAGTGAGTTGCAGAGGTCTTGCGAGGGGGTGATGTCGTTGTTTCCGGCGCTGGGGTTGGAGAACTCTTTGACGATGCTGAAAAGTTCCTTGCTGTCATGGGCGTTGTTGTCCAGTCGTTCTTTGAGTGCCGACTTCTTGGTGGCACGGATCAGCTGGTGGTGTTTGCGGGTGGCGTGCTTGAGGGCGGTCCTGTTGTCTGTGGTCTGGACGAGTCGCCAGGTTTTCTCGAGAGTGCGGCAGTTCTTCTTGGATTCCTTGAGTTCGTTGGTGAACCAAGGGGTTTTCTTGCTTCCGGGTCTGCTGGGAGGGTTTTTAGTGGTGCGAGGTCGTCGGCGCAGGCGGTCAGCCACTTGGCGAGGTTGCTGGCTGCTTCGTTTGGGTCCGTTGTGTCGGTGGGTGTGTTCTGGCTGAGGGAGGCGGTGAGCTGCTCGGCGGTGATCTTGCTCCAGCTCCGGCGGGGAGCCTGTTGCGGGTGGTGGTGGGTCGCAGTCTTTCTGAAGCTGAAGTGGACGCAGCTGTGGTCGGTCCAGTGGAGTCCGGTGGCGTGGCTGAAGGAGATGTGCTTGCTGGACGAGAAGACGGGGTCAAGCGTGTGGCCGGCGAAGTGGGTGGGCGTGTTCACCAGTTGCTTGAGTCCGAGGTTGGCGAGGTTGTCCAGCAGGGCGGTGGTGTTTCTGTCGTTGTTGTTCTCCAGGTGGAAGTTGAGGTCCCCTAGGAGGATGTAGTCGGCGGAGGGCATGGCGTGCGGGCTGATGAAGTCTGCGATGTCTTCGCTGAATAGTGTGCGTGGTCCCGGGGGTCTGTAGATGAGGGTGCCTCGGAGGGTGGTCTTGGGGTCCGTGTGTATCTGGAAGTGTAGGTGTTCGGCGGCGGTGAAGGTCTCGTCGGAGTTAGTCGAGATGCGGATGGTGTTCTTGTGTACGATGGCGATGCCTCCTCCCGTCTGGTTGACGCGGTCCCTCCGGGTGATCTTGTATCCATCCGGGATGGCTATGGCGATGTCAGGCGCTGAGGAGGCGTTCATCCAGGTTTCGGTGAGGAAGGCGATGTCCGGTGCTGTTGCGTCGAGCAGGTCCCAGAGTTCCACGGCGTGCCTGTGGACGGAGCGGGTGTTCAGCAGGATGCATTTCAGGTGGTTGCTGCTGTTGCTCGACTTGGCGGAGGTGGTGCACGTCAGGGGGCAGGTGAATCGGCAGGTTTGGCAGGTGAAGGGTCCGTGGGTGCGTCTCGGTGAGGCTCGGTAGCAGGCAGGGTTCCGGCCGGCATTGAGTGCGGTGAGTGTGGCGGCGTCGTAGGTCCGTCGAGTGGTGTTGCATCGGTGGGATCCAGGGGTTCTGGCGCTGGGCGCGGTCCAGTCGCGGACGGGCGCAGACGGGCTTGCCTTAGGCGCGCCTTCGGCGCGCCAGCGGCGCGCCCGCTGCGCACGTCCGCTGCGCGGCGCGTGCAGCGGCCGCCATTTATGGGGAGGTGGGAGGGAGGAGCAGCTGGGAGGCGGGAGGCAGGGGCAGCGAATGGGCAGTCAGGGGGCGGGGCCGCAGGGACGCAGCGGCGGGAATGGCGATAGGCAGCGAGGGGCACAGAAGGAAAAACGGGGGAGAGCAGGCAAATCACGGGTAAACAACAGTGGGGCAGCGAGGGGCACAGAAGGAAAAACGGGGGGAGAGCAGGCAAATCACGGGCACAACAACAGTGGGGCAGCGAGGGGCACAGAAAGGAGAAAAACGGGGGGAGAGCAGGCAAATCACGGGTAAACAACAGTGGGGCAGCGAGGGGCACAGAAGGAAAAATGGGGGGAGAGCAGGCAAATCACGGGCACAACAACAGTGGGGCAGCGAGGGGCACAGAAAGGAAAAAAACGGGGGGAGAGCAGGCAAATCACGGGCACAACAACAGTGGGGCAGCGAGGGGCACAGAAAGGAAAAAAACGGGGGAGAGCAGGCAAATCACGGGTAAACAACAGTGGGGCAGCGAGGGGCACAGAAGGAAAAACGGGGGGAGAGCAGGCAAATCACGGGCACAACAACAGTGGGGCAGCGAGGGGCACAGAAAGGAAAAAAACGGGGGGAGAGCAGGCAAATCACGGGCACAACAACAGTGGGGCAGCGAGGGGCACAGAAAGGAAAAAAACGGGGGAGAGCAGGCAAATCACGGGCACAACAACAGTGGGGCAGCGAGGGGCACAGAAAGGAAAAAAACGGGGGAGAGCAGGCAAATCACGGGTAAACAACAGTGGGGCAGCGAGGGGCACAGAAAGGAAAAAACGGGGGAGAGCAGGCAAATCACGGGCACAACAACAGTGGGGCAGCGAGGGGCACAGAAAGGAAAAAAACGGGGGAGAGCAGGCAAATCACGGGTAAACAACAGTGGGGCAGCGAGGGGCACAGAAGGAAAAACGGGGGAGAGCAGGCAAATCACGGGCACAACAACAGTGGGGCAGCGAGGGGCACAGAAAGGAAAAAAACGGGGGGAGAGCAGGCAAATCACGGGTAAACAACAGTGGGGCAGCGAGGGGCACAGAAGGAAAAACGGGGGAGAGCAGGCAAATCACGGGTAAACAACAGTGGGGCAGCGAGGGGCACAGAAGGAAAAACGGGGGGAGAGCAGGCAAATCACGGGCACAACAACAGTGGGGCAGCGAGGGGCACAGAAAGGAAAAAAACGGGGGGAGAGCAGGCAAATCACGGGCACAACAACAGTGGGGCAGCGAGGGGCACAGAAAGGAAAAAAACGGGGGAGAGCAGGCAAATCACGGGTAAACAACAGTGGGGCAGCGAGGGGCACAGAAGGAAAAACGGGGGAGAGCAGGCAAATCACGGGCACAACAACAGTGGGGCAGCGAGGGGCACAGAAAGGAAAAAAACGGGGGGAGAGCAGGCAAATCACGGGTAAACAACAGTGGGGCAGCGAGGGGCACAGAAGGAAAAACGGGGGAGAGCAGGCAAATCACGGGCACAACAACAGTGGGGCAGCGAGGGGCACAGAAAGGAAAAACGGGGGGAGAGCAGGCAGATCACGGGCACAACAACAGTGGGGCAGCGAGGGGCACAGAAAGGAAAAAACGGGGGAGAGCAGGCCAATCACGGGCACAACAACAGTGGGGCAGCGAGGGGCACAGAAGGAAAAACGGGGGAGAGCAGGCAAATCACGGGCACAACAACAGTGGGGCAGCGAGGGGCACAGAAGGAAAAACGGGGGAGAGCAGGCAAATCACGGGCACAACAACAGTGGGGCAGCGAGGGGCACAGAAAGGAAAAGGGGAGACAAGCAGACAAAACTGGCACCGGGGCCACAAGCGGAGGGCGATCTTACCTACAGGAGCAGCGGGCAGACAGCACAGGCGGAGCTGTGTGGTGGGGAGCGACCTACCTGGCAAGGTCAAGGGTCGCTCTCCTCACCGTGCAGCGGCCGCCATTTATGGGGAGGTGGGAGGGAGGAGCAGCTGGGAGGCGGGAGGCAGGGGCAGCGAATGGGCAGTCAGGGGGCGGGGCCGCAGGGACGCAGCGGCGGGAATGGCGATAGGCAGCGAGGGGCACAGAAGGAAAAACGGGGGAGAGCAGGCAAATCACGGGTAAACAACAGTGGGGCAGCGAGGGGCACAGAAGGAAAAACGGGGGGAGAGCAGGCAAATCACGGGCACAACAACAGTGGGGCAGCGAGGGGCACAGAAAGGAAAAAACGGGGGGAGAGCAGGCAAATCACGGGCACAACAACAGTGGGGCAGCGAGGGGCACAGAAAGGAAAAAAACGGGGGGAGAGCAGGCAAATCACGGGTAAACAACAGTGGGGCAGCGAGGGGCACAGAAGGAAAAACGGGGGAGAGCAGGCAAATCACGGGCACAACAACAGTGGGGCAGCGAGGGGCACAGAAAGGAAAAAACGGGGGAGAGCAGGCAAATCACGGGCACAACAACAGTGGGGCAGCGAGGGGCACAGAAAGGAAAAAACGGGGGGAGAGCAGGCAAATCACGGGTAAACAACAGTGGGGCAGCGAGGGGCACAGAAAGGAAAAACGGGGGGAGAGCAGGCCAATCACGGGCACAACAACAGTGGGGCAGCGAGGGGCACAGAAAGGAAAAAACGGGGGGAGAGCAGGCCAATCACGGGCACAACAACAGTGGGGCAGCGAGGGGCACAGAAGGAAAAACGGGGGGAGAGCAGGCAAATCACGGGCACAACAACAGTGGGGCAGCGAGGGGCACAGAAGGAAAAACGGGGGGAGAGCAGGCAAATCACGGGCACAACAACAGTGGGGCAGCGAGGGGCACAGAAAGGAAAAGGGGAGACAAGCAGACAAAACTGGCACCGGGGCCACAAGCGGAGGGCGATCTTACCTACAGGAGCAGCGGGCAGACAGCACAGGCGGAGCTGTGTGGTGGGGGAGCGACCTACCTGACTTAAAACAAATCATCAGGTATAAAACATGTATTTCTGCTGCTGAAAGAGCCAGGTTAGAAAATCGAGCCTTTTGATGTCTCTGATAATACTTCCTAGTGCCAAGAAGCAGAAATGCAGCACAGAAAATAACTATTCCTACCGGGCAGGCAACACAACTGCAGTAGAGAAGGCCAGAGAGATAATTGTAGCTTAAAAAGGTAAACAGGTTTGACTTTGAAGGCAGAAATGTACACATCAGAAGGTAACAGGAATATGGCTGAAGAAAATTATATTAATTATCATGCTACAAAAATATAATAACAGGAATACTGTGAAGATACAACAGCACACTGTGAAATATTGTGAAGGTAAGTGTATATATAGGTAAGTTTGGATTTACTAACTTCATACATATACTTTCACCTTAAAACGAAAGTGAAAGTACAGTTATGGTTATAAATTAAAACCACAACACTGCTGAAAGTTGTGATGACAATCCATCACATGCACAATGACCATGAAACCCGTAACACAAACACCAAATGCAATGCACATGACCTCACCCTTCATGAAACAGATGCAATTACAAATGTTGTAATTCATCTTACAGATGACCCTAAACACTTTGTCAGAGATGAATATGAATGTAGTTTCATTATTTGGTTTGATGATGTGTTGTATTTTAATTCCATTTTGCTTTTAAGTATTATTATTCATTGATATAAATATTGTGAGGTCATAGGCCTTGCATATGTGCGAGTTATGCCTTGAAACGCTGTTGTGTGGGTTATGGATTGTGGGCCTAACCATACTTGTGAATATCAGTGGTTTTGGGGTCATCGTTCATAACCATAACAGGACTTCAACTGTGCTTGTTAACTGAACGTCTGTGGTTTTTCAAAACACGTGTAAAAGCATTACAACAAAGCCAACCATAACTTCACTTTAACCATTGGTTTTTCAGTGATGTTTTGCCACCGCTCCTGACCTGTCACTTTTAGGATCCCCCCTTTTCTTGCTCCCCACTTGAGGGATCTGCATAAAACTTGCCATAAATGATGAACTTTAAAAAAAAACATTTGTGCAGATTCGTCGAGTTGCGCCAAAGTTAGTGAAAAAACAACCTTACCTAAAGAAACTCTGACTTAGCCATGACTTTCGCCGCTCAGGTAATGTTCTAGTAACCAAGAGACATACTCAGCAGTGGCAGAACCGCAGCAGATACGTTAACGGTCCCTACTTTCAAACCCAGCAGGCCTGGTTCTGAGAGGGCGACAGCTGTCACTGGGCAGAAAGCGAACTTTACACTATGAATGAATGAACAAGTGAACATTTATAAAGAACAATAAATATCTACATGGGTTGTTCTGGTTCTAGACTACGAAAGAACAAATGGTAAGGAGATAGGAACAGAGGTGCATTGTCTGATGTTCCCTACATCCCAGATGTGTGGAAATCTGGCATCGATGGACTGTTAGCCGATTCATCGATTTGGCTGTAAAGGGACTAAATCAGCGGCCACCCGGCCGGGCACATTGGGGCCTTAGAGACGAGAGAAGAAAGATGTTACCTGAACGCAGGATTTGACATGGTATTTACCATCTAAAGTGCCTTTGAATGTAGAAGGCCAATGCCATTCACTGCCTAGTGACAGAAACTGCTTTAAAAAGACATCCCTTCAGGTCAGACAAGCTCTTCCTAGGTATACCGCCACCATGGTGGCCAAGCGGGACATCGCCGCGGCATGGAAACAGTCTGACCCCCCCGCCCCCCAAGTCTATCTAGATGGCGCAAGGGAGTGGACTAGTGCGCAGTGCAAGAGAAATCACTGTTTGAGACTAGAGGATGCCCAACCAAGCACTCAAGGGTCTGGGGCAAATGGTTGAACCAACTGTGAAGTATGATGGCATATGATAGAACGCTCGAAATGGGAGCGACATGTATGTTCGCGCATGACTACATTGACAATTATTCCATTGTATCATTTGCTATTGCTTACCTGTGCTGTATTGTTCTCTTTTTGTTTACACAAAAATCAATAAAAATGTAATATAAAAAAAAGACTAATGTTGCATTTTGAATTAGCTGCAGTCACCTTGTTTGTTCCGTTGTAAGCTTCATATAGATTGCATTGCAGTAGTTTAATCAAGAGTTTACTGTTACTGTTTGCGTCTTATGAAATGGAAGGCTATACTTACTTTAATGACTTCAAGAGAAAAATAACGCGTAGTGGTTATTTTCAAGACATGGTCTTGGAAAGACTATGAAAAAATCCCAACTGGAAGAGATAAAACAACAACAGAACTAGAGCTGAGAGAGCAGCAGCTCCTACTGGGAAGAAAAAAAGTCACCTGAGGTCCCTACTGGAAAAGATAAGACTAGAGCTGCTGAGAGGGCAACCAATTCTAAAGGGCAGATAGCAGGGCAGTGTCTACTGCTGCTGCTCCAAATAAGTAAAAATAGGTAACGACCTGCACTGGAGAGTTTCAGAACTGCACCTAAGGACATACCAACACTGACAGACAAGAGACAAAACTGCTGCAGAGAAGAAATCAGCCACTACTTACCAGAGTACCTAACTCACAGCCAGGCAAAAGGGGAGTTGTGAAGGTATTTTAAAGGAGATATGGCACTCCGAAGAGAACTAGGATGTTTTAGTTTGATCACTTGAATTCTATAGATGGTTGGCCAATCGTAAGCAGAATATCAACAATTGACCTAAAAAAAAGATCTACACCTTTAAAGGTAGCAGCCTATCAGGATTCAGGGCAGACACAGGGAATATAGCATGCTTAGGGGCTGCAAACAGGGAAAGACAGGCCAGTGTAAACTCATGAGATATGGAACACAAGACCGCTAACTGCATGGAAATCACCTACTCATTTCCTGGTGTTAAGGTCATGTCTAGGTCAACTGTATCAGACTCCTATCTGAGTTCATTCAGTGCTCAAAGTCTTCACCTGGAATCCTGTTAGTTGCACTGGCTCTCTTTGTTCAAATCAAACACAAAGGGGCATATTTACGTTCCCTGGCGCATCCCTGCATATCAGCAGGGATGCGCCAAGGAAAATGCGTCACGCAAGTTTACCTTTGCGCCACGTCCGATGCGCCGCATTTACAATGCGGCGCATCGTGGCGCAAGGATAAGCAGATGCGTGACGCATCTGCCGGGCGGAAGGTTGGCGCAGTGCTGAAGTTGTGTCGCAAGCGTGACGCAACTCCAGCACTGTTCCAACCTTCCCTATCCCTAACATGGTGCGTCAATCCTTACGCCTGCTTGAAGCAGGCGTAAGGATTTGACGCACAGCGTCGGAAAAGTGACTGCGTGAAATCTTGTAGATTTCACTACGTAACTTTTCCGAGGCGTTCCTGCGCCGGAACGCCCCCCCCCTGCGCAGGTACGCCCACATGAAACCTGATGCAGGTTTCATGTGGCGCAGGGGTTTACTACGTGATGCATCTCCCTACATGCGTCACGTTGTAAATATAGCGCAATGCGGCGCATGGTTTGCGTCACCCCTGCGTCACATGCGTGATGCAACGGCGGCGCAAAAGTGGCGCAAGGGGCTTGTAAATATGCCCAAAAAGTCTCACCACCGGCAATTGCTTAGGTCGCGTTCCAGCCCATCGTTTTTTGCCAACTATGCCACGTCTGAGTAGACCTAGCCATATTCAAATTAGCCTTGGTCCTGCTCCACTAGGAACATTCCTGGCTGAACTGACACACCAAGCTGACTGAGACCTGTATTACAGGCAAATCAAGATCGGTGGAAACATGTCCATCTCTGGGCATTGGTGTAGGTATTCAGGGACCGCAGGGGTTTTCAGCCAGTTTACATCCTCAGAACCTGACAGTTTTCCAGGTCAACCATGGGCCCAACGGAAAATCCCCTTTAGGTAAGGCCCAAGGCATAACTAAAATTCATGAAGAATTAGAGGTGGCTCGTCAGGAACAACCATTTTTGCTAAACTGATTTATTTCACTCGCACCTGGTGCAGCAAGTCTAGTTTGCCCTTCGCAGCCGATTGTCAATGCGGCAGTGAGAAGTAACACACCAGAGGCTAATAATAGTGAAACCGGGGAGCAATAGTGAAGTTTTGGCACCTTCTGAAAAATTTGGTTGGTGACCCCCATAGATTTCATGGTTCAATGCCAATTGCATTTTTTAGCTAAACCCCATTTTTTTATACTGATCCTTCCAAAATCACCTTTATTTTATCCTACTTTAACAAGGACACATTGATATGGGCTACATATCTTATTCTAAGTCAAAGTCCTTGGTTAAAAAACTGGGCACAATTTCTGGATCAATTCAAGGCAATCGTGACAAGAGACACGTCGTGCTATCCGTTGATGCGGGTTTATTAACGCTACAAGGAAATCAGGAGCTTGCTTGGGCATTCGTCAACACAAACACCGTGGACCGAAGACTCTGCAGCATCTGCCTTTTACCAAGGCCTGCAGGAGGAATCAAAAGTCGCCCTCTGGCTAATTGTACATCACTACATCTCCTGACTTAAGTGATCTAACTTTACAGATAGAAGCTCAACAGAAGCCCCGCTGCGCGGATCGCAGAAATATATGTAGTTGAACATGGGTTGCAAAGCCCCTGGAGCCTTACCTGAGGCACCTATGCAAACAGGAGAAACACAGAAGTTCACAATTATCCACAACTGCTGGCAAACAGCTGGGCTCATCCCTGAAAGACAGATCAGGAACAAGCTCATTGGATCCCAAAGTGCCTGTTGATGAGAGAGCACACTACTTCCTGCAAGTAGTTTTTTCCACAGTCAGAGGACCACTTACAGTACATGGGTTAGTGGATTTAGGCAAGGGCGGCTCCTCCGTAATGGCGAAGGAGTGTCTCCCCACTGCCCAAAGCCAGCAGATGATAAATAAAATGATAATAACACGAGGTTATTATCATTTTATTTATCACTGTCTGACATCGCAATGAGTATTGGGTGGGGTCGGGCCATGGCATAGCGGAGTAGTGGTGGGCACTTATAAGTGCGCATGTCAGTTTGGCCGGCCATCTTAGGCCGGCCAAACCGACATTCCCACTTATGTTTCTCCAACCCGGCTGTGTTCACAGCCGGGTTGGAGAAAAGCCACAGGCTCCAAAGCACAGTCTGAGTGGCAAACGAGGCCACTCAGACCAATCCTGGCGCTGCTCTCATGCTTGAGAGCAGCGTCTGGATTGGGTGCGGAGCCTTTGCCTTGAGGGCACAACCCCTCCCGGCCCGACGAGAGAAGCAGTGAGGCGGCCGGTGGCGTCAGCAGTAGCAGAGCGGCAGGTAAGTATTTTTTACTATAATTTCTTCCCCACCAAGCCCCCTGCCCCCCAACCCCCTCAGCCACCCTACCTCCTTTGATAGGCGGCGGCCGCCACAGGATTCAGGCGCTTCTGGATGCTTTATGGATAATAGGTTTAAGGCTGTGTTTGAGGTTCTCACTCAAGACAAATCTGTAAAAGAGGGTGTTAGACATGGCATTCTTGGCGTGGGCTTCCCCTGTATTTTTGCTGTTGCCTCCTGTGTTTTTACTGTGTGATGGACTTTGTTTTTGCTGGTCTAGATGCTTTGGGCACTTTGCCACTGCTGTTCAGTGCCAAAGTGCAAGTGCTCCCTCTGTAAATTGTTTTCATGGATTAGTGTTTCCATAATTGGCTTATTTGGTTTACTGTTGAGTCCCTAGTACAGTCCACTGTGTGTGCCCATGGCCTGTAAACCAAATGCTGCTAGTGGGCTTGCAGCACTGATTGTGCCAACCACCCAAGCAGGCTTGCAAAAGGGTCTCAGGCCTGCCATTACAGTGTCTGTGTGCAGTCTAGTGCTGCCATGTCGACCTGGCAAGTGCCCCCACTTGCCAGGCACCCACTTGCCAGGTCCTAACCTTCCCTTTTCTTACATGTGAGTCACCCCTAAGGTAGGCCCAAGGTACCCCTGTGGGCAGGGTGCAGTGTATCTGAAAGGTAGGACATGTCCTGATGTGTGTGGCATGTCCTAATAGTGAAATCCTGCCCATTTCGTTTTTCACTATTGAAAGGCTACCTGTCCCATAGGATAGAGTTGGATTTTATTAATAACATCTGATAAATATAACTTACCATTGGGAGGGACCAGATAGGAAAATGAAGTTTAGTATGCCTGAACTCAGAATCAAAAGATGCATCTTTTAGTAAGGATGATTTTTACATTCTTTGTTTGAAAATACCACTTTTAGAAAGTAGGTATTTTCTTGCATAGCCATCCTGTGTGCCTCTGCTGGTTTGTGTACTGACTGTATGGCTTTGGAGTGACAGGGACTGGGGATGTGCATTCTGTTCCGACAGCCACTTGGTGGGGTGGGGGGGTGAGGTGTGTCCTGCCTTTCCAGGGTGAGTCAGGGCTGGGCTGAATAGACCTGGGCTGCATTTAGAGTAGGTGGAGGAGTTTTCTTTTACACCTGAATGGGCCTGGTCTGCCTTGGACAATGCTGTCTCCACCTACTGCAGGGAAGCTGCACCAGAAAGGACATTACTGGTTTTTGCTGAGCACAGGCACTCTCTGCCTCCAGAGAACAAAGGATTTTGTACTATAAATGTTGAGGCCCAGACCCCTGAACTTTTGATCATTTTTGGAATTCAAGAGGAACCTCTGCCACGGAGAAGAGCTGGAAGAAGCTGGAGGAGAAGTACTGCCCCTTTGCTGTGTGCTGTCTGGGGTTGGCCTGCAGTAGCTGTTTCTGCCAAGGAGAGGAACTGTGTGTGTATCCTGCTTGACAAAGTATCTGCAAGGGCTTGAGGTAGAGCTTGCCCCCTGTTCAAGAAGTCTCAGGAACAGCAAAGACTTCACCACCCTTCTGGGCACCGACTCTGGAACCGCTGGTTTCAGCTTCCGCAGAAGAAAAGAGCAGCCGACTCTGCCAACGAGTCCATCGCTGGTTCTGTGTACCGCAGGCTTCGCAGAAGGGACCTCTGCACTTTGCACCACATTCTTGGTCTCACCGACGCCGCTGGGCGACCATCACCGAGCCGTTGCTTGCACTGCTTCCTGTGGGTACCGCACTCCGCATCGCCTCGCTTCACTCTGCCCGGACGTCACCGACACCGTCGCTGCCCGAACCGAACATCGACCGGCTCCGTCGCCTGCACTGTGACCTGCCAGCACCGCATGGAGCACTATCTCACTCCGCATCGTAAGCCTTGGCCTCACTGACGCCGTTTGTACGACCGTCACCGAGCCACTGCCTGCACCGCGTCGTGAGGACACTGCACGCTGCACCGCTTCCATTTTGCAACGCAAACGAGATGGTTGCCCCGACCGACCCGTACCAAATGGATCGGACACAAGAAGAGAGGTGCTGTTTACGAGTCTGTCGACCCTTTAGCTGGCCCATATCGACGCTTTCAGCTGGAACTGTTAGACAGCTGTTGTTTTCAGCATCACTGTAGCCCCAGACGGAGCTACCGGCTCGGAAGAACTGTGTTTTTCAGCTATTCTTACAAATTGAAGGTTATCTTGCAAAGTGACTATTTTTCCAGTATTGTATGTTGGATTGTTGTCGTTTTTGGTCTTGTTGGTTTAGATAACGTTTTGCTTATTTTTCTAAACTGGTGTGGTGTCCATTTGTAGTGTTTTCACTTTGTTACTGTATGCATGCACACATGCTTTACACACTGCCTCTGAAATAAGCCTGTCTGCTCGTGCCAAGCTACCAAGGGGGTGAGCAGGAGTTATTTTAGAAGTGTATCCCCCTTACCCTGACTAGGAAGAAAGGTCCCTACTTGTACAAAGGCACAAACCATTGCCAACTAGAGACCCCCATTTCTACCAAAGGGCATTTTGGTAATAGACTGCACACCTGTAACTTCTGTAACAGTGTGCAAGGGAACGTTAACTGCAAGTGGTTGCCATGAAAATCTGTTATGTAGACAAAATCTGTTTTGATCTTATTAATGCACCTTCATTCCCAATCGAACTTGGTTCTACATGACTGAAACTGCAGAATCGCCAAACTGAATAGAATCGAAACATTACTTTTTCTTCCTCTTTCTGTGAGTAACAGGGGCAAAATGTGAGGTCATATGGTAACAGCGCCTACTGGGCAGAGATAGAAGAGTAATTGAGGGGGTAACAGAGCCCTACTGGACACAGACGGAACTGCACCTGAGTGGGTAAACAGCCTTTCTGGACAAAGTTCAATTGAGAGGGTAACAGACCCTATTACCTGGGCTTTAAAGTGGCAGGTACTAAAAGATACTGAACCTCTTTATTTTAAAGAGCAGGTACCTGCACTTCTCAGCATGAGTTCTGTACTTTTAATCAGACAGTACCAGCACTTTTGGGAGTAGACATGCACTCATGGCCAGTGAGTACCCACACTTAGATACTTCCATCTCAAGCACTTCTTACTGGACAGCAGACAGACCTGCTGCTAAGCACAACTCTCACTGCAAAGGTGATGAAGGACAAATATACTATTCTGAAATGGTCCATGAGATGCTGGATTGAAACATGCAATTCTAAATGCAATTGGACAATCTTAAACTGAATTTCATCAAAATTGACTGTATGCCTGAAGTCTTTCAAGTCAACATTGAGTCCAGGATACTTTTTCATTTCTTAAGTGCTCCACAGAAGCACTCTGGAGGAATGCTGATCTTCGATGAACACAATAAATCAATATATAAATCTTCCAGATGCTGACTCGGGAGGCAAAATGGCAAGCATGCTTTACAGAAAACGAATTACAGCAAGAACTTCCAATGCCCTCTGCATGAACATTCTCTTTAAGTAAGGCAATATTGTAAAAAAATATCATAATAAATCATGTAACCTGCTCGCTTTTTCTGACATGATCTAACAATCTGAAAGCTGAAATAATGGTTATATCTGAAGGGCCTTTAAATGCAGAGTGTACGGGCCAGGGCGCTGTGACCCTGCAACCCCACCAGGCCCAGGTCACACCTCTCGGCAGAGAGGTGGGGGCACCCCAAAAGATGGAGCAAGGGGCGAAGAGAGAAGCACAAACTGGAAAATGTAGACAACTGTTAAAGAGAGAGAGAGAGAGAGACACGCCTCGACCCATAGGCGCTAAAAGTAAGTGTGGAGGGGGGGCAGAGGTGAGAGAGTGTTGCAGCACCCCGAAAATAACCATGCCGGAGTTCCGAAGGTGAATGAGCAATGAAGATGAGCTTAAAGTTTTTTTTAACTTGTCACATTTGTGTGTGTTCAAAGACAGAGGTCAAATGTAAGGCTGTCTTCTGACAAATTGCTGCTTATTCTTTTAACATGGATATTGGTGTTTACTTTTCTTTCTCTGACTGGAAAGAGAGAGGATTTTCTTAACTGAAACTGTTTGTCAGTCGTCCTAGAGTGAAAGGAAAGCCTGAAGGACGTCATTTTTTAATGCACAACAAAATTTAAATACCTATAGATGAGTTGTACAAATATTTCAAAATATATCAGCAGTTAGGAAAGCACAAATGAAACATTTTTGTCATTCTGAAGTGTGAAAGAAAGAAAAATTGTAATTAGATCAAAACGATTAAGACACTTTACTTGGTGATGTGCAAATGACAGATATTCAACGAAGCACGATTTCCACATATCATTTGGGTGCTATATAGTTTTATCAGTAAAACTATTTGTCTGTGCAAAGTTAGTGGTGATTTCAATGGAGAATGTGCTATCTGTAATTGACAGAGTGCTACCACACCTATGTTTATTATTATATGTGTGACAGTGTGTTCCAAAATTCACCACCAGCTACATACTACACCCATTCCACTCTCATGCCGAATGGGCGTGGCTCGTTTACTACACTTATTCTTTGTGTGACATGGATTTTTCACTATTCTTATGAGTTTAGTGATGTGACATTGATGTCAGCACCCTCACTTTGAAAATTGTTCCGGTACCACTGCCTAGACCAAAAGTCAGAGTGAAAGAGGAGGAAAATGAGTAGAAGGAAAGGAGACAATGAAACAAAATCCACAGGTTGCCAAATGGTGTGGCAAGTTTCCACTCAATGCTTCCTCCTGGACTAGAAGTCTTTCCTTGAACATATTTCTATAATATGCAGTATTTTAAATCATTCATTTTAGTGGCATAGTTGTGTGGATTTATTGTTCTGCAGACGCGGGCCCTGGATCCATTCGGGTGGACCCTGCTCTCACTTTCTAAAACACATGAGAAGTTAAAACAAGGCGCGATGGCTAAAACAGGTCTGGTCCAGCATGAGCAAGGGATGAGATCATACATAAAGGGCATTTAAGACTTAAGACATAGTGAGGGGTAGAATACAGCCGAGCTATCATACACAAGTATGAGTCCAGTCAATATTCTACTAGATCCCCATGACCCCACTACAGCGGCATTCTAAAGTCATTGTCTCTCTTCACCCTTTTACAATTTTCACGTCTAGTTTGGGAAGGATCTATATTTTCATACTGTTCACATTTTACATGTGTATGTTCACATTCTTTGAACAGCCAATGTGATTTTTGAGATGTTTTGCTGCACTGCTACCAATCAGCTCCCATCATGAACTAACACAAAGTCTGGAGTCTGGTCAAGCTAGTATCATAAGAATTTGTTGCAAGTTGGACCCAGTTTCATCACTGGGGCAGATCGCTTGTCGTAGACCATGGCCATAAGCAGAGATACCAACTCAAATTCCAGACTTATAAATTCCAGATTAAAAGAGGTTTGCTTTTGTACAGGCTGGAGACAGACATTGGCTTACAGAGCAGGACTGGCTGCAAAGTTAATATCAAGAAGGACAAGTCATCGTAGAGACCTCCCAGGAACCACCCAAGTTAATCTAAACCAAACTGCAGATGAAATACACAGTGGAATAAAACATGTTTGATCTTCAAGAATGTATCACTATCTCCCAGCTTGGCTTGGTTTCAGCAATGGGACAACGCATACACATATGTACAATAACCAAGGATTCTTGGCCCACCTAACTTCCTGATGTTTCTTTTTTAATCCCCCTCAGACCAAAGGCACATGGCACCAACACCTCAACCATGGAAAACAGGAAATGGTGAACAGCAGCACCATAATTTTGGTAAGAGACACTGGAAGCTGAGGATGTTTGCTGTAGTGGCTATGTGGGAGGGACGTAGATGTTTAGCCTATGCTTGAGTTGGAGAAACACATATGCCAACTTCTATTATGTACCTCTGTTTTTGAATAAACCCTGCCCAAAGGTTACTTTAGATATTCCTCTTTATTGAGGAACAAAGGACTACCCATTACTACGGATGACCCTAGTTAATGAAAAACAAAACAACGCCTTTGTTGTAACCGCTTGAATTATCCGGGTATCTCATTGAATTCCAAGCTAACCATTGTCAGCGGAAGCCCATGCATAGTGCATATTTCAGAAGCTGCCTGTATCGTTTAGTAAAGTCTAGAGGTTCCCATTTGCTCTTCTCTATATTGTTCTAGCCATCTCCCACCCAACAATAAGGAGCACATTGAGGGGGTTGATGGAAAGGATAAGGTTACGACTCCACTAACAAAGGAAAGAACTCCGATGTCCACAATGGACCTTTGATCTTAAAAGTTGGCTTAGAGAATGTCACTGAACCAATGGTCCATGGTTATAATCACTCATTGGCCTTGTGCATTTAAATCACCCGCATGTAAGGGGCAATAATGGTAATTTTATTACTTGTTATAATCATATAAAACACTGAGATATATTAGTAGTGGATTAATGATGGCAGGAAAGGGAAATCAAACTCCTTATCTATTTAAATTTTTGTTTCTCCTACAGATGGTCTTCAAGGAAGCAAGGAAACACCCATCATCCACTTAAAGCGTAAGTGTAGGAGCTTTAGATTTTTTCTGTACCTACCCAAGGTACATTGTACAAAAGAAGACAATAGAACTGTAAGTTCCATGTGGAAGAGGGAGTATTATAGTGGATCTCGTATCACCACAGAGCTTTGTGAACCTATCCTGTTATCTATCTATCTATCTATCTATCTATCTATCTATCTATCTAGCTATCTATCTATCTATCCATCTATCCATCCTACCAATCCATCTCTATTCTCAAATATTTCCCTTATTATATACCCATCTTTCTACCTATCTATATATCTACCTGCTTACTTGTCTATCTGGGAGACGGGTTGTCTACCTAATACCATCTAATATCTATGTTCTGTATCTTCTTCTTTCTAAATAGTAATGCAGATACATAGCTGTCACAATACATACTTCCCTTTCTATCACAAAATCAGTGTATCAATCACTGTCTATGTATCTACATCCCGATGGAGGTGCCTACATTTGTGCATGTTATTGTACATATCAATGTATCTAGCTACATATTGTGTATATATATATATAAATTAATAATAATATATGTTAACTTCTGGCAGTCGCCAGTAGGTAGTTACAGTTAGGACCTAGTTTCCATAGGAAGAGTGTTTTTTCATTTGCCAATAACTTTGGCGCAGTTGGACTAATCTTCGCGAAATTTTCTAAACTAGTACGCCACTCACTTTAGCTGCTGTGTTGAAAGTTTCGGGGTGATCTGTCAAGCAGGGGACGAGAAAACTCTTTTTCTCCATGCAAATTTTGATAGGAAACTTTAGACACGGCTACAGCCGGAACTGCTGAACGGAATTACACCAGATTTGACAAAAAGGTAGCTCTTGGTCCAGAAAGCACTCGTTTTGTTAAATGGTGTAAATCCATTCAGTAGTTGCTGAGAAATGTAAAGATTTCTCAGATATACAACTGTGGCCGCAGTGGATCAGCGAACCCTCCCGATCTCGTGCCTGAGATCTGATTGGCTGCCAACACTTTAAACCAGGGAACGTTGGCAGCCATCTTGTGACTCGGTTGAACGGAGTCACAAGAAAAACGTTAAAAAAAAGAAAGGGGGACAGGTAGAAACACCTTGACCCCTTAGGCCTATTCAGGGGGTCCCACAGGGACCCCAGGGCCAAACAAAAGCATATTTTTATAAATTTTCAGTGGGATTCGCTGTGGATCCGCGAATTCGGACGAAAATGTAAAAAAAAAACAAAGCGTTCATTTACTTTAGGCCCCCGGTGGGCCAGGTCCCGGGGGAAATTAAAAATAAAGATGCGGGGGCCCACGCTGGCCCCCGCAGCCCCACGGACTGCCTCCTCCCCAGGGATAATAGTTTGAAGTGCGGGGTGCAACATGGCCCCCCTGCAGCCTCGGGGACCACCACTTCCCCGGGGCTATATTTTATTGTAATGCGTGGGTGTTCTCCAGCCACCCCACGCATCCCCGGAGGCTGCCACCTCCCCAGGGGCAAATTTTATGAAATGCAGGGAAGCCACGCGGCCCCCACGCAGCTCCGGGGACCGCCACATCCCCCGGGCTAGTATAGTAAAATGTGGGGGTCACATGCCCCCCGCTGCCCCAGGGACCCCCACCTCCCCAGAGCTATTTAAAAAATGTAAGGGGGGCTGCACAGCCCCCCTCCTGGAGCCGTAAATGGCCCTGGGGACCGCCACCCCCCAGGGCCGACTCCAGCAATGTCCCGGGATGCCCACCCCTGGGACATTGCAGTTGCTATGGGATGGCGGGAGCACTGCTCCCACCATCCCATAGCAAATAAGTGCTCCTGTTTGAACAAGCAAGAGCATTTTGCTCTCGCTTGTTCAAAGTGGAGCACTTCGCTTTTTACACCCACGGAGCTGCATGCCAGCAGCTCCCCCCGTGTTTGCAGAGTGGTGGAGAAAGGGGGCACGGCCTCTGACCACCTCTCAGCAATCCCGCTGTGTGGGACTTACTAGAGGTAACCGGAGGGCTAGGTGGCCCCCAAGGACCCTCAAGAGCCAAGGGGACTTCATCCCCCAAATAGTAGTGCACCAGGAAGCATGTTTGCAGAGTGGAGGAGAAAGAGGGCGTGGCCACCGAAAACTTCTCAGCAACCCCACTGTGTTGGACTTGCTGGAGGTAACAGGATGGGTAGTTGGCTCCCAAGGACCCTCAATAGCCAAGGGGACATCATTCACCTACTAGGAGTGTGTCAGGAGGTGCGTTTGCAGAGCGGTGGAGAAAGTGGGCATGGCCTGCTATCAGATCTCAGCAATCCTGCTATATCGGACTTACTGGAGGTAATAGGAGGGGTAGTTGGCCCCCAAGTTACCTCCAGTAAGTCCCACACAGCAGGATTGCTGAGAAGTCAGAGGCCACGCCCCCTTTCTCCACCACTCTGCAAACGTGCCTCCTGGCTCACACCTAGTTGGGGAATAAAGCCCCCTGGCTCCAGAAGGACCTTAGGGGCCAAGAAGCCCTACTGGTACTTCCTGTAAGTTCTAAGCAGCGGAATTCCTGAGAGCTGGTCTGAGGCCCAGCCCCCTTTCTCCACCACTCTGCAAACATGACTGCTAGTTAAAAAACCTTAGAAATTCACTAAACAAAACAAAGGTTACAGGGACGTTATAGTTAGGAATTAGCATTTAAAAAACCTTAGAAATTCACAGAAAAAAACAAAGGTTACGAGGATGTTATAGTTAGAAAATAGAATTAAGAAAAACCTTAGAAATTTACTAAAAAAACAAAGGTTACAGGGACGTTATAGTTAGGGTCAAATTTTACTCATACAAAACGAGAGAAATTCAGCCCTTATAGTTATCTGAGTTAATTATAACTTGCGCCCCCACAATGCATTGCTTATGACCTCACATATTACATTACTCATGACATGGTCAGTGACATCACTGATGACGTCTCAACATCCCACCACTACGTTTGCCTTTCTGTGCCACCTTCCTACTATTTCATTACATTTTCCTGTGTTTCCCACCTGAAGGGTTGAGTGTGGGTATTCCATGTTGGGTTTTCCTTCTTACCAGCTGGACACAAGGCTCAGACCTGTGGGTGCAGCTAAGGTATACACCTGCCACAGTGAAGGGTGGAAGCTCTTTACTCACTAGGCTACAGAGAGACGTATAGTTGGTGGCATGGGAGACTGAAAGCAGAGAGCAGAGAGCACCACTTGAGTGAGCATGTGCACTGCAACCAGGATATTCATTCATGTTTGTTTCTGTCTGTGATGCCTGCCACAATGTATTCATCACTCTTGATGAAACATGCTCACACGTAGATGCCAGTCTTCTACTTCACAACCTGGCAACTGAGCTCTGAGTCTATTAAATATGGCCACATTGTTCCTTTTAAACAACAATGAAGTTTACTATACGTCTTGTATGTTTGGGTTTTGCCTTAGATACATACTCAGTACCCTACCGACATTGTGTTACATGAACTTGCGTCGCTGTGACAACGTTCCTGCTGACATCACTGCCACAGCTTGATTTTTTATCAATGTTCTATGTCGTGTTTGTCTTACATGTATGTATGTGAACTGTCTGGCTGCTGGACATGGTACCAGACAGTTATTCTGGTCCACTATTTGGGACTTCCTGGTTGATGATACGTCCTCACACCAGGAGCATAATAACTTCATCTCTTTCTGTACCCCCCTTTTTCCCTTGACAGGTTGGACCTTGAACCATACACACAGTAGGTAGCACTTTAGGGGCACCAAATATGTGTGGGGTAGTTAATCATTATATTTTCTCGGTCCTGATGAAGCACCACGGATCCTTAAGGCCACTAGATAGGCTCGAAACATGTTGACCAATTACTGAGGGAGAGACCTGATGGAGGCTTCTCACTCATGACTACAGGGTACTTTTCTTTATCCATGTTGTACACTGACTACCAGGGTTCCTTTTAAACCTTTATGGAAGCATCTGCCTGTAATATGTTTTTATTCCTGACAGGGCGGTCCACTATTATAGGATTGCTTGAGACCTCCCCAGTCAGTTTTAATCCACAGCCACGCACTCACTACTCCACTGCACTTACCACCTCGCTTGCATTCATCATACGGCAATTTCTAAAAGAGATCTCTGCTAAAGTGACCCTTCGGGGGACCCGTAGGGCATTGCATTGCTGGCCCGACGAGGAGCACTGTCCTATGATGAAGCATGATATCCCCTTGGGGATGTGTGAGGGCAACATGAAACAGTCTTGTTGACTGTCTCCATGACCTCGCTCTGGTCACACACTTCCTGTTCAGATTCTTTCTCTTCTCACAGGAACAGGAGCCCTTTTTTTGAGATTGTGATCTATTTTTAGGAGCACGGGCTCTGGACCTTCTAATCCAGCTCCCAGTCCCCCCTTTTTCCTCTGTCGAGGAAACCAGTTGAGACGTTTTTCTCTTTTGCCCCAGAGATGCCTGCCATTAAGACATCACCGCTTGAGAAGTTTAAACTTGTACCTGTGGCCCACTGCACATCCCAAGACCATCTGTGGCTTTGCCTTGTGCGCTCTGCCAAGGATTGTATACACATTATCCAGACTAGTTGGTTCCTGGCTTGCCCCCTCCCCCCATCCACCTGCAGAAAGCCCTGGAAGAAGCTAAATTGCTACCTCCCCCCTACCAGATCATCAAGACTGTAAATGTCTAAACTTTAAAAGGACACCTGGGGCTGGCCTAGCTTGGAAAGACTGACAAGGAACTACTGGAGGCCATATGCAATGAAATCCCGGTTATGATGCTTTACTCACTGGCACAGACCGCACAAGGTGATATACGACCATCACAAGAATTAGGGCCTGATTTAGATCTAGGCAGATGGGTTACTCCATCACAACTGTGATGGAAATCCCGTCCGCTGAAATATAAATTCCATAGGATATAATGGGATTTATATTTCGGCCGACGGGACATCCGTCACCGTTGTGATGCAGTTACCCGTCCGCCTAGATCTAAATTTATATCTAGTTGGGGACCCACCAGTTTCTTTGCCTTGAGGAAGCCCATGCTGTATCAGAAAAAGAGAGAAGCACTTGTTGGCAACAAAAGACTGCACATCAACCCATATCTCAGATTTATTATACTTCAGTGATAAACCATAAACAGGATGTCATTGAGGTGACTATTGGAAATGATCAAGAAATATTAAAGCACTACAACTTAAAATGATCTGAGATCTGAATGATTACATAAAGTATACAATTTCAAGAAATCCTCAGAGGTGCCCTGCACTAACCCTTTCACTGCCAGCTCAGAAAGACATCCGACGAAGACTTGGAAAACCCAGTGCTGTTGTTTCCTTTGAGGCAGTGCCAAGTTTAGAATGCTAGATGGAACCCTGCTGAAGAGCCTCTCTGGGAAGGTTGTAGATGGATTGCTTTGAGAGGACATCTACTTGACCCTGATGAGCAACATCAAAACCCAGCTACTAGGAGCTCAATGAAGAAGAGCTGGAGGGGCATCGGGCCCCAAGAGGAAGGTTTACACCGATAGACTAAATTTTACTCTGTCGGCGTAAACCTGGCGGTCCACCTGACTTAAAATTGCACAGGTGGACCAAAAGTTTCGCGAACAGGGTACTCTATTCCCCAAACTCTAAATTGAGCGCTTAAGTTTTAACCTCATCAGGGGCACCCTGAACAAAGGAAGTCTGGGGTTTGTAATACCTACAAACGTTTTTTTAGTTTTTGGATTATCATATTACCGAGCAAAAGAAAAAGCTCACAATAAATCAAAAAGCAACAGTGATGCAATAAGCCCAACCTCCCTATGCCTAGTTGGCAGAAGTACAAAGACATATTGTAAAGGATCTAAGTACCAGGAGACAGAGATTCCGAGAATGTCAGCCATTCCCCCCATATTCTGTGGTGTTTATCCAGACATCCCCTGAATCTGCAGACAAATTTGCCTGCTGCAGTGGTAAAGTCCTTTCCCCGGGTCCATTTGAGGAGTGTTGGGGCCCGTTTGGAGCGCCAGTGTTGGGCAAAGTCCTGCTTTGCAATGATGAAGCCAGGTCCAGTCAGCCGTCTACTATGGCGTCTCCTACCCCATGCATCCAGCCGGCCCAAGAGGACCAGCTTCGGGTCAAGGGGAATTGCCCTGCTCAAAATCTGAGCGAGGGTATTACAAATCCATGACCAGTATGTTTGAATGATCGAGCAGTCCCATACCATATGAAAGAAGGTGCCTGATGGGTGCAGACACCACTAGCATGACAGTGGCAGAGTGCCTCTCATCATATGTAGCCGCGAGGGGCTGCAGTGCACGCAGTGGAGGTATTTCAGGTGGATCAGATGGAGTCTTATCAATATGGCCAAAGATGCAGGGCCCATTTTAGGCTCCACCCAGTGTTTGTCATCTAAGGGGCCCAGATCTCCCTCCCATCTCTCCTGCAGATCTGTCATGAGTTTGGGAGTATTATTTACTAGTGAGTGGTAAAGGCTAGAGATGCCCTTTCTGACTAAACATGATTCCAAACGAGTGGGCCTCCAGATGGTTGTGCAGGTAGAAGGGTGATGTGGTGTCAAGGGAAGCTACAAGGGCACTTCACAGCTGTTAAAAATGAATGAGCTGTCTTGTGCCTAATGTAAGCGTCTGTAAGGCGTTGAAAAGTGCACGTAGACGCGCCTGTCCAGATGTCCCTTAGTAGTGAGATGTCAATGGAATCCCAAGCCCAAAAGCCCTCCAAGGCGCCGTTTGGGATAGCCAGGATCCAGCCCAGAGCTGCGTCATCGCCATCAGCGTCCCGTGCCACCTGATCCATCTCAGCATTTCATGCCAGGCAAGGAGGGTTGTGCGGGTACCCGGATGCAGGTCAGTGGGTGCAGTGCATACATACAGAAGGTTGCGAGTCCCATGATTTTCCAGTTCGCTGAGCTCCATTGCAATAGAGAGGCTGTTGCAGTCTGCAAAGAACCTCTCAGTGATGGGGAGGAAGTGGCTGGCCCATTCATATAAGTGAAGGTCTGAGAACCGCAATCCACCTTCATCTGGGTGCAGCGGGAAACATCCTTTTCTACGCGGCCAAAACTACACACTACCTTTACAACACGGGCAAAACAACGTGTTGTTACCATGAGTTCCAGTACTACGTGTTCCATTACCATGCAAGTCATTACAACAACTTGCATTAGGGAACATGTTGTTGGATTTTAAATCCAACACCTTCCCTACTGTTGCACAGACTGCAGTTGGAATAGTAATATATGCTATTTCCAAAGTCCAGCGCTTCCCTAAGGCAAGTCGTTGTAACGACTTGCGTGGTAATGGAACGCTTGGTAACAACGCATTCATTGTAATGCCCGTGTTGTAATGGCATGTGTTGTAAAAGCTTGCGTGCTTACGTCATACATCCGGGTGCAGCACACATTTGCGGAAGGAGATTCGGGGCTGGCCTCCGGCACAAATAAAGCGTACAACATCAGACTGTAGTGCAGCGGCGGCTGGTCCATAGGGGCGCCGGAGCGGCGCCCCACTACGCATCATCAACACAAAAAGAAACTGCTCACTGCAGTTCGGGCAACAGGAATGTAAGCAGACGAATTGACAGCTTTCACAATTCGTCTGTTTACATTTCCGGCCTGTGCTGCACTCGGGTGAAAGTGTGCATGTCAACGCACAGCGCACGCAGGCGAGAGCAGGAGTCCAGAAGATGGACTGCGCATGCGAGAGAGGAGCGCTCTTCATTTCAGCTCCTGACTCGCATTCACAAACCATTAGGTATGCTGCGCATGCCTAGTGTAGTGCAGCCGTCTGAAGATAGGATCCGGCTCGGGCGGTGACGTGTTTTTCACACAGTCGCCCCATGCCCTGTCAAATGACAGGATACAGCCGAGCGCAAAAGAAAAGAGCGGGGAGAAGTTAGTTCCGTTGCACGTCTTGTATGGAGAGGAGACGTGATGCGACGCGGGACCGTAGGAGATGCCTGGTAAGTTTATTTTTGTATTTTATTCATTAAATTAACCCCCCCCTCCCCGCGCATACCCCCCCCGCCCCCCCCAGCCCGAGTCATGCCGGCCGCGACTGTTCAAGGCCATGTCTTCATTCACAAGTACCTCTGATGTCTTGGCTCCTAGATTCGATTGACATATTCAAGGTTGGGCCTTGCACTCTGTGCAACAGTTACACTACGCATCACCAGATCTAGAACTTTCACCAGGATGATAGGGCCTTCTTGGTGGCTTAAGTAAACGTTTAGAATTTGCTTCCTCTCCTACGTCTGGTTGAAGCAAGTCTACCAAAGATTAGTGAAGCAGACAGTCATTGCACTACTAGCTTACGGCAAGGCTGGCTGATGTCTTCAAAGTTCAAAGGCTCTTTCTACACTTGATATAAATAATGTTTTTAATAGCGATACGTACCACACTGCTGCCATTTCCAAGCGCTATAAATAACAGATATTATTACCTATTTTACGGTAGTCAGTTTACTCGTAATGATTCAATGCCGTGCCTGCCCTGCCAAGCTTGACACATGACCTTCAGAACACTGCATTTTCTCAGCTGTAAACATCCAGCTCACTGAGCTATCCCGCTGTCTTAATTAAGCACTTCTACAGTAATGCAGCGACGGAGTTGTGTGAACTTCCATTCCGCTGGGATTGTATCCATGACAAACACATTGGCAGTACATACTTCCATTCAAGTTGAATACCTGAGCTTTTCCTGCGTGTTTGTGAGGGGCTGCACAACTACCTGGTGCAAAAGAATCTTTTTTTCCACCGCTCTGAAGTTTAGTCACCTTCAGGCGCACTTCGCCACATGGTATCCAAGTTGGTACAGAGGCCAGTCCACCCTGGAGACAGTTTTTGGCATTACGGAAGCTATACAAGTATGGGAGTCTAAGCATCAACAAAGGAAGAAAGAGTGGCTCACGTTATTTAACATTTGCAAGATTTTCAAAAGAAATGATCCAAGGAAGTTCTGGGCTTATATAGACACAAAACATAATGGATGCGCCTTTAAAACAAGGCAATAGTATGTAATTATGCACCTGGGAAGCACACGTCTCAGCTCTCTACCGCCAAGTTCAGCAAACAAACACAGTCATCAAGTCTTGTAGAAAAACCCAGTTTTGTTGTGTGTGTCCCGGGTGCATTGTAATTCCGGCCGAATGGGTAATGACCCTCCTCTCTACGGGCCACATTACAACATTGGTAATTCTGATGTCCTAATGACGTGCCTAAAATTACTGCATCGCCAGGATGAGAAATTAGCGGGGATTTACAGAAGACGTTCTCTGCGTGCACTGGGTGGATATGTAGATACCATGACTGCACACTGTGTACTGCTTGGAGATGCACCATTTGGCCACTATTTTTTTCAAAATGTTCTGGAGGAGAGCTCCCTGCCCCCCCTTTATGACAGTCGGGCTCGTTGGCTATGTCGCTCAACACCTGGCACTCACCACAAACTTTTACGCCCTACCACTTTCAAATGTCACCAGCCGCCACTGCTGTAGTGTACGGAAAAAGGAGGTAGGGATAGGGTATGGGTAGTTTTGTAAGGTATAAAAAAATCTCAGCAGTGAGACCATCTTAAATTAGCTACGAACTTTTGATGTTAGTTGAGCCCATTCTAACTAAAAGAAACATGTCGGTGATGAGATGGGACCCGGTGTTGAATCAAGTAACAACCTGCGAATGAGGCTCTTATTATCCATCTAAAAAGGCACATTACAAGGTTTCCTTATGTTATGTTATGAGGGTTCACGCTGAATTGTGCATGGGGTCGCTAGACTTGCTATCACATAATACAAAAATAGCCCCCAAATAAACATTCAAAATCAATACGAAAAATTATGAATAAACATTAACAACAAAAATACATTTTCACAAGCTTCATCTAAAAAAATCATGGCAAAAGTCGAAATTAGTATTAAATGCTGCAAGAGAAAACGAATCCTAAAATCTAACATAAAAACATAGGGATCAGAACAAAGTGAAAAATATCCCAATGAAAAGGAAAAATAAATCTGACCATATTACTTTAAAGCTCACTGGGGAAACATGGCGCAATATCTAAAAATAACACTGACGAAAATGAATGGTAAATCACCTTTGCATTAACAAATCAATGTAAAAATCAGAAATAGGAAAACGAATGGAAATGGTTAAAATAGAAGTACTGCAAAATTGTTGAGATTTGGGCATCTCCCAGTAGCCTACTTTGGAACATTTGATAGATATATACGTCATGTGATTTTCATTTGTAAGGAAATTATGAAAATCTAAAAACCTTGACTGGGACAAACCTGGTACCAACCTGGAAGTGGTTAGCACAAGACCAAGGGGCATATTCTCAAGGACTCATCGCCGATTTAGCGGCAGTTTTCCGCCACGAAAGTGGCGATAGATTTATCGCCCTATTCACAAGCCTGAGCTAACAGCCGACATCGTCAGTTTACCTGCGATAGCTGCCGCTAAAAACATCGCCATGGCTGACAGCGACAACTAAAGCTAATCATATGCAGAGTAGGCGTTCCCGTGCAAAAACTCACGATAACACCACTTCGCGATATTCTCAACGACCAGCCAGATCGGCGATGCGGTCCAAAAACAGGCGATAATGCACGTTAGCAGCAGGGACTTAAGACCTGCTTTTTTCTGGTCTTAAGTAGGACGAAAACCTGCAGTATAAAGGGAGCCCAGCCCAGAGCCACATCTGAAGACCAACAGATGCCATTGAGCTACTGATCATGCAGCTTGGAGACCCAAGAGGGCCACAACACCCACCGCCACCACACCCAGGACCACCTCCATCCCCAGGACCACCCCCTCCGGACTACCACCGAGGCAGCGCAGAACAAGACAGCGGACTGAATCGCGGGTTCCTCTTCTTCTTCTCCTTGCCCTTCTCCTTCCCCGAGGTCCCTGGCTGGTCCTCCGGGGGGTTTGTGGTGTTCTGGCTGGCCTCTGTAGTTTCTCCAGCTTCCTCCATTGTGCTTCTCAGTTGCTTCGGTTTTGTTTTTTTGCAGCTTTTATGGTGATTTTTCCCGCCTGACGTGGGAATAGCAAGCCTGGCGCTACTTATCGCTGATATTTTTATCGCTGTTGGGCCCATCGCCACTTTTTTCAAGTTCGGGTTTCCTTTTTTATCGGCGTCCCGGTAATTTTAACGCGGACATTTGACGCGTTATCGGGAAACTATCGCCTGTTGCCGGCGTGTTGAGAATACGCCGTTAACACGGCGTTAGTTTCCCACAATAGACGGCGTTATGTAAAATTGCGTTAACCTAGGTTGGCGATAATTATCGCCCGTTCTTGAGAATATCCCCCCAAATATCTCCAGTGTGAGCAGAATGTGCAAGAAAATGTCAGCTGAAAAAGCACAGACTATAACAATCTGAAAGTTGTGGCTGTGTTTGGAACCCATGAGCTTGGACACTATTATGGTGAAGTTTCCAGGTATCCAGGTACATTTGCTATAAACACAAAAAAAAACACAAAACATAAATAGAAACTTCAAAGAAGTCCCAAGTCAAGGATCTAGGCACAATTTGCTGTAGGTTCAGTGATTTGATTTTGTGGGGTTCCCTTGGCTCATATACATATTAGGAGTCTGGAATGCATGGTACTTCCTACGCCACACCTTTCAAGGGCGCACAAGCCCTCAATCTGGCAAACAAGTGTTGCCTGTGAGTAAATGCCCCGTGCATCTGGAATCCAGTTTGATCATGGAACAGATATTTTCCAACAGAAAAAATCTATGTCCGATTCATCGTATAGTCACTGCCCCATGGGTAATGTGACCTAGTGTATCACCTACATCAAAACTTTAACAGTGAACAAGGGACATGCACTGCCTTTTAAGTTAAAAGGCCTGCTTTAGAGTTTGGCAGATAGGTTACGCCATCACAAACATGAAGGCTATCCCACCCGCCTCATTACAAGTGACACAAGATATATATTGCACTTGTAACAAGGCTGGATGGCATCCATCTTCTGTATTTTCATATCTTCATTCCTATTCTCACTTTTCTTTACAGTTCCTCTTCATTGTTAATATTTCATTCCTAAATTTTCCTTCCATGTTTTTTTCCCTCCACTCTTCTTTCATGTTCTCTGCTTCATTATTTTCCTCCCACTCTTGAATGCTTCCTACCTCTCAGTAGGTTCCCTCCCCTTGCTATTCTTGTGGGATTACCTTATTCATTACATCAATTCTATTTCAATTGTATTGCTCCCTTTTCTACTTCCCTTATGCTTCTGACTTGTATTCCTTCAAGCTTCTTGCTTCCTCCCACTTCATTTGCTCCCAGGTTAGTTTATTTTCCTCACTTCATGCTTCCTGTACTTTCTTGCTAGTTTTATCCAGTTTCAATTTTGCTTCTGTCCCCTTGATTTATGTTTCCTCTTCCTTCACACATTCTCTGCCCTCTGTGCTTCCTCTCTCCCACCTTTATGCATCTATATATTATTTATTGTCTTTATTCCATTTCCTTTCTTAACATTGCTTTGGATTCCTTCCTCTAGCCCCTCACCCCCTCTGCAAGTCATTACATGGTACCTTGGGATGACCATGTGCTTTATCAACCCTATAATTGAAATAAATCATAACGGCAAGCACACAAATCTTACAACTGACACTCTGGAACCTCTAAAGCCAAGAGAGGTGTTCACATTTAAATAAAGACTACCATAATGCAACCCGGGGGAGGTGGGATACAATCCTGTTCACTGGTGCCTGATGCAGGATACGTTAATTGCATTTGTGTAAGCGTAATGGTGCCACTGATGTGACAAATCATTCTTTTCTCTCCCTGATCAGTCAGCGATGAGCCGCAGAAAAAGACTTTACTGTGGAACCTGTCCCATACATTCTCCTACAACAGAAGCATCTTGTACCAGGATCATGGGAGTATCGTCTTTGTGGAGCCCGGCTTCTACCATGTCTACTCACAGCTGACCCTCATAGTCACCACAAATGGGACATTCAGATACCAGCTCAAGCAGAGGACACCACATCTCACCCATCTTGTTACTCTTGGATCCACTGTAGCTCAGGGTAATGTTTCCCAGAACATTGCTTTGGCCCTCAGTGGGGCCTACTGTTTTGAGACTGGTACAGAGATCTATATCGACATCGACGTCGAACATCCTGTAGATGTCCAGCCACAGGACTCCAAGACTTTTTTTGGAGCCTTTCAAGTTAGCAATGCTAGATCCTGCTCTAAAATAATTACATAGAAAACAAATGGGAAGCCTTGGAAGCCTGCATGTGAGGTGGAGACAATAATATCTGATAGCTTGGGCAGGTACGCCACATTTAAGTTGGTGTCAGATAGACTGGGCTGAGTATACTGACAACCATGGTCTGCTGAGCTGCTTCTTTTGAGGTTTACTGAGTAGCTTGCTTCAAAACTATACGGTGTTCTCCTGTCCAAAACTGATTAAAAAAAAGGGGTGTAAATGATCACCATGTGATAACACCTTCCCAAGCAAGAAAGCTTTCCTACTCAATACTCAATAATTTTCATTTTTCATGCATGTGAACTGACATCTCCAAATTAGGAACATCTCAAGACAAGGTCTAATGAAAGCTGTTGGTCTCACCTCCATGGCAGACAATTGTCCTTCTATGTTCTGTCACATGATTGCCTTCTGGAGGCTGAAGAATTTTCCTTCAGCAAGTCTGGTTCAATAATGGTTTCGAAAGTACTTGAGGTTGATGATCAACTGCTCGTTGAAAGGTCCTGGGGGCTGGCTGAATTGCCTGTATTTTCCTCTTTACGTTTGAGTCTCATGTTGGGGTGAGGGAAGCGTCACACCTCTACACTCTCAGAGCATCTTTGACAGATCAATGAAAAAAATCAGAAATAGGAAAACTAATGGAAATGGTTAAAGTAGGAGTACTGTAAAGTTGTTGGCACTTGGGCATCTCCCAGTAGCCTACTTTAGAATATTTGATACAAATATACGTCAGGTAATTTTCACTTTTAATGAAATTACGGAAGACCAAAACATTGACTGGGACCCATCTGGTACCAACCTGGAAGTGGTTAGCACAAGACCAAATATCTCCAGTGTGAGCAGAATGTGCAAGAAAATGTCAGTAGAAAAAGCAAGACTATAACAATCTGAAAGTCGTGGCTGGGTTTGGAACCCGTGAGTTTGGACACTATTATGGTGAAGTTCCCAGTTACCCAGGTACATTTGTTATAAACACAAATAGAAACATCCAAGCAGTCCCAAGTCAAATCCCATCCAAGGTTTTCCGAGGGCCCAGTGACTTGATTTTATGGGTTTCTCTTGGCTCCGATATAAAAGTTTCAGAGCATCTCTGACAGTGGTGATCAAAATCGAATCTTTGCCAAAAAAACAGGGATCGTTCCCTTTATGCTTGCTATTGGGGTTCTCGGAATGTGAGCAACCAAAGGATTTTAGATGGAAATGGGCATCTCACACTGGGAGTCAAGGACCTGAGTGATGGTTACAGCCAACCAAAGTGGTCACTAGAAGAAAGAGGGTCCTAGCATTAGTGTTCTCCACTCGTTTCTTCACCTAGATGTGCTCTGACATCATCCACCTCTTTGATCACATCTGCAAGACCCCTCTTGCAAGAATGAACCATAGAACACTGTGGAAACCCAGGACCTCAGTCTCGCGGCTGAGAACCTGGTAGGTTCTGCCAGGTGAATGGCGCCCAGCAAACAGCCCAGCGCCCAGCAAACAGCCAGGTCCCTAAGCTGAGAGGTCTTCACCCTACTTGCTTTTCCTTAGACTTCTCTTGGTAGCGTGAATTGTCTTTTTATGTATTCCCAATGTGGTGCCCGATCATGCCCATGAGCGCAATGTGCGTTAGATGTTTTGATGTTTATAATATGTAATTATCTAATTTTAATTATTAATATTATATAAGTATTGTATTTATTTTCTTGATGTTGGTTCTAAAAGAACACCAAATGAGGCTGTTGGTTTAACTGCTGAAAGGCAGATTGGTTTTATGCCCAGAAGAAAGACTGTGAAATAAAGAGTTTCTGTGATCTCGAAAATATAGACTGAAAGTGTGTGATTTTTGAGTTGATGGAGTCCTCCCTTGAGAAGGAATCAATATTAGGGGTCTGAAAAGAGACTTTAGAATCAATTCTCAACCTGTTCTTGAGTTCTCCCATAAGGGAGGGACTGCAACAGAAGGCCCTCATTATGGGCCAGATTACGAGTTTGGCGCCGTGGGAGCAGGACCGCCCCGCCGCCGCACCGCCAAACCCGTGTGCACACCACCTGCCATATTGTGACTTTTTTGTTCACAGGCTGGCAGTTCTTTGGCGTTCCCACAGCGGTGCCTATGAAATAGGCACTGCCATGGGGACCTCAAAGGCAGTACCTGCACGGCATGGACTGGTAGTCCATACACCCCCAGGTACTGGGCTGCATGCACACAGGGAAGCACAACATGTGCCCCACTGCATGCACCACATGACCCTGAGGCAACAGGCAGGGCTCCCTTTGTTTCCTCTCGACCACGGTTTTCATGGAGGAGGAAACGCCATGAAAACCGTGGCGGAGAGGTAACTCGTAAAATGTTTTGCGGGACCGCAGAGGTGCCGCCAAGCATATTGCGGCCTCAAAACTGCTGCACCACCGCCAGGGATCTCTGATCCCTGGCGGTTGTGGCAGTGCAATGGCGGGCCGACTGCCCTAGTTGTATTAGGGTGGTCGGAAGACCCCCACCGATGCGCCCTTGCGAGTATGGCGATCCATAGACTACCAGACTCGTAATCAGGCCCAATGAGTGGCCTCTTATTTCTTAAAGGATTGGTAGCATAATTTACCACCCCATCAAAATTATGAGATTCGCTAGAACGTCTCTTTATGTTTACATGGAGATTGTGCCCGGTGTAAAGAGACAAAAACTCTCAATGAAAATCCAGGAAGAAGGAGGATTTATTGCAGAACCAGTCCCAGGATTACTGCTTCCTCAAGAAATGTCTACTTTTAGGGTCCACTTGTATTCCCATGGCAACTCCGGCCCTACCAGTATCCCTTGTATCATAATAATGGCCAAAAGAGGTTGATGGAATGTTTGAATTAATCTCAGCCATTGATAATTAAACTTGGCTACACTCCATTCTATCGTGTTTTAATTCATTGTGCCATTACAGACAGGAACCAACCGTATTTAAACCAGTCCTCAGCCGGCCTTATAATGGACTATCGAGACCAAACTGCAAGACTTCTGAATGGGAACACAAGAAATCCCAGACCGGTTGCACCATGGTCCGGCCTCATCAGTGAGATCCACAATGAGGCCTACGGCAATTATCATTGACTCAGATTAATTTCATCGTTTTACACACTAGTCAGAGGAGTTCCGTCATTAAGCCTGCTCAAATCTCGTTCAGAGTGCCCATTCTTAGGGTGTGAGTGATGAACAGTCCGTATATCCTCCGCAGCCACAGAAGAGCATGTCTCCTGGTAGCAGATAGGTTCTTCCCCACCCCATTTCAATTAGATCCACTGAAGCCCATCAGAACATCACGAGGCTCCAGAAAACCTGGCTCTTCCCCTACACCTGATCTGCCAGGAGTCTTCACCTCTAGGGTCAGTGTCAAGACAACCTCAGATTTCTAGAGTGACCCTGGAATCCAGCTTCCCAGAACACATAGGAAGGAGCTGGTAATATTAATCGTGTATTGTGGTATTATTTCCACACATACAAAAAATCTCCAACAACACACTCTTAAATAACCAAATGTGACTGTCGGACCACTGGCAGAATATCGGAACCAAAAATATCGCGTGGACAGAATATTGTGTCAAAAATATTGAGGACCAAAATATCGAGAAGGTGAGTGCAAAAAGGTAAACATAGATTTACTATTCTTAACCCCTTCTGTGCGCACGACGGCTGGGAGCCGTCGTGTGCAACAGTGCTCGTGTGCGCAGGACGGCTCGCGGCCGTCCTGGCACATGGCACCGGAAATCCCTCTGGTGCAGGCACCGGAAATCCCTCTGGTGCAGGCACCGGAAATCCCTCTGGTGCAGGCACCGGAAATCCCTCTGGTGCAGGCACCAGAGGGCTTTCTTTTTCTCCTCTAAAGCCTCGGGAGCTGGGGAAGCTCCCTAGCCCCCCCCCCCCCGTTTCTGTGAAATGACGTTCAGCGCGCACGTCGCGCTGACGTCATTTCATAGAAACCAAAACGAGCCTTTAGGCTCATTTCAGTTTCACTTTCTACGTGCTCAGGGGGCTATCTCAGCCCCCTGAGCACGTAGAAAGACGGGAGGGGTATCATTGGAAAGGGGAGAATCTCCCTTTCCAATGGTACCTTCCCAGTGGATCCCTGCTTGGGGATCGCCCCAGGAGGGCGATGCCCAAGCAGGGATCCACCCACTAGACACCTTTGCCCCCCCCCCAAAAAATTGGCAAAATTCAGTCTTTCTGCCCCCCCCCCTTGGGGGGCGGAAAGCCCACTAGACGCCAGGGATTTTTTTGGGGGCAATTTTTTTTAGGGTGGGGGCTGCCCAAAACGGGCATGCCAATGCCCCCACCCCCTGCCACAATTACAGCCTTTCTGCCCCCCAGGGGGGCAAAAAGCCCACTAGACGCCAGGGATTTTTTGGGGGCAATTTGAATTAGGGCAGGGCTGCCCAAAACGGGCATGCCAATGCACCCACCCCCCACAACAATTACAGTCTTTCTGCCCCCCCTGGGGAGCATATGGGGGCAGGAGCCCCCAATCTGCCCCCCAGGGGGGGGCAGAAAGTCTACTAGAAACCAGGGATTTTTTGGGCAATTAATATTAGGGGTGGGGGCTGTACAAAATGGGCATGCAAGTGCACCCAACCCCCGGCAAAAATTACAGCCTTTCTGTCTCCCCTGGCGGGCAGATGGGGGCAGTAGCCCCCAATCTGCCCCCCGGGGGGGCAAAAAGCCCACTAGATGCCAGGAATTTTTTTGCCAATTTGAATCAGGGGTGGGGGCTGCCCATAAAGGGCATGCCAATGCCCCTCCCCCCGCCCGCAAAAACTCCAGTCTTTCCACTCCCCCTGGGGGCATATGGGGGCAGTAGCCCCCAATCTACCCCCACCCCCGGGGGCAGAAAGCTCACTAGAAACCAGGGATTTTTTTTTATTCATGTAGGGTGGGGGCTGCCCAAAATGGGCATGACAATACCCCCCAGAGAAATTCCAGTCTGTCTGCCCCCCGGGGGGCAGAAAGCCCACTATGCACCAGCGATTAGGCTGGCTTTTTTTATGCGTGGGGGTGGGGGCTGCCCAGAATGGGCATACCAATGCCCCCACCCTCCCAAAAAATAGCCACAGTTTTTATGTCCCCCTTGGGGGCATATCGGGGCAAACTCCCCCCTCCCCCCCGATTCCCCCCCAGGGCGGCAGAAAGCCCACTAGGCACAGACTTTTTTTAAGCAATGTGCCTACCTGTGGATTTTGGGCCCTAGCGCAGCTGGCAAATAGGGAAACCTAGCAAACCTGTATATTTTTGAAACCCAGACACCAAGGGGAATCCCGGATGGGGTTACTTGTCTGGCTCTCATCAGGTTCTGTTACCCAGAATCCCTTGCAAACCTCAAACTTTGTAAAAAAAAAACATATTTTCCTCACATTTATGTGGTGGAAAGTTCTGGAATATGCATGGATCCACAAAATTCCACCCACCCCGCATTCCCCAAAGTCTTCCAAGAAAAATGGTACCTCACTTATGTGGGTAGGCCTAGTGTCCGCGACAGGAAACGGCCCAAAACGCGACGTGGACACACCACATTTTCACAGTGAAAATGGACCCTTTTTTTGCAAAGTGCCTAGCTGTACATTTTGAACCCTAGCTCTGCCGGCACCTAGGGAAACCTAGCAAACCTATACATTTTTGAAGACTAGACACCCAGGGAAATCCAGTATGGGGTTACGTGTCTTGCTCTCACCAGGTTCTGTTACCCAGAATCCCTTGCAAACCTCAAAATGTGTCCAAAAACCACATTTTCCTCACATCTCTGTGGTGGAAAGTTCTGGAATCTGTGTGGATCCACAAAATTCCACCCACCCCGTGTTCCCCAAAGTCATCCGAGAAAAATGGTACCTCACTTGTGTGGGTAGGCCTAGTGCCTGCAACAGGAAACGGCCCAAAACGCAACGTGGACACACCACATTTTCACAGTGAAAACTGACCTTTTTTTGCAAAGTGCCTAGCTGTACATTTTGAACCCTAGCTCTGCCGGCACCTAGGGAAACCTAGCAAACCTATACATTTTTGAAAACTAGACACCCAGGGAAATCCAGTATGGGGTGACGTGTCTTGCTCTCACCAGGTTCTGTTACCCAGAATCCCTTGCAAACCTCAAAATTTGTCCAAAAAAACACATTTTCCTCACATTTCTGTGGTGGAAAGTTATGGAATCTGTGTGGATCCACAAAATTCCGCCCACCCCGCATTCCCCAAAGTCTTCCGAGAAAAATGGTACCTCACTTGTGTGGGTGGGTCAAGTACCCGCGACAGGCAAAGGCCCAAAACCTATTGAGGCGACATCAAAATTACCTATCACAAAACATTCTGGTTTTGCAAGGGGGGTCCCATGAGTTTTAGGCCCCGGGCTCAGCGGCCATCTAGGGAAAGCTACCAAACCCACACATTTCTGAAAACTAGACACCTGGGGGAGTCCAGCAAGGTATGGCTTGCGTGGGTCCCCCAACATTTCCCTACCCAGAATCCCCTTCAAACCTCAAATTTAGCTGAAAAAATCACATTTTCCACATATTTTTGGGTGGAATCACTGTGCCGGCACAAATGTCCTACCCCACAGCGTTCCTCTCAGTCTCCCGAGTAAAATGATACCTCACTTGTGTGCGTGGGGCAAGGGCCTGTGACTGGGAAGAGAACAAAACATAGGGATTTAGGGTATAGCACCGACAATTCTAAGCACTACATTTTTTTAAAAATGCGTTTTTAGCCAATTCTGCATTGGACAACCACACAAGTGAGGTATAATTTTACTCAGGACACTAAGGAGAATGCTGTGGGGTAGGACATTTGTGCCGGCACAGTGATTCCACCAAAAAACTATGTGGAAAATGTTGTTTTGCAGCTAAATTTGAGGTTTGCAGGGGATTCTGGGTAGGGAAACGTAGGGGGGGATCCACGCAAGCCATACCTCATTGGACTCCCCCGGGTGTCTAGTTTTCAGAAATGTGTGGCTTTGGTAGGTTTCCCTAGATGGCGGCGAGCCCGGGGCCAAAAAACCAGGTCACCCCCCCAAAACCAAGTAGTTTTGTTATAGGTAATTTTGAAGTCTCCACAGCACGATTTGGGCCATTTCCTGTTGCAGCCATTATGCCTACCCACACATGTGAGGTACCATTTTTATCGGGCGACCTGGGGAAATGCTGGGTAGTAGAAAATTTGTGTCAGACCAGTGATCCTACAACTTTCTCACACAGAAATGTGAGAAAAAATAGATTTTTTCAACAAAATTTGAGGTTTGCATGGGATTCTGGGTAGGGAAATGTTGGGGGACCCACGCAAGCCATACCTTGCTGGACTCCCCCGGGTGTCTAGCTTTCAGAAATGTGTGGGTTTGGTAGGTTTCCTTAGATGGCCGCTGACCACGGGGCCAAAAACTCATGGGACCCCCCCTTGCAAAACCAGGTTGTTTTGTGATAGGTAATGTTGATGTCGTCTCAATAGGTTTTGGGCCCTTGCCTGTCGCGGGTACTTGACCCACCCACGCGAGTGAGGTACCATTTTTATCGGGAGACCTGGGGAAATGCTGGGTGGTAGGAAATTTGTGGATCCACGCAGATTCGAGAACTTTCCCACACAGAAATTTGAGAAAAAAGTGATTTTTTTCAGCTAAATTTGAGGTTTGCAAGGGATTCTGGGTAGGGAAATGTTGGGGGACCCATGCAAGCCATACCTTGCTGGACTCCCCCGGGTGTCTAGCTTTCAGAAATGTGTGGGTTTGGTAGGTTTCCCTAGATGGCCGCTGACCCCGGGGCCAAAAACTCATGGTACCCCCCTTGCAAAACCAGGTTGTTTTGTGATAGGTAATTTTGATGTAGCCTCAATAGGTTTTGGGCCCTTGCCTGTCGCCGGTACTTGACCCACCCACACAAGTGAGGTACCATTTTTCTCGGAAGGCTTTGGGGAATGCGGGGTGTGTGGAATTTTGTGGATCCACACAGATACCAGAACTTTCCACCACAGAAATATGAGGAAAATGTGTTTTGTTTTTACAAATTTTGAGGTTTGCAAGGGATTCTGGGTAACAGAACCTGGTGAAAGCCAGACAAGTCACCCCATCCTGGATTCCCCTGGGTGTCTAGTTTTAAAAAATTTATAGGTTTGCTAGGTTTCCCTATGTGCCGGCAGAGCTAGGGTTAAAAATCTACAGCTAGGCACTTTGCAAAAAAAGGGTCAGTTTTCACTGTGAAAATGTGGTGTGTCCACGTAGCGTTTTGGGCCGTTTCCTGTCGCGGGCTCTAGGCCTACCCACACAAGTGAGGTACCATTTTTCTCGGAAGACTTTGGGGAATGCGGGGTGGGTTGAATTTTGTGGATCCACACAGATTCCAGAACTTTTCACCACATAAATGTGAGGAAAATTTGTTTTGTTTTTTTACAAATTTTGAGGTTTGCAAGGGATTCTGGGTTACAGAAGCTGGTGAGAGCCAGACAAGTCACTGCATCCTGGATTTCCCAGGGTATATAGTTTTCAAAAATGTATAGGTTTGCTAGGTTTCCCTGGGTGCCGGTAGAGCTAGGGTTCAAAATCTACAGCTAGGCGCTTTGCAAAAAAAGGGTCCGTTTTCACTGTGAAAATGTGGTGTGTCCACGTTGCGTTTTGGGCTGTTTCCTGTCACGGGCACTAGACCTACCCATACAAGTGAGGTACCATTTTTTCGTAAGACTTTGGGGAATGCGGGGTGGGTGGAATTTTGTGTATCCACGCAGATTCCAGAACTTTCCACCACAGAAATGTGAGGAAAATGTGTTTTTTTTTTACACATTTTGAGGCTTGAAAGGGATTCTGGGTAACAGAACCTGGTGAGAGCCATACAAGTCACCCCGTCCTGGATTCCCCTGGGTGTCTAGTTTTCAAAAATGTATAGGTTTGCTAGGTTTCCCTAGGTGCCGGCAGAGCTAGGGTTCAAAATCTACAGCTAGGCACTTTGTTAAAAAAGGGTCCGTTTTCACTGTGAAAATATGGTGTGTCCACATTGCGTTTTGGGCCGTTTCCTGTTGCGGGCACTAAACCTACCCACACAAGTGAGGTACCATTTTTCTCGGAAGACTTGGGGGAATGCGGGGTGCATGGAATTTTGTGGATGCATGCAGATTCCAGAACTTTCCAACACAGAAATGTGAGGAAAATGTGTTTTTTTGGACAATTTTTGAGGTTTGCAAGGGATTCTGGGTAACAGAACCTAGTGAGAGTCAGACAAGTCACCCCAACCTGGGTTCCCCTGGGTGTCTAGTTTTCAAAAATGTAGGTTTGCTAGGTTTACCTAGGTGCCGGCAGAGCTAGGGTTCAAAATCTACAGCTAGGCACTTTCAAAAAAAGGGTCAGTTTTCACTGTAAAAATAAAGGGGCATATTAGCAAGAAGAGGCGTATAATCATCGCTAACCCTGCTTAGCGTGATTTTTTTATCGCTGGCTATCGCTGGAATATATCGCCACGCTAACGCTGTATTAGCAACGATTAGCGCTATGGCGATGAATATTCCAGCGATAGCGGGGAAATGAGCCAACATCGCTGAAAAACCAGCGATGTTGCATGGAGAAGGGAGAACACCTTGCTGATACGACCCTGTGGTCGTATCAGCATAATCCACCCCCATGTTAGGTATGGCTAACACCTGCTAATTGCAGGTGTTAAATAAATGAGCGATGACCCGGTTAGCGCGACTTTTCACGTCGCTAACTGGGGCCATGGCCACCTTGCTAATAGGCGATAGGCCTGTTAGCGGGTGTTTCCCAGGTTTGTTCGTCGGGAACACCCACTTTGCATGTCATTAGCGATAAATATCGCTGACATGCAAAGCGGTAAAAAACGGGCGCTAATGCCCGCAAACTGTCGCTAACTGCTGTTAGAGACAGTTTGCTGATAGGGCGATATGAATATCGCCGCTTTAGCGGCAAAAAGTGCCGCTAAAGCGGCGATAGTGCCCTTGCTAATATGCCCCAAAGTGTGTCCACGTTGCGTTTTGGGACGTTTCCTGTCGCGGGCACGAGGCCTACCCACACAAGTGAGGTACCATTTTTATCGGGAGACTTAGGGTAACACAGAATTGTAGAGCAACTGTTCTTGCCTATTGACTTTCGATGCATTTCTGCCTTCCAAATTAAAGACAATGTGTAAAAAAGAAGTCATTTTGAAAAATGACCTATAATTCTCTTGCAAGTATGGGTACTCACAATTTCGGAAATGTGCAAATATCTACTGTTTCTAAACTCTATATTTTGTTCCAATTTCAGAAATACATAGGTGTCTTTCATACCAATTTTTCCATGTATATATTTTCCCAAATTAATTGCTATATACCTGGTACATAATAAAAAAACATTGCAAGACACTGCTCAGTTATTGGCTCTAGTCCTATATTTCCCCACAACCAGAAAGGTCCATCAGATGTAACGGTATATTGCTTTCAAACAGCTGTCATAATTAGAAGAAGTTACAGGTGAAAACGTTGACACAAATGGCTGTTTTTTTCAACTAATTTTCAATTTTTCCTATATTCAACTGTTAGTTTCTATAAAGAAACCTTGAAGGATCTACACAAATGACCCCTTGCTGAATTCAGAATTTTGTCTACTTTTCAGAAATGTATAGCTTTCAGGATCCATTATTGCTTTCATACCCATTTCTACCATTAACTGGAAGGAGGTTGAAACCACAAAAAATAGCAAAAATAGGCTATGTCCCAGAAATATGCCAAAACTGTGTAAAAAATTTGGGAGAATATTAGCAACAAGTTGCGATAATTATCGCAAACCGCGCTTAGCGCATTTTTTCTTTTTATCGCCGCCTATCGCTGGATAATATCGCGGAGATAACACGCTATTATCAACGTTTATCTCCAATGTGATAAAATATCCAGCGATAGCGGCGAAATGCGTGAATATCGCTGGAAATCCAGCAATATTCACGCATTAACACCATGGTGGACTTAGCCTGACAATCCACCTCCCATTCAACAAACAGGTAAGTCATGTTTTTAGCAGGTGTTAAATTCTAGCGATATTCGCGCTTAGCGCAACTTTTTTTATCGCTTCTCCTGCGTTGCTAATAGGGGGAAGTTGTGTTAGCGACTGTTTTTAGTCGCTTTTAGTTGGGAACGCCTACCTTGCATGTCATTAGCGATAATTATCGCTGGCATGCAAGGCGATGGGAAAACGGGCCGCTATCGCCAGAAAGCTGTCGCTAACGCCTGTTAGCGACAGCTTGCTGATAGGGCGATAAAAAATCGCCGCTTTAGCGGCAAAAAGTGCAGCTAAAGTGGCGATAAAGCCCTTGCTAATATGCCCCTTGGTTTTCTGACAAAAGTCTGCTTGTCCCTGAAAGCTGGGAAAATGGTGATTTCAGCCCTACAACCCCTTTGTTGATACCATTTGCAGGGAAAAACCAGACGCTTTCATCTGTAACCCTTTTTTCCCATTTTTAAAAAAACAAACAATTTTGCTATATTTTGGCTAATTTCTGGGTCCCCTCTAGGGGAATCCACAAACCCTGGGTACCTTTAGAATCCCCATGATGTTGGAAGAAAAGGATGCAAATTTGGCGTGGATACCTTATGTGGTCAGAAAGTTACAGGGGCCTAAGCGCGAACTACCCCAAATAGCCAAAAAAAGGCTTAGCACAGGGGGGGGGGGGAGGGCTAGCAGCGAAGGGGTTAACTCTACAATTGCGTACCTTGAAGATATATATATCGTCAAGGTACAGATATGTGGAGTTAAATTCAGCACTCATCTGACATACGCTCTCAAGTAAGCTGGAGAAAGTCGGGCCCTTTGATCCCTAGAACTATCCCCAGATCCACCTTCATCTCTAACACCAAATCCCACTTCGTTCATACTTTCTTCTCTTGATCAGCACATATCTTGTTCCTCCATCAACATGAAACTATTGCCCCCTTCTTCCTCCTGACTCACACTCTCCACCTTTCTGATATAGGCAACCCTCCTACAATTCCACTTTTCTCCATCCATTAGTAAAACATGAAACATATGCACTTCCTCGACTTTAAACGGACCTTTAAATTTCCCTTGCCTCCCACATACATGTTCCATTTTAACCTTCATCCAATAGCCAATAATCGCTCTTTCACTCAAATTTTTCTTCACACCAATTCCTCTGCCAACCACTTTACTGTGGATGTGTAGCACATTACTCTCAGGCTCTACCACATGTATTACCATTTTCTTTAACCATACAGGCACTAACTTAGTGTTTGGCTTCTGTCCTCTCATAACTATAAAGAGAACTCTCCCTGCTACACTATGGCTAGTCGTGAGGTACGCCCAAAACCTATCACCAACCAAATTATCCACATTAATCTATTGACTAGAGCCAACTGGATTGCTACTTTGACCGTCCTATTAGCTCTCTCCACAATACTGTTTGCTTGATGGTTGTAAAAAGCAGTGCGTAGATGACTTATACCACAGAAAAGCAAATACTCCTTAATCTCATTCGATATTATCTGAGCACCATTATCAATACATTGGAGTACCCTTCCTCTTTAAATACTTCATCTAATGTCATAATAGTGGTTTGCATAGTTTTTTTCTCTTAAGGACTTAGGGCCAGATGTACGTCCTGCCAATTAGCGGGTCGCAAAATGTGTCGCATTTGCGACTCGCAATTTGCAACTCGCTAATTGGGATGCACAACAGTGTCTGAGACACTGTTTGCGATTCCCAATGGGGTTGCAAATTGCATGCCTCATGCATATTAATGAGGCTGTCGCAATTTGCGACCCCATTGGGAATGGCTGGCACTCCCAGGGATGGTGGCCTGCTGGGGTCAGCAGACCACCATGTCTGGGACTGCTTTTAAGTAAAGCAGTTTTTTTAGGTCTCGCCTACGCAGCGCGCATGCGCTGCATAGGAAAGAGACCTCTTGAAATCAATTCAGCTTTGCAGGCAAAAACGTGCACGCGTTGCATTGCTTTCAATGCAACGCGTGCACGTTTGGCGATTCCCTTGCGGGAGCGAGAGGCGCCATATGTTAGCAATTTGTTGCGCTCGCTCCCGCAAGGGAAAAGCTGCCTGCTCTCGGTCGCACTCCCCCCCCTCCCCGTACTTGCGCGAGGCGCGCGTGCTTGTTTTTTCAAGTCCTGGGACCCTGATTGAATTGGGACCAGACCTGTGCTTACTTGCGCAGGAAGCCTAACTACTGGAGCCAGAAGAATGGTGGCCGGCTGCCCGCCTTCTTCCCTGGTCACTCATTTTCTGCTCTGATCGTTCTCTGCAACCCGTTTGCCCAATATTTGGAGCAGCGCATTTGGACAGTGTGGAGAAAGCCTCATGCAGTGCAAACATCGTGGTATTTCCAGTGTAGCTTGGGATCAATTTAGATTGAATCTTCAGAAGATCGTGGGTGTCTATGAGCAGGCGGGACAGGGTGGTGAGAAGGGATTTTATATTGCCTTGTAGCCCTATTTGTTCCCTGGATATTCCCTAAACTTTTAAATAAAATTATTTAAGGTATAATTAAATATTTTGCTATGGTAAACTTGGTTATTTCATGATGATGGTAATCACGTTTGTATGTGTAATCTTCTAGTAACTTCATTTATAGTAATTAATGTGGTTGGTTTCTGTATTGTTCTGTGCACCCTAGCCTAATAACAATAACTGTGAATGGGGGAGATACGATCGACCAAGTCTTCCATCCAGGCATTGATACAGCTGGCATTGGCCGACAGTCTTAGGTCAGAGAGTGGGTTCTGGGCTGGATGACAGTTTTTTGATGTTCCCATTATTGCTTATGTTTGTGAGCACTCTCGCTCAATTACATTGTCAAATTGCATGGGCAACTTAAAACATTTTAATTTAGGTCCATACTAACTTTGTATGTTTGTCTCCTGGCAGTTTTCCTCTAAATGAATGCCACCATATTTATTTCAAATTAAAGCTAGTTTATTCTGTTAGGGAGAGTCGCACTGTCACAGTTTTGATTGATAATAGAATTCATTGACCTCTGGTGTATCAGCATCGCTGGCTGGAGAGTTTGAAAGCACAAGAGTCCTCATCCCTTACTCGGTGTAATTCCTATTTGGTGCCAAGTTTTGGGAGGGCCTAGATTTTTCCGAATGCTGCTCTCCTAAACAGATCAGTTGCAATCTCAACACGAGATAAACAAAGTGGTGACTGACTCCTTATGACCTGCTTGTGTTAAGAAATGTAATCTGTGTAACAGCGGTGCCTGTCTGCAGGGCCACCGCTTGCTGATATTTCTTTTGAAAGTTAAGAGGAGAGGCAAGTGCCGTCATTAATGAGTGGCTAAGAGGTGATTCTTCTCTCCTCATCCACCTCTGCTCCTTTAAAGACCCACTTGCAGATTTAACAACACCCCCTGCACTGCCAGGCGACCGCTTGCCATATTTAGAGATGTATTGCTGGCCTTTTGGAGAGGTCTGTGCCTTCAGAGGAACTGCCATCACGGCTGATCCTCTGGAGGTATTGCAAGTTTGAGTGTCCGCAATGTTTCATACAGCTGCACAGCAAACTTGTTTTTGTTTTAAAAAAACAAAAACACCCAAACTTGGTTTTATTTTTGTTAGACAAAAAGCAAATGGCCCTGACACCTTCAGGATTTTCTCTTCCCAGGTGCAGGGTTTGTTTTGTATTTTTTCAGTTTAGGGCCGCCAGCTTTTTCCTGGTGATCCCAAACGGAGAAAAAATAAATACTTCACGCCATCTTCTCTCATTAATAATCACCTTCCCCGGTCTAAGGTTTCCACTAGGAGAGCCAACTGGAGCAACATTGAAGGTAAGATGACAGTTCGCACAGATCTAAATGGAGCCGGCGGACAGGGTACTCCGCTACTTCTGCAGTACTCTGTATGTCAACCTCTAAATAAGCACCTATTGTTCTATAAACCAGGTTTGTCATTCCGAAGCTCGACTGTGAAGAGGCGGTTTGTCTGGGTGCTCCTGAGACTAAAATCGAATGTCGGATTCTAGGTGCATAATAAAGATCATTTTGGAGGGCAGCGTGCTTTTTTTTATTCTCAGAATGAACGAACATATAAACGCACTAATGTATGCAGTAGTGCTCATTTCATGTTGGCTGACTGTACTTACTCTCGAAACCAAAGTCTCTCAGACAGTCCAACAGGCTTTTTTATTGAGTGATTGCAACATGTACTTTTCACCTCCCATGGTTTGCAGCAAACAGTGCAAGTACCGACAGTTCTTTCACTTTGCAAATAATTTACACCATGTTCAACACGAGCGCTGCTCAAAACATTCTGCTACACTTTTTTAATACAAAATATGACAAATTTCTCTCTGTTCTTTGATGGCTTAAGAACATGGATACTTAACGGCTGCTTTTACTTTACCCTGTCTAATGACAAGCTGGAAAGTGTTACCCTGCAAGGTGTATTAGGCACAGATTATGCAAATGTTTTGCTTTGACTCCCCCTCAGGAACCACTGACGTCCGTAGGGGCGAGGGCAAGGGGCACGCAGTACGCGCCACTGTTTAAAACCAGAGACGAAAGTGCAGGGGCCGTGCCACACTATAGCGTGGTGAGTGGCTTCTAAGAGCGGACACCTGCTAGCATCCTCTGCCGGATCCAATAGTAATGGGACTAAATCAACCTGGAAAGAAAAAATACTGCATCTGTAAATGTTGTAGCACCCAGGATAATGTGCTGCAGGGCTAAATACTTATAAGGTTCCAAAGGCGAGACCTGTTGGCTATGCCAATGCTTGTTTTTAAATGCAGCCCGTTTTCCTTAAAGGAAAACGGGTTGCATTTAAAAAATAAAAATGAAACTTTTCAGTTTCATTTTTTAAGGGCAGGCAGTGGTCCCTGCGCATGCTTTCACAAAGGGGAAGGGGTCCCTGGGGACCCCTTCTCGTTTGCGAGTGCTTTACCACTCTTCTGAGAAGGGTGGTAAACTGCGAGTGTTTTGCAACCGCAATTGCGGTCGCAAAACATTCTTACATAGCTTAAGGAGTCACTATTAGGAAGGAATGCCCTTGGAATACCCCTTCCTAATAGCGAGTCGCTAATCCTGTTTTGCAAGTTGCAAATTGATTTGCGACTCGCAATATAGGATTAGTACATGGGCCACAGGTTTTTTGCAGGCGCAAACGGGTCTAAAATCCATTTGTGCCAGCAAAAAACCTTTGTACATCTGGCCCATAACCACTAGCCACTTGAAATGTGCATTCACTAGTACCAATGCAAATCTCATCTCTCTGCTGAGATGTAGCAACGGACCAATGAAGTCTATACACACTAACTGGGACCCTTACTTCCCTCACATGGGACCTGCAAACCTACTAAAAACCATGTTCCACCTTCTTTAAAGTCTGTACATCGCTCTACCGATGATGATACATCGCCATCCATTCCTGGCCACCAAAACCCAGCTTTCGATCTCCTTTTAATCAAAGTTTTGCCTAGATAGCCCTCATGGGCTGAGTCTATGACTTTTCTGTGTAATCCACCAGGAGGTACAAACTTATCTCCCTTCATGAGCAAACTGTCATCATCATACACTTTCCCTTCTGCCACCATTTCTAACTAGAACAAGCACTTCATCCAGATCAGCACCATTAGCCATTTCCTTTTTCCACTCTTCACACGTCGCTGCACCTCCACTCCTGTCAAACACATCATTTACATTAACTATGACACATTTCTTCTCTTTTTCTCGCATAGTATCACCATCCATCTCTTCCCAATCCACTGAGAGCAGAGACAAACCAGCAGCCTTGACATTTCTCCACCCAAGAATGTGTTCCACTTTATAGTGATATTCTTGGGGTTGTGCGGCTAGACTGGCTAACCTTGCCAAACACTTGCCTACTCCTCCAGGTGATAAGATCTTAAAGAGAGGGGTGTGATCAGTGCTGACCAAAACAGGAAGGCCCCAAAATTAAGTCTTAAAATATCCCAATCCCAAGCTACTGCTAGTGCTTCACGCTCCAATACTGAGCAATTAATCTCTGTTTGGGTCAAAGACCATGAAGCAAATGCCACTATTGTCTCAGTTTTATCATGCAAATCGATGAAATTGCTCCGATAAATTTGTGTATAATTTGCATCAACTGTTCATAGACTTCTGTTTGATATAAAAAATAAAAAAAGAACCAAAATCCCACGAGATCAGGCAACATGTTTGACATGGTTAAAACATTGTTGTTGTCACTTTCCCCACACAAAGTTGTTATCTTTCCTTAACAGTATTCTCGGCATTTACATATTGTCCTGAAAACTCTCTACAAACTTTACATAATACTCTATGAGGCCAAGAAATTACCTGTTTTTTATTGGTTGAAGATAGCGTAAGTCTTATAGCCTCCAACAAATCAGCTATATGTTTGACTTCTGCTTCACACAAGATATAGCCTAAATATTCAACTTCACTCACAAGAAATCAGCACTTTCCTTTATGAAGTGTAAGTCCAGCTTCGCTTAGCCTATCCAATGCTTGCTTGAGCATTAAGTTGTGCTCCTCCACAGTCTTGCCAAATACTAATATATAGTCTTGAAAGTACTAAGGGGCATATCATCAAGGCCCGGCGATAAATATCGCAAAGCGCGCTTATCGCTTGCATATTTATCGCCGGCTAACTCTGGAATTTATCGCCCGGTTAGCGCGTTATCAACAACCCGCATCGCCGAGGCGATACAAATTCCAGATTTAGCTGCCAAATGTGCGATTATCGCTGGAAATCCAGCGATGATCGCACAACGATTGGCGATACGTTGTTGATAGGGCAGGGCAGACTTAGCCATTATATCCACCTTCCATTGGATATAATGGCTAAGTCAGCCTGAAAGCAGGCGTAAGGAAAGTAGCGATAACCACGGTTAGCGCTACTTTTCTTATCGCTCTGCAGGTTAGCTTTCACATTGTTGATAGGAGAAATGTCGGTTAGCGACATTTCTCACGTTGTTTTGGGGAGGAACGCCAACTTTGCATCTCATTAGAGATGCAAAGCTGGGCGTTAAGGGTAGGGGCGCTACGGCAAGGATTCACGCGATAGCGTGACCTTGTTGATAGTGCGATAAAATTATCGCCGCTTTTGGCCCGAAAACGGACGCTAAAGCGGTGATAATTTTATCTCGGGGCCTTGATGATATGCCCCTAAATATTTTCAATGCTCTTAAATACATTGGAAATCATTCTTTGGAATACACTTGCAGCCGAGGACAAGCCAAACAGTGTGTGTGAAATGAAAGGTTCTGTCCGTGGTTATAGATCCCATAAGATGTTTTGAATTTTTATGGAGCTAAATCTGATGGCAGGCACTCTTACGATCGTGTTTCGAGAAGTATATCGCTCGTTTAAGTAGCAAGACAAGTCAATTAATGTTTAGCAAGGGAAACTGTCAGCAACGATGCTCTGGTCACACTGCATAGGTCTACACACAGCCTCAATTTCCCATCAGCCTTTTCAGAAATAACAACAGGCAAAATATACAACTTGAGGTTTCTAATGGTTCTATAAACCCTTCGGGGCATATTAGCAATGCCTGGTGATAATTATCGCAAAGCGCAATTAGCGCTTGGATAATTATCGCCAGGCATCGCTGGTTTCTATCGCGGAGTTAGCGTGCAATCAGCAATGCTAATCTCCAAAGCGATAGAAACCTTGGAGAACAGTGTGAATATCGCCTGAAAACAGGCGATATTCACACTGTTCCCCAGTTCTGCTTGCTGATAGTGCGAGGGGACTTAGCCATGTAATCCACCTCTCATTGGATTACATGGCTAAGTCAGGGTGGGACCAGGTGTTAGCAAACCAGCGCTAAACGTGTTTAGCGCTGGTTCGCTAATCACCGCCCCTGCCTCGCTGATAGGCGTTAGCGACCTCAGCGACTGTTTCCAGTCGCTGTTAGGTGGGAACGCCTACTTTGCATGCCATTAGCGATAAATATCGCTGGCATGCAAATCGGCACCCAACACGGTCGCTATCGCCTACAAGCTGTCGCTAACAGCAGTTAGCGACAGCTTGTTGATAAGGCGATAATATTATCGCCGCTTTAGCGGGAAAAAGTCCCGCTAAAGTGGCGATAATCGCCTTGCTAATATGCCCCTTCATTCCTTCAACATTCTCTTTACCTCATCACACTCAATCAAAAGTGTCCTTCTCAACTTGTGCTGAACAGGTATAACATTTGTTTTTAAACAATTTTATGCACATACCCTTTCAGCTCCGCAATCCCTTCTCAGAAAACTCCCCTTGCACTATTAATTATTTCATTAATGGTAGTCTGGTGTCCTAGGATTAATTATTATGCGAAGGTCATATTGGGGGACCCATACAAGAATTGGCGGACCATTCTCTGCTACATACACTTTTCTAAGAATTGCCCTATCTTGAAAAGTTATCTCTGTTGAATAAGCTAAAATGTCAATCTTTTCACACTGATAACTTCCAGAGTTGATGTCTTTCGCCATCAATTCCGCCCCTGCCAATTCATAATGGAACATAATTTTTAGGTACTATTGTGTACATTGGCCTAGAATCAACCAGCAGATGATAAATTCTGCCTTAGATTATGTATTAAGTCTTCAGACATGTTCACAAATTAGTACTCCGTCAACAGTTCTCATAACCTTCCTATGAACTCATGTATGATTCCCCCCTCTGTGGTTGAGTGTTAAATTTATACCTAGACATTACTATATTTGTATCCTCAGCAAACCTATCTTCAAGTCTTTTCCACGCTTCATCATAGGTATCTGCGATTGGTCGACCATCAATGTCCAGGCCAATAGGTCTAAACCTAAATATATTAAGTAGTAATAAGGAGTAGTGCTTTTTTCCTGCTCAGCCCGAAGCCTTGTCCATCCATCACCTCAATATAGTTATCAAACATGTCTACCCATTCTTCCCATTTCATGGGTGGATTTTCATGTTGTGCCAACAATATGGGTGGAGGCATCACCAATGTTTTTGGTTCCATTGTGTATTCAGAAGTTGCTGAGAGAAGAAAAATGAAGCTGCAGAAAAAATAGTAAAATTATGCAAAAATCATCACTTTTTTCGAATTAGAGGCCAACACAATCCCTTTAATCTTCACTCCGTTGCCTGGTATAATCTGGTTCAATGAGAAGCTGGTACTTGATTACGGTTCTTTCCTTTATAGCAAGTGTAGCCCGGCACCACCTGTGTAGGCACAGTGCTTAGAGAAGTAAACGCGGAACAAAAGACGAGGTGCTGGTAGGGGCTTAAAACATAATGTTAAGTTGTTACCTTTATAAATGCGCCTTATGTGCAGCAAGCGTGAGGACCTTCTCATTCTCAGCTCGAATAAATCGTTCACAATATCAGGGCATGTGTATGGCTCAAGCTTGAACAAACAGCTAATTGAACCCAGCACATTAGACGTTTACAAAGACAATAGTATCTCAAGCAAACATTCATGTGGAAAAAAGCAGTTTAGGCACAATGAGGTTCACTGAGAGATGAGGCTCGCAGAGTTCATCAAAATACACACCGGGTGCTGCAAACATGGGCTGATTTATACACTCTGCCTGCCCTCTGAGTCACAGGATGGTCGATAGAAGAAAGTTATTTCTGAAAGGCACTTCTGAAGTGCTATTTTGGGCAGCTCAAGAAACTGGTGGCAGAATTATGACACATGTTGAGCCAAATCCAAGAGTACTTACATCTCCATAAAATAGTGAATGTTGTGAGTTCAATTTCCTTCTGAACCACCTCCAGGGTCATTATTGTCTAGAAAGGGCAACTATGTTTTCACACATCACACATACCCATGAGTAGATTAACTAGAGTGGTGCTCTCCCTTTACTAGGTTGCAGTTGCCACAAACCCTATTACACCAATCACCACAAAACCATTTGAGAGGAGGCCCTCAATCACTCCCATTCCTTCAGACACAGTGTCCACACTCCTTAGTGATGAACTGAACCCAAAAGATATTCATTAGGAAGTGTGGACATTGATGGAATCGTTCTGTCTGAAAGAATGTACATGGTGCATTAAGGAGACAAGCTTCTATCGTTTTCTCAATTGGGACCAATATTGATGTAATGTCTTTTTGATGGGAATAATTGAGCACCTCCAAAGTCAGTCAGATAAGCTGAATGGAACTCATCACCAAATTTTGTAGTGACGTACTGGACACTTTCATGATAAATGTTATACGTTTGCCCTGGCATGACCCGAGCGTGGTCCTTCCATTCCAGTCAGCTGTCAACTGCTCAGGAATGGAATGTCCACACTTGAGTCTAAACATAACACAAATGTTGATACAGAAGAGTTTGTTCCTGTCTTAAAGACATAACCTACCCCCGTTGACAAGGGATGAAACTGTCACACAACGCTTGAGCATGCTAGAACTGTGAGAATATTATTGTTGTAGTTTTTCTCCTGTAACTGTACCTCCTCGGATATGTAACTACAGTATCACTGCTAATGTACGTGGTTTTAATTTTACTTGTCGAAAGTCATACCTGATTTCAATAAAAAGAATTTATAAAAAATAAAATAAAAAAAAAGACATAACCTACGCACACACTGATGACAGTTGCAAACATTGCCTTAGGGACAAAAAAGAGGTCATATTAAAGAGTGAAGATCCTGTGACTATAGCCTCCCCATAGGGACCATGAAACATCATCTACACAGACAATGTGGACTCCTCCCTAGAACAAAGAACGGGAATAGTGTGACATTGAGCTTTTTTCATGATGGCTGGAAGCATTTCCCACAAAGAACAATACAGCACTGACTATATGTGACATTTTCCTATGTGATAGCTTTTTTTATTTTGGTATACCACATTGTAGCTAACTGTCCACATTTTGTGGCAAATGTATACAGACAGATGGTTGGGTGAAGTGGCACAAGGCCTCACGTGCATAAACACAGTTAGAATAAACAGTGTTGGGAACACAGTGACAATTCTCATTTAGGCTGTCTATTTTAACTTCTCAACTGTGGGTAGCCTTTCCTTTATCTCTATTAGAAAGTATGAAGTTCCTACAGCACACACAAAAATGCTGATATCATCATGGCCCACTACTCCATAGGGTGACATTTTGTTTATACTAATTGGCACAGTCATTACAAAATGTCCCCTTACAGTGTAAGCTTATTGTTTACAAAGATGGAGGCTTAATGTCAACAGGTGGATGGAGCGGACACATTTTGCGGCATATTAGTTTAGTCTTAGAGAAGTTTTACTGTCTCCAAACAATGAGGGTCATTACGATGACTGGCGGATCGCCACCGCCCGTATGGCGGTGGCGATCCGCCCGCCATTCCACTCCGCCCGCATGCCATTTCCCCCACGCCACATTACGATGGCGGGAGGGAGCCCGGCGGACGGAAAGACCGTCCGCCGGTTTTCCGCCGGTCCAACAGGGGACCGGGCGGAAAAGGGCAATAATATGGTGGCGGTGTCTGCAAGACACCGCCATCCATATTATGATGCTGGCGGTGATCAGCCTTTCCATGGCGGCGTTGCTGCCATGGAAAGGCATACGGTCTTTGCTGTTGGGGGCCTGTTGCGGGCCCCCAGAGTGTTGGGGGGTGGGAGGTGCACATGGGCATGGACAAGGTGGCAGGCACCGCGTGGTACCTGTCACCTTGTGCATGCCAATGCACGACGTGCATTCCCAGCATTGTGGCGGGCGGTGCTGTGAACACCGCCCGCCATAATGTTGGGAATAGGGGATACCACCGCCACCGTGGCGGTGGCATCCTAATACTCGCTGCGAGACCGCCGCTCCTATGGCGGACGGTCCCATTCACCGCTACGGTGGCGGGCGGACTTTGTCCGCCCGTCATCGTAATGACCTCCAATGTTTTGATTTGAAAAAATTAGATTAAATCAGTGGTTAAATGACAGGGGAAAGGGCTTTCTAGACAGTTGGATTCAGCAATCAAGGTTCTAGATGGAAATCAACTTTGAAGGCTTATTCTCAACATTGGAATTACTTTAAAACATGGTGTATATCTAGGACTATAGAACAGTGGCGGCTGGTGTTCTTTAAAAGTGGGGCGTAATCCTTGGTTCGAATTCCAATGAGCTTCTTTTTGAAGGGTTCTCTCACACTTTCTTGCACTAAGGGCCTCATTTACAAAGATTTGGTGTAGGGCAAAGAAGAAAGTCTTTTTGCTGTGCTGCCCTACGCCAAATTAAAAGGACAAGAATGCACCGTATCTACGAGATATGGTGCATTCCTGTCCTTTCAGCCACAATTTGGTGCCGAGCACCAACCCGAGCACTCTTGTTCTGCGATGTTGGCAGGATTGTTTTTGTTCAGGAAGGGACACCCTCCTGCACAAAAACAATCCATGGAGGCATTGTCCTTGTTCTATGTGTGCTGCACAATACAGCACACCTGGAAAGAGGAAAAAACTAGGAGAAATGAAAACCTTTCTCCTCATTATGCCTGATCTGGGGAGGCGTAAGGTTTTGGTGCTGTCTCAGGTTTTTGTGCCTTAGTAAATCTGGGGCAGCGTCAAATTCTATGGGTGTTGCATGGGAACACCCACCGCAATGCCCATGGAATGCCTCCATGACACAGAGTAAGGCATGCAGTGCTTTGCGCTGCCTTGACTTACTCCATATCTATGAAGCCATGCAAAGCCAAGCAGGGTAGCTTTGCGTCACCTCACAGATATTATTGAGAGGCATGCGCCACCGGAGCATCAAACAAAGTGATGCTACGGCGGTGTAGGCCTCTTGTAAATAGCCCTCTAAGTTTACTGTCTAACTGTGACTCACTTGTTCTCACTAATTCACTCACTTATTCTACTCTGACCCACCCTGTCTCACTCAGTCCCACTCATTCTCACTCATTCTGAATTACTCCTTCTTACTGTGCCTCACACACAGTAACACTCTGTTACACTGTCATTCTCCCTCCCTCACTCACTCACATTCATTCTCACACATATTCGCCCTTACTGTCACTCATTCTCACTCAGTCTGACTTACTCCTTCACTGACTCTCTCTCTCACTTTAACTCACACACATAGTCACACAGAGATGCTCATGGTTATGGCATGGCGCAGGCACCTTCATGCACCCGTGTCAGCAATCAAACAATGTCACTAGCTGCCTCAGTTTAGTGCTGGACCCGAAGCGGGTCTGCATGCTATTTTTATTGTACCAAGAGTAAATAATTATTCACTCTTGATACAATAAAAATGGACCACAAAACAAGGAGGGTGTAGTGTAGCTGTACAGCCCATAAAGGAGAGCCGCCACTGGTCCAGGACACCTATCCATCGAACTAATCCATTCTCTCAATCATCCATGCTTTCACTTATCCACCACCCTTTCATCCATCCATTCAGCCATCGTTTCAATCATCCATCTATTCTTTCACTGATCCATCCACCCTTTCGCTCCATCTATCCATCCTTTCACTTTATCCATCCATCATCCTCCCTTTGGCTCATCCATCTATCCACCCTTTCACTGAGCCATCCATCCTTACACCCATCCATCCACCCTTCATCCCATCCGTCCAACCATCCATTATCCATCCATTGTTCCATCCATCCATCATCCATCCATCCATCTATCCATCCATCCACTCATACATCCCTCCATTTACCCTTTCACTCAGCTATTCATCCTTTCACTCTCTCATTCATCTATCCATCTATTCAACCATCTATCAATTCACCCTTTCACTCATCCATCCATCCTTTCATCCAAACATCGATCTACCCTGCCTTTCACTCATACATCCATTGTTCTACTCATCCATCTTTACATGCATCCTTTCACTCATTCATCCTTTCGCTCATCCAGCCATATTTTCACTCCATTCATTCATCCACCCTTTTACACTTTCACTCATCCATCCAATCTTTCACTCATTCTTCCATCCATCCTTTCTTTCATCATCCATCAATCGATCCTTTCACTCTTCTATCCATTCACCCTTTCACCTATCCATCCATCATCCATCCACCCTCCCTTTAACTCATACACCCTCTCTCCCTTTCACTTTTCCATTCCTACATCCATCATTTCACTCATTCATCCATCCACTCACTCACCCTCCCAAGTTCATTATGAGCCATTGTCTGCCAACCTGCAGACAGAAGAGGCCCATCAAGAACCCCACTCCCTCTGTAGCTGCCAAAGGAGGCAGGGGGGTGAAGATGCCCCTGGTGCAGAGGCTTAACTGCACACTTCCCTCTTACTCCACTAGTGCAATTGTTGTCCGCAGTTGGTTCCTTTCTTCTCTTGGGCCTCTATAGTTGAGATAAGGAGCACACTGTGTGCTCAGCTCCATAATGTTTATTCCAAAGTGAAACCAAATGCAGTAGTTTTGTAACTCCTCCCAGTGCCACTGTTCATGCACCCCAAAAGCAACCGGATCCATGGCTTTCAGCACTCCCTCTCTTGTGATGTCACTGCTGTAGCTTGCGCCTGCAGGTCGAAGAAAACCTCACCCGGCTGACGCTTGTGCAGTAAGACATCTGCAAAATTCACTAGGGTTCACCCAGGAGATTCAGCACACCGCCTCAGAGCAGTAATTTCTTTTCAGCTGTTCTGTGTTTATTTTCCCTGTTCTTGCCTCTTTCCCGAGGGTGGCAGGGCAACGCTCCTTTTGCCCATGAACACCAGTCGCCCCTACTATAGATCCTTTGAGGAGTGATCAAGTACATATACTTTCCTTCCTCCAGGAAGGCTTTCAGTTAGGGTTGAAGGTTTCAGCCCTTAGGGTTCAGTAGGCTGCAATTAAGGAATTCTGGAAATCCTAGGGTGGAGTAGAATATAGTGAAGGGTGTGCTTTTCGGCTGCTTATGGTTTTCTCTTCAGCCATCCAGTTACTAAGTCCCTAGTGGCCTCCTGGGATTTGCCTTTTGAATTTTATTTGAAAATATAATCTGTTGAACCCTCACAGGAGAGTGATTTTAACGTGCTCACTCTGAAAAACTTTTTAGTGGCCATTATGTCAGCTAGAATGTTGGCAGAGTTGGGTTCTCTTTCTTTGCATGCATCATTTTTTAAAGGTTTTTCAGGATAGACTAGTTTTGGGACAGATCCCTAAGTCGCTTCTAATTTCCATTAGGAACAGGAAGTTGTGTTGCCAAAATGTTGCCCTTCTCCTTCCCCGCAAGAGGTGATCTAGTTACCTAATCTGGATGTTAAAAGAGCAGCCGATTAATTCTCTAAGTGTGGTTGTAGTCCACCAGTCAGATGCCCTATTTGTAAACTTTGGTTCAGCTACAAAGAGAGGAAAACCATCTCTTCAAACTCTGAGTCAGTGCCTAAAACGTACCATTGCTAGGGCTTAGTGAATACAGGTGGTTCCCTGTTCATTAGGAGTGTGAGGTAGATCCAAGAGGGATGTGACAACTTCCTGGTCAGAATCTCAAGGTGCCCCTTTACTGGAGATATGTAGAGCAGCTACCTGGACTTTTCCCTCCACTTTTACAAAACATCATAGGCTTTCATGTACTAGCTGTAAATGTGTCTTCTCTAAGGTACTTTCTACAATAAAGTAATAATAAACAGTATATTATTAAATATCCTTGTTTTCAGTATGTTTTCCCTTGTCAGAGTGCGAGGCCGTTGGGACCAGGCGCTCCATCGTTTTGCATTGCTTTTATGAGTTTGCAGACCTGGGCCGGGGAGGTCAGTTCCTGTGTGTTTCCCATGGGCTGATCTACGATCCCCCTTTTATCAATAGAATCCAGTGCAGCTGACTGGCCGGTGTATAATGCTTTTACATGCCTCACCCAGGATCCTTCCGGGACTCCAGTTTCCCTGGTGGTGTCTAGGGATTTTAGTTTATTGATGTGGTTCCAAAAACGGGCTAAGCTTGTTTCCTGGATATATTTGTAGCAATTCCTTTTGCTCTAAGGCTTTCTTTGCCTCTGACATTGATTGTTTGTACTTTTTACCCAGGTTAACGATACTCATTGCCGTTTTAACACTGGGATTGAGCTTGTGGGTGCACAGGGACCGTCTTAGCGCTCTTTGTGCTGTAACAATGGCCTTGTTGTGCTGCTGTTGAAATTGCTCCTTCCCGTTGGCCCTTAGATGTTGCTGGCAGTCCCCGGTTGCTAGCATGGAATCCCTTAACTCATTTGTCAGTGTGTCCCATTTATGATGTATGTCTCCAGAGTGGGGGGGGGGGAGGTGGTAATGTTGGGCACCGTGGTCACCTTTCCTAGCCACTTGACCACGTTGCGGTTTGTGTCTCCCTCTATTTGATCCTCCTGACTAGCTTTGTTGCTTCGACACCCATGGAAGAGTCCACTCCCGACATTTAACTGCCATGGGAGCTCTTAAATCAAGAGTTAAAGTCGGGGATTATGATCATGTTCAGGCCTATTAGAAATCTCAAACTTAATAGGATGACTCCCTAGAGATTCTGACAGAAACAGATATAGTCAATGGTTGAGATTCCTTTAACGGTGTGGGGAAACTGGAAGTGAGGGTCTTGAGCCTCAAAGATTTATTCAGTGGAGATCAATTTGTAGGTTGTTGTCAGATGGTCATTCATTATTGCCTGTTGTTTGGCTTTGCGGGCGGAGTTGCTAGTGCTCCCCAATTTCCTGATATTGAAATCCCCTTCCAGCAAGATTTCATGCATACCAAACTCCAAAAAGAGTTCCTCCAAGCTGTCATAGAGATCTTCGATTGCAGACAATTTTTATGCTTTGGTCGCATTGTGGTAACAGTTTATCAATAACAATAGAGTTTTTTATGGCATTCCCCATTTTGGGGAGATATTGCCTCGAGTGCACTCAGCTCTCCTTCCGAAGATGGCGCCCACCTCCCTCACTAATGGCCAGCAAAATAGGACTAAATGAGCAAACCAAAAAAGCGGCGGCCATCTTGAAAAGGCTTTGACCAATAAACAATGCACTGTCCAGACAAGAGATGTTACAAAAGAAACAGTGTTGGACAACTCTAAATAGGGCAGAAATTGAAGGAAAACAGTATCCCTAAGGAATAAGGATTTAATGAAGAAGGTCCCCAAATTAGGACCAACAAGGTCCAACAAGCTTGATAATGTGGAGGCCATCTTGGAATGGTACTAACTCCCACCAGTGCTTACACCAGACAGCTAATGAATAAAGCTACCAGCGAATCAGTGAAAGTAGGAAGCAGAGAGGGAGTCTCTGAGAAATAAGGAAAGAAAGAAGTAAAGACAAAAGAGAAAGTGAAAGTGAAAAGAAAAGAAGAAAGGGAAAAAGGAGGAAAGGAAAAAAAAAAACTATGGATAAATACCTAGAACCCTCAGGTTTCCATGCCTTCACCATTATCTATCCTCCCAATCTATCCAAAAATGCAGCCAAGAAGTTCAAACACAGGCTTATTTCAGACCCCTATTTCTGCATCAACAAAGGCATACCATCGAATGTCCTCATCTTCCACACCAAAAAACGTGCACAGTGGAGGAACACCTTCTACTCCATGCTTCGAATCTCCAATGTAAAAAAAACCCTCATGCCCTCAAATTGTCGGTAACCGCCTCGGACCTCTGCACTGCGAATGCTACCATATCCATATACAACAATGGCAATATCCTTATACAGGCTTCTAATGTCAATCTCGCATTCATAGACAAGATCTTTCCTACTCTCAAGAAAGCAGTGAACAGCAAGAAAAACACACTCCCCACCACTACTCATCCCGATTATCCGGAAGACACGCCAACTCTTTTACAAAATCCCATAACGACATCAATTGATCCTAAATTTCTCCACACCATCAATGACCCCTACCCATCCATCACAACGGTTTCAACCACACCAGGGTCCCCTGGCCCAGTATGGACAGGGATACACTTAGCTACCGGCCATCCCAATGCAGTCACTCCCCTGATTTCCTTGAAGACCAATGGAGAATCCACCAACCCGAATTCCACCCCGACATCCCACTCGCCCAACCTACAGTTGAGCTATCATGCAAAGCTCCTCATGACTTGCCATCTACCCTGATCCTTGATCGGCCCCTAACGCCCTCAATACTTTCTACGCTCATCCAAACTCAACACTCATCGACTATACCCCGCCCACATGCATCAGCCCCTTTCATGCTATCAACTCTCAAGGCCATCCCCCACACTCATTCTGACCCACCAACAAACCTCCATGATCAACTAACCCCATCGGAACCTAATAACGATATCCCCATGCAACTAGATAACGAGATCCCCATGCAACCAGACCCTACTTGCGGACCGCCCCCTATAAGAGAACACACGCATCACACATCACTAATTATCCTAATTATGATTGGATCGCACGATTCAACGAGCTAGCCATCGGCCTAGCCCATCTCAAAGACAAATCGCAAAATCTATCAACCATCACCAAAGAACTCCTAAACTCACATAAAGCCACCATTGCCACCGTGAACCGAATTAGTCACCAAACTAGCAGACACATCACCAAGAATTCACACCCTGAGTACACTAGACAGAGTAAGATACCTTCTCCCAACGACCCGTCTGGTCGTAGGAGGGTAATTGCTGAACTATCTGCCAATGACATACATGACCTCCTCATATCCTATGCCAGTTCTTAAGACAACAGCAAGTCTCTAGGTGGCATTATCCAATCCATTCAAACCAACCCCTACAGAGAACCCACTCAGAACTACAGATCCATAAATAGAGAAAACCTCACAAATATCAACATAGTGCAGACTGCTCTCACCCATGCGACTAGCAAGCTAAAGTGTGCACTCATCAATTGCAGATCTGCTAGCAAACATGCTCCCGACATTTACGATCTCATCCACTCGAATGATCTGGACATCACTGTCCTTACAGAAACATGGTTAATAGTTCCTCCTCTCCCATCCTAGACCTACTGGTCCCACCTAGTCATGATATAATCCGCCTAGACAGAACCGTGAAACCCAGTGGTGGTTTAGCCTGCATTTATCGAAACACAATCTCAATCAATCAAGCAGACTCCATCTCTTTATCCTCTAGTGAATATCTCTGCATCAACATCTCTGATGACAAGTGCCTCACCAGCAAACTTCACATAATATACCACCCCCCGGGTGACAATCTGACGTTCATCGATGAGTTAATGGAAGTCATTACATCCGACAACTCACAAGTGCCGCAGATCTTTCTGGGAGACTTCAATCTCCATTGGAACAACACTGGCGATCATGATGTAAGCTGTCTTAAATCCTTTCTGTCAGATCAGGATCTGTCCCAATTCTGTGACAGTCCAACCTACAACAAGGGAGAGACATTTGACCTCATCATAGCGAAAACGAACATTGTATCATTAGAATCCATTATCCCATGTGACTGGACCGACCATTACAGCATCTTCTTCTCCATCAACATTGAGCTAATTCCAAAAAGATGCCAACCTACAAAAACAAAACAATGGAAAAGGAATATCCAAAATATTAACCCCATCGCCCTGGTAACCCAATGCAACTCCGCCCTGATACCCACGACAGGCATGGTTGACGTCCATGACCTCACAGACTTTTACAATTCCACTATGCTTGAAATTCTTGACTCTACAGCACCCCTCCAAGAAAAAAACATTTCCTCCAAAATCTCCAAACCATGGTTCAATGAGAACCTGAACTCTGATCGGTGCAAACTAAGATCAGCCGAGCGAATATGGAAATCAGCACCCTCCATTGATCACCTATATCACCTTAGAGCGCTGAGGAATACATACAACAGGAAAATCCTAAAGGCCAAGGCAGACTTCTTCAAAACCCAGCTGAGTCAAGCCAATAATCGTCCCAAAAAACTATTCGAAATCGTCAAACAACAATCGCGCAACACTCCTAGCGCTATGGAACTAAGCAACTCGGCTACCCCAAATTGCGATGAGCTTGCCAATTTCTTCCTAGAAGAAACTAAAACCATTGAATACGACATTCAATCTAAGAATGCCCTTCCACAAACTATTGCTCTGGAGTCTACTCTTTACTCACAGATCAAGGACCATTTTAGCATTCCGATCGAAATTCCCAAAAACAATGCCTCTTGTAATGTAATGTAATGTAATGTAATATGTTCTTATATAGCGCTCTGTCACCCTACGGGTATCCTGGCACTGAGAGAGTTACCTTGATGTTAACTACATACTAGTCATGCAAGAATATATACTAGGCAGGGGAGGACAAGATAGATCTGCATGTTACTCCTCTCTCAAGAACAGCCAAGTTTTCAGTTTTTTCCTGAAATGCGTGAGATTGTCAGACTGTCTGATATCCATCGGAAGGTTGTTCCATAACCGGGAGGCCACCGTACTGAAGGCTCTCCCTCCTGTTCTAGATCTTTTGAATTTTGTGGTATTTACTAAATAGGCTGAGGTGGAACGGAGATTTCTCGCGGGCAAGTACCACGAGAATTTTCTCTGTAATGGTTTAGGGCCCAATTCATGACCAGCTTTAAAAACAATGCAGAGAGACTTAAATTGTATTCTTTGCTGCATAGGCAGCCAATGCAAGTCTCTCAATGCCAAAGTTGTAGAAGACCTGCGTTGTCGATTTAACGCCAGTTTGGCTGCTATGGTTTGGATCCTTTGTAACTTCCCTATCAAGGAGTTTGGAGCTCCAAGGTACAGGGAGTTACAGTAGTCCAGCCTGCTCATGATGACACTCCTCACTATTTCTATTCTAGCCGAATTGGGAAGTAGTGGGAGGATCTTTCTTAGGGCTCTAATTAAGGAGAAGCAGGTACCCACAGTTTTATTCACCTGCGAGTCCAGCTGAAGATTGTTGTCCATCATTACCCCTAGGTAACGTACCGATTTAGTTGGAATTAGTGGTGTGCCTGTGGGGGTCAGCTGGAATTCCGTAGGGAGTGGGCGGGCTATCTTACTTGAGGTACAATAGACAATCTCTGTCTTGTTTCCATTAAATTGAAGGTAGTTCTTCCTAAGCCAATTGGTAGTGCATTGCATGCACTCGTGGAATTTATCCATAGACACTGATTGGTTCCCTTCCACTGAGAACAGTAGCTGCGTTTCATCAGCATAGTTGATCACTTCCTCTCCAAAAGATCTAATAAGGGGAATAAGTGGTTTCAAGTAGATGTTAAATAGGATCGGGCTGATAGCAGACCCCTGCGGGACGCCGTGTTGAACGGCTGTCTTTGTAGATGAAAAAGGCCGGATGCTCACTGCCTGTGTCCTATCTGTCAGATATGACTGAAGCCATTTGAGCGCCTGACCCTTAACTCCAATACTCCTAAGTCTTTCAAGCAGTATGCCATGGTTCACCGTGTCAAATGCGGCTGTCATGTCCAGCAGTACTAAAATAACTGACTGGCCATTGTCAGCCCGCATCCTCATATCATCCAGTACTGTTACCAGGGCCGTTTCCGTACCGTGTTTGGGGCGGAAACCGAACTGCAGCTCATCCAGTAGATGATGGTCCTCCAAGTACTGGGATAGAGACTTGCTAACCACTCGCTCCAGAATCTTTACCGGATACGGAAGTAGAGAAATGGGTCTGTAGTTAGACAGACAACCCAGATCGAGTGTTGGTTTTTTGAGGAGTGGGGTTACCACAGCCTGTTTCCAGCATTTTGGGACTTCTCCCTGATTTAAGGATTGGCTGCAGATTTGGCGGAGACGAGGGAAAAGCTCTGCCCTAAATTCTTTCCAGATTTTTTGAGGGAGAGGGTCCAGTGGCGATCCAGATGAAACCCCCAACGCTAATTTTGAAAATAATTCTTCAGTGGGGATTTGAACATTATCCAAGGTGGCACACCTTCTCACCCATCCCTGAATATGAAATCTATAACACTCTTCTAGTGATCAACCCTTCCAATCACTTCTCTGATCTCTTACCCCCTTCTTTATTCAAAATGATAAAAACCTCAATTCTACCCTTATGGGCAAAAATTGTAAATGCCTCTCTGAGGCAAGGCTCCATACCTGACTGCCTTAAAGTAGGGCAGGTCACACCTATACTAAAGAAAGCCAACTCCCTCCCCACAGATCTCAACAACTACCGCCCTATATCCAACATCCCCACTCTGGCGAAACTGCTGGAAAAATGTGTACAAATTCAATTATGCAACCATATCGAGAACTACAACCTCCTAGACAAACACCAATCCGGCTTCCGTCAAGGTCACAGCACTGAATCAGCACTCACCCACATAATGGATGACATACTAAAAATGTTAGATCATAACGAATCATGTCTTTTGATACTTCTTGATCTATCCTCCGCTTTCGACATGGTTAAGCATGACAACCTACTGTTCCTACTCGAACGAAGGATTGGCCTAACTGGCCCAGTGTTACAATGGTTCACCTCCTTCCTAAATAACAGAACCCAAAGAATCAAGATGAAGCAATCACTTTCTCAACCCTCCATGGTCACCCTAGGGGTTCCACAAGGCTCAGCACTATCTCCCATTCTTTTTAATCTACTCATGGAACCCCTGGCAAACGCGCTGAACTCTGCGAACATTCTATATCACCTATATGCTGACGACACACAACTGTATATGAAAATCTCCTCTCCAGATGACTTCATCTCCTTCAACGCTATTCTACATAATACTCAAAGTTGGCTCAACGGCAACCACCTCATGCTTAACACCAAGAAAACGGAATTCCTTCTCATCTCCCCCCCCTCCCAATCACACACCCAAGATAGACTTATGGCTGAAGCATCTAACTTCCTTTGATTGCGCTCCCCACATCATTGACTCCGCGAAATCCCTGGGAGTCACCCTAGACAAACACTTAAATATGCAGGCGCAAATCAATAATGCCCCCAAGGGAGCTAATCATCAGATGAGTATCCTAAGGAAACTTAAACCCTTCCTCCCACAGACCGACTTACAAATGGCGGTACAAGCGCTAGTGCTACCAAGATTGGACTATGGAAGCACCACTCTTTGCGGTCTTCCCAAATACAAGCTGGCCTGCTGAGGGCATCGCTTAACGCTGCGGCCAGACTGGTCTCGGGAACTAAAAGAAATAACCACATTTCTCCGGCCTTGAAAGTTCTGAACTGGCTACCCTATGAGGCGAGAATAGAACTTAAGATCACCTGCATGACCCATAAAGCCCTGCATAGCAACACCCCCAGTTACTTAGCACAAAAGCTAGAGTGGTCGGGAGGATGCAGACAATCGCGAAGCGCGAGCTCACTACTACTAAAACCACAATCCTTCCACAAAAAGAGAACTGGTTGCAGAGCATTTTCAGGTATCGCACTGAACATTTGGAACTCCTTACCTCCAGATGTACGCAGGATCTCTTCTTTTACCTCCTTCAAAAAAGAAGTAAAAATGCTTCTAATGAACAAATTCACATCCTAAGACTTTAACTCTTTGATGACTATCAGCCACCTATGATATCCATATACCACTGTCTACCTCTTTTATATTGAATGTCGAATTTCGAATGTATGTATATTACCCCAGTCATTTAATGTTTGATAACAGTGTATTGTAAAGCGCTCTGATACCCTCGTGGGTCATGTTCGCGCTATATAAAACTTTATAAATAAAATAAATAAATAAAATAAAATAGATTGTTTTCCCTGAAATTGTTGCTTCTTGCAAGGCCGAAGAATTTCGGTTGAGTGGCACGACATCAATCTTGCAAGAGTGCTTAACAAAAATTGAGAGACCTTCCAATGGCCGGCCAAATAAATTGGTGCATTTTGCTGGCTTTAACAGCTCATAGAAGCCATGTAGAACTGATGGGGTGAGTGCCCAGGTCTCCTGCAGGCAGAGTATATCACTTCTGTCCAAGCAGGCCAGTGCGGACTTGCTTGTCAAAGTTGTCCCAAGGCCCACCACATTCCAAGATTTAATTGTAAAATTGGGCTCCGTCTTGGGTTTCTGTGATTGAAAGCGGCCTGGGAGGTAGTCGCTAGGAATAATTTTCTAGGCTGTCATCATGGAGATTACCCAGATGGCACCACTCATCATAATCGTTGTTTCTTGTCATTCATCTTACAGTTCTTTGGTTTTGAGCATATGAACTTCTAAGAGTTTGCAGCTTTTGACGCACTTGAGAGCCAGTCAGTAGCACCCCACGCACCCCTCAACACGCTCCTGTGTGGCCTTGGGTGCTCCTGCTGCAGTAGCACATGAGGGTATATCGGAGGGTGTAGCTTTAATAGCTCAAAGCCCCAAAATTATATCTCTGAGGCCCTCTCTCGACCATGTGGTTATTGTGGTGTCCGCGGTTCCTTTACCTGAAATTCGAGCTAACTTTACAGATGTTAGGTCAGCAAGGGTCAGCTCTTTCAATGTTGGAATGTGTTGGAATAGGCATAAAAGGTTACCTCTATTAAGTATATCGTGAGATCCCTTGAGAGTGTAGTGTGGGATGGACGCCAGTTCGAACTGTTCCGTGGCGCTTGCATGAATAGCTTCCCCCGACCTGGGGTTTAAGGGCTCCAGAGCACTTAAAGGTTGGGAAGGTAGGGGCCTGAGTTCACCTGGAAGGCGGCTCCTATAGTTAGGTGAAGGCTTGCTTATGGAGCCATTCTTCCCACGGCCATTGGGCAGTTGGTCTTGGTAATGTTTGCTGCTGATTGTCGTGGTCAGTGCTGTCGCCGGTTATAAAGGCCCAAGTACTCACTCAGCCCGACCCTCTTCAACGTCTACATGAGCCCCCTCGCAGCCATCGCACGCCGACACAACCTCAACATCATCTCCTACGCCGACGACACCCAGCTGATCCTCTCCCTCACCAACGACCCCACTACCGCCAGAGCCAACCTGCACGACGGGATGAGAGACGTCGCCGACTGGATGAGGAACAGCCGCCTTAAACTGAACTCAGACAAGACGGAAGTCCTCATCCTGGGCTCATCACCCTCCGCCTGGGACGACTCCTGGTGGCCCCCGGCCCTGGGCACCGCACCCAAGCCAACGGACCACGCACGCAACCTGGGCTTCATCCTGGACTCCTCCCTATCAATGACCAAACAAGTCAACGCCGTCTCATCTTCATGCTTCAACACCCTGCGCATGCTCCGCAAGATCTTCAGATGGATCCCCACTGAAACCAGGAAGACCGTCACCCAGGCACTCGTCACCAGCCGACTGGACTATGGGAACACCCTCTACGCCGGAACCACAGCCAAACTTCAAAAGAGACTCCAGCGCATCCAGAACGCCTCCGCACGACTCATCCTGGACATCCCCCGACACAGCCACATCACCGTACACCTGAAAGACCTGCACTGGCTCCCCGTCAGCAAGAGAATCACGTTCAGACTCTCACCCACGCACACAAGGCCCTCCACGACCTGGGCCCAAAGTACCTCAACGACCGCATGTCCTTCTACACGCCCACACGCCAGCTACGATCAACCAGCCACGCCCTCGCCACCGTACCACGCATCCGCAGAACCACCGCCGGAGGAAGATCCTTCTCCTACCTGGCGGCCAAGACCTGGAACTCCCTCCCCACTCACCTTCGGCGAACCCAGGACCATCTCGCCTTCAGGAAGCAGCTCAAGACCTGGCTGTTCGAGCAGTAACTTACCCCCTCCCCCAGCGCCTTGAGACCCTCCCGGGTGAGTAGCGCGCTCTATAAATGCCGTGATTGATTGACTGATTAATTAAACCCATTGCAGATTATCATTTAGTCCATACAGGGTTGCCCACTGGTCCAATTTTTTGGGCAAAGAAATGTTGGGCTAGAGAGGGTTTTGGCCACTGCTGGCGTAACTGAGAGGGCCTTTAGTGATGGGTGGCCTGTTGATTGAGTCAATGTAAAAAAGGATTGTATTGGTACTTCTCTCCAGCATTTGATTCTCAAAAACAGTTGTGGGTATTGGAACCCGAAACTCCTGCATGTTGGCCTTTAATGGCTGAGCGCCCTTGGTCCCTTGTTTGGCCGCTGTTAGATTATTTGATGCACAAGTTGAAGAGCTTGTGTGTGTGTCTTATGTGCACAGTCCCGACTGCATTATATCCGGAGGGGCATAATTTCCCATTGTGTCTTGCACGCAGCTTGGTGTACATGTACCTTGAGCTCTCCTTGTCTGCCTTAAATAGCTCCGCGATAACTGTGGGTATTAGAGTGTCCACCGATGTCTGTACATTGACCTTTAATGGATGTGCACCGTTGATCCCTTGTGTAGCCACTTATGGTTTATTTAAGGCACAATTTACAGAACTCGTGGCTACATCTTCTTTTGGTGATCCTGCCGGTGCTATACCAAGAGGGGTAAGATTTCTCGTTGTTTCTTGCAAATAGCTCAGTGTACGTATATCTTCCATGCACTCCATTCTTGATTTAGGTGCTAACTCAAATATGGTAAAGAGCTTTGTGGGCCCCTGCCCTTGGTACACCTGAAAAGTGTTATCAGCCCCTGGGGTCAAAGATCGCCTTATTGCAAGGCGGTATTTTTTGGACAGTTTTTTCAGTTTCTTTTTCGCCCTTCTCGAGAGGATAGAATTTTTTGCGGAGGATGAGGGTATGGAAGTTCTCCACAATTGCGTTATTTCACCATCTTCGGTCGGGATCAGGGAGGACGTGTCTGCTGTAATGCAAGGGTGTGAGTGGGCTGTGTGATGGAAGAATGGGGCCCTCTTTCAATTTCCGGGGGAGCCGTTGATGCCTTGACTGAAGAAGGGCAGCAATGAATGTCAATTGGTTTGACTGGGATGGTTCTGTTCGAGAGAGATTTGTTTGTATTTATTCCAGGACAGCAAGCCTTGGTCCTGACACTTTCCACAAGTATTTCGGGCAAAGTGCTTAGTTTGTCAATCAATGGAGAGCATGAGCAAGGATTGTCCGCCTCGCACATCCAATAAGATTTTCCAATGAGCTTAATCTAAGATCCTGGTCTGCTAAGCTTGAGGCGATGGATTTGATTAAATCTATCTGAAGTTCAAACTTTTGAGATTGCCATAAAAGTGCCCTGGCAATCGTGTCTTGTATGATACAAATGGAGGCCAGAGAGGCCAAAGAGTCTGGGAGGACTAGTAAGGGGAGACGCATGTGCCCTTGTCTGTATGGGGCTGATGGGCCTATATTGGTGATCTGCTCCGAATACTGTTGTTTGTGCTAGCAATGTTTCAATTTGGGATCCAGTGTAGCGAGAAAACAGACTGATAGGTTGCCCAGTTCCTGATCAGATATGCTTTCTCTCCTGGGCTTCTTTGGGGGTGACTGAGTGGGATTAACCTCTAATGTGTTTTTTCCTGACTCTTGTTCCATTGATATTGCCTGAAGCAGAAAGGCAGTCACCCTTGCAGGCACTTGCCCGGTCACTGTTACTGCCCACGAGCACTGTTTGCTATGCAGATCTTCCATTTCCCAAACATCTGTGCTTGACGGGCTGGGGAGGTGGTTATCTTCCTCCATTGCTGATCTCTCAGAGGCAATTCCCTGTACCTCCATCTTCTTATGACGTGGTAGAGAATAAAGTAGAGGTGTCTCCTTGCTTCGTTGGTCCTCCCGGCATAGCACTGGGCAGGAGTACGACCTGCATGGTTTTGGCCCAGCAGCAGGTGGCGCCTCTAGGCCTTCACTGTATAAGGTCTTTGAGAACTTTTCGGACTCCCATGGACCCAACGGGGAGGGTGGCTGGGTTCCTTGCAGAGGGACCTTGTAAAATTATTTTCGCTGATCAACCCCTGAGACAGCGGTTGAGTTCCTTGGAGAGGGATCTTGTAAAATATGTTTGCTAATCAGCCCCTGAGACACATTGGGGTCAGGTGTTGTGGCCATAAGTGTGGCCATGGAGGTACCTCCTTCGCTGATCTCCTTCGCTCCTTGTTTCTCAACGTATTAAGGGAGGAGGCACAAAACTCAGACTCCTAGTGGGCGGATGACAGTGTAAAAGAGTCATCTAGGAGAGCGTTGGCTTTTTTTCCGAGGCAAGGCTTTCTTTTGGGCATAATGCCAGATCTTTGCTGGAAACTTTACCTGGCTAGGGACGCTGACTTATAAGGTTTTGACTAGGTTTTGGGAGGGAAAATGATAGTAGCGCCACCTTACTTCCCGATCAGTAGCCATGCCCTACAGAGCACCGATGGGACTGAGGGGAATGGCACGAGCAGGCTACACGCAGGAGGGTTTCCCAGGGCTCCTACGCTAGATGGATGGGTCAACGGACTGGCTGCTCAGAACGCTGAGATAAGTGGGGAGGATGGTTGTAGTAATTGGGTGTGGGGCAGTGGTGGTGGGCAGATTTTTACAGTCTGTTATAGTCGCTCGCACGCACCAGCTGTGCGAGGGAGAGGCTCTACCCAAAGAGCTCCCAGCCAGGTCATCCAAGTCACCAGCTATTGATGGAGCAGGGGAAATGAAATATTTTTTGTACCCCTATGAATTTAATGACCTCATAACACTAATGATACTAACCGTTTGAAAACGCATGGATTAACCAACAAATACATCCTTTTAGTAGACACTACACGTGGGTAATATGCTGATTTGTGCAAAAATCTAATTTATTTACAAATGTGAAGTAAACTAACGTTAGTATTGTGATTTGCGTAGTAATTAGAAGTGAATTGCATGATTTGTGTTGCATAGCAGAATTGTATTGTGGCAAAGAATGCAGATGGTAAGTAAAATGGCTTTAAATGTCGCTTTAGCTAGGTAATATCTAACACGGGTCATTAGAATGGCGGGTGGTAAACAGAAAGGCTTATTTTCCATATTTTAATTGCTATTGTGTTTGTTCTTATATTAGTTCCGTTCGGGCCTGCTAGGCCATGCTTCTAAAATGGCCGCTGGAAAGGACGAGATCGCGTGTGTTAAACAAGATTGCCTCCACGCAGCCTCAGTACGAAAGCTCCAGTCACGTGTATGCGGCCTGTGTTCGGAGTGAGAGATGTCAAGGCTAATCTGACCTGTGATGAAGCAACGTGCCAAGTATTCGGCATATATGCATGGGAACGGATGGAGAAGACAAGTGACAGGGAATGAACTAGTATGTGACCATCAAAGAATGTTGCAAAATGAATGAACAAATTGGACTACTTTTGGATAACGTGGTCATGAAACTTATTGTGTGCTTTATTGTCCCAAAACTGGTTCGAACAAGGAGGGCGATGAGGTGACCATCACCACCCCTCCAATGGACCAATTATCGTGATTCTTGCCCCTAAAGATTGCAACTTTTGAATGTAGTGAGCCAGAGAATAGGGTATAAGAGGGTCTGCTCTGACGTTGTGAAAAAACTTGCTTTTTATTTTTCAACCTTGATGCTGCGAGAGACTCTGTCATTTTGGACTTTGAACTTTGACTGGGGAAGGAACGAGACCGTTGCGGGAATTCTGCCCGGGAGGTGCGTCCGAGGAGGTTAGCGGGATAGTCAGTCAGTTTGGGAGTCCTATCCTGTGATCTGCGGTTCATCTTCTTTTGGTGAACCATTCTTGTCATCGCCCCATTGTCGAGGGTAATGCATAATTTCTCACTTTTCCTAAAACTTGTCTTAAAAGTTTATTGATATTTCTAAATGTTTTGCCTAATAAAGAATTTTACTTATTTGCTTGAAGAATTTTAGATAAAATTATATTCTAACTCTAAAATGAGTCTGTGGTTCTTTAAAACAAAGTTTATGATTTAATAAATGTTAAAGGTTTCAATTGTGATTGAGCTGGTCTTAATCACCATCAACTGATTCTACTAGTTGGTCCATCGACCGAACAGCGGAGTACCTTGATGTTTAGAACCGACAGGATTCGAAGTCAATGTATATAATGTATAGGATATGATTCTGTCATTTTAATAAGGTTTCCCGCTTGTCCAGCAAACTCTTTCTCCTTGACGTTTAATCCAGAAATTGAATGAATGTATGTATGCGTTGTCATGGGCCCCACCGATATAAGTTTTGTGTAGGTGTTTTCTGGATTTGGTGTCATAAGGAGAAATTTATATTAGCCGCGCTGGACCAGATTTCTTGGTAGCAGAGTTATGGTTTCTATAGATTAGTTTGGTGATTTTTGACTATTGATTTTTTGTGTCTAACACTCTATGTTGAATTTGTGTTATGTTATGTATAAGTCGAAATTTTGAAGCTTCCGGAAAGTAGGAAGTGGACACGTGTGGCAAGAGAAGTCACACGGAATTGTGCATTGTCTGATTTCAAATTGGTGATAACACAGGATTGTGTTATGTTAGGGACATTTCATGTATGAATTGCGTTTGAGTGAAATAGCAACAGGTTTTCTTGTGAAACTCTGGCCTTAATTCTCAGGAGCAGTGTAGTCTCCACATGTGTTTTATCCCCAGAGAAACGGGTTCACCCCTTGCTTGAGAGAAGGGTAAGGTAGAGAGAAGTGCTACACTTATCGAACGAAACAGTATTCTTGTAAGTCGGAATAAACTATCCCTTTTGTTTAGCGAAACAGACAATGGTAATGTGTTTTACGTTGTAACTAATCAATTTTGTCGAAAAGAAAAGCTAAGAAAACTGCCGATAATTTTTGTAAAGGAGGGGTCAGTAGAAGCAGGAGTAGAACTGACGTCAACAAGAATCGCGCTGGTATTGGCCAGTTGTGTAGAACGAAGAGTGTCCGGATTCGTGCGTTGGTGTGAGACGCGCTGGGATAGGTTAGTGTGAGAGTGACGTAAAGCTTTCTGATTGGTGCGTTGGTGTGAGATGCGGTGGGATAGATCCGAATAGCCGAGCAGTAGAAAGAACAGAGTGGTGAAGAATTGCATGTATTTGTTTTGGGAAAAAGAACAGCAAAATATGGCTTATTATGAGTATGGTAGAGAGAAACCGTCATAGTTTGCGAAGATTAAAAACTTTTTCAAGAAAGACAAGAAGGTTGTGACTAGGGAAGGAGAAGTATTTCCTCCACCAAAAACGCCAGCATCTCATATGATGTTGAAATATGGCTATCATACTTGCATTTGGTTGGAAAATTGGGCGAAATATACCCAAGGCGATGGAGTATTGGCATTTCCAGAAAATGGTTCGTTTAGCACAGGGGTACTTCGAAATTTGAGAGAAAAGATGATGAAACTTGAACCGAGACCTAGACCGACACAGTTTGAAGCCTTAGGTGAATGAGAAGATGAGATGTATGATAGGGAAAGACACAGAGGTGCAAAGAATTATAGTTTAGTTCATGGAAGAGTATGGGGTTTGAATCATGAAGACAGGATGAGACGATGGCGGTATGCTAACATGACGGATGGTTTGTTTCCTGTCAGAACAGTTGAAGAATTTGCAGGGAGAAAATGTACGGAGAAAAAGAAACATGCAGTAACAGAGCGATACGGGTATGGAGTTAGCGACACAGAGGATGAGTTGCTGAAGGACATTTTAAATAAAAGACCCCCTCCATATCAACAGAATTCTGCGGTGGTGACACCAAATACACCGCCAATGAGGACTGTAATAAATCAGAGCCCTGAACGAATGTCTGAAATAAATAGTCCGTTTAATAAACCAGAAACACCACAGACTGTAAAAGATGATAATGGTAATACAGCTGAATTAGCCAGGATCAAAAGAGAGTTGACTGAAAAGATAAGAGAACTGACAAGGAATATGGAAGCTGTGACTGTGCCAGTAACTATAGGGCCAGTAATCCCAGTATTTGAAAATCAAAAAATAGATGAACACTTCTTAACAATTCCATTAAATTCCAATATGCAAAAAGTAAGAGAAGAGATGATTTCCGAAAATAGAGAAAAGGAAGATTCTGTTGGTCCATTTAGGTCAAATCCACCTGTTAATTTGACAGTTAATGAGAGCCTGATAAGTAGGATTCCTATGGGAGCCGAGTCAGCAACTGAAACCCCAGAGAGAAGTGCAAGTTGGGCAGAAATAAACAAAACCCCTGTGGGTCCGACTGCAGAGGAATTAAATGATTGGGTGAGGAGCTTGCAGAAAAAAGATACAGAACCACAACTTTTGGATGTGGTCAGATTAAAGATAGACATGGAGGAATTAATCCTAGGAACTATTGGTACAGATCGGTTGAAGTCCTATCAAGATGACGAATTAATGTTTATGTGTAAACCGTTACTTGGAGAGCTAGAAATTTGCACGAAAAATTGGAAGAAACAGCGAACGAACTAGGAGTAGAATTCGGAAAAATCAGAGGATTACAGAAACCGTACAGGGTAGATTTTAGTGAAAAAAACATAGAAAATCTGAACGATTGACGCAAATAAAGGAACTGATTTTATTGAATGGGGTGATGTGGATAAATGGAGAAGTAGGTGGATAAGGAGAAAGGAGGGAACAACTGATAAAGCATCATTGGCTTTTCCAGTAAAAGAGAAAGAACAAACTGTAATGGAGTATCCAATGAGAGAAACTCCAGGAGGAAGTTATGTACATGTTCCATGGTCCAGACAAGATATATTGTCATTTACGAATGACTTTCCAATATTGAGAGAGAAGCCTGTAGAATGGTATAGACAGGTAGAAAGGTTTGTAAAAGTTTCAAAAGTATTGTGGGAAGATTTGGATGGACTATTTGAGATTGTTGTTCCAGCAGATTTATGGACAGAGACTAAAATTACAATTGACTGGCCGAAGGAAGAATATCCTAGAGATGCAAAAACAGGAGCCCCAGGTCCAGAAGTAATGAAAAAATATGAACCGGCAATCACGTTTTTGAAAAATAAAATCCCACCAAAAGAAACGGACTGGCTAAAGATTGATAGAACGACTCAGGAGAGTAAGGAATCTGTACATGCCTACTACGAGAGATTATTGTTGTTTTTTAAACAGTATAGTGGTTACGAGAACTTGAGTGAAAAAGACATGAGTCATTTTGTGTATAGATTCGTGTATGGCTTGAGACCTGAAATAAGTGAAATGATTAAGCAACATATGTTATGTTGGCAGAATAGCACAGTAGATGAAGTATTAAGGTATGCAAAATATTGTAGTGACGATATTGAATGTAGACAGCGTAAACTCAAGGAAAAAGCAATGTGGGCACAAGTAAAGGTTGCAGAAAAGCAAGAAGCTCAGATGAACAGTCAGTCTAGTGATGCAGGACAGACCAAATCAAACCGAATATTGGCAAGGGAAAAGGTCAGATGAGTATAGAAGAAGCTAAAAAGAAATGGCCATGTCATAATTGTGGAAAATTAGGGCACTGGAGAAACGAGTGTAAATTTCCTCCGAAAGCTAATACAGAAAATCAATCATTGTATCCACAGGTGCAGAGTGAGGTGAGTTACCAACAGCCGCAACAACCGCAGGTAGTTCCTCAACAGTGTCAGGTGCCACTACCACCTCTTCCAAAGAGTGTAAATCCTCAAAGATACAGTACAGAGGCAGGATTCTACGGAGGAGAGCAGGTAACAAAATTGCTGCGCGCAGCTGTAATTTCGCAGTATTGGTTACGGCAGGATGGAGATGAGTCGGATGAAAGTTTATGACGGTGCCTAGGAGAGGAAGAAGAGTGCGTGCTTGGCGCAACTCTAGAGGTAGATCAGTCAGGTCCATTTGTGGATGGAAAAGTGAATGGTGTAAATGTCACATTCCTTGTGGACACTGGTGCTACCCGTTCTACTGTTAGATCAGTGGAAATTCCAAAACGTCCTCTCTCAGGAGAATCCATCCAAGTTGTAGGTGTTTCGAACAGGCAGATTAAAACCCCTCTTACAAAACCAATAGAGGTGGAGATTGGACCATTTAAAGAGATGCATCGCTTTGTGGTGTGTGATTGTAGTCCTGTAAATTTATTGGGACGCAATCTACTTTGCAAAATGAATTGTACCATCTATTGTACCCCAGATGGTATTGCTTTCCAGACCCCAGATGAGGATGTTCTGTATAAAATGACAATGGCAGAACTGGAACCATGAGCGAATGATATGTTTCCTGTGTTTGATGCGGAGAAAATCCCTACTGAATTGAAAGGAATAGTAAGGCCTGATGTATGGGATTTCACAGGTGAAGATATTGTACATAATGAGAGAAGTTGGTCCTGTAAAAATTACTGTAAAAGAAGGAACAAATTACCCAAATACCCCGCAGTACAAACTTACGCCAGAAATTATTGAAGGAATAACACCTGTAATTAATAAAATGATTGAACAAGGGATTTTTAGAGAAATAATGAGCAGCCCATGTAATTCTCCTATAATGGGACTGAAAAAGCCAAATGGAACATATAGAATAGTACAAGACTTGAGAAAGGTTAACAAAATTGTTATTCCTTGCTGCCCAATTGTACCAAACCCTGCTGTACTACTGTATCAAATCCCACATGATGCAGAATGGTACACAGTTATTGATTTGTGCCATGCATTCTTTTCTATTCCATTGCACCCTGACAGCCAGCCATTATTTGCGTTCCGGTTCGGAGAGCGTATTTTGGCATGGTGCCGAATTCCTCAAGGGTATACTGAAAGTCCTTCGATTTTTAATCAAATTCTAAAGAAATCCTTAGAAGATATAAAAATGCCTGAAAAATCTGTGATGGTCCAATATATTGATGACCTATTAGTGGCATCAAAGACTAGAGAAGCATGTGTTACTGACACCATTGCTTTACTGAATCATTTGGCAGAAGGAGGGCACAAGGTGTCACCTTCAAAACTGCAATTTTTTCAACAAGAAGTACAGTACTTAGGTCATAAGATTGAGAAAGGGATGCGAAAAGTAACAACAGAAAGGATAAGGATTATCAAAAGAATGAGAGCCCCAATGACACAAAGAGAGGGGAGAATGTTCCTTGGAATGGTTGGTTGTTGCCGACAATGGATAAGTGGATTTTCATTGATTGCAAAACCTTTACAGCGATTGACAAAGAAGGATGTCAGAGATCCGATTGAATTGGATGAAGAGGAAATGAAGGCTTTCGAGGATCTGAGAACAAGTTTGTGTGAGGCACCAGCATTGGGAATGCCTGATTATGAGAAAGAATTTGAGCTGTATTGTAGTGCGAGAGACGGATGTGCACTTTCAGTGTTAGTGCAAAGGCATGGAAAAATGAAACGTCCAATAGCCTATTTTTCAGCTGTTTTAGACCCGGTAGCAAAAGCGTTGCCTGGATGTCTGGTAGCTGCTACTTGTGTGAGTCTGGAACAGAGTGAAGGTATTGTGATGGGATATCCTTTGAAAGTATATGTCCCACACTCAGTCGAAATCCTACTGACTCAAACAAAAACCCAATTCATGACACATAGTCGGCTGACTAGGTATGAAAAAGTGATCTTGGGTGCAGACAATGTAACCCTTCCACTTCACTGCCAGATGAAGTAAATACAGAAGTCAAGGATGATATTGATCATAAGTGTTTGGATGTGCTTGAATTTTGCACAAAGTCTCGCCCTGATATTAGGGACGAACCTCTAAAAGAGTCAGATTATGTGATGTTTGTGGACGGGTCATGCCTGAGGACAGATGAGGGAGCTTTAAGTGCTGCGTATGCTGTATGTACGGTAGCAACCATAATGGAAGCGTCTTGTTTGAGAGGAATACGTTCAGCCCAAGTTGCTGAGCTAATTGCTCTGACTCGAACGTGCCAGCTGGGAAAGACTTTCCGAATCACTGTGATCACGGATAGCCAATACGGCTTTGGAGTGGTCCATGATTTTGGACAGATCTGGTCCCAGAGGGGATTCCTGACTTCCAGAGGGTCTCCTATTAGGAATGGTGAGTTTGTGAAGAAGTTGCTTGAGGCGATACAGCTGCCTAGACAAATTGCGGTGGTAAAATGCTCTGCTCACAAAAATGGAGCTGATTATATTTCAGTGGGAAACAAATTTGCTGATGAATTAGCTCAATATTGTGCCAGAAATACGGCTTCATTGAATCGAAGAAGGGAGAGAGAAAATTTGTCATGTCCCTTGTTGTTTACTAAACCAGTTGAAACATGGGATGAGGTAAGACAATTGCAGGAAGAGGCAAGTGATGAGGAAAAAGATATTTGGATAAAATCAGGTTGCAGGCGGAGAGAAGAAGATGAAGTTTGGGTTTACAGGGACGAAAGACCAGTTATGCCTGATAGCATGATCTCTAACATGGCACGGATGTACCATGGACAGGCACACATAGGTAGAGATGCCATGATCAGACTTTTCAAACAAACTTGGTATAACCCAAAATTTAGAGCTATAGCTGAAAGCCTTTGTCAAAGGTGCCTTATATGCCAACAGATAAACCCTGGAAGGAAGACTGTAGTGAGTTTGGGAGTAATAGGACGTGAAGGAGGTCCTTTTACCAGAATGCAATTAGATTTCATTGAAATGCCCCCAAGTAACAGACTGAGGTATGTCCTGGTGGTCGTCTGTTTGTTTTCTCGTTGGGTGGAAGCCTATTCGACAAGAAGGAATGATGGAGTTACTGTAGCTAAACTCCTGCTGAGAGAATTCATTCCTAGATACGGTTTTCCAGTAATGATAGAAACAGATAGAGGAACGCATTTTCAGAACGAACTCATCCAACTGATATGCGAAGCACTAGACATTCGACAAAAGCTGCACTGTGCCTACAGACCAGAGGCTTCTGGAGTAGTAGAGCAAGTAAATGGTACAATAAAGAATAGGTTGGGTAAGATGTGTCAAGCCACAGGACTCAAATGGCCTGACGCCTTACCATTGGTGTTAATGAGCATAAGAAGCATTCCTGACAGAAAAACAGGTCTGAGTCCTCATGAAATAATCATGGGACGAGCAATGAGACAAGCATATGTACCTGTCAACAAACTGCTGACTATAACTGATGATCTCGTATTGGACTATTGCAAAGGATTGGCTGATGTGGTGCATTCTGTGTTTCATCAGGTTGGACCGGATGCGACCACTCTTGAAAGAAAACCAGTTCATGATCTGAGTCCAGGAGACTGGGTCCGCATAAAAGTCCACAGAAGAAGAAATTGCTTGGTTCCACCCTGGGGCAAGCCACATCAAGTGATTCTGGTGACAACGACTGCAGTAAAGTGTGTAGGTGTGAAAAATTGGATTCATGCCAGCCATACAATCAGAGTTCCAGATCCCGAAGCTCGACCTGTAAGTCGACATCTGGAAATATCAGATACCAGCTTGGCATCTGAAGCAGAAACTGAAACCATCAGAGTTCCAGATCCTGAAGCTCGGCCTGTAAGTCAACATCTGGAAGAATCAGGTACCAGTTCGGCCTCTGAAGCAGCACCTGAAATGATTAGAGTTCCAGATCTTGAAGATCGACATGTAAGTCGACATCTGGAAATATCAGATACTAGTTCAGCATCTGAAACAGACCAACCTGAATGCAGTGAAAGACAATCAGAAGAATCAGAAACCAAAAGAACTGATATTGAAACAGGAGAAACTGAACTAATAGACAGTGACGGTGAACAGCCAAGTACAAGTTACGGGAGAATTCCTCCGGAAATTGTAGAGGTAACTCAAGAAGATCTAGATTTAGATAGAGAGTTTGGGGAAATTGCGGAAGAAACACGAGGAGGATTAGACTCAAAGGTTCAAACAGAAGAAACACAAGAAAGTTCAGATTCAGACAAAGAGACTGAGATCATAAAATTCAAGGTTAGAGGAAGTGAAGTGAGATCTGAAACAGAATCTGAAGAAAGTGAAGATGAAAGAAGGCAAAGAATAGGTCCAAGAAAGAGAACTTGGAGGGTGGAAAGAGGAGAAAATGAAAGTGAACTGAAAAGGCCAAGAAAAGGAGACAATTGGCCCAACGAGATTAAGAAACTGAGATATAAGATAATAAATTTGAACAAAGACAATGCAGAACAAGTGAATGAAATAACAAGTCAAGAAAGACAAGGAAAAACAGATAAAAGTCAATTGCTGAGACCCAAAAGAGTGAAAAGACCTAACTTGAAATACAAGTCACCTGAATGGGTATACATAGCACTGTATGACATTAAAGAAGTGGACAGCAGTCACGAGAACCCAGACAAACAGGGGCGGCTGGTCCATAGGGGCGCCAGGGCAGCAACCCACAAAAGAAACTGCTCACTGCAGTTCGGGCAACAGGAATGTAAGCAGACGAATTGACAGCTTTCACAATTCGTCTGTTTACATTTCCGGGCCGGCCTGTGCTTCACGGGTGAAAGTGCGCATGTCAAGACACAGCGCACGCAGGCGATAGCAGGAGTCCAGAAGATGGACTGACTGCGCATGTGAGAGAGTAGCAATGCTCCTCACTCACATTCACAACCATTAGGTATGCTGTGCATGCCTAGTGTCGTGCAGGCGTCTGAAGATAGGCTCCTGCTTGGGCGGTGACGTGTTTTTCGCAAAGTCACCCCATGCCCTATGAAATGCCAGGATACCGAGTAAACAAGGGCCAGCCGCCCGGCCCCCCGCGCATCCAGCCTCCTGATTTGGCAGTTAGTATTGCCTGTTGAGCAGCAAAAGAAAAGAGCTGGGAGAAGTTAGTTCCACCACGTTGCAGAGGAGACGTGATGCGACGCGGGACTGGAAGAGATGCCTGGTAAGTTTTATTCAAATTTAACCCCCACCCACCCCCCCTCCCCGCGCACCCCCCCGCGCATACACCCCCCGCGCGTACCTCCCCCCCAGTCATGCCGGCCGCCTGCGACTGCTGTGTGGTGCTCGATGTGTATGGTGTTGGGTGGGTGTTGAAGAGCACACAGTGTGTGCGCTCTGCACTCCCTCTTTTTATTTTTGAAGTACTTTGCACTGTGGTGTAGTGCGAGTTGTGTTTTGATGCTTTCACTGTGGGGTTATTTCTGTGATAAAACGTGCCACCAGCAGCCAGCCTTTGCCTTATAGAAGCGCTGGTGCTGACTGTCTTTGATCCTAATAAACACAGGCTTTCAACAAGTGGAGGGCAAATCACATCACCCTCCCATTAGTGGACCGGATGTTGTGCAGCAAAAGCCACTCTTGAAACAAGCAGCGTTGCCGGGTTATTGATTAATTTGCTGCTTGCTGAAAAGTAATGTTACTGCCCTAAATCACACAAACAGCCAAAACGCACAATCACCTGTCGGCAGTCAAATGTGAAGTGGCAGATGACACTAATGCAGGGCCGCAGTCACTCGCCCACTCCTGCTCTCCAGGGGTATGTGATTAATGAAAACACTTACAAGGTGAGAGGCAGTGTCTCATCTGTGGCTGCTGCTGCTGATGTCATCGCAAGCACACCGTGCATGCTGAAACAGCTGTAGCGACTAGTGAGTCCAGTTAATATTGATATAGCGCTTTGAACCCTCATTAAGGTTGTTTCTGAGCACTCCCGATGTTGGCAGGTGTGGGAACTGAGGCACCAAAAGATCTGCTCTAGATTACAAAGTGTGATAAAGTGGTGAAGCCAGGGGCAGAACCCTGGGTCCTACATCAACAGCCAGTGCCACAAAACCATTAAACCAGTGGCCACCGGAATTGTGTGATTCTGCAACGGAATACAATTGGCATATAATCTATGTGCTGCACATTTTACAGATTTCGAAAAATGTTTCTAGCCGCAATGAATCCAAAGTTTCTAAAACATTGAATTACCACTGGTGGTTCTGTGCAATGGTAGACTCTTTCCGAAGGGTTAACTGGTCACCTTTCAGTAGCCGATTGCAGTATTCAGCTGTATGACAGCCAAATATTAATGATTTGAGAAATTTTCCGAGATAGGATTACTGTATGTAAACGGAATGCTTGGAGTTGGAGTCGCAGGATTTAGAGAAGTGCTGTGAGGGGAGGACTCCCATGGGGGATGAATTTTTATTTTTGCCCAGGGCTACTTGAAGTTCCAAGTCCAGCCCTGTAAGCGGGCACCTCCCCTGTGCAGTCCTTAGCACAGCGGCAAACCATTATGGCAGATACAAACGTCACTGACCTTTTTATTTTTTAAACTTGTAAGATACTACTTTTATCAAGCTTGTGCGCTTAATAAAACTAATTTTGCAAGTCAGTCCGCCTCGCAAACTTGCACACGTCTAATCAGAGTAAATGATGGATACTACTTAGTTAAATATTACCATTTCAAACAGGATTACACCCTAACTGCATGATAGCTCCTATGCACTTTTTAAATTCAGTTTCCTTCATATAGCGTGGGTGTATGTCAAAGCAGATTTATAATCACTCGAGGGTGCTGCAGGGGGAAAATTATGAGTATTTTGATGTTTCGATCACAGATGAATCTTGGAACATGATCTCTGCCTGCGGATTCCAAATGAAAATGAATGAGGTGACAAGCGCTTAACTAAGAGGAGACAATTTATGACAATTTATGAGTGAAACCGACCCTCCTTGCCGCTGTTTTTGCGGTGGGATTTCATCTAAGACATGGCAGAGTCACTCTTAAGGAGGAGACAACATTCATCCCTGACACGTGCAGACATTAATACTTTCCCACAGCTCAAAACCCAGCCATCGTATTACAGAGACTGCTTCCATTAAAGACTGACAGAGCAGAAAGCATATTTAAAAAAAAGATTCAATACTGCTCTCTCAGCGGAAATGCATCCAACCCCCTCCCTCCGTCCATAGCCCTGCAACCCCCCTCCATATCCATGCCTGCACAGCTCCGTGAACCGTCATACATCGTGTCCATAGTCCCGTGCGGTGCACCCCTGCTTTCACACCCCTTTCGCCTTCATATACTACCTGCACAGCCTCTTGTACCTTGCACAGCACTGCCTTCAAAGCCCCGTGCACCATCATACCCTGCTTGCATAAACCTGTGCGCCATCCGACCATGCCTGCACAGCCAGTTGCACCTTCATACTTTACTCTGTCTGCACAGCCCCTTGCACCATCATACCGTGCCTGCACAGCACAGCCTTGTGCACTTTCCTACAGTCAGAGCCCCTCCCACCTTCATACTCTGTCTGCACGGCCCCATCCAGCCTCATACACTGCACAGCCCTGGCTGTAGACCTCCGTACACTTGTCTGCATACTACACCGTGCACCCTCCGTGGCCTCGCCTGCACGGTCCATGCACGTCTATAGTCTGCACAGCCCTTTCCACCTCCACACCCTGTCTGCACAGCCCGCATGCTTTCCGTAGCCTCTCTGCTGGAGCCATGCACAGCTGTGCCTGTTCATAGGCCTGTCTGCAGCCATGCTTAAAGGCCCTGTATTAAGCAACATAATTCTGACAATGGCAAAGTTTTGACTCTTGAGTGAAAAGACTTGCCAAGTTTCACTAATAAAACACAGATACAGAATATGAAGGAGCAGTGCAAGTGCCTATTATGGGAAGACAAGCATTGGTAACACGTGCTGTCCGTGTTCTGCCTACTCTCATTCTCCCGAGGTACTTGCAAAAGGCAGAACTTTAATATAAATAGAAGGAACATAATGAACACACCCCCCACTTTGGGGTACCAGTGTTATAGCCAGGGCCACAGGATTTATTCGATGCTGCTGCGTTTTAGGCATAATTATGGATTTGATACCTTAGCTATATAATCCATCATCTACAGCCTAAATTGAGGATTTTAACAAAAACCATCAGAAAAAGGATCAAATGTTACTAAAAATGCAGTAATATGTTGCTGCACAGTGGAAGGCCCTTCACATAGTGTTAACATTTGCAAAAAATGACATAATAATGAAATAATACTACCCTGCATTACACTGTAAAATGTAGTCAACCCTGCTGCATAATTTGGTACTTCCTTTGCATAATTCCAGAGGACCTGATTAAAGTGCTGCTGCTCTTCCGGTCCTTGAGAGAGGTGGAGAGAAGCAAAGGAGAGAGATGGGAGGGTAATAGGGGTCATAAGGAGGAGGCTGGGGCATTGCTGGGTGTATTGCATTATTAACCTTCCTGCTTCCTCAAATTTGCTTGAAAATGCTCCATTTACCCACTATTTTTTCAAAATATTCTCGAGGGGAGAACCCCCCGTAGGTAGTGCAGTACCACGATAATTTTACGCCTCACCACTTTCAAATGTCACCAGCCGCCACTGCAGACAAAGACTGTGAACCAATGGGTGAGAGTGAAATGCGCCAACCTTGATACAGCCAAAGAAATAAAACCGGACTAGACATACAAACTGATAAAGCCAAAGAAAGAAAACCGGACTAGACACATAAACTGAATAAAGAGAAAGAAAATTTCTGAGAAACCGAAAAGTGCGCTAAAAGCAGTTGATCCCAGTCAACGTTAAGTCACTTGAGGTGTGAAAATACATTTACTGTACATATAAATTAGGTAATTTTCCAACATGGTAGACACTGAGAGTAGAAGAACTAGATGTGAGTTTTTTTCGTAGATGGTGTAAGATGTGTTTCTATTGTACAGGTTTTCTAATGCTTATCTGGTTTAATTTGGCAATAATAATCCCACTAAGGTTAGTTGTAGAAAGTACATCCGTAATTGTGAATGACACAAATAGTGACAAGAAATCTAACGTAAAGAACACTGCAACACTGGTAGATAGTACTGATTTCCATAGGGACAAGTCAATAACTGATTTTTCAAAGAATGTCTTCACGAAACTTTTGTACGAATATGTGGAAACAATGGATGTGAGAGATTGTTAAGTATGTATGCAGTTACCTGCGTCTGTAACAGAAGGTGTGACATATCATCACCTTCCTTTGACGTATGGGATAACTTGTAGTGTTTTAGCTAGTTTATTTTATAAAACTGGTAAATTAGAGTATTATTACACTGACATAGATGCTGTTTTTGCTAAAGTTCCCGTAATCCCTGATAAGGTGAAGATTGCAAAGATTCTTGGAGAATGTTTCCTAGAAACAAAAGAATTAACATTAGAATATGCATTTAGACATAATCTTACTTGTGGGTTAAGAAAAGAAGAAAAGATTTTCTTGGACATGGTAGAAGACAGAAGGGCTAAATTTCAAAGAAAGGCAACAGGAGAAAAGACAATGGCCCCACCTTGGGCGTTTGAAGAGGGAAGTTATGACAAAGGGGCAACAAATGCAGCTATGGTTCTAGATTGGCCCCAACAAGGAAAATTGTGTGTTAGAAGAGATAACACTTTGTATGATAACTATTTCGTGGGTTCTAGTGAGTGCTGAGATACATACAAAATTCTAGGGGGATGGGGATTCAAAGGAGGAAAAGATCCAGTATTTCCAGGGATCTATTACATTTGCGGAAATAGAGCTTATTATAGGTTGCCGGACCATTGGTACGGAACATGCTATCTAGGCCTGGTCTTTCCAAAGATTTTTCATGTGGAAAAAGTAACGAAAGGAATTCACGAGATAGGTAAACCATTAACCCGTAGGAGGAGGGAAAGCTTCTCAGAAATAATAGGTGACATTTTTGGAGCATTGATACCAGCAGTGGGTATATCTTTGAATGCATACAAAGTTCGGAAATTGTCTACAATAGTAGATCGTTTATCAACGAATACTGCTGGAGGGTTCTTGATGGTAAATACCGAAATGGTTGCCATGAGAGCTATGGTGATGCAAAATCGACTTGCCCTTGACATTCTTTTGGCAAAAGAGGGTGGAGTCTGTGGAATGCTGAAAGTACAACATTGTTGCACTTACATTCCAGACAAAAGTCAGAATATACAGAAGTATATAAAGAACATTACTGATTTGCATAAAGAAATTGCCCCACTGGAGGTTGAAGGTGCTTGGGAGAGACTTGGTAAGAGTTTTTCCTCAATGAAGAAATGGTTCACAGAAATAGGTAGTTCTCTTATTGGGAAAATACTAATTCCAGTGACTTTAGTAATAATGATAATATCTGTATTGAGATTAGCATATATGCGTATTAAAAGAAGAAAAAGACAAAATAAAGTAGAAAGAGAAAATGAGAAAAATAAAGAAAGAGAACGGGAGATGGGAGAGATCGAGTTGGAAGAGTTTAAAGAGAACATGTACAAAAGGTCTAAAAAACAAGATGAAAAGAACACGATTGTCTAAATTAACAAATGCAAGTGGACAAGAAACATTTATCTGATAAAATTTTATAGGTTTTAGTGGTGATGTTAAAAAATCACCAAAGGGGGGAATTGATGGAGCAGGGGAAGCGAAATATTTTTTGTACCCCTATGAAATTAATGACCTCATAACACTAATGATACTAACCGTTTGAAAACGCATGGATTAACCAACAAATACATCCTTTTAGCAGACACTACACATGGGTAATATGCTGATTTGTGCAAAAATCTAATTTATTTACAAATGTGAAGTAAACTAACGTTAGTATTGTGATTTGCGTAGTAATTAGAAGTGAATTGCATGATTTGTGTTGCATAGCAGAATTGTATTGTGGCAAAGAATGCAGATGGTAAGTAAAATGGCTTTAAATGTCGCTTTAGCCAGGTAATATCTAACACGGGTCATTAGAATGGCGGGTGGTAAACAGAAAGGCTTATTTTCCATATTTTAATTGCTATTATGTTTGTTCTTATATTAGTTCCGTTCGGGCCTGCTAGGCCATGCTTCTAAAATGGCCACTGGAAAGGACGAGATCGCGTGTGTTAAACAAGATGGCCCCCACGCAGCCTCAGTACGAAAGCTCCAGTCACGTGTATGCGGCCTGTGCTCGGAGTGAGAGATGTCAAGGCCAATCTGACCTGCGATGAAGCAACGTGCCAAGTATTCGGCATATATGCATGGGAACGGATGGAGAAGACAAGCGACAGGGAATGAACTAATGTGTGACCATCAAAGAATGTTGCAAAATGAATGAACAAATTGGACTACTTTTGGATAACGTGGTCATGAAACTTATTGTGTGCTTTATTGTCCCAAAACTGGTTCGAACAAGGAGGGCGATGAGGTGACCATCACCACCCCTCCAATGGACCAATTAGCGTGATTCTTGCCCCTAAAGATTGCAACTTTTGAATGTAGTGAGCCAGAGAATAGGGTATAATAGGGTCTGCTCTGACGTCGTGAAAAAACTTGCTTTTTATTTTTCAACCTTGATGCTGCGAGAGACTCTGTCATTTTGGACTTTGAATTTTGACTGGGGAAGGAACGAGACCGTTGCGGGAATTCTGCCTGGGAGGTGCGTCCGAGGAGGTTAGCGGGACAGTCAGTCAGTTTGGGAATCCTATCCTGTGATCTGCGGTTCATCTTCTTTTGGTGAACCATTCTTGTCATCGCCCCATGGCCGAGGGTAATGCATAATTTCTCACTTTTCCTAAAACTTGTCTTAAAAGTTTATTGATATTTCTAAATGTTTTGCCTAATAAAGAATTTTACTTATTTGCTTGAAGAATTTTAGATAAAATTATATTCTAACTCTAAAATGAGTCTGTGGTTCTTTAAAACAAAGTTTATGATTTAATAAATGTTAAAGGTTCCAATTGTGATTGAGCTGGTCCTAATCACCATCAACTGATTCTACTAGTTGGTCCATCGACCGAATAGCGGAGTACCTTGATGTTTAGAACCGACAGGATTCGAAGTCAATGTATATAATGTATAGGATATGATTCTGTCATTTTAATAAGGTTTCCTGCTTGTCCAGCAAACTCTTTCTCCTTGACGTTTAATCCAGAAATTGAATGAATGTATGTATGCGGTGTCATGGGCCCCACCGATATAAGTTTTGTGTAGGTGTTTTCTGGATTTGGTGTCATAAGGAGAAATTTATATTAGCCACGCTGGATCACTATTGTGTAGCTGTTTCCGTTGTTACTGGAGCCGCTTGTTACTGGTACAGTCCCTGGAACTATCCCTGGAACTGTTCCTGAGGTTGGTCATTAGAATGGTGCTGGTGAGCGCTAGGGAGCGGCTCTTGTGTGCTGAAATAGCCTGGCCAGGTATGGGGGAGCACACTGTGGAGAGCAAGCCGCACCACAGGCCTATCCGGGTCGTTTCATTCTCCCACAGGATCTACCCTCAGGAGGGAGCACTAGCTTCCACCCATGATAACGCCGATTCTTATCTAATTATCTATAAGAACCTTCTGGTCGCCAAGATCTTTTTACCTGTTGAATAGTGTAAAGGAGAGAATCTCATCTGGTTATATAACAGCATTCATTTTGTTAGAAAGGACCACTGACTCCGAATTCAAGTTTAAGAATTTATTATCGCCAAAAATAACTGAACATGCAGGCACCTCAACACGAGGTTAAAGAAATAGATGGGCACTAATACAAACAATAACCTACGCAGGAGCCTCATCCGACTCAGAATAAAGAGAATTGATAGTTCTAGAAGGATCAACCAAGCTATGATTGCTCCAATTTCTACGTTGCTCTTCATTTATCTAAGCAAGCTTTAAATCAATTGCTGTCCCTACACTAACACTTAGTGGCATCCCTACATAACGATTTTCCCAGGCAAGAATGAATAAAAGGTGTCAGCTGTGAAGACTTCCTCAGAAGTGCAATCACATAATACCTAAGCTCAGCTCCTTCCTCAGGACACTCTTTGTCCTTCTCTCTGGTCTCCCCTACCTCTTCTCTGGCCTCCTCCCTCAGGGCACTATCCCTAATACAAAACCCTAATACAATTGTACACGCCTTTGTCACGCCTCCTTGGCCAGGTCTTCTTTCTTGTACTTTTCCATCGAAACGGTTACTTCATCCTGGACGGTTGCGATGACCTTGAGTCCCAGGCACCTTCTCCGCTGAAAGTATCATCCCTAAATTCCATTGCACTCCCCGTACCATGCCTCCCATCTCTCTAACTTTTGAAAACAAAGAGTTAGTCTTTACTAACGAGACATGTGTCCTTGCACCTGCAACAAAAGATATGTTCAACAGAAACCTTCTACTGTGCTAATTAAATCTACCGTTTGTGCCCAGAGAGCCTTACCAAGAGAAACTTTTCTCTGCCTACAAAATAAGCTAACATAAGAATAAACCAGGCCTTCCCTAAGCATATATGTAGTCAGGCCTTTACATATAACTTTTAAACACACACCCTACTTTTCCCTATGAGCATTTTCATTACAATACATATGCAAAAATGAATTACATGTGCAACTTTAATATGGTGCACGTTTAAACTACTGCAATTGAATTACACACGAACTGATTTGTCTATGCATTATTTTTCACACAATTCAATAACATTACATTGCCTGTTTGTCATAACACAATTATACTACTAGTTCACTTTATATCAGTGAACTATTCATTCTTTACTAAACATGCATGAATATACAACTAAATATATACGAATATAGGTCTGAGTACATGCGGGTGCGGACTACCAGCGATTATGATGCACCCCTACAATTCACAAGAACATTTCGCTCTATCAGTTCCCCCCTTTGATGACTCCTGTCATCACATTTCATTCAACTCCCTTGGAGAAAGAACCGATCTAAACAGAACTCGTTGCCATTTTCCCTGATCTTAGTTTCTCCATGCTCTTGAGCCTCTGATATTGACTGTCCTGCAGTCTTGCCAATCTCATCTCATTTTCCCTCAAAGCTCTCTTGACTCGGCCTGCTCGATACCACTTGTAGGCCTTGATCGAAATCCACAGACAGACCACACAAACCACCACGATAAGGAGGGGTCTCAGAACATACCCAAGGAATCCTTTTCCCAGATTTGCAAACCAACTTCCCACTTGACCAAAACCCTTGCCAACCTTTTCCCAAGCCCCCTCTTCGGTCAAATCCGCTATTTTTGTGTGGATTGTAGTGATGTTACTTATATATTTCTCCAGATCTTTGCTACGGTCTGGTATATAAGTGCAGCACTCTTGAACCTTCAACAATTTACAGACTCCGCCCTCTTTTGCCAACAAGACATCCAAAGCAAGGCGATTCTGCAAAACCATTGCCCTTATCGACAACATCTCTCCTTCCACCAGCACCAATGACTTTGCTGTATTCATTGAAAATTCATCTACCACAGTCGCTAATCTCTGGATTTTCACATCATTCAAGACTACTCCCAGACTGGGTATCATAGCTCCAAAGATATCCCCCACAACAATTCCTGCACTTACAGCTCGTCTCGCTCTTGAATGCTTCCCACCTTCTAGAAGTTCCAAATCCTCTGTATGGTAAATCTTTGGAAATATTATTGCCAAATAACATGTTCCATACCAATTTGCAGGCAACCTCACATAAGCATTCTTCCCACACACAAAATACACCGTTGGTATCACTTGTACAGGACCTTGGAGAAAATCTTTTGCCACATCTGCCATGGTGAAAACGTGATCACAAGTGCTTTGTCCCACTGCAACCTTTTCGTAGTAAGTCTGATAACGCCTTATACACAACTTACCCCTCTGCTCTTTGTCTAACGCTATAGGACCATAGCTTCCCTTTGTCTTATGCAACTTTTCTTCATCTGTCCAATCAGGTCTGTTATGCCCCATGTCTCGTGACTGGGTCAGCTTTCTATACCTGTCCTCTACCTGATCTACAAACTTTTTCTCTACATCTGACAACGAGCAGGTCAGATTGTGTCTGTGAGCGAATGCTGTATCCAATTCCAAACTCGGTATGAAGAACTTCCTGAGTCTATCCTCGGTCTTATAATAGTCATACTTATTCAAATGCTTGTAAGCTGGGACTTCAGGAAGCACTGCGTCGAAATTGGAAAAGAAATACTCAAACTGATCTCTCTCATAAAATAAACTAAGCAAAAGACTACATGAAATTCCATAAGTCAGTGGAAGATGGTGATACCTAATACCCTCGTCCACTGAAGCAGGCAACTGCATACACACATAACAATCTTTCGCATCCATGACATCAACATACTCATATAGCAGCTTAGCATATGCATTAAGCTTAAAATCACTCCTAGACAAATCTATATGTAACCTACGACTTTCTTCTAATAGCAAAGCTCTGTCAGCTCCCATGTTTACCCCCTTTTGGCTAGGTGTAGTAGGTGTAGGTGTCCCTGGCACCCCCTTCACTTCTAGCTCATGCGAACCAGTATATGAGACTATGATTACTATGATTATAGAAACTATCACACTACTTATAAGTATGCCTACAATCCACTTAGATCTACGATTGGGATCTCCCGGCTCCATGGTTTCAAAAGTTCTCAAAAGTTCTTGGTTATAGCAATGAACCCTGAAAAAGTCTCTGTTCCTTTACTCGTGACTTGCTTAACCGGCTCGAGCAACCATGAAACCTCCGGATTTTCCCTTTTCGATCACAATCTTATTTACACAGTCCAGAAAAAGACTTCCCTAGTTTTCGTTCCTCTTCTGTGGAAAGTCCCTAAGTTTATTCTTCTTTCACTCGGACCTAGGTTATCTTCTTCTTTTAGACTTTTATTTACAGTTTATAGTTGATCTACAATAAGATCCTCATTGAGCAGTTCCAGAACGTGATACAAAAGTTCAAGACGCAAGATTACCATTTCATGTGAAGACGGCTCAAACCCAAAAGACGGAAATTCGAGTCGATGCAGAACCAAGTTTCGAACTTCACTCAGAAACGGGGATTCGGAACTGTGAGGGTCAGTATTCCTTCTACTTCGAGCCCCGGCAACTGCAGCACCACCTTCACCACCACATTCGGGCTTCGACGGACCACCAGCACTGACCTCAGCCTTCCCGTACTCACTACCCCCTGCATCAAACACTGTGTAAGTCCACTCAGGGGTAGAGTATCTGCGACAAGGTACTCTGGTTCTTTTCGACCTTCGCCGACTATCTTGAGCCTGGTCTTCGTCACTTGCCTCTGTTTCAGATGCTTCAGACACTGGGGCAAGGTCTCTTTCAGGTGCTAACTTCAGGTTCCGTCGCCTCTGTCTTTCAGGCCAACTTTCTTCACTTCTGTTCGTTCGTCTGCCTTCCCCTGCTATACCCAGTGCACTACTTCCTCTTTCTGCTGAATCTGACTCTTCTCCGCCCACTGCACCGTTTCTGTCTTCGGTGTCTGAGTCAGGGTTCGAACTGTGGAAACCCCCTTCAGCTTGCTCTAGTGCACCACCAGCTGTGTCAGCAACCCTTACAGCTTGACTTGTCCTCTCATGTGGCCCTGCCACATCAGCTGGATTTTCATTTACGAGAGGAGCTGTTTCTTCCAAGGGTGCTGAAACTCTGCGGGTATGGGAGGCATGCACCCAGTTCGGCAATCCTCCACACTTTACTGCTGTGTTCGTGATGAGTATCACCTGGTACGGGCCACGCCAGCGGGCATCCAAGCAACTCTTCCTCACGTGTTTCCGGACAAGCACCCAATCTCCGGGACACAAGTCGTGGCACAGATCACTCGAGGCTGGGACCACTGCAGCTTGCACCTGCTGGGATACAGAACGGACCACATCAGATAGTCCTTTACAATAATCGAGAATCAAGTCATCAGTGATGCTTATCAAAGCTGTAGCTGGTACTGCCGGCAACCTCATTGCCCTTCCCATTAGTATCTCGTGGGGGGACAACCCGGTTTTCCTGTCTGGGACACTTCGCATGCTCATCAACACAAGCGGCAAAGCGTCGGGCCATTTCAGGGATGTCGAAGAACACATTTTTGCCATCCGGGCCTTCAAAGTTCCATTAACTTGTTCCACCATCCCAGAAGCCTCTGGTCTGTAACTACAGTGGAGTCTCTGGTCAATATTCAATGCAGCACAAAGTAACTTCATGATTTCACTGTGGAAGTGCCTTCCTCTATCAGATTCCAAAGAGGTTGGGATCCCGAACCTAGGGATGAGCTCCCTCAACAATAACTTAGCCACTGTGAGAGTGTCACACCTGCGTGTTGGGTATGCCTCCACCCAACCTGAGAATACACATACCAGCACTAAAATGTATCTCAACCCATTACACTTAGGCATTTCCACGAAGTCTAGCTGTATCCTGTTGAAAGGCCCACCTGACCTCCCAATGTGACTCAATGTAACTACAGTTTTCTTTCCAGCGTTCATCTGCTGACACGTAACACACCTTTGACACACTGTTTCAGCCATTGCCCGAAATCGTGGGTTGTACCACGTCTGTCTAAACACCCTCATCATTGCATCTCTACCAAGGTGTGCCTGTCCATGTATCAGCCTTGCCATCGGACTCAACAGCTCTTCTGGTAATACGGCTCTCCCATCACTGGAGACCCACACATCCACGTCTCCTCTCTCACAACCAGCTTTGATCCATCCCTCTCTCTCCTGGTCTGAGACTTCATCCTGCAATCGCTTGAGCTCTTCCCAAGTGTCTGCCATGGCCAACATTATGTTGAGCTCGGTTCTTTCTTGGCTCTCCCCTGCGTATCTATCTGTGAATATGCATCCTTGTTCTGCACAGAACCGGGCAACCTCGTCTGCATATTTATTGCCCAATGACACAAAGTCTTCCCCTTTCCCATGCGCGGAACATTTAACAACAGCAATTTCCTTCGGATGTTGTAACGCATCCAACAGTTGTCTTACATATTCTCCATTCCTAATGGGTGAGCCAGATGATGTCAAAAATCCCCTCTGAGACCATAACTGCCCGAAGTCGTGCACCACACCAAACCCATATTGGCTGTCAGTGTAAATCGTGATTCGAATTTGATCAGCGGCCAAACAGGCACGGGTCAAGGCAATGATCTCAGCTACCTGCGCGGAGCGTACTCCTTCTAGGCAAGCAGCCTCAACCACTCCCGAAATGGTACACACAGCAAACGCTGCTCTCAATTGCCCAACACTGTCCCTTAAGCATGAACCATCGACAAAGAAAATTTCATCTGGGTCAGCCAGTGGTTCATCGACAATGTCAGGTCTCGGTTTGGTGCAAAGTTCGGTCACATCGAGACAATCATGGTCCGCACAATCTTCATCATCCGTGTTCGGTGTAGGCATCAATGTCGCAGGGTTCAAGACAGAGCACCTTTTCAGAGTCACATTCTCTGCGGCAAGTATGACTTGCTCGTACCTCGTTAACCTATTGTTCGTTAGGTGCTGAGTCTTGGTCCTGGTCATCAATAACTCAACCGAGTGTGGCACATGTACAGTCAGTGGATGTCCCATTACAATGCTTTCACATCTTTCAATGCTGACACCTGTTGCAGCAACGGATCTTAGACATCCGGGCAACGCAGAAGCTACTGGATCTAGAGTAGCTGAGAAATAGGCAACTGGTCTACGGACACTTCCATGGTTCTGAGCTAAGACTGCTAATGCACATCCTTCCCTCTCATAACAGAACAATGAAAAGGCCTTGTTGTAATCAGGCATCCCCAGTGCCGGAGCACTGCACAATTCCTCTCTCAGTTTCAGGAATGACATCAAGCACTCCTCGTCCCATGGTACCGGATCACTCACATCCTTGTGCGTAAGCCTCTGCAAAGGCTTTGCTCTCAAGGAGAAACTAGGAATCCACTGTCGACAGTAGCCGACCATTCCCAGGAACATCCTAACTTCTCTCTGTGTGGTGGGTACTGCCATACTCATTATTGCCTCAATTCGGTCTGGCGACACCTTTCTCTTGCCTTTTTCCAATCTGTGTCCCAAGTACTGTACCTCATTCAAACAGTACTGCAGCTTGTTCGGGGACACCTTATGTCCATTCTCTGCTAAGTGGTTCAACAGGGCTACAGTGTCAATTCTGCAAGCATCTTCTGTTTCTGAGGCAATGAGTAAATCGTCTATGTATTGCACGAGGACTGAGTTCTGCGGCAACACAAGGCTCTCAAGATTCTTTTTCAGGATCTGGTTAAAGATCGATGGACTTTCTGTATACCCTTGAGGGATACGACACCATGTTAACACGCGATTTTCCAGCCTGAATGCAAAAGAAATTGGCTTTCCTCATGGAGCGGTATCGAAAAGAAGGCTTGACACAAGTCGATGACCGTAAACCACTCGGCTTCGCATGGGATCTGGAACAGTATTACTGAAGGATTCGGTACCACTGGACAACAAGGGACAACTATCGTGTTGACCTTTCGCAGGTCTTGCACGATCCTGTATTTCCCGCTCGGTTTCTGTAGTCCCATAATAGGTGAATTACAGGGGCTACCTCTGATCTCTTTCAGAATGCCTTTCTCAATGAAAGTCTCGATCACAGGTTTTATCCCTGCAATCGTTTCAGGCGACAAGTTGTATTGAGGTGTCCTGGGGAAATCAACATTTTGCTTCACCTCAATCCGCACTGGTTCAACCCCTCTGATTAGACCTATTTCATCGCCTGCGAAATCCCACACCACAGATGACACTGCGTCTCTCAAATCAGGTGGAAGTTCTTCCACCGTCACCATTGGGTACAGATCTATGCATAGGTGCTGATTTGTAACCTTAAAGTCAGCATCGTCATCCCTCGTCTGGACCTCCACTCCCTGAGGCGTACAATAAATCGTGCAGTTCAACTTGCACAACAGATCTCTTCCCAAAAGGCAAACTGGACTCGTATCACACACTACAAACTGATGTCTAGTTTGGAAGGAACCTATCTTTACTAAGATCGGTTCTGTCAACGGGCTGCTCATTCTTTTGTTCGCTACTCCAACAACCTGGATTGATTGTCCCGAGAGGGGTAGGTTAGGGACCACTGCTGATCTTACAGTAGACCGGGTAGCACCAGTATCAACCAAAAGTGTGGCAGGATGACCCTCAATATCTGCCTCCACAAAAGGTCCTCTCTGGTCTACCTCCAAGACCGCTCCAAGCGTGCAGTCTTCCTCCCCCTCAGGCACCGTCAGGATAAAGGGTCTGAGCTACTCTCGTCATAGTCTTCGAACAGGGGCATCTGTTGGTACGTTCGTATTCCTTGTGAAATCCTTGGAGCCTGGGGAACCTGGGCGTGAGGGCTGTATATCCCCTCTTTCATCGTCCTAGGCCTCGTCACCGTGTTAACTACCTCTTGCGCGGGTGCCTGAGCCCCCTCTTCCTCTTCCTGCAACTGATTAACTGGGTTCAAAGGACACTCGCATTTCCAATGTCCGACCTGGCGACAAAGATGACACGCAGTGGTCTTCTTCAGTGTGGCCACGTCCACTCCCGTCTTGGGGTCTATTAGTTTTCCCTTTCCCTGTCCTTGCCCATTCTGGTTCCCCTGGAAATTTCCTTGTTTTCTTCCTAAGGTCCCTCCATTAGACTGACCCTGTGCTGTCTGCATCTGGACAAGCATCAATTTGTCTTTTAGCTTCCGATGTTTCGATTCCACCTCATCACTACAGTATCTCGCATATCTCAAAATTTCATCTACCGGCTTGTTCTGCCAGCAGATCAAATGGTGCTGTATCATGAGACTGACTTCTGTTCTCAGACCCAGTACAAACTTTGAGACAAACTGTCCCATATCCTTGGGGTCTAACGTATCTAATCCACTATACTGTTTAAAAGCTTGCAGAAGTCTTTCATAATATTCATGCACCGTTTCTTTGGGTTCCTGTACAGTCCGATCTATCTTAACCCAATCTATATCTTGAGGTGAAATCTTCAGTTTTAGCCATGTAATCACCTGCTCATACTTTTTCATTACTAGGGGTGATGGACCATTTGTAACCGCCTCCCTTTCAGGTTCCGAAGTCGGCCACTCGACAGCGACTTTACAAGCTGTCCACAAATCTCCCGGTACCACTATGTCAAACAAGGTGTTCAAATCAATCCACAATACTTTTGAAATTTTAACAAACCGCTCAACCTGCTTGTACCACTCTACTGGTTTCTCCCTCAGCTGAGGAAAATCATTTGTAAATGCAGCCAAATCACCTCTATTCCACGGCACATGCACATACCCTCCATTCTGTACTTCCCGTAAAGGAAAATTTCCGACACCCGTCGCCCCCCTCCTGGAGGCGGCGTTTCCCCCTCAGCTTTCTTTGCTATTTTCTTCTTGGACCACCTTTCTTCCCATTTGTCCAACAAAATCCATATCCTCATTCCTACAATCAGATCTCTAGTGTGTGTCCTTAATCCTGTGATTCTTTTCTCCTCCAGCTCCTGGTCACTGTATTGTAATCTATGCGGTCCTTGCAACGTTTTAGTTTTGTTCAGGTCTACCTCATATCTTTTGGCCAACGCCGTTAAGTTTTCATGTGCTATTCTAGCTTTTCGAGTCACATCTTTTGCTACGAACAGCAACTCATCTGATCCATAAATTTCTATCCTTTCCAAAGGCAGACTCCCGCTAATCATCTCGTCTACCTCTGCTTTCAACCTTACTACGTCTAGCAACCTTGCCTGTACTGCACTCCTCAGTACTTCTCGACAAGTTGAACCGTCCCGCTCATCACAGTCACTATTCTGTCCTTGTGACCTATTCCCTTCCATCATATTCCTGGAACTTGGTCTGTCTTCCGAGATGTTTTGTGCCCTATCTCCTGGCATCCTATCACTTTGGTTTGTTACTGTTGGTGTCCACATCCTCAAAGCTGACTTGGATTCGTGCAAAGACCTCGGTCTGACTGGTCTCTCATCCTCCTGTCTAAAGGAAGAGTCTGCAGTAGCCGGTAATGGCGTACTTGTCTCCAATGGTCTTGGGAAATGAACCACTCGTACTCCGAACCCATTCCCACTCTCACTGGTTATTTCTTCCCTTCCCATCTGTACGGAGCTCCCTTCTCTCACTCGGTCTGGGTCATATACCGGTACTATAGGGCCAATGGTAACCGGTACTGTCAAGGAGTCCGGTAACCTTGTGTTCCCAACAGGAGGCTGTGTTATCATAGACGTCGTTGCCCCTTCCGTTCCTGTGGAAATCCTTCCCACTACTCTCATGCTAGTCTGATTCTGGCTCTCATCAATTGTTACTGCTGGAGTCGGCTTTCCCTCTTCTGAGTCTGGATTAAATGGTGGTGGCCTCTCTGCCAACAACCTATCTAACAGGCTGTCGTCTGTATCACTGTCGTCCTCATCGATTCTTGTAATCTTTCCATTTTGTATTAGCAGTGGGTATAACTTATCTCCCTCAATCGTTTCCACTCTCCACCTTTTCTCCAGTGCATCCCACCTTGCATCTTGAAATGCCCTGACCGATTTCTTCACCCTTTCCTGGCTCTTGTCTTTCCTCCTATCGTACGCTGCTCTAATCCACGCATGTTGCGCCTCAAACTGTGTTGGTCTAGGTAGTGGTCGTAAAGAAGCCATTATACTTTTTAGCTGGTACAACACCTCTAACCTGAAAGTACCATAGCGTGGGAAAGTCAATTCTCCTTCTCCTTCTGTCATTTTATGCCAATTCTCAAGCCAAATTATAGTATGCAATCCTACATTCTTTGCCATATAATGTGCTGGCGTATCCTCGGGAGGAGCTTTCTCTCCTTCCCGAGTAACCACATGTCTATCACCTCTACAAAGTTCCCGTAAAACTTTAAAACATTTCATGATGAATCAACTTTGTATTTGCCCTCAAAATGTCAGCTTTTGCTTCCTGATTTCAATCCACCAATGCCAGCGCGGCTCACACCAACCGGCCTATCGCAGCGCGGCACTTGTCTGACGTCACTTTTCCTCCGCTCGCAGCAGTTCCCCTCCTTCCTAATTCACTCGTTCTCGCCCGCACCTGTCCCAATCATACTCTGAAATAATGTCCGTCCTACCGAACAATTACCTCTCTGACTGTCAGTCTTACCAATGACCGATCAGCCTCTTGAGCTTGTTGACCTCAATCTGGCAACCGTCTGTCCGCGAAACGACCGGACAATCGCCTCTAACACACTCGATAGGATTCAATCACTCGATGTTCTGCACACAATAACCTACGACCTGCGTTGGTTATTCACACACTCACACATGTGTTCCCTATCTTCAGTGGGTCTGTCAATGACGTCTCGTGACCCCCACAACCTCTGGTCAACGCTCTCAACTCTGGGTGTGTTCTACACCACAATAAATCATCCGGTCCCGCGCGCGCTCACGGTCCGGTTCTCAATCACACAACTCTCGTTCCAACTCCGCAAGACATCACACACCAATAAAACACTGCAATCTACCAAACACCACTCTTTTCATACTCACTCTACCACGAACTGCTACTTCCGCCGTACCGTCACTCTCCGTCAGTTTTCAACGACCTCCGATCTCCGACATCCTTCTCCCACGGTCCTCTGGATCTGCGTCACTCGGGCTCTATGGGGAAACTCAATCTCCTATCTTGCTCTAGATCTCCCCTTACCATCAAAGGTAACCATCCTACTCTGCTACCAACTGATAACGGCGATTCTTATCTAATTATCTATAAGAACCTTCTGGTCGCCAAGATCTTTTTACCTGTTGAATAGTGTAAAGGAGAGAATCTCATCTGGTTATATAACAGCATTCATTTTGTCTAGAAAGGACCACTGACTCCGAATTCAAGTTTAAGAATTTATTATCGCCAAAAATAACTGAACATGCAGGCACCTCAACACGAGGTTAAAGAAATAGATGGGCACTAATACAAACAATAACCTACGCAGGAGTCTCATCCGACTCAGAATAAAGAGAATTGATAGTTCTAGAAGGATCAACCAAGCTATGATTGCTCCAATTTCTACGTTGCTCTTCATTTATCTAAGCAAGCTTTAAATCAATTGCTGTCCCTACACTAACACTTAGTGGCATCCCTACATAACGATTTTCCCAGGCAAGAATGAATAAAAGGTGTCAGCTGTGAAGACTTCCTCAGAAGTGCAATCACATAATACCTAAGCTCAGCTCCTTCCTCAGGACACTCTTTGTCCTTCTCTCTGGTCTCCCCTACCTCTTCTCTGGCCTCCTCCCTCAGGGCACTATCCCTAATACAAAACCCTAATACAATTGTACACGCCTTGGTCACGCCTCCTTGGCCAGGTCTTCTTTCTTGTACTTTTCCATCGAAACGGTTACTTCATCCTGGACGGTTGCGATGACCTTGAGTCCCAGGCACCTTCTCCGCTGAAAGTATCATCCCTAAATTCCATTGCACTCCCCGTACCATGCCTCCCATCTCTCTAACTTTTGAAAACAAAGAGTTAGTCTTTACTAACGAGACATGTGTCCTTGCACCTGCAACAAAAGATATGTTCAACAGAAACCTTCTACTGTGCTAATTAAATCTACCGTTTGTGCCCAGAGAGCCTTACCAAGAGAAACTTTTCTCTGCCTACAAAATAAGCTAACATAAGAATAAACCAGGCCTTCCCTAAGCATATATGTAGTCAGGCCTTTACATATAACTTTTAAACACACACCTTACTTTTCCCTATGAGCATTTTCATTACAATACATATGCAAAAATGAATTACATGTGCAACTTTAATATGGTGCACGTTTAAACTACTACAATTGAATTACACACAAACTGATTTGTCTATGCATTATTTTTCACACAATTCAATAACATTACATTGCCTGATTGTCATAACACAATTATACTACTGAGTTCACTTTATATCAGTGAACTATTCATTCTTTACTAAACATGCATGGATATACAACTAAATATATACGAATATAGGTCTGAGTACATGCGGGTGCGGACTACCAGCGATTATGATGCACCCCTACAATTCACAAGAACATTTCGCTCTATCACCCACACCCCATGAACCTAGTTGCCAGCAACTGCCTGCTCCTGTAGTGTAGTGCTCCTGGCTGAAACTGGTCGATATCAGAGAAAGAGGCAGGACTCCCCACTACGGACCCCCGCTGGGCTAATTCATGCAACCCAGTATCTATCTTACCACACTCGCTTCACCTCCCCTCACCTGCTTGGTAAGGGCTGCTCAAGACACTGCTGCCGCTGAGACAGCTGAAAGAAATGTCGTGTCCCAGACAAACTGCCACAAAATTCGGGCTCTGAATACGGGTGATCACAGGGAGGGGGTGCTGGCTCTTGAGGCAAGTGGCAAGCCGGAACCAGCTCTCCGTGTACAGCCGTGACCTCCCAGCGGTCACAAACTAGCTGCTGCGGTGGCGAGATGCACCAGTGAGGAGAGTGGGCAGAGCTCGGTTGCACGCTACATTGCACGTCCATCAGCTATGGAGTCTCATCCTCCAGCTGTGTTGTGCTTCCCTTTGCACGCACTGCTTCCACTTGACACTGATTTTGCAGTGTTCTAGCTCCTGAATCCCCTGCTGTCCAACCTAGAGCACTGTGTCTGTGCAGCAGTTCACTTTCCTAAGAAAGGCAAGATTTGTTTCACATTTAATTTATTTATAAGTCCCTACTATATGGTACTACATGTACCCAGGACCTGTAAATTAAATGCTACTGGTTGGGGGAGGTGGGGGTCTCCCTGACAGGATGGTAGGGGAGGAGTTCTTCCCCTGTCCTGATTACACTTCAAAGGGGCCTGCCCTGGCTGACACAGAAGAACCTGACACTAGACCGCCAAACCCAGGGAAAAAGGAGGAACTGACCAGAACCAGTTTTAGGGTTATACAAAGGGATGGTTCCCACCCACAGATTGTCCCTGGCATAAAAGTGACATCCCCAGAACCTGAAATCACTCCAAGACCTGTGAAGCCTGAAAAGAAGAACTGCCCTGCTGTCTGGAACCTGAAGAAAGACTGGACCTCCTGGTAGGAAAGTGGCTCCATATATACTGCACCAAACTAAGGTACAGTGTGTATAGAGTCCACAGCTCCCCAATGGTAAGGCAGAGGCTAAAGTTAGATATAACCTTACGCTCTAAAGTGGTAGCTTGGTCGAGCAGTAAGGCAGTATCAGAGGACAGTGTAAAGCATTTGTTGCACACACTCAGTCAGCAAGTGGTCTCACACACTCAAGAACTGAACTCTGGGCCAATTGTTGGTATAAAAATATAGTTGTTTTATTTTAGAACCACAATATGTATCAAAATATACTTTCTCAGAATGGGTTCCCTTGTTTAAACACTTTTCAAATAGGCAATAGACTTTTTGATGACAGTAGTCACAGTTGTTGCTAGAGGCAACACAATTTCAAACACAATGCAACATTGAGCTCAATGGAAAGTTTTAGTTAAATGCAATTAATTACTTTGTGGATTACTTTTCTAACCACAGGACTGGATCTTGGATTCAGTCCCGGGACACTTCCTGTAAACAGTTAAGTAAAAGCGTTTTGGATATAGTGGTGATTTTTGAGGAATATTATTGTAATTCAAAAGTTGACACTTAGAAACTTTTCTGGGTAAAATGACCAATGTTATCCTATGGAAGGAAATGCAGTTTGCAAGCAAAGTATGTTTACGTTACTTTTGTAATCCAGTGCTGGGTTCTCAGGTTCAGCACTGGGATATCTATCTAAAACAGGCAAGTAATTACGTTTGTATCGTTGGCACGATTTTTAAAGAATATTTGTAAGATTCAGAAATCGACACTTAGAAACTTTTTCAACAAAAAGCAGGCAATGATATCCTATGGAAGGAATTTCAAATTACTGGTAAGTACGGTTAAAATTACTTTTCAGGGTCAGTACTGGACTAAAAGATGCAGTACTGAGGTCTCTTCTGATAACAGGTGAGTAAATTGGAATTCGTTACTGTTGTGATTTTTAAGCAATATTTTGGTATTTCAAAAGTGGACACTTAGAAGAAATTTCACAGAAAACCAGTCAATGGATCCCTATGGAAGAAAATTGAGTTAGCGGTAAGTAACGTTATGATTACTTTTCAGGGTCAGTTCTGGGCACCAAGATCCAGCACTGGGATCTCTCCTAATAGCAGGTGAGTATTTCCGTTTGCGTTACTCGGTTGATTGCAGGTGAATATTTTAAAGTTTCAAAACTCCACACTTAGAAGAATTTCCAAGTGAAACCAGTCAATGTTACCCTATGGAAGAAAAGTGAGTTATCGGTTTGTGGGTAAGTACTCGACTGGCAGAGTTAAGGTTCTGGGCATAGACTCAGGGGTCCCCCAGGGTCAGGTAAGTACAGTTGTTACACCCTCAGCGGCACTGGGGCAGCCGGGTGCAGAGTGAGTAGGCCCAATGTTATCCTATGGCAGGCAGGGGGCCTCGGGTTGGTGGCTGCTGGCAGGCAGGCCACTCGGCTGTGGGAGCAAAGCTCCTGGTAACTTACTCAGGGCAAGTGGGGAAGTCGAACAGGGTAGTGGGTGCACCCTCAGCGGCACTGGGGCGGCCGGGTGCAGTGGGCTTTTGGGCCGTCGGGCGCCCAATGGTTTTCAATGGGAAAGCTGCGTGACGAACAAAGGCTGCAAGCTCGGGGACGGTGATTCTTCAGGTGCGACCACCACTTTGAGAGGTAAGTTGGGGAGCTGTAGGAAGGGTAGGCACCCAGGAGTTGGGCACAGGAGGCCGTGGGGCGTCGGGTGCAGGGGTGTCTTTAGGCGTCGGAAATCTTACCCTCGACTGGTCGCGGTTGGAGGGGGCCCAGGTTCTGAGGATGCAGGCGTCTTCAGGATCGTCGAGGAGGGTCCTTGGGTGCTGGATTCTGGGTCACAGTCGCCGGGGGGACGTCCTCGTGGTCTTTGTCCCCTCAGGCACAGGCCGGGCTCGGCGGGTGCAGAGTGTGCTGGATTCGCGGTTCCTGGCTGGCACCAGGGATAGGTTACTTGCTTTTGAGCAGTACCACTGCTCGTTGGAGTCCCAGGTAGTTAGAGTCACAAGGCAGTCAGGTCCTCCGGGGTTCTTGAGGCTGCTGACCACTGGAGACGTCGGGGTTTAGCAGGAGCAGGTTCGAGGGTCGACAGGCCGGTAGGGCTGGGGCCAAGGGAGTTGGTGTCTTCCTCTTGTTAGCAGCTGCACGGCAGGTCTTCTTGTTTCTTGATCTTCTTTCTTGTTTCGGAATCTGGATCTGAGGAAGGAAGGTTCAGGGAGCCCCTAAATACTGAATTTAGGGGTGGTTACAGGTAGGTAAGGGCAGGGACCAATGGGTCCCTTCCCTGGGGTGGGTACACCCCCTATTCTGCCACTCTCCAGTGGGAGGGGGGCAGGAGCCTGTCCCTGGTTGGCTGGGTCCCCCCATCCTCAAGAAGGCGGGGACTCAAGTTTGTGCTTCACCTCGCCTCCCCCACCTTAGGGGTGGAGTTGGCAGAGGTGGGCACAACCCATTTCCTGCCTCTGGTTTTCCCGCCGGTTCTCCCGCCAGAAGTGGGGGTAGAACCAGTGGGGACCAGTTTGCTGGGAGCAGCAAATGGTCTGGGGAAGCTCAAAAGGCGGCAGGCCTTTGAAGCTTCCCCTGCCCATCCTGGGGGAGGAGGCTTTGGCACCTCGCCCCAGGATGCGTGTTGTTTCACGCCCCTCAGAGCAGGGGCTCTCGACCCAGGGGTCCAGAAACATGTCTGGTGGTGGCAGCCTGGGCAGCCACTCAGTCCGGACACTGGAGGTCGGGTTGGTTTCAGGGGGCATCTCTAAGATGCCCTCTGGAGTCCGTTTTACATTAAATCCCACACTGGCATCAGTGTGGGTTTAATGTGCTGAGAAGTTTGATACCAAACTTCTCAGTTTTCAGTGGGGCCATTATGGTGCTGTGGAGTTCGTAATGACAGACTCCCAGCACCATATACTCTTAATGGCAGCACTGCACTTACAATGCCCAAGAATGGACTTGGGCACTGTAGGGGCACAGGGCTCCTGCCTCTGTGCCCTCACCACTGGCATAGTGCACCCAGCTAGAGGGTTGGCTGACCTAGGCCAGGGCAGTGGTTTGTAGGGATGGCACACAGGGATGTGTGCCATGTCGACTCTTCACTTTTGTTCGGCACCAAGACACGTAGCCTGCAAAGGCAGTGTGTGTGTGTAAAGGTACAGGGTCCCTAAGGGTGGCACAACAAGTGCTGCAGCCCTTAGGGGCCTTCCCTGGTCACAGTGCCCTGGGTATCCATGGTACCATTTACCAGGGGCTGACCTGTGGCCAGGGATGCCAATTGGGTGTAGGCATCAATGCAGTTTTAGGGAAGGAACACAGGCCCTGGGTACCTGGTTGGCAGGAGCCCAGGGCACACTCAGTCAAAGCACATCAGCAATTCAGCAAAAGTTGGGACATACCATGCAAGAAAGATGGCACTTTCTCCCACTCCTTGCCTGCTTATGTTATGTTGATTTGTATAACACACTAATCACCCGAGAGGGTATTCAGGCCTTGAACTCAGGACCCCAAAAGTGACTCCAAGGGTTAGTTGGATGACCTTCTGTTTGAGCTACAGGGACACAAAAAGTTTCCAGAGGTCTTTCCTGCTTCCCAGCTGACCAGAACCATCTGGACATGACCTGGTCCATTCTGTTTGCCTCTGTGGGAGTGAGTCCTAACTTCAAGTGTTGTCCTCAAGATCCTGGACCCCTGGCTGGAGTCAGAGCACACTGGTCCCTGCTTAACTGAAGGTTTAACCAGATCACATGCAAGGACCAGCAGCTCCTGACTGAAAGCCTCACTGGATCCAGCACAGCATGACGCACCGCCTCACTGAAGGCTTCACCGGATTCGATGCCGAGCGATGCAGAGCCCCATAGTACTGAGCAGCTCCCGACTGAAAGCAAGGCAAGGTCTAGCGCAGAGTGACACAGGGCAACATAGAGCTCCACAGCTCTTGCATCAAAGTTACAAGGTAAAACGTGCTCCGGTATCTGGCCCGTGCTCCATCACAGCAGTCGCGGCTCGCATTCTCGTGGGTGGAGGGGTGGTGGGGGGTCTCGCGTGGGGGTTATCCCGCGGGTGTTACCGCAGGGGGGGGTGTAAAATATAAATAAAACTAAAACTTACCTGATCCCGGTCCCGCGCCGCCACTGTTCCTGGGCCGGTCCTGAACAGGAACAGAAACAGGCATGCTCCCTCCCCTCCTGTAGCCAATCACAACACTGCAATGGCAGCGTTGTGATTGGTGCGGAGTCCCGGACAGCGCCCAGCCAGGCACCTGTTGGGAGGCCATTTTCTCTATGTAGGCTGCATGCAGCCTACATAGTGAAAATGTAGAGTGCGCATGACTGCTTTGGTCGGCCCCAGGGCCGACCAAGCAGTCAGGGCACTCAGAGTGGTGCAAGCCACTCCTTCCCGACCCGCCCACCTGCCCGCCCTCAACTAGGCATACCTCTGCCTTCTGCTTTCTCGCAGCGCGAGAAGCAGAAAATAAAATGGTATTTAAAATACCATTTTATTTTCTGCTTCTCGCACTGCGAGAAAGCAGTGGGGCGGTGCTCCTCCGCCCTAATGGAGGAGCCGCCACTGCATCACGGTCTGCCTGAACTTGTGACTTTCTCCAGGTCTGCCGCGACCAGCTACCCACAGTTATCGCTATTTTGAACCTTAAACTTTAAAAATTCATAACTTTGGTTCTACTCATTGAAATTTGGTTGTTTTGATGTCATACAGAATGGATTTTTGTCATTTTTTATTACTCTATTTTTCTAAATTGATGTGGGATTTTCCTTGTGTTGTGTTGTCACTTTTTTACTGTTTAAGTGCTGAATAAATACTTAAGACATTGCCTCTAAGTTAATCCTGACTGTTCTGTGAAAAGCTACAGAGGGCTAAGCACAGGATTATTCAGTGACTTTAGTGTTTCACCCTGACAAGGACTGGGATTAATCTTTGAAGCTGGTTCTCATCGCCTTCAAAAAATATTCCAATTTCTTACAATTAGCAACTGGATGAATCAGGGCGATATCCATCAATTGTACAGCAAACATCAGTCACCTTGCAGTAGCATTCATTCTCAGGAAAAATGAGCGTTCATGTTATTTCTCCCGGGCCAGTTATCTGTCGCAGGTGACCCAACTTTCCAGATTTGCTATGACGTTCCCAATTTTGCCCTCTGTCCTGGTAAATTACAGTGGATTTAGCATTTGTTGGTTTTCAGAAAGTGCCGACTAAACACTGAGGGAGGCAGTTTTCATGTGTTCTAACTCAGGATTAGTTAGTAACCTCTATAAGAAAGCAACTTAATTAACACAGATGATCCTGTGAGTAAACGTTGCATTTAATCACCCCTTAGTGCCTCATGATATGTGTCTTTTATGTTAATTAATTCCAATGCCCCTCAATCAATGAATACAAAATTCAAGTCCTACCTCTATGTTTGTGGAATGTCAGTATTTTTAGTATTCCAAATCTGGGCACCCTACTTTTTCGGTAATCACAGCAGCTAGTTGGCATGTGTTGCCAGGACTTTAAGTGAGATGAAATAATTGTGGAGGTCTCTCAAAGGGGCGTGGTCAATGTAAATAAGGGCGTGGCTTAAAAACAGATAAGCTAAAAATCTGTGCTTAGCATAGTGTGCCGCCCGATTGGTATTTTGCTGTTTCTGTCATTGCATCCAGATATATGATACAAGTAACATCATACCTACAACAAGTCCGGACTATTTGCTTTGTCAATGGTTGTTAGTTGCCTAAGATAAATAAGCAGCAACTATGGCTTGTATATAATATTGAAAAAGCTTCCACTTAATGCCCTAGTGACACCACGACAATGTTGCTGCTCCTGGGTTTCAAAAAGAGAAGGGAAATCCAGAGAGAAAATGACTCTCTTTAAAGGATTTCCCTTCCCCTACAACGCTCACCTGGCATGACGTCACGGCGTAACCTCCACTAGTGAGAAGTGGGCAGTGTGAGCACACGCACATGATGTGCCTGCTGTCACTGAAGTCCGAGGAAAAACGGATTGCCTGTGCCAGGGCACAAAACAGAGCCCGATAGAGACCCGTTTTGAGGCCCCCTTAAAAAACTGCCGGTGCTCAGCACTGGTGAGACCCGGCCCACTTAAAGCCCTGTGTGTTGCCTTTGTTGGGCGGCGAATCTTGGATACGTGGGAACCATAGTGCAGTACAAGTAGGGTTGCCACATTTCCTGCAAACAAATGCTGCCATTTGTTAATGTTTTATGAATCCGAAAAGGGACGGACGTTTAGCTTAAATAAGACTTTATGTAAAATTGTCTGTGTACATTTTTGCTGGCTTCGCTTACATTATCCATCAGTCAAGGATGATTAAGAAAGCTCTAGAATACATTTTAAAGTGCTTTCTTCTTATATTTCCTTTTCAAGTGTGAACTGAATACTGTTCATGCAGGTAAAAAACACAGCTAGGTATATATGCTTGTTGATTGCCAGTGTTTGAAAACTTGGAAATAGTGCATAAAGCCCACACTAAATTATGTGAAAATGTACTCGAACAAATCATAGATTCCTTAGTAAACAACAAAGGAAGATGTTAAATTAGTAACTTTATTCTTTTTCAAGGTTTTAAAGTTTATGAATTAATTGTACAAAACAGCATATCTAAGTGTGAATGTTTGTAAGGGGTAAATATGGTCACTATCTGTTTGCAAATCTCTTAAAAATTAACAAAACTCCTTCTTCCATGCATGCCTTTTCATAACAATGGTCACTATTTGATCGTGATCGCTTACGGTGTACTGCCCTCTTGTGGCAAACTTGTAGAACGTTTCTTCAACAGTACAATTTACTGCAGGCATTACTTACCAGTGACCCTCATTACAACAATTTCTACCACGTGCCCTAAAGTTTAACACTTTATGTGCGTCACTGTAGGCACATTTTGTTAACTAAAACAACCTTGCGCCCTTCTCATATTACAGGGCCATTCTCCACAGCTGGAGACCCCACAAAGGGAATGGGCTCTGAACCTCCACTTACCAGGCAGAATGGGCACATAAGCGAGGGAAAGTGCCTCTTTGCCCAGGTTTTTACCACACCGGAAGCTAAGCCTCTCACACTTTAATCTAAGTACCTCCTCTTAAAGAGCCGCCGAAAGTGACTCTTCTGTACACAAAAGGATGCGCAGAGTAAGCTCGCGCCAGAGCTATCCGAATCCACCCGCTCAGAAGGCTGCAACCAATCGGAAGCAGCATCCCTGTTCATAGTTGTGGTTTGGAGGCGCGGGAACAGGTGCCCTAAACTGCTGGAAATACTCATACAGGCCACTGCTTTAGGCCTAGTGCGGCCTGGCTCCATACACAGGTACACAGTAACCATAAGTGGACGCTCTTGTGTACCATAGCTGTCAAGTTTTCAGATTGTGTATGTTTGACATTTCCATAGTTTCAGTGTTGTTATGAGTGACATTCTACTACCTAGTGTGTGACACTTCGAGTGGCACTTTCCCTCCTGCAAAACCAAGCAATACATCCATATAAAGAGCTAAATATCAGAAGTTACCACTTGTCCAGCAATGAGAAGCTCTAGCCTGACTACATAGTCCATTCTAACATCATTAACACCAGTGATGGCAGACGGAGACAAAGATTGGTGGGGCAGGTGGAGGGGGCGTGGGGAGGGAGAGGGGGCCAGCAGGAAGTGCGCAGGGAGAGAGCGCGAGTTGTGGTTAATATTAAAAAATTTAAAAACAAGACTTACCTTGTGCTGCTGGCCGCCTCACTCTCCTCTCTTCCTGGTCCCAGCAGTTCCTGGGACAACATCAGATACACCATCCAATCCCTGCGCTGCTCTCAAGCATTAGAGCAGTGCGGGGATTGGCCTGAGCGGGCTGAAAAGACGCTCCACTCAGGCATAGGGAGTCTGTGCTGTTTCTCCAACCGGGCTGTACCGCCTACCAAACAAGCAATCTAAGGTTGTAACAACATATCAGTCAGGGAAAAGAGCCTGGAACCTAATCACCCAAGAATCATTCTCATTTCACCCACTACAACCCCGCCACACTCCACTGCAAATCTGCTCATACATCAGCAGCACACCTACAACAAGAGATCGAGAAATCACTCGAACAATGCGCCCCCAAACTTAATAGCAAACCAGCCAACAAACCCCGATCGGAAAAGTGGTATACATTAGAAATAAAACAAAAAAAAAGAAAGTGCCGAACCCTGGAGCATAAATGGAGACTGTCAAAAGACAGCATAGACAGACAAAACTATCTAGCCAAACTGAAAAACTACCATTGTGCCCTAAAAAATGCCAAAACAAATTATTACACAAAATGGATTGAAGATAATGGAAGCTCTTCCAAAGAACTCTACAAAGTAATCCGCAAACTTTGCAAACCCACCAGTTTGGCGCACACTATGGCACCCACGATGGAGAACTGCGAGCTAATCAATAATTTCTTTACTGACAAAGTGACAAAAATCTACGCGTCCTTTGACAATCCCCCTGAAGACAATAATATTGACTGGGAAAATCTGGCACCCCATCCCTCAGCACAAGCCCATCTCGACACTTTAACTCCTTTCACAGAGGAACAGGTAGCCAAAGCTATGACTGAGGTCAAGGCAGGATCGCCACTCGATCCCTGCCCACATTTTATTTTCTCACAACTAGTGTCAGTACTATGCCCCCATGTCACTAAAGTCTTCAACCAATCCTTAGAGCTAGCCTCTTTCCCAGACTTATGGAAGAAAACAGTGGTCTTTCCCCTACTAAAGAAAGTAGGCCTCGGAATCTACGATCCAGCAAACTATGGCCCAATCTCCCAACTACCATATTTATCTAAAGTCCTGGAGCATTTAGTCAATAAACAACTTACCACTTTCCTCGAATCCAATAATTTACTCGACCCCTCGCAGACTGGCTTTAGGGCCAACAATAGTACCAAGGCCACCATATTATCTATATCAGACACCATCAGATTACTTGTCGATCAAGGTAGAGCAGTAGCATTGATCCTTCTGGACCTTACTGCGGCTTTCGACACCGTTTCCCACACTAACCTACTACGAATCCTGCATGAAAAAGGGATCAGCTATAAACCTCTGTCATGGTTCGCATCTTTTTTGAAAGATCAAACCCAAACAATCCAAATGGGATCTTGTTCCTCCACCGCTAAAAGCATTAAATATGGAGTTCCACAGGGAGCCACTTTAAGCCCCACCCTTTTTAATGCATACGTCTCATCCCTAGCAGACATCAGCAGGACATGGGGCTTTGATATTTGCTCATACGCCGATGACACGCAATTGGTGATCCCCTTGTAAATAGGCTGAGCAATGCTGATACCAAGAACAACCTAATAAACTGCCTCACTGAAAATGTAGGCTGGATGTCTGGGCACTGCCTAAAATTAAACGCCGAAAAGTCTGAGGTCCTGCTTTTCGGGGGTGCCCATACAATTTGGGACAATAGCTGGTCGCCCCAGTACCAAAGCGGGCTGCAAAAAACTTAGGCATCATTTTCGATGATACCTTATCTATGCAGGAACAAGTACGCATATTCTGCAGGAAAAAGGCTTTGCCACACTGAAACTCTTCAGAAGACTTTTCCCCTTAATCCCTCCGAATTGCAGAAAAATGGTGACACAGGCCCTGTTTCTGAGCAGGCTGGACTACGGCAATGCCCTCTATGTTGGCATGGCCGACCATCTCTTCTCCAGTCTCCAGGTGGTCCAGAACGCCGCCGCCAAACTAATCTGCAATAAAAAATAAATACAGTTCAGCATCCCACTGCTTGAAGGAGTTACACTGGCTGCCAGTGCGCCAAAGAGCCAGTTTTAAGCTCCTCTGCTTTGCACATAGAACCCTGCATAAAAAAGGCCCTCACATCTTACGAGATAAAATAGAATTCCATGTTCCATCGCGCAACCTGAGATCGCGCCATCAGGCCTTTGCTTCAGTCAAACGTACGACCAAGGTTAGGATGGGTGACCGATCCTTCTCCAAAGCAGCAGCGGTCCTTTGGAACAACCTCCCACTTGATCTACGCCTGACAGACGACTATCTACTGTTCAGAAAGAAGCTGAAAACCACCCTTTTCCCTAGACACTGACCCTGCCAAAGGTCAGTCTTAGAGTAAACTGCACTGCATTGCATTCAGCCCTATCGCCGTGATGTCCCTCGGGATGAATGATGCGCTCTACAAATACCCAAATACAATACAATACAATACAGCCAGGTTGTAGAAACCTAAGTGAACATGTCAGTTTGGCCGGCTTGAGACGGCCAGCCAAACTGACATGTGCACTTAAAAGTTCACATACAACTCCTCCCCCCCCCCGTCCCATGCCCCGGCCCCACCCTTCCCTGCACACGCTGGCTCAGAGCCAGCAGCTGAAAAATAAAACAATAGTAACATATCCATTTAATTTTCAGCTGCTGGCTCGGAGCCAATGGTGCTACGCTCCTCCGCCATTGTGGAGGGCCACTGATTAACATCCATTAGAAGTAGCATGACCAAACCCTATCCATTCTAGCTCCATTAACAGTATCTAAAACAGTGAGTACCGCTCAGTGTGTTCAAACCCTATACACATTCAGATCTACCCTCCTCAATACTCTGCATCCCCATTTAAATCCACCAGAGCCAGTCCAGCCAGTTGTAAGCCATTCTAGCCCCATTTGCATCAACCAGAACCAGTGTGACCCTGCCCAGTCCATTGTAGCCCCATAAACACCCATCAGAATCCTCCTGGACCAGTCCATTCCCCTGAGTAGCCCCATTGCCAATCGAAACTAGCCAGCCCTGCCCAGTGCATTCAAACACCATAAATAGCCATCCAGTCCACCAGTTCAAACCCTGTTTTACCCTGGTATATTGACCAGAACCAGCCTTAAAAAGGGTTGCCACCTGGCCTTTTTTTACCGGCCTGGCCAGTATCTTAATGTCCTGGCCAGCACACAATATTAAGAAAATCACCTTAAGCAGGTATTTTTTCCTCTTATCAGCACATACTGAAAACAGCAACCATGAGAAGAAAGAATTTTAAAATGTGTTCTAGAACTGCCTAAGTGATTACAGAGTACTCATTGAAGTAAAGAAAAGCAGGGGGCCAGTTTTAATAATGAATAGAGACGATTTTATATAAAGTCTCATTTATCATTTTCAGGCCTTTGCTGAATCATGAAGAAATGCGGTATTATTTTTGGAGAAAGGTATCAACACTACTGGTCAATCTCAGTCTTACTTTAAAACCATTCACAGCCCTGCTTAACTCACCTGTGCAAAGGCGCACTTGCCGCCTCAGAGACTCACTTCAAGGCTGAGCCAAGAGGTCTTCCTGCCACTCGGGTAGAAATTCTATCCGAGTGGCAGCTCGTGCTCGCAAACTTACCGTTCGCGAGTGCGAGCGGGTAAAAAACTCTGCTGCACTCCGCGGAGCGGTGTTTTCTGCACTCCCCGAGCTCCGTTGAGTGCAGAAAACTCCGCAAACTTTGCAAACGGAGTGGAGTTCACGGCCCAGGCCGAGTATTCATGCAGCCGAGCGGGACTGGGGGTGATCCGGTGGTGCTCTGCGGTGCTGCATTAGTCTAACCTGTGATGCATGGTACTTGGCAAGGCTGGTGTACTAAGATGGGGTAAGCTTGACATACATGTTATAATTAGGGCTCCCCATTTTATGGTATTTTTTTTAACATTTCCATCCGTATTTATCCATAGTTATTTTCTGGTCATCTTATCAGTATTTTTCCATATTTGTTTTGTGTTTTATGAGTAAACAAAATGGTAAAATATTTCCACATTCATTTAACTGATAAACGGGCGCTCATAATTTGATGCCTGTCATGTTTTAGCAAATTAAGCAGCCAACTATAACAAATCAATACACCCACAGGTAAATATTAGCAATATACTACAAATATATTTTGAAATATGCCTGTATATAAGGAAATCTCATCTTATTTTTTAACTCCCCCATGCTATCTATCTGTTCAGCTGTTGGCCTGGAATTCATGAAAGACACCATGAAGAGTCATTCACAAGAAGCCCATTGTACTATTGTTTTCTGCTTTTAATAATAAATTCAGACAAACAAATACATTGTTTTCTGTCTGCATTTATCTGGAAAAATCAGTAAAAACACACAACTGGGAGCCCTAGTCTTAAATGTATTTCTTTCAATTTATGTAGGTTCTTTATTTATAACCAGTGGCGGAAATAGAAAAAAAATCACTCGGGAATCCCATAAATTGGGGGTCAAGATGTGATAACAGAAATGGGTGGGGTCACGAGGGGCAGAGTTATGAAATTAGGAGTCTGACAGCCAACTTATATATTTGTTTTTTTTTAAACTCTGCCACAAACAAATTTCCAGCAAGAATAAATGTGGCTGTAACTCTGTTCTGTCTTAATTGGTCACAAACAAGCTATATTTTAAAATACTTCATGGGGCTTATAGGGTTAAGGCACCTGCAGAGATCTTTGAGCACAAAACTCTGTGTTTTGCCTAGTCGTACTTTTGGCTCATCATCAAGTATCATAGAGGGTTAATGTGCCTGCTGCTATGCACAACATGTAACATGCAGATCATAGTTTGGCATTTCATGGACATTGCTCAGTTATTGCTTTTGTCACATTGATCATTTTGCAGTTCATAAGTTATAATCCTAATATAGCATGGTGAGCTATGAACCGGCATCAGAGAGCTGCATGAAAACTAAAAGGCATAGGCTTAGGACTTTATTTTTTTTCTCAATCTTTCATTAGTCTTAGATTGATAAAAGTGTTTCCTTTGTGCTGTAACAAAGTCTTCTTAGTACAGACAACCCGCTACCACTACGTTATATTATAAAACTTGCATTTGTGTTTCTCCAGACCAAGCAGGCTTAACATGTAAGGCCTACCATTATTGATGATGTGAATCCTACACCGTATAACCCTCTCTGTCTTACCCATACATTGATTTACACACTTGTATTTCCATCGTCTATGTATAATATGTAGGTGATGTAACGTCCCTGAAAGCCTACATTGGGATGAGTAGTGCGATAAAATAAATAGAATTTGTTTTGAGTGGAATGAAGCATACAGACAGATACATCTGACATTGTAACAGTGCATGCATATCTCTTATATACAGGGGTTGAACAAAGTCAAAAACCTGCCTCTAAATCATAGTTTCGCTTAAGAACTTGTGAAGTGATTACAAGCTGAGTCTCTTTGGTTCCCTGCATTGTATTGGCATCTGGGGGCTAGGCTCTAGATGTGTCCCAGCCAGGATAAGACTCCTACAAGGGAAGGTTGATTGTGTTGGACCCGGCTGAATGTGAATATCAGAAGCCCTCCTCACTCCCTGCAGCTTATTTCACTGGGGCCCACCTGGATCCGCCTCAGTAATTTTTGCTGGATCTTAGATTGGGCTGGATTCACCTCAATGTAACTTATAATTACACTTTAGCCATGCCCCTGCCTGCATTTGTAATGTTTTCTGGGAGGTTCCAGATAATAGATCATTTATGAGTTACTGTAATAATAAGTCTGATGCCTGGCTCTGTGTTATCAAGGTCATCTTATTCCAGCTCACTGCATTGATACCATTTAGGGGTCACCAGTGCATCCCCATCTTCCTTCTTGGTACCCCAGTCACTGCACAGAACACACATCACACCAAACCTCAGAGAGCCCCACTGGCTCCCAATACACAAACACACTCATTTCAAGCTCGTCACACACATTTAAGGCGCTACACAACGTATACCCTACCTACCTGAGTAGTCGCATCTCCTTCCATCAACCACCCAGACACCTTTACTCCACAAGACTCCTACTCACACGCATCCCACATATAAACAGAACCAGATCAGGAGGACGAGCATCCTCTTTCATCACTCCTAAAGCATGGAGCGACCTCCCACTTCACATCAGAGCCTCCTCCTCTCTCCTTGAATTTTGCAAGAAGACCTGCTTTTCGATTAACCTGCCTACCATGGGCAGGGCAAGGCACACATACTTGTGCAGCACCAAGATACCCGTGATGGAGCAAGGTAAATGAAATAATTTTGAAACCCCCTTAATAAGAATAATAAATTAACGGTACTAATTGTTTGATGAAATAACCAACAAAATGCACCTTTAATAAACATTTACATAAATGGTAACTGCCATTTTTGTGCAAAATCTAATTTATTTACCATTGTAAAGTATTATAATATTAAAACTGTGATTTGCGTACTAACCAGAGTAAAATCGCATGTTTTGTGCTGTGTAGTAAAAATTGTATTGTGGCAAAGAATGCGGATGGTAAGTAAAATGGCTTTAAATGTCGCTTCTGCTAGGTAACACCTAACACGGGTTCTTAGAATGATGGGTGGTAAACAGAAAGGCTTATTTTCTTTGTTTTAATTATGATTGTGTTTGTTTTTATGATAGTCCGTTTGGGTCTGTTAGGCCAGGCTGCGAAAATGGCTGCCGGCATAGATCAGGTCATACCAGAAACCAAAGATGGCCTCTAAGCGAAAGAAATAATGGAGCTGAACCACGTGGGTACGGCCTGTACACGGAGTGAGAAATGTCAAGGACGGTGTAACCTATTATGAGGAGAGTGCCAAGAAAGACTCAGCACGTATCCGTGAGAAAGGGGAGAAGGAAGTATTGAGAAACAAAGAACTGACCAAAATGTGACCATCACAATCGCAACAATATGAATAGACAATTTGGACTGCTTTTACCCAAAGGACATGGGAAACAGTGAACTTTTAACCATCCCCGAAACCAGTTTGAACAAGGAAGGCGATGAGACAATCTTCGCCACCCCTCAAATGGACCAATTAGCGTGATTCCTGCCCCCAAACATTGCAACTTTTTGTGTAGTAAGCTAGAAGTAGGGTATAAGAAGGACTGCTCTTATATGGGAGGAGTCGATGCTGCTATTATTGCAAATGCCGATGCTGATGTTAACGCGGATGCTGCCATTGACTTCGAACCTGACTGGGGAAGGAACGAGACCGTTGCGGGAAATCTATTTGGGAGGTCCCGTTGAGGAGGCCATCTAGAGGGACAGTCAGTCAGTTTGGGAGTCTATTCTTGATTTACGGTTTATCTTCTTTTGGTGAACTAATCCTATCTGCATTTAAATAGGAAATGCATAATTTCAATTTCTTTACAGAATTTCTTATATAAATGTTAAGAATGTATTAAGGTGATTAATAAACTAAGAATCTCACTCGTGCAAACTTGAATTTAGATAAAAATGCATTTCTAATTAACTTTGAGTCTGTGGTTCTTTAGTTCATTAATAGATTTGACATTTAAAAGGGTTTTAAATGATTGAGCTGGTCTCGATCACCATCAACTTATTCTACTAGTTGGTTCATCGACCAAAGAGCGGAGTACCTTGATGTTTTAGAACCGACAGGATTAAAAACTGAATGTATATGATGTTTAAGGTAATAATCTGTCAAATTTAATAAGGTATTCCGTTCCTCCAGCAATTCGCTTTTCTCCTTAGCGAATGTGGGTGTGATCCAGGAAACGACTAAGTGTATGATATGCGGTGTTATGGGCCCCACCGTCATATGGTATAGTGGATGTGAATGATTTCACCTGGATTTCATGTCCGAAGGAGAAGAATTTATATTAGCCGTGCTGGATCACCCGTGCGGGTGATAGTGCGCTTTACAAATACATATAACATAACTTTACTGCCTTTTTGAACCCTGGCTCCAACACATGGAGCACCAGTTACATAGAGTTCCTGATAGCCCTTTTTACTTGGTGTTTACACAAAATATCGTTAAAAAAATATTGTGTGGACAATATATTGTGTCAAGAATATTGAGGACAAACATATTGTGAAGATGCGTTTCTATAGGTAAGCAAAGTTTTACTATACTTAACTCCACATATATGTACCTTGACAATATATATATCTTCAAGGTACGTAGATCTGGAGTGAAGAATCGTAAACCTATACTTACCTATTTGCACCTACCTTCTCGATATTTTGGTCCTCGATGTTTTTGACACGATATTCAGGACTCACGATATTTTGTTTTTAACAACGATGTTCTGTCAGACAACCTTATACTTTCTGTAGTCAGCAGTTAACCCAGACATTTTGCTGTCTAATAAAATGTAAATTAATTCAGCAGTGGAATGCAGACTACATTAAAGCAAAATGTTGCCATCTTGTAACCTTACAATGATTCCTTTTCTGATGTTGGGCTAGTCTGAGGAGACCCTCAGCAACCTGTAGCTTTACAGCTATGTGTGAAGGCAGGAACATCCATATGTAGCGGGGGTCCTAGCACCGTTATAACAAAAGGAAATTTGGTCATAAATCTATGTTTGTGACCAAAGTTATCTTTGTTAGGCCTTCTAGGAGTCTACATAGAGATTCCTGGCAGACAAAACTTATTGACAAGAGCAGAGATCTCCTCCACAAAATGCCAGATCTCCACAGCCATAAATCCTAAGAGAAGGGTCGGCAGTGTGCGTTACAGGGCATGGATTGCCTTGGACGTTTGTGAACCACCACAAACATGGACTTTGAGGGCATTCACAAACTTCTCTCTGATGCTCTTCTCAGGGGCGGCTCCTAGCATCGCCCCACTGCTCTCAGAGCAGTGGAAAAAGGAAAAATAAAATGATAATAAAATCGTTATTATCGTTTTATTTTTCATAGCCACAGGGCTGGGTTAGGGCGGGGGAGGGCTGGTATCACAGGGAGAGGAGTGGTGGGCACCATAAGTGCGCTTGACGGTTTGGCCGGCCGTCTTGGGCAGGCCAAACAGTCATGTGCACTTTGCATGTTCTCCACTGGGTTGCAATACACAGCCTGGATGGAGAACATGCACAGGCTCCTAGTCCCCATCTGAGTGCCGAACCATGGTGCTCAGACCAATCACACTACTGCTGACAGCAGCGTTGTGATTGGCTTAGGGAGCCTCTGTGCTTCCTGCTTCCGGGACTTGTCAGGACGAGAAGCAACAACAGAAGAGAGATTACAGCTGTGGAGAGGTAAGTGGTTTTTTTTTTTTTTTTTTCCAAACCCCTGCCACCCCCATTCCTTGCCAGCCGCCACTGACTCTTCTACTCTGAAAGTGGTCAAAGATTTAGTCTAGCACCCAGTGGGAGTAACTCCTCTTCCAGAGGGGAAAAGGGGCCAGATCACCCCTAGATTTGTCAGGATGTGGCGGAAGGGTACTTTCGACAGGAAAAAAAATAGTTTCCACTTGGATAAAGACATTTAAAAAGTGGATTTGCACAGGGGGATCCTTTTCTCCTTGTGCTAAGCCGTCCGATAACTTTGCAAAGTGGGAATAGAACCTCGAAAGGAAATCATAGGAGTACGCCTGGAAACCCGCGCCTGCCTACTTCTGGGAATGTTTGCTAATTACCAAAAGCAGAAAATCTACACCCCCATTCAGATGGAAACGTGAGGGTGGAGATTTACTACTTTTTTTGTGATTCGATCCAAAGTCTTCAAGGATAAAGGAACAAAGTTGCAAAATAATTTTATGTTGCTGGTGTAGAAGTCTCGGCAAAAGGTATCTCCATGCCTCTGGCTGTCCTGAGAACGCGACTGTCAAGAGAAATACAGCAGAGGAGAGATAGAGGAGAAAGCAAAAAACATGGGAAGCAGGAAAGATCAGGCGAGGAAGAGGACTCTAAAGGCATAGGGGAAAGTTAAATCGACACAGTCAGGTATGATGACTAATTTGTGCCTGGGCACTTTGGCCAGGGCCGGACTGGCCGTAGCGGGCATCAGGCATTTCCCCAGTGGGCTGGAAGGGTGAGGGCTGGTTTTGGAGCAGGTGCGGCCGTTTTTGGTTACTGGGGGCCTATTTTGCTGGGCTTGGTGTCGCATTGCCAGTGCTGGGATGCCTACGGGTCGCTATATCCTTTATATTTGTGAATGGAATAGAGTATGTGTGTGTGCGTTTGTGCATCAGAGAGATAAACATACTGCTGAGCGAGACAGAAGAAGATACAGATATGAAGAGACAGGCAGGTATGAGCGAGTGGATGACATGGGGAGGTCATAAAAGGGCGTGAGCGTAGGTAAGTGGTGGCATACGGTGGATGCTTGAGATCTGCATCTAGAAATGAGAAGTGAGAGGTCTGCAGACAGAGGTGAGTGGTCTGCAGACAGAGGTGAGCGGTCTGCAGAGATATGTGAGAGGTCTGCAGACAGGTGAGCGGTCTGCAGACAGAGGTGAGCGGTCTGCAGACAGAGGTGAGAGATAGCAGTCTGTGTCTGGAGGTAAGAGTGAAAGATTTGCACCCAAAGACATGAGTGAGAAGGCTGCAAGCAGGCTTGAGTGAGATGTCTGCATCCACGTGAGAGATATGCTTCAGAGGTGAGCGTAAGGTCTGCTTCCAGAGCTGAGAGTGACAGGAGTACATGCAGAGGTCTCTATCCAGAGATGGGAGTCAGAAGCCTGCATCCAGAGGTCAGAGTGAGGACCTCACTCGGAAGTGAGATCGATAAGTCTGCATCTAGTACTTGTGGATATAACTACTTGGTGAGCATCCAGAGGTGGGTCGGAGACGTCTGCAGCCAGAGGCGAGAGTGAGTGGAAAGCCTTTTACAATACACCATATCAGCAGAGTACATTCAAAGTCATGGCACAATCTTTGGCGTTTCACCTTCAAACTCCACGTGTGGAAGCAGCCATAAAATGCTCTTACAAACTGAGCATTGCACAAAGAGGTTTCCTGTCCATAATTCCCAAATCAACCCAAACACTAATTAAGCATTTCTGCTGTGACCCAGCAATGTTTAAGTCGGTCAATTCAAGAGCCTGCAATTCCTTCTCCAGTGTGTTTGAAATGCTGTGGTCAGACCTGTGCTATCTGCAAATAGCAACGCTTGCCATCAATCCTTTAGACAGAAGCTTAAGAACAATTATCCTATGAGGGATCCTCCCGAGGACACACACATACCTGATGATTATTGAAAAGTTGCCTTTATTCGACGCAGAACTGGGCATTACAATATACATTACTACTTTTATCTTTCTCTTACCCAAACCCTGACAACCCTAAAAATCTCTCTGTATGTAATGAAATCCTAGCAGCTTGTTCCCCTGCACTCTCTGAGTAAATTCTCCTTTTCGATCCATAGATTTACTCTGGAGGTAGGCCTCTTCTCTCTCCTGCCTCAGTCTCCTTTTGAGTTTTTCTTGATTCCTGTTGCACCGTTCCAGGCTTGTTTGGCTCCTCCAGTCATCTGTCCATCCTCTTCACTCCATGGACCAGTGCAGGATTCCTTGTTCACATCCTCTTTTAGTTGAACTGGAACTTCAAAATGGAACTAAGCCCACGTTTTTAAACCTTATAGTAGCTATGTCAGTCTTCTGTTATTAAATGAACCACTGTTCCTCCCACAGACTTCTTTCCTTTTGTCACTCAACTATTTCCCCAACACCTTCATCACCACCACCAAATAGGTATCCGTCCCCCAAAAAGACAAGTGCACCCCATCTTGTCTGAATTAATCTGGAACCTTAAACACACTGCTGCCTTCATGCTTCCAACACCCAATACCTTTTGTTTACCTCCCTGGCCATTGTTTTATGGACATTTCCATTGCCACATGCTTTCTGCACCCCACTCGTTTTACTGTAGTTTGATCCAACTTATTTCTGTAATTGTGTTCTTGTAATTGAATGTTGCCATTGCTACCCTATAATTTTTATTGGTGGATGGAAATTTTCGAATTAAAATTTTGGAAAGTTCCCTGTCAACTACTCAACAGTCCCTTTTGGTAGAAAATATATCTGTCATGGTGAACAGGTGTAAACGTCAAACTGGCAGTATGGGCTAGGCATAAGAGAGAGGAAAAAATCCAAATATATATATATATATATATATAGAGAGAGAGAGAGAGAGAGAGAGAGGGGGGGGAGAGAGAGAGAGAGAAAATAGAGTGAGAGAGAGAAAAGAGGGACAGAGAGAGAGAGAGAGAAAATAGAGTGAGAGAGAGATAAAATAGAGAGAGTGAGAGAGAGATGGAGACAGAGAGAGAGAGAACACATCTGCCCATCGTGGACAGCACATTAAGGTTCTTTGGCAAGTAATGCTCAGTTCCATATGATTACATCGTTTTCCAAAGCACCTTTTTCTAAAATAGCTCTTAGAACATATTTTACAGTTGTTTATCTATAACCTTTGTGAGTGTTTGCATATCTATGTACACGTACAGGCCCGGGGGCAGGGAAGGAAGTGTGCTCCCACCCAGCTTTGAAAAAGCTCCTGCCGGGTGGGGGCACACTTCTGCTTCCCTGCCTGTGCTCTTGCGGGCACTTCTGCTTCTCCAATATGTGATAGCAGGTTTATCACTCAGTAGCGGACCATATCAATTGTATATCCATCTATCTATCTGTCTGTCTGTCTGTCTGTCTGTCTGTCTGTCTGTCTGTCTAGAAATGAAATGAAATGAAATGAAAAGGAGACTTGTAGAGCGCAAAACATTCACCCAAAGGTATCATGGCGCTAGCTCAGCACAGACAGACAGATAGATAGATAGATAGATAGATAGATAGATAGATATTTAGGGTGGGTGATAAATTGCTCCATCGGATGATGTACAATAGGTTTGGACACTCCACATGTAACACGGAGTTCCAGCCAAATTCGGCCAAGCACCACGTGGTGGAGTTTTTTCTTGTGCGTGGCTCACCATTGGTAAGTTGGCAAGTGAGAATTGGCGCCCCATAGTGTGATTTTTGGGTGCTAGGAGTGCACCCAGCAAGGTTTTCTCAACGCAGGCGGTTGAGGGCAGTCGCCACTCTTTGTGAGAAAGCTGCCGCTTGAGTAGAAAATCTACCAGAGGGACAGCAAAGAAGCAGCCCCCTCTGGCGCGCCAAGTGGTGCCGTTCGCGCTGATTTTGCACCCAGCACTAAAAATCAGCGCGAGCAGAGCGTCATCCTGATTTCCACCTGTTCGTGTAACACAACACAGTAGCCTCTCAAACCTTCCTTCTTTTTTATATTGCTATATCTACCACTTACATCTATATTTTAGATATTTATTAAATATTTACGTATTTATGAACCTTACCCAATGTACGTGTATATATTAGGGGTGGGCAGTACTCGCGGAGTTTCACTCAGTGGAATTCCGCAGAGTTACATAAAAATTCCACTAGATTCTGCAGATTTCCGTCGTGCTGCTCGTGCTGATTTTTAACATCAGCCGCTGTTTCTTTCTGCGGCTCGAGTAGATTTTCTACTCAAGCGGCAGCTTTCTCAATGCAAATGGTTGTGACCTGCTGCAACCACCCGCTTTGAGAAATCTTGCCGGGAGGCATTCTAGCGCCCAGGAATCATGCTAGAGGACGCAAATTCTCGCTGTTCAACGTAATGCTGCGCGCGAGAAAAAACTCCGCCGTGCAGCGGTTGGCAGATTTTTGCCAGAACTCAGCGTTTCAAACGGAATGTGGAGTGGGCAAAACTCTGCGATCTCTGCAGGTGGAGCGAAATTTTTCACCCACCCCTAGCATATATAGACATAGAACAATAGAGAGAGAGAGAGCGCTACATAGCAAGCAATTGTGTAATATGGTCCTATATTGCTATTGAGGAGTTACCTGACCTGCAATAAATCTTGCCGTTTCCTTCACTTACCGTTTTCCTGAGAGTTATTTCACTGGCGACGAGCGGACACTGAACTATTCGCAGCCCGGTAGGAGAGCTGCCCAGAAGGTGGAGGGCTGTTATGAAGGCCTGCGCTGCGGGATACAGTGGGCTGGAGACAGCATTTGTGTGTTGATTTCTGTGAAGGCTGCCCCGGGAATTGCTTGCTGGATATTCCCTGGTTGAAGATCTTCCTTTGGTGAGGCGGATGTGTCTTTCCACTTGTGTGCAGTGAGAGCACGGGGAAGTGCATGCGCATCACACTGAACAATTTGCATGCACATGGATTAGACGTGCTTCAGCCTTGAGCGCTGGGATTGGTCGTTTGGTTGCTTCTCCAGCCACAAATCTCTCTGCTCAGTTAATCTTTCCCCACCTCGACTGGTTCTTTTGTTGCTAGCGCCACTGTGAAGGGTTTATTCAGTGTACTGTTGAGTAACTTATTTTAGTGACCATCTAGAGACAATGCTATGGAAAGCTTATCAGCTCCTGCTATGTTTTTACATGCCTCTGGTGAACCAGTTGTACCCTGGGAAGACTGGAGGGAGGGTTTTGAAGCATATGTTCAAGCAATTGGGGGTGATATTTTTACTGTCACAAAGAAACGAGCTTTGCTCAAGCATTGCCTGGGTGCTGAAGAAAGGAGAGTATTGGAATACCTTCCACCCATCCCTCAGGATGATGATGATGGGGATGAGGAGATGGATGAATATGATGCTGCCTTGAAGCAATTAACTTTGAATTGTGGGAAGAAAAAGAATGAAGTGGTGGACAGGTTCAAGTTTCTTAGGAGAACTCAAATGCCCTGAGAGTCCGTGGAGAGTTATGTAGCCAGTCTAAGATCACTTGCAGCTACATGTAATTATAAGAATTTCCTGGGTGAAATGTGAAGGGATCAACTTGTGCTAAAGGTCAACAACAAGAAAGTACAGAAGAGGTTAAATACAGAGAAGTTGACTTTGCAAAAGGCTGTAGAGATTGTAAAAAGGACTGAAAACACTGAAGAGGGACTGAAGGAGTTGGCTGTGAGGGAAAGGGCAGGAGTTGTTCAAAAAGGGGTGCAAAATGCAAAAACGGATGAGACAAACAGCGCTTCTAATTTAGCCAACGGGGGTGACAGGTCCGGGTGGGTTTTCTCTAGGTGTGGGTTAAGGTGTCATCTTGCAGCTGATGAGACTTGTCCTGTTTTGGGTCAAGTGTGTCGGAAGTGCAAAGTAAAGGGACATTTTGCTTGGTGTGTTGAAGCAGGATGGGTAGAGCGAAGAAGAATACTAAATACCCTGTCAGTGCTGTTGGAAACCGTGAAAAAGAAGGAACATGTCATGATGTTATCTTGCAAGTGGAACAAGTATGGAATATTAGTGACGACCACCCATATTGTGTGATCAAAGTTGATGGTGAGAGTGTGAAGGCAATGGCTGATTCAGGTGCGAGATACACACTCATTGGGGAAGAATACCTTACCATGTTCCCAAAGCATGTCGTCATCCCACCGGATGTCAAATTGGTGACACGTTAGAATGAACCCACAGATTCGGTGGGTTATATAGAAGCCCTTCTAGAGTTTCAAGGAGTGGAAGTTCCTTCTATGGTTTATTTTGCTACGGATGGTTTGTGTTTGTTAGGCTGGCCCCAGCAAAGGGACTTGTGCATGAGACTGGATCCCAACCTTCCTGACCAAGTTATAGGAGCTCAGTCTGATGTAGCTGCCATTGGGAAGGAGTCACAAAATGTTTTCTGTGAAGAATTTCCCATGGTGTTCAGGGATAAGTTGAGCATTTTGTTGAGGGGATTTATGTACAAGATCATTTTGAAGGAAGGTGATGAGAGAGCCGTTGTGTCAAGAGTTGAGGAAATTGTGTGATGAGGGAATCATTGAGGAGATAGAGGTTAGCTCCTGTGGTATTGGCCAAGAAAAGAAATGGGGACTTGCACCTATGTGTGGATCTAAGGGATCTTAATGCGACCATGTGGGTTGACAGACACCCATTGCCCAATATTAGTGAAATATTGACCACTATAAAGGGAACCACAATGTTTAGCACATTGGATCTGGATCACTGGGGGTGAATGTTTTGATTTGTTCTGCATTCCGTCCATCAATTGTGTGTTTTCTGTCCTCAGTCTACCATCGAATGGTGCTGCATCCTGAGTCGAGGCTGTTGACGTCTTTTATTACACCTGATGATGCCTACAGATACAAGCAGATGCTTTTTGGGTTGGCGTTGGCAGTATTCCAAAGTGCAATGCATCACTTGTTAAGAGGGTTACATCAGGTCACCTATTTCCAGGATGACATCCTGGTGTTTGGCAAAGATTTGGAGGAGCATGATCAAGCTCTGAGAGCAGTTCTGAGAGTCTTGCAAGAAAGTGGTCTGATCATTAAAAAAGAGAAGTGTAATATCACAGTGAGTGGAGTGGAGTTTTTAGGACACAGGATCCATAAAGAGGGAATTTCTCCCAAAATTAAGTTTGTTGCAGCCCCTGAAAAGGCTTCTTTCATGGAGAACAAGGATCAGTTACAGTCATTTTTACGCCTGGTTGAATATTATTTGAAGTTCATCCCTATGTTTGTGGACAAGACCAAATGTATACGGAGACTCATATTGAGGGATGCAATGTTTGTGTGAGTGTGAAAAAGAATTTTGTGAACTAAAAAAATATATTGCAGTTGCACCAGCGCTTTTACCTTTCGATACCAACGACATAACCATCATCAACACTGATGCCAGCAGTGTTGGACTGGGTGGGGTGATGCTGCAGAATGGTGATGATTTGAGGTCACAATTGCATATGCTTCTAGGCCATTAAGATATGCTGAGAAAAATTATTTGACAATAGAAAAGGAAACACTGGCGTGTTGTGGGGAGTGAATCATTTTAGGAAGTATGCATAGGGAAAGGAGTTCAAGGTCACATCAGATCATAGACATTTGTTAACTGTGTTTTCCATGGGTCGGTCTGCAAGGACTTCTCCTAGGATAGCATGTTGGATCATGAAAATGCTGGAATATAATTACACAATGGAATATGTTCCTTGAAAGAAAAATGTGTTGGCGGACTGTTTGCTTAGATTGCCTGTTGATGACATTGTGGATGATGTTGAGGAAAATGAAGGTTGGATGGTGGCCAGTATAATGGCAGTCACTGAAGGGAGGATATCCCATGAAGAGTGAACTAGTGCAGTGGAGTGGAGTGTGCCCCAGCAAAGAGGCGTCCCGGCGCTGACATCAGTGAGAAACAAACGGGGGTGAGGCAGAAAGGTCTACAACAGAGGAAAGAGGTGTGTTTTGACTGTCTTCCGGAAAGCTAGGTAGTTGTTCAAACTGCAGATCTGTACAGGAAGCGAGTTCCAGAGTTTTGCCGCCATAGTACGAAACGAGCGTCCCCCAGCGCGTACCCTCCTTACCTGGGGGACCACTACCAGGTTTTGCCCCAAGGAACGGAGTTGGCGTGTAGGTACATATGGCAGCAGCAGATCGGCCAAGATTCCTGGAGTGGCATGTTTCAAAATCTTGAAGGCCAAGCAGAGAGACTTAAACTCAATTCGCCTGGCCACCGGCAACCAATGGAGTCGGCGAATGGCATCTGACACAGGACAAGCTCTACGGAGACCAAGTAGGGTTCTGGCAGCCGCATTTTGGACCCTCTGGAGTCGCAAAACTTCTGCCTTGTTTTACCCTAGATATAGCGAGTTGGCATAATCCAGTCTCGACAAAATCGAGGCCTGGATGATGACTTGCCGTGTTGGCGCGTCAAAAAAACCCAGTAAAGGTCTGAGCCCCCGCAGTAGCCCAAAGCATGTCCCAGCCACCTTCTTTGTTTGGACTTGGAAACTAAGGGCCGAGTCCACCCACACCCCCAGATTCTTTACCACCTGCTTGGGGGGGCGTTACCAAGGGTTTTGGGCCACCAGTGCTCACTCCAGAGTCCGGGGTCGTAACCTACCAACAACACCTCCGACTTGTTAGCATTAAGCTGGAGACAGTTGCCAGTCATCCACTTGGCGAAGGCCGCGAGATCGCTCCAAAACTTGGGAGCGCCCCGCGTGGGGTCGTCCGAGAGTGCCACTACCAACTGTGTGTCGTCGGCGTAGGAGACCATAGTCAGACCTCTACTCTTGGCTACCAGGGGTTGGACGTACAGGTTAAACAGCTAAGTTAAGTTCACATATCATATTACCACGGAAGTGCTGGTTGAGTTTTTGAGTGAGTTGTGTGACAGAGAGGGAGTACCGGAGGTCATTGTCATGGATAATGGTGTCCAGTTTGTGTCAAAAGCTATGAGGAACTTTTTAGAAATGTATGGAATTGAGCATTGTCAGTCTTCTGTGTATTATCCACAAAAGAATGGGTTGGTGGAAAGGTGGCACAGAAAATTCAAAGAAGGAATACAGCTGGCTCTTGGGAGTCGTATGGATTGGAGGAAGGCAGTGAGAAGGTTGTTGTGGTCATATTGCTCCATGCCTCATGGTGTGACAGGCAAATCACATTTTGAGATGATGAGAGGTCGCAAACCCAGGGATCTGTTGTCTAAAGGGGTTGAGTGTAAGGTCAGTGTTCAAGAAGGTGGTGACGGTGTGGAGTACAAGATGGAAGATTTGGTACTGGTGGGGAAAGACAGAAAGTGAATAAGTGTGAGTCTAAGTTTTCTAAGCCTTTGGTTGTGAGGAAAGTTAACAAATATTTGTTGTTGCTTAGTGATGGAAATATTTGGAATAGGAAAAAAATTGTAAAGGTTCCTGATTGCCTGAAAGATGGTGATGTGTTGAAGAGAGAGGGATTTCAAAATGATCATGCAATTGTGGAGGAGCAACATAGAGTGTTTTGTGATCAAAGAGAGATTGTGGGGCAGATTTACAAGCCCTTTGCGCTACCAGTGCGTCACTTTATGTGATGCACCGGCAGCACATTTTTCTGCCCCATATTTAGAAGGACAGGAAAAGCCACCCTGCGTGGCTTTTCCTGTCCTTGTAAATACGGCCCCTTTACACGCAGCACTTTGCGTGAAAGGGGCGTTGCATGGGTGTTGCTGTGGGTGTTCCCACGCAACACCCATGGAACCTAACACATTTCCAGATTTACAAGAAATCGTAAATCTGGAAATGCGTCTGAATGCTACGCCTCCCCAGGGGAGGCGTTGGGAGGTCAACGAGGAGAAATGTATTCATTTCGCCTAGTTTTTTTTTCCTCTTTCTATGCGTGCTGCATTCTGCAGCACACATAGAACGAGGAAATAACCTCTAATGATTGTTTATGTACAGGAAGGTGTCCCTTCCTGCACATAAACAATCCGTTAAAGAAATGACGTTTTACAAGTTCAATGTGTGCTAATGCAGCACACAAAGAAGTTGAAAAACGCCATTTCTGATTGTTTATGTGCAGAAAGGGAACCCTTCTTGCACATAAACAATCTCCCCACGACACAGGCATCCTTGCACCGTGGTGCAAGGGTGCCTATGCCGGCGCATGGCAGCAGTTTGTGCGCCAGCGCAGGGGGACGCACAGAGATGCGAAATATTGTTGTAAATATGTTGCATCCCTGTGCTTTGAAAGTGACTCAGTGCGGCACAGCAAAATGGGTTGCGGCACGCACTGAGTTACTTTCCTTGTTAATCTGGCCCTAAGTTGCCACAAATTTGATGACTATGTTTTATATTAAGTTAAGTGAAGTTGTGCACTGAATTGTTAATGTTTGTATTTGTATTCTCATTTCTTTTCTTTAAAACCACTGTGTATCATTATGTACCTTGTACATTACTTGTAAATTTATTAAGTTATATTTTGTTTTAGAAAGGGAGATAGATTTGTTATATCTTGGCCACTCTGGATTCTATTCTAGAATGGAATCTGTGTGGGAGACGGTTCGGCAGTTGCTGGAAGTCTCCCTCCCAGGCACGTTGTACGTACCTGACCTGCAATAAATCTCACCATTTCCTCACCTACCATTTTCCTGAGAGTTATTTCACTCACTTTTGTTTTGAATACAAAATGTTAGCACTCTAGTTGTTTATTTGAGCTCTGTGGGAAAGCTGCAGTTCATCACTAGGGAGTTAACTGACAGACTGCTGCTGGTGTTCCAAGTACATATTTTTAATATGCATGTCAAAATGTTTTATTGAAATGGATGAAAAAGATTTTTGAGAACTGCTAGAAAATGTGTCCTCATTTTAGCTTTCTAGAGCACTGACCATCATTTCTATGACAAAAAGAACCCCCTCATTTGGTTAATTTCTCATGGAAATGCTTTAAGTTTAACAAGTTTGATTTATCAAGATGGCGTCAGGTGTGCCACACTTTTATCACAAATACAGACTGTTAGTGCTCTAGTTGTTCACTAAAACACTGTGGAAAACTACTGTTGATTACCGGACTCTCGTGAGCTAAGTTGGGCTGTATTATCACTGTGTAATGTGCTTATATGTTTCTGTTTTTATAAGTATATTTTTAAATAACTTCGGCCTCTTTGCATTGCTGCGTGTTGCAGGGTGCAGGGTTCGCCGTTCTTACCTGTGTCCGGTTGTTAAACGGAGAGGGAGTGTCGGGGCTTTCTGCTCTTACCGCTGCCTGACTCGAGGGAGTTTCCATTTCTCCCCGGTCGGAACATCGGCTGGGCACCATCTTGGAGTTTGGCTGGCTAGTTGTTGGACCTGCCTGCCTGCCCAAGATCACATAACATGAGAGCCGTGACGCGGATGTGCAGCGGACTCTCGTGAGCTAAGTTGGGCTGTATTATCACTGTGTAATGCGCTTATATGTTTCTGTTTTTATAAAGTATATTTTTAAATAACTTCGGCCTCTCTGCATTGCTGTGTGTTGCAGGGTGCTGGATTCGGCCATTCTTACCTGTGTCCGGTTGTTAAATGAGGAGGGAGTGTTGGGGCTTTCTGCTTTTACTGCTGCCTGACTCGAGGGAGTGTCCATTTCTCCTCTCCTCGGTTGGGACATCGGCTGGGCACCATCTTGGAGTTTGGCTGGCTAGTTGTTGGACCTGCCTACCTGCCCAAAATCACATAAAATGAGAGCCGTGATGCGGACTTGCAGCGGACGCGTGCAGCGGACGCGTGCAGCGGACGCGCGCAGCAGGCTCTCCGCTGGCGCACCAAAGGTGTCCCCATTTTAGCTCTAGGAAGCTAAAATGAGGACACATTTTCTTTGAGTCTTTTGTTATAGAAACTAACCATAGTTTCTATAACAAAAAGCACCCTCTCATTTTCATCATTTCGAAAGGAAATTCTTTAGGTTTTACAGCTTTGATTCCATCAAGATGGCTCCAGGTGTGCCTCATTTTTGTCACTTATTTTGCTCTCCAGTCGTTCATTAGAACACTGATGAAGCTGCCGTGGAATACTGAGGAATAAACTGACAGGCTGCTGCCATTGGAAGTACATGTTTTACTCAGAATATCTGACTTTATTCTCACATGGCTGAGGAAGGACGTATGAACTCATAGAAAATGTACTCTCATTTTAGCTTCTGGAGTTCCTTACATAACCTCTATGAGAAAATCATCAGAGAAAACAATTTTCTTTCAAACATGGTTCTTCAAATCCCAGCTGAGGATTCACAGTTTTCACAGGGTAAATTCACACCACAATTCCAAAAATCAGCATGCAATGATTTATACTGTGACTAAAACCTGTTATCAACCATTAATTGTGCTCCTCTTTGTCACCCTCTTGAAGAGGCTTTCATTGCATTCATTTCAATGCGGACAATGCCCCAGAATCTTGCAATGGTGGCCAAAATGTTTTATCCATGTTGTGGTCAGCCAATCAAGGGAAACCACCTCTTGCAGCCCCCATATGCCCTTTGGGGTCAGGGTGTGCTCACCCTGCCCCCTTATATTTTTGTTATTCATTTTAAGGACACATGGAACACGACCCCATGTCCGGTAATGGCTGCTACAACATATTGTTCAGGTTGTGGCCACCTAATCAGGATTGAGTAGTCCCCTTTGAAGTGGCGAGCCAGGTCATATCTGGACATCAACATTCCAGGTATCACAATATTTTGAGCACCTTTGTGACCTCCCGGAGCACCTCTTTAAACATGAATTTCTTAAAATTGTCTTAACAGATTTACACCAGATAATGAAAAGCATGCTTTGCTTACTGGGTAAAGTTCTGACTTTTTCAAAATTTGATGTAATTATCTTCAACTGGTTTTTCTCAAAGTAACTTAAAGCTTTCATATGGGAATTAACATGGGAAATCAACCCCCCCCTTTTTCTTGATGCCCACTTGACAGATCACCCCAAAACTTTTCGAGAATTAGCTGAGATAAATTAACCTTCTTTTGGGAAAGTTTACTGAAGATTCGTTAAATGGCACCAAAGTTATTAGCAAAACAAAAATGCTCTTCTATTGAAACTCTGACCCAACTATAACTACACAGTCGCAATATGTGTGTGTTTGAAAGCAGGTCCACAACATAGTACAGTGTCAAAATGTATTGTAGTTCTCAGGAACAACTTGCTTTGACTTTCACAGAGTCTTGACTATGATCATCAACAATAGTCTTTTTCTATTTTTAAAAAGTAATATCAGTGCAAACAAAGTGAAAAACTGACTTTCCATGTAGCTTTATAGACATCAAGGAAATTCTTTCCAGCTTACATTTCGAGTCATAGCAATTTCATTCATGTATCATATTCAAATTCATATTTGATAAATTTGACTAATGTTCATTTATCTATAGGTAATCAGTTGTATGTCAAGGTCTACTGGGTGATTGCGCAATAAATAAACAGAAAGGAAAGACTTCCTGTGTTCTTTGTCTGATCCCTACTGCCGTGTCTCATGTCATATCTGAGTTTTCTATCTGAGTATATATTAATTTTGCAAAGGAGCTTATTAAATATTTAAAATTGTATTTTGGCAACCATTTGTCCAATTTATACATCATTTGTCCAATTCTTGCATTTTAATCAGACAGCACTCTCTGTCCGAGTTGGTGAAATCGCTCTTGTGGCACACAACACATTTGTGATTAACTTATACCCTTCACTGTAATATGCAATATGACCTCGTAATAATATTTTAACATTTTTTTTGTCCTCCCTACAAAAAAAACAAGAGGAAAGGTGACATTTTTATTAAAAACATTAATAACCTCAAGGGTGTTTTTTATATAATGTATAGTGTTTCTAAGTTAAGTGTACTGCCAATCTGCATCTTTTTTAAAGTCTGAAAGCCTTTGTGTCATATCTTATATTTCAATTCAAGATGCTTTAATAGATGAGTTTGAACATCCCTCTCTTTATCCACTCTACATTATTTTGCCAGGTTAGGGTCACTATTATGTAAATCTGCAAAATGGTTTGATAATGGATATGTGTTTTGTCCTCATTTTATATTGCTCTTAAGTGTTCTATAATGTGGCTCTTAACTGGGAAGATAGTACTGTCCGCACAATATTTGTTACAAAGGCATTCTAGGACATGATTACATATTCAGAATAATATGTGATATGCATAAATTATCAAAGGCTGGCCTTCTAGGTGTCACTTCAAGTGCCTTCTTGGTTCATAGATACAGCCTTCTATCTTCAGAGGCAATACCAGATGCCAGATTGTAACTGGAAGTATAGCAATACTCCAGAAAATAAACCCAGCCGGAAGAGAAAACAAGCATTTGCAATGCAACAGGTCTCGCATTTTCGAGAGTTTGAGCTATTGGCATTGTAACTGACAATGCATTTTATTTATGTGATGTTTTTAAAGCAGATAAATAAAAGGCATTGTCATTTACAATGCCAATAGCTTAAACTCTCGCAAATGCAAGACCTATTGGATTGCAAATGCGTTTGTGCTTTAAACATTTTTTAAAGCGTTTGGATAGAGTGTGTACTGCCGCTGTCAGGACAAAGCTATTTGAGAAAATAGTGCTCGGAGGCTGTAATTAAAGCCTACCGAGTAACAGCGCACATAACAGGGGGTGTCACCATGGGAGGTTACAAGAAGAGGCAAGGCGGTATTAAGGAGGGGCTACTAAGCCTATTGACCAATGACCAGCCACAGTTTACAGTGGACAATGACACAAGCCAATGAAAAATATGGCCGGAGAGTGGGCTGAGCTTCAAGTCCCGACCTGAATACAGCATGCCTCGCCGAGCAGCGCATGCGCTACCCAGGCTCCACCTAAAAAATAAATGGAAGGCTATAAAAGTTGGAGAAATAATTCACCTGAAACAAAATGACTGTGATCCTGCTGACATTCTCTTGCTAACCAGCTTAGACCGGAACTGCCTCTGTGACTGGGACAGTAGTCCTGTGACCACTCAGGGTGCTCTTGGTGCAGCCCTCTGAATCACAGGATTGGTCCAGGACCTCACACTGTCAGGCACATGCCTAGGCCTCTGCACAGACTACATTAGCATGTTGCCAGGGCTAATCTAGAAGTCAGGATACCACATACACACAGGTTGACGTTCAGGCCTAGGGCACATGGCTGAACACCATGCAAGAGACATTCCTATTCCAAAAGAAATCAATCCTAGCGGCAGTCTATTCGCCTGAGTTTTGTGCCTATCAAAATACTTCATCAAGCATGAAAACAAATCAAAATAATGCTTTCTTTCTACAGTTTACAAGATTACCTAAAAGCCTCCTCCAACTGTATTTTAAAACCTTGCATGAAAGTTTGACCTTGACTCAAAATTTTCAATTATTTCCTCTTATTTTTTTAAGGACTCTCTCCTTACATCCAGGCTCTACATGCCTCCTCTCCGAGTGCAACTTAATCTCCTTTATTGTATTTCTGCAAATTACCTACAACTCATTTCACACACCACGATCTCCCCTTCTTTGAAACCATATCCATGCAAACTATCCACTGGATTAACCTTCAACTTTGGGTTTCGAACTAGTGATCTACTCACTGTAAAGCACTTCAATGCTTCGCCAGGTGTAATAAACACAATATAAATCCAGTTAAATTACAATATAATAGCAAACAACAAGCATTGGCAAAGCCAACCGTTGTTGCCGTGGCACGCCAGTGCTATGGTTGTTTTATTATTTTTACTACTCCAAGGTTATACCATAAAAATAACCAAAAGGAAAATATCTCACCACCTAAATGTGGCCGCCATATGGTTGCAATAAAAATGCTGAACTAAAAAATAAAAAAAATTACTGATAGTGTTATTATTGTTTGTGACGAAGACAAGATTAAAATACGATCTAGCTAAACACTCATATTGCAGGCAGGTACAATTTTACAATGTCATTTAACCACTTTATAACAATAACTACAAACAGGAAAAATGTAAAATAAATTGCCATCTAACTGGGCACCTGAAGTGCAGACAAAGAAAATAGGATGTATTTACAATTAACGTAAAAAAAAATAAAAAAATGAAAAGTATACTTTGAACCAGTTTTGTCACTGAACATAAAGGAACTATTTTTTTAGGCGGATGTGAACAATGTGCATGTATACATGCTTTGCTCAGTCACTTAGAGTGATGGAGTCAATGTGTGAAGCATGCGGGCTTACCCACTGCAACTTGCATGGGGGGCGCAAGAAAAATGTGAATGTCAAATTAACAGTCCAATGGATGAAGCTCTTCTCTGTATGTATATTATGTATTTTTCTTTTTTTAAACCTATAGCCTGACAACACAGCTAAAACTGTCTCGAAGGCCAGACCTAGAAAGTGACTTAATGAGTAAATTAACACACACCTATATATCACACAGAATGTTTTCTTTCTTGAAGAAAACAGCATCCTGGACCATCCCAATCAGGGTTCCGCAGCAACCACAGCACTGAGACTGCCCTCATCGCCGCCACCGACGACATCAGGATCCTGCTGGACAATGGTGAGACCGCAGCCCTCATCCTGCTGGACCTCTCCGCCGCCTTCGACACTGTCTGCCACCGCACTCTACGCGCACGCCTCCACGACGCAGGGATCCGAGACAAGGCCCTGGAATGGACCACCTCCTTCCTCGACGGCAGAACCCAGAGAGTCCGCCTCCCACCCTTCCGATCCGAAGCCTCCGAGATCATCTGCGGCGTACCCCAGGGATCGTCCCTCAGCCCAACACTGTTCAACATCTACATGGCCCCGCTCGCACGCATCGCCAGACAACACGACCTCAACATTATCTCCTACGTCGACGACACTCAACTGATCCTCTCCCTCACCAAGGACCCCTCGCCGCCAAAGCCAAACTCCATGAAGGAATGAAGGCCGTCGCCGATTGGATGAAGATCAGCCGACTAAAGCTGAACACGGACAAAACGGAGGTCCTCATCCTCGGCTCCAACACCTCAGCCTGGGACGACTCCTGGTGGCCAACGACGCTGGGAGCATCCCCGACACCCACCGACCACGCACGCAACCTGGGAGTCATCCTCGACTCAACGCTCTCCATGACCAAGCAAGTCAACGCAGTCTCCTCCTCCTGCTTCAACACCCTCCGCATGCTTCGCAAGATCTACAGGTGGATCCCGACAGACACAAGAAGAACAGTCACCCAGGCCCTCGTCAGTAGCAGACTGGACTATGGGAACGCCCTCTACACGGGAGCCCCGGCCAAGCTCATCAAGCGACTGCAACGCATACAAAACGCCTCCGCACGACTGATCCTCGACGTACCACGCCACAGCCACATCACCCCCCACTTGAGGAACCTGCACTGGCTCCCCGTCGACAGGAGGATCACCTTCAAACTCCTCACCCACGCACACAAGGCACTCCACAAAACTGGCCCAGCCTACCTCAACAGACGGCTCTTCTTCTACGTCCCCAACCGCCAGCTCCGCTCCGCCGACCTCTCCCTCGCCACCGTCCCCCGCATTCGAAGAACAACCACCGGCGGCAGATCCTTCTCACACCTCGCCGCCAAGACCTGGAACACCCTTCCACTAAGCCTACGAAAGACCCAAGACCTGCTGACCTTCAGGAGGCTACTCAAGACCTGGCTGTTCGACCAGTAGCAGCATCCCCCCCTTCCCTCTCCCCAGCGCCTTGAGACCCTCGCGGGTAAGTAGTGCGCTCTACAAATTCTGTGATTGATTGATTGATTGATGTACGATGTTATACTGATAACACAACATGTCCGACATCAGGCATCTGTGCACCTTCGTGGAATGGGGAAATATAGCAAAGTCTTACAGCTCGCTACCCTCGACACAAAACACAGTGCTCTGAATTTTTCATTTTTTTTTTATGTATGAGAGCTAATATGAAACTGATGACATCACGGGAAGTGATATTATGCAACACTTGGCCTTGATGACTTCAAAGGAAGCCACAACTGTAAAATGTTTAAAAAAAATATCTAAAATGAATAATACACCAAAAAAAACAGAACTCCAAAACCTTAGTAGAGTAGGTAAGGAAAGAAATAACTGTATAGATATTAAGCCACTCACTGGAGACAATCCGTGGCTGTACTGAGACAGGCTCACACAGGCCGGGCTGGTGACGGGTCCGTGGCAGGTCACTTAAGGTCTGAGCAGTGCACATGGGCCCTCATCTGTGGCGGCAAGGCAGGCGGCAGCTGCCTAGATGACCGAATGGCCAAACTGACACATGACATGACGTGGATACCACACAGGAGTCCCAGGCTCTGACCAAGGGGCTACGGCTGGCTTTCTCATGTCTACCATCGCGATGCTGCACTGCTGCAGCCACACATGTTGTTGACCTGCTCAGGCTGCAGCTAAATGTTCGAGCATATTAAGATGACGTATACTCACCATATGCACAGTACAGTGAGTTTATGCGGCCTCCGGCTACGTCTGGCTGGCAATCTGCACTCTTCCGCAAGCCAGCACGGCTGCGGGTTCAGGTCACAATGCTCAACTGTGTGTGTGAATCGTCCCTCTTAGTGTGACAGCTAACTCTCAAACGAATTTGCACTGTTCTCACGAGACTTTGTCTCTGAAAACACAGACCAAAGTCTCCAGCAAACTCACGCGCATAGTGCCAAACAGGACTCAACCCTTAAACCAGTGAGAACCATCACGAAGCACAACATTGAACAAATCATACTGTGTAGAGAATCACTCCGGGATTTCTGAGAGCGGCATGGGGCCAGACAGAAGGCAGCAATGTGCTAAACAAACTGCTACAAACATAAGCAGAGCCATGATGTAGGTTGAGACCCGCACATAACTGGAGACCACATGTGCACCCCCTTTCTGACAAGGCAGGCCTTTCATGGTTGACAGATGGTAGGTTTAATACATTTTCCTGAAATCTTCACTAGACACAGCACGTGGTCACTGTTTATTAAGCTATGAAGCGATCTTGATAAAATAGAATACAACACCTGCACTTTTAAGTGAGTTTCTCCCAAAGCAGCTGAAATGCTGCAAACTCTGCTCAAAAGGTGCCTTCTATAGATTTATCTTGCACTAATGAACTATACAAAAACAAGTTCCTTCAGTCCTTCACATAAAATGGAATGGTCTCCGGTTGCTACAGACACTTTCTCAGGATATCCACATTTCCCTACTGTGACTCGAAATGGAAGTTATTTGCATACAGTGGTTATCATAAAAATCTGCTGTGGGTCCTGTCCTCGTGGCCGAACCTCTGATATGAAAGAATCAGCATGAGAATGCTGTCTGAGGGTTTCCCGGGGCTTACCTGTGCTTGTCGCCTCTGATCCCTGGACTGGCGTGAAGGGCTGTGGAGAGAAGCCTGGGTTACTGAAGCTCGTCAGCAGTGCGCGTACCCCTCGCCCAGCAGTGGGAATCCCCAGAGAGTCAATGTGTCCTAACCCCCAGCTGTGCCACTTTCACCAACAGGTGTCCTTCCCAGCTGTGCCAGTCGTGCACCCATACTCACCTCTCCTCGGCACTGGCAGTCTAAGAGACCAGTGTGGCATTCTTGCCCCAACTCCCAGGGTATCCCCGCTCTCAGCCCCGCCCCCTAAGCAGCCTCCCTGCAGCGGTCATGCCGATCACCGCCTCCGAGTCACTCGACTTCTTCACTACTAGGCGAGACCCCCACCGCCCCCCCAAACTCCGTCCTGCAAACTCAATGCAACTGTTCCTTTGCAATACCCCTCTGCTGTTTCTCTCAGCACAACACTGTTTAATTTTTCACTTCGGAAATACCACCCCGTTTACTCCTGTGCCCCTGCAACACCAGCCCGTTTACTCGTGTGCCACAGCAACACCACATAGTTTACTCCTGTGCCACAGCAACACCACCCGTTTACTCCTGTGCCACAGCAACACCACCCGTTTACTCCTGTGCCACAGCAATACCACCCCGTTTACTCCTGTGCCACAGAAACACCACCACGCTTACTCCTGTGCCACAGCAACACCACCCGTTTACTCCTGTGCCACAGCAATACCACCCCGTTTACTCCTGTGCCACAGAAACACCACCACGTTTACTCCTGTGCCCCAGCAGCAGCACCCCATTTGCCCCCTCTCTCCGTTCCTTATAATCAGTGGTTCATGAGGGAGCGTCAGCCCCCTTCATTCCTCTCTCTTCTCCTACAGCGCAGCCGCCTCCTTCAGTTTCTGCACAGTATCAGCACCCCCCTGAATGCTTGTGTGTCCCGAGTACCACCAGCCCCTCACACCCCCAATGCACCCCAGAGCCCGCCCCCAGTCCCTGGCACTGCCTCACTGACCCCGCAGGAGCTCTCTGGGCGCAGGCTGGTCTCAGGAGCAGCGCGGAGTAACGCTGAACACGAAAAAACGGCACATAACCAGAGAGGAAGTGTGAGTCACAGGCCCCTCCCTGTGCCCCAAGGTAGATTACGTTACGGTGCCCAGGTCCCTCCCTCTGGGGGGAGTCCAAGGAGCTGGGGATGGAGCCAGCAGCAGGGGCAGGACTCAGTACCTGCAGGGCACGTGAACGTACAATATGTGCTATTGTGCCAGCAATCCCGCCGTGCGCTGCTCCGGTGCTCGGTGTCTGCAGAATATAATGCCTTGTAACCGATCCTCATAAATCCCCCTAGATCCACGATAAGTGACCGCGGCCTCACAGAATTCTCACAGTCTAAATGCGTTCACATCGAGGAACCTCCCTATTTATTTCAAGGAAATTCGAGCGCAGGTACGGGCTTTCACAATGCACATGCGATCCCTGCTCACCAGCTATCAGCTCTGATGTCTTTTTGATGTTTTCAAGAAAAAAGTGCTTAGCGGATAATTAAAATACACCATGTCACGCCGCGAGTAAAAGATCCAGTCCGGGTGGGCGGGGCCAAAAGGAGACAGGGCGGCAACAAGGAGTGACTAAAAAGCCTCACTGACAATGGAAAGCCAGGGTTTAGCATGCATGATGACAAAAGCCAATGGGAAAAAGGGGCGGAGCCTAGACTCCACTTCTGAAATTGTCTTGATTACAAGAGGCCTTGCAGAGCGAGCAGCGCATGCGCGCTGCAACGCTAGGCGAGACCTAAAAATCGACCAGACAAAATCTTCATGCTGACCAGACCATGCGGCAATGTGAAGAACATAAGAGCAACAGGAGCTCGAGAAAACAAAGAGTCCACAGAGTCCAGTGAGCGAGCAGTGATGCAGAAACAATTGCGGCGCAACTGAACTCAAAATCAACCCTACTTTTATAGCGCCATACAAGAAATGAGCAAATTCAGAAAAATGGTTCAGCCATCTTGTATAGGGAAATAAATTAAATATTAAACAATTGAATTTAAGAAACATTTCGGCAGTGCTGAGAAAAGTGTCTAGCTTTCAGTGTCACAAGAACATTACATCATATAAATATATATTTGAGGAGGGAATGTGGCCAAACGGCTAGGGCGGTCGACCTCGGAGCTGGGGAACCGGGTTCGAGTCTCAGCAGGGACGCTCAACAGTCTGTGATTCTGGGCAAATCTCTTAATCTCCTCGTGCCTAACAAAAATGAATATGTCCGTCTGTAACGTAACTGGTGCTCGTGTAAAGCGCTCTAATACCTGCGAGTCTAGTTTGCGCTATATAAAACTCGACAAAAAAAATACGTTTACTTGAATAAGCATAATTATACTGAGGCCAAACATTGAGTAATTAATTCTCTCCTGCATGTGGTGTGCCATCATACAGAGATATTGCCCCATACTTCCCTGCACAGTAATGCACATTACAGCCGCAGCCTGTGCAGGTAAGAGCGGTGGGGTGGTGGGGCAGTGTGGGGGGGTATTTCGACAGACAATGATGGAAAATTAATTATTTATTTAATTTTCCCTCGTCATCGTCCTTTGAAATCCCCCCATCTGGCCCCACCGCTCCGCCGCTCTTACCTGCACAGGCCGTGGCTAGCACGTTAGTGAATCACAAGATGGTGCTACCCTAGGATCCTGTTGCATCCTTGAGAGTGAGCCTGAGGAGGAGCAATGAAATGTGGAGGAGAGGGGAAACCGCATTGGCGCTGAGGACCACTTCACCCGCTCCCTGCCTCGGCGAGCTAGAGGTAAGGATAAAACCCTTACATGACCATTCTTCTTGCCCCTGTTCCATAGTGATAGTACATTCCTGCCTATTGACATTATTATTACATATTGTTTTGTATTTGGAACAAATTTAAAAGTCCTTACGTGTATTAAGCCATGTGGTGTCTTCGGGTGATTGATAGTGACTGTGAACTGGTTCTTGGTATGTAATTTGGGTTCTGCCACTTACCTTTTCTTCATTGATACTACTGTCACTTATGATGCTCCAATGTGTTCTCAAACTTTTACCTACTTCGACTGCGCTTTAGTTTTAGTATGTGGTAAATCTTACGGTCTGATTGTCCTCCTAGTATCTAGTTCTATGGGGAATACTAATTCCTCTTGTGTTCTTCCGTCTAGGTTTTTCACTGCCTGGTTCAGAATTCTTCTAGGATAGCCCCTATCAATGAATCTATTCTTCGTTCTTTTATATCCTACAAGAGAGGTGTTGACTACAGTGCCTTTTGACTTATAGAATTTTTGCCCTAAGGAATATGAACCCTCAGACTAAACTCTTAAGTACACCTCAGGACCTGCGGAAGACTCAGAAGGACTGTTGTGCCGCTCTGCTGCAATAAGGGCTGCTACTCTGCTGCCCTGCTACTCTGCTGCCATGCTGCCCTGCTGCCCTGCTGCCTGAGTGAGAAGGATTGGTCCAGCATCTTGAACCCAGGACCACCAGAGTGACTCCAAGGGCTAGTTGACTGGCCTCCTGATCAGAGCCTCAGGGACAGAAAAGGCTCCAAATATCTTGATCCTGCACCTGAACTCTGCCTGCTATGAGTCTTGCCCCCCAAGAGGTGCCACCCCTCCCCTGGACCCTTTGAAGTAGGCCTGAAGGTGCTCTGCCATCCCAGCTGTGGTCCAAACAGAACCGACGCAACGTGGCACATCACCTCACAGCCTTGCATCGTAACCACCACAATGTGATGCATCCACAACACAGGACCTCGCAACTCCTCAAACGCTACAGCGCGATGCTTCCTCAACACAGGACCTTGCATCACAGTCGCGAATCAACGCAGTGCGACGCATCCTCGACGTTGGACTTCACATCCAGGATTTAAAATACTTTGTTCAGCGGGCCTTACTTGGTCCATGTGCCTGACCAGCGATTTATCATGGTCGGCCTGAACTAGTGGCTTTGTTCAGGTCTGGCGTGACCAGATAACCACGGTTGGTGCTTTGTGGTTTTAAGCACTATTTCTATTTAATTCTTTAAAATTGCATATCTCCAGTTCTACTAATTGGATTTTTGTTGATTTGGTAATTTATTAAATTGCACTCTATTTTTCAAAATTTCTGTGAGATTTTTCTTGTGTGGTGTTTTCACTTTATTATTGTTTGTGTGTTGCATAACTACTTTACACAATGCCTCTAACTTAAGCCTGACTGCTTTTGTGCCAAGCTTCCAGAGGGTTAAGCACAGGTTCATTTGGGGATTGCTTGTGTTTCACCCTAACCAGAATAGTGGTTGCTGCTTGAGTAGGGTTTCACCCCCTTCAATCAGTAGAAAGAATGCAATCATGATAATTAGTGTGGTGGTTTGATGTAGATAGCTGACTGAGTTCTCTTTCAAGAAATACTCACAGTACTTAATTCCCTTATTATGTTGAATGCTTGTATACAAATTTGCTACAGCCATACTGATCATGATGAAATAATGTTCCCGTTCTACGTTAAACATCTTTTTTGGGAAATCTTAGCTTTCCTATACTTAAGATGGGAAACTTAAGACGGTAAACACTCCATAAATGGCAACAAAAAGTGCTCTCTATACCTGAAACTGTTCTCTAGTAAGCTGCTGATAGAGGAAGCATTGAGGCGGCCTGGAGGATTCTGTACATCTTTGTGTATTTTTAGTAATACATAAAATATTAGCATCACTGGATAGTCATCCTTTAGAAATCTATATCTAATAAACCCCTGTCTTTCCACTCCATCAGATATATATATATATATATATGTATATATATATATATATAAAAAAAAAATATATATATATATATATATATCCATGGATTCCGCTACTCCTCCAATGCTTTGAACAAACGGAACGGACCACCAGATGTGCTGAAAGGTATTTTATTTCAGGGTGCAAGTCCTGCCACAACGCGTTTCAGCCCACTACAGGCCTTGATCACATGACATTGGGTACGCGTTACTGCCGTGTTTTTAAAGTGATAAGTGCTCAACAATTAAAATCACATGTGCTAGCCAAGCCATAGACATTGAAGAAACATTTCCTACGTAAGGTCATTGTATATAACTTAATCACTTCTTTATCTTGCTTGAAATGTCATTACATGGATTATAGCTATTGCTAATAAGATGACCAGGCAAGATGTGTTTGACGTCTGGAAAAATGTCAAAGAATATATGTATATAAATATAATTAATACTTTAAACGGTAAAAGTTTTATTAAAAACGCATATCAAAAAACCAATCTTTGCATGTTGTAAAACCTAAACCGCGTCAATCACAATGTAACAAATGACGATCCCAGGCTATGCTGTTCGATAAACAGTCAGTTTAAATACCTTATATATCTTATATGGTATGAAATGCTCATTTTACGGCTTGTGCAATGCCCATACAGTTGTGTAAGTGAAAATACGTGCAAAGGTAAAGAAAGAGTGTGGAAGTGCTACTGTAGTGACGTACAGTGAAATTGCATAATGCAAACTTAGCAGCATGACAACCTCAATAAAATTAAAATTAGATGACTCTTACATTGTACATTATACCAGGGTTTAGAGCCCTAAATCCCTGTAATGTATGTAGTCATGAGAATCTCGGTATAAATACCAGTATGCGCAAGTGGAGCTGGTCTGGCTAGAATTCACATAAATAGGAAACTTGAATGGCAATGTATCCAAGTATCAATTCAATAGATACATAAATGTATAGATGAATAGATCAGAGAATGAGCAAATGAATAAATAAATAACTGAATGGACCGATTCAAGGATCCAATTATAGATAAATAAATGGATATATACATAAGTGGACGTATTAATGGATAGCTAACCTAGCACATATCCAAATGCATGTTGCAACATATCATAGATAGATAAATAAATAAATATGTATGTAAAAGATATATGTTAAATATTAAATATTTTAGGTTATCTCAATAAATACCCATAAATATATAAATATGTGCTAGAAAATCCAAAGATGCCCTCCTAAAATCCATTTATGAATCTAAAATGAAAGGCCATATAAAATCAAGTATCAAAGGCCTAGTAAATAAGACCTAGTGGAGGGGATTGTGCAATATATATAGCTGGTCTATGTGCGCAACCTCACTATATGCTAGTCCAAATGTATGTATCTAGTGTAGACAGGTATGGAGATCCTCCGTAACGTTGAGGCCTCCCGGATGCTTAGAATCTAGTTCTAGTATGTATTTTGTCTCTAACTTCCTTTATTTGGATTCTTGATCACCTCCCCTTCTACTAGCAGGTACAGAGTCAATTACATAGTACCTTAGTTGTTGTGTGTCAGCACCATGTTTGTCCTTGAAGTGGCGGGCCACAGGGTAAGTGTTGTCCTGATTTGTAATAGTCCTCATATGTTGGAGTATCCTTTTGTGCACAGATAATTTGGTACTACCAACATATCGGAGCCCGCATGGACAGGACAATATGTACACAGCGTATTCTGTTTTGCATGTAAGGAGTTTGGAAATTGTGTGTTTGCTAGAGCTAAATGGTGTAATATAAGTTGAAGTATTGACCCCTAACTGACAGGCTTTGCAGCTCTTACATCTGAAAAATCCTTTGTGTGATTGTAACCAGGAAGTTCCTTCTATCACTTCAGGACTGGTCTTGACCAATTCATCATGCATGGAGGGTCCCCTACTATACGTGATGGACGGCCTCAAAGGAAGAGTCGGTCCAATGACTGTGTCACTTAATAAGAGTGGCCAGTTCTGGTTGACAATAGACTGTATCTGTTTATGTTGCCTGCTGTGTTCAGTGTATTTTTAGTAATACATAAAATATTAGCATCACTGGATAGTCATCCTTTAGAAATCTATATCTAATAAACCCCTGTCTTTCCACTCCATCAGATATATGTATATAAAAAATATATATATATATATATATATATATATATATATATATATATATATATATATATATCTCCACCCAAGTTTGTCCTGCAAACAAGCCCGCACTCCAAGACAGGTGAGTTGAAAACAACAACCTTTATTTAGAGATGAAGCAGGCATTTTAGTCCGTGTTCTCCCCCATAAATCTGCCTGACGCGTTTCAAAGATAACAATCTTCTTTTTCAAAGGCGATGCGAAGTTCCAAAGTCTTTCCTGCCACAATTCCGCTTTCATTGTTGAAGATTTTCAAAGCGCTCCTGCATGGCTTGCACTTCATTAGTTCATTTAGCTCCGGTGTGTCTTTGCAGGGCATTGCGGTATTTGTAGTCTTTAGGCACTTTATACCCTCCAATGGGTTTAATGCAACTTCGAAAGTTAAAAATGAAGAACAGCCCTCCAGTGCGGCAAGGACTGAAAGTCCTGCTTCCATCAGCATTAAATGCCTGTGTTGCCCATATCGATCTGGCATAATTCCAAACCAGGGTCCCTTCATTTTAGGGCGGTGCGTCGACTTCACGGCTGGACCTGCCGTGTACAATCTCCACCCAAGTTTGTCCTGCAAACAAGCCCGCACTCCAAGACAGGTGAGTTGAAAACAACAACCTTTATTTAGAGATGAAGCAGGCATTTTAGTCCGTGTTCTCCCCCATAAATCTGCCTGACGCGTTTCAAAGATAACAATCTTCTTTTTCAAAGGCGATGCGAAGTTCCAAAGTCTTTCCTGCCACATATATATATAGTCAGTACTCCTTTTCTCCGCCGGTTCCCTGCACCCCAGAACCAGAAAGGTAACGGACTCCTCTTGTTTTGTGCAATTTCTTTTTATTTTTTCCGTGCTATGCCGCCATGACGCGTTTCAACCCACCAGGGGCCATGATCACATGACATGCTACCGTTACCACCCCCATTTAAAGTGCTCAGTGCAATTAACCTCCATAGATACTGCCCGTCTGAATTTTGCTCTATCCATTACAACATTTCAAGTTTTTAGCAGGATATATGCATTTTGACAGTTAATCCTTGTTTGCTGTTTTTAAAAAACCTTATATAAAGTACTCCTTGTTTCCGTGTAAATACATACTTAATAAATACACGATTTAAAAAATATATCATAAAAGCTTAATGCAATATTTCATGACATTAAAAACCATGTGCAAATTACGCAAAATTCATTTAGTATAAATACATTGAGGTAGAGTATACTTTATAAACAGTCAAACAAAATCCCAAAAGACTTTTGGCATGTGTACTAAATATCTCTGAAACATAATATTTTTGCTATGTCAGGACATGCCTAATCTGTTTCTACTGGTCAGATTATTGCGTTGTTTATAAATGTCTTTTGGGAGGTAACTGCTAGGAACTGTTATGTCTTAAGCCCGTGCATGACTATATAGCCCATGTTTGGGCATACCCAGCTACTTGAACAATGCAGAAATCAGTGCCGGTTTCTCCCCGAGGGCGTCGGGGCTCTGCCCCCGCTCAATCCCGCTCAATGCTCACCATATTTTATTTTTTAAGAAAAGAAAATCCGTTTTGTTTTTTTAACTTTTTTTTATGTCTTCTATCTTCCAGTACTGCTCTTCTATAATAGATGATAGTCTACATATTATTGCCGCCGGCGCTGTGACAGTGGCCGTTCCTCGCTGGAGGCATGTCACGTGACTCTCCCCTTGTATGCTCCCCCTTGCAGGCCCAAAGAAGCCTAAGTGTTTGCTGGGCTGACAACCTCACAGCCCTGAAGACTGTGATGTCATCAGCTCGGCAAAGACCTACCTTCAGGGCCCAGTCTCCACCCCTGATGGCGTGGAGGCAAAGTTAGCCCCGGGCGTTTTAAGTCCAAGCCCTGTATCGCTAACCCTCCACGTCAATCAGAGAGTGGAGAGCTTTCCCAACTCATTACAGGGCGTGGTGGGAGGACCCACCCTGTGACGAGTTGGGAAAGGGGTGTGGCAGGCGGGAAGCCGAGGATTCGAATCACTCTTCTGCACAGACTCGACCCTTCCCGCGCATGCTGTCTGCACTCTGTGGTACTGGTCACGGTGGAACTTTCTGGAAGCAAGGAGTCGGAACTTTGCCACTGCGCACAGCAGTTCACCAGCAGCCCAGGTGGCAGGTAAGGCCCAGGCGGGCATTTTTTAAAGTAGCGCTTCCACTCGTGACAATCGGACCCCTGATCACATGATCGCGGGGGCCCGAGTGTTGTCGTGGGGGCCCCGAGTGTTGTGGGTCACTACTTGTCACTGACTGTGATGGGTGTTGGTAAAGGGCTGTTGGAGTACATTTCTGCTGGTGGTGTGCTGCTGCCGATGCTGCCTGGCACGGTTGATGGCAAATGTTGTGGAACAGGTAGAGAAATACTCTGTAATGACATGGGCACTAAAAGTAGTATGCAATATGCTCGCAGGGATAGGAATTAAGTGGTAGATGTGGCAGTCAGAGTTCGACACTGGCGGATACCATTCCAGGTTTTTGTTCTAATTGATGTAGTGTGGTTGCATCTACAGCTGTATTGAGTGTGTTTTACACTCAGTGGCAGCCGCAGTGGTTGTGCGGGTTATAATAACGATAACAGTGAAGGCAGTGATTGATTGTAGATATAATTACTGCTCAAAAGCCTGCACTGATCATACAGGAGGCAGTAAGAATACTGCTGGACATTGGAGCAGTGAGTGACCTCTAAGAGCATAAGTGAGTGGGACCCACAACAGGTAGTGTTGCAGGAAATAATTTGAGATTCAGTGCAGGCATCTGGTGTATGAGCACGTCATGTTTGGAAAAATGCTGGCAACAGGAGCATCAGTGTTTTTTTGTTTTTTTTGTCTGGCCATGTAATGGCAAATATAAGTAATGACAGCAGTGAAAGCATGATGGAGGCGTGGGTCACTGTGCACCAGCTGGCCATACTGGCAGTGATAACAGAACATCCCTTTGAGTAGTAATTGCAACCCATTATTGGGGACACCACAGGTGGGTATTATGGGTGGCAGCTGCAATCATTTTGGGAGTGGCTTGAGGAGGGAGGATTCTGTTGGGGCATGGTTGGCAGAATATTCTTTTTTAATGATTTTCAGACACACCTTAGGGTATGTGAAGAATTAGAAATGCAATATTAGGCACACCAAGTAAATCTTGTTTGTTGTAGGCGGTTAGGCTGATACTTGCGGTGCTGATCTTTGTGCACGAGTCCTACCACAGATACAGTAGTAGGTTTGCGGTTAACATCGCTGCCATAAGGGCAGTTGGTGATCTAAAGGTGGTACTCGGAGTGGACATGGTAAGTGTGTGTGTTTTATGATGTATTTGATGCTGTCAACAAAGGCAGAAACACTGCACATACCGAGTGACACTACGGATGATACATCATTGTAGCCCTGCAAGGGAAGCACATGCTAGGTGCTGTTGACTATCATGAGTGACAATGGAAGGTGCTGTTACCTATCAAGAGTGTCAATGGCAGGTGCTGTTGCCTATCATGGGTGTCAATGGCAGGTGCTGTTGCCTATCAAGAGTGTAAATGGAAGGTGTTGTTACCTATCATGTGGCAGGTGATGTTCCCTATCAGGTGCTGTTGCCTAACACAAGTGCCAATGGTAGGTGCTTTTGCATATCACGATTGTCAAAGGCAGGTGCTTCTGCCTATCATGAGTTACATCTGTGACCATGGATTGGTACCCAGTTGATGAATGGGATGGAATATATCACCACTGGAATAGCAATCGTACCAATTTCACTGTGTGGAGATGATATGGACATCAGTACAGGTCTGGGTGAAGGTGGTTTTGGTGATGTCACTGAAATGGTCGGTTGTTAGTGAAGATGAGACCACTGGAAAACATTGGGCTTGTGCCAAGAATAATTGTGCCATTACCACTGATTATGGCGGCAATGACATTTGTGTTCAGGTCAGTGGGATTGTGAATGATAGTGCAGGTTGAAGAGGGCCCTAGTAATGGTGAGCCTAACAGAGGTATGGTCAGTGTCACCAGCAGAGCAGTTGATGGTGACCTGGCATGAATGATGGAGAAGGCCTCAGTTCCATCGGGATGCCAATGCTGCCTGTGCTGACGGTGGCAGTGACGTCGGTAGCCATAGCCAATGATCAAAGTGTCCGTGATGGCTGGGGCACTGGGTGAAGAAAGCACAGCTTCAGCTGGCATGATGGTGGAAATGATGCCTGCTGGTGGGAGTATCAGCAGCACTGGCAGAGATGCTGTGACATTTTATGCAACAGTAATGGCAGTGGGCACGGAACTGGCAGTGAGACCATTTTCAGTGGGGTGTGGACTTGATGCTTTTGGTATCCACGATGGCACTGCAGGTTAACACTGATGGTAAAGACACATGAAGTGATGCTGGATGGAGCGGTGGTAACACTGGAGGGTGGTGGCAGTTATGCCAGTGATTGCTGGAAGCACTGGCAGTGATGATATTCTATGTGGAAAAAGTAGGCATTTGTCTCTGTTGGGCCATATTGAATGCCACTTTATCTCACGTAGGCACTGGCTTGAAAATGCACTATTTGCCCACTCATTTTTCAAAATTTTCTCGGGGGGAGAACCCCCGAACCTTCCTTAGGTCGTTCAGGCTCGCTCGCCACGCTCACTCGCCGCGGTGTGCTCCACCACTAATTTTACGCCTCACCACTTTCAAATGTCACCAGCCGCCACTGGCAGAAATATGTGCAAAAATTTTAAAAACTTGTTACTTTGCATGTTCTTGTTGCTCTCCAAGCATTTCCATGCAAATAAGGTGCTAAGAGTGCCTGAAGTGCTGATGCATGAATTTGTAAAAAAAATATTATTTATTATTTTTTTGTGAGATGCGAACTCAAGTTCACAATAAAACCAGGAAAGAGGGAAAAGGGGAGGGGGTTCTTCTGTCGGGAAGGGGAACAGCATTATTAAAACCCAAAATGTAGGTATGTTTCAGTTTTCATTGGGCCTAAGCAGATATATGTTGTTGAAACTGGGCTATAACCAAGTGTACAAATCTTCGGTGGTATTCAGCCCATGTGGGCTTTTACTGTCCAATTCTAAGATGAACCTGGTTTCCAACCTTCTAAGTGTTGCTTCTCTGTTGCCTCCTCGTCTTAGAGGCGGAACAGCATCCACCTCATAATATTTTAAATGGTCCAGGTTGTTGGCATGGACCTCTTTAAAGTGGCGGGCCACCGGATACGTGATATCTGAATTGGTTATGGCCCGAAGGTGCTGGAGAATTCTCTTGTGGACCTGCAGCTTTGTACTGCCTATATACCGTAGTCCACAAGAGCACTCCAGCACATAGACGGCAAATTCAGATTTACATGTTAGAAACTTGTTAATTTTAACAGGCCCATCCCTAAAAGGGGTGCAATAAGAAGTTTTACTCACTCCATATTTGCATGCCTTACACATTGTACACCGGACTTAGCCTTTACGGTCTGTCATCCAGTTGCCACCTGTTATAATCTCAGGACTGCTGCTAACTAAAAAATCACTTGTGCTGGGGGCCTTTCTGAATGTAATAACTGGAGTGATTGGAAGCTTATTTCCAATAATCTGATCACTACGCACTAAGTGCCAATTCTTTTTGATGATTTTCCTCAAATCATCTTTTTGTTTATTGTATGTTAAAATTAGCCTAGGGCTGGTTTCAACATTTCCTGCTTCATTTCCCATTTTATTTTTTCTGCCTGTTGGTTTTAGCAATAGATCTTCTCTGGATAGTTCTTTAGTGCGGTGTATTGCTTCCTCAATGGTGCGTTCTGAGTATCCTCTGGCCAAGAAACGATTTTTGCACTCCTCCTGTGCTGTTGTAAGTTCTACCTCATTACTACAAATTCTGCGTATTCGCAGCATTTCTCCATAAGGGATGCTGCAGATAGTGTGTCTCGGGTGAAAGCTGCTAGAGTGTAAGATCGTGTTGCCTGATGTAGGTTTCTGATGTAGTTTGGTTTCCAATCTGCCACATATATTTCTACATCTAGGAAACAGATGGCGCTCTCACTGGTGTTATAAGTGAAGTGCAGGTTTATATTGTTACAATTCAGTTTAGTTATGAACTCTTCTGCACTTTGTCTGTCCCCCCTCCACACCACAAACAAATCATCTGTAAAACGAACCCATTTTATCACATTGTTTGCCATTATGTTTTCATACTGAGTTTTTATATATATATATATATCGAAAACCACTAATATGCACGCTCTCAGAAACAAGGAACTCCGTAGTGATAATCCACAAGTTGTTTATTCACAACGCGTTTCAGGGCAAAACCCCTTGATCACGTGAAACGTGCACACGTAAAGGGTGACTAATAAAGCATTCAATACAGTCATAGACATAATCGTAGGACTACTGCGTATTATGTTCCCTGCAAATAAATGGCAGACATATTGGAACGGATGAAATGCAAACATGAGAACACAATCATCATGTAAAACGTGTAGTTATACCCACGCCATTCCGTGCTGTGCAAAAATGCAATAAAGCAATGAGTGAACCTGTACACATACTGAAATACTGGCAGTCTGTAACTCAAGGTATTATAAACATTATCTCCAAATAAAGGAATTAAATATGCAATGTATTGGTACAGAATAAACATACCTTGGTTAGGTAAGTGCCCTGGTGAAACAGAATGCACGACAGGGGTAACGTGTCCGCAAACATGTGTTCTAATTTTCTTTATTTTCAGGAGGAAAGGAAGGGGCCCCCCTCACCTGTAATCACTTTCACGGGCCACCTACCCTTTTCCCCTTATCATCACTGTCACGGTCCTGAGACTGGGTAACTATGTTTCATTTGATTTGTCATCTTAGCAATACAATCATATTTTGCTGGACTTGTGACTACTGCCTGAAGTGTGTTAAAGTACGTGCTGTCTCATGGTAATTGGCACAACTGGGCACTTGCCCGTAATCTGTTAGTGTTTGTGTAAAAATGGGCACTGGCCCGTCATCTTGTAGTCAGACTTTGCGGACACGTTACCCCTGTCGTGCATTCTGTTTCACCAGGGCACTTACCTAACCAAGGTATGTTTATTCTGTACCAATACATTGCATATTTAATTCCTTTATTTGGAGATAATGTTTATAATACCTTGAGTTACAGACTGCCAGTATTTCAGTATGTGTACAGGTTCACTCATTGCTTTATTGCATTTTTGCACAGCACGGAATGGCGTGGGTATAACTACACGTTTTACATGATGATTGTGTTCTCATGTTTGCATTTCATCAGTTCCAATATGTCTGCCATTTATTTGCAGGGAACATAATACGCAGTAGTCCTACGATTATGTCTATGACTGTATTGAATGCTTTATTAGTCACCCTTTACGTGTGCACGTTTCACGTGATCAAGGGGTTTTGCCCTGAAACGCGTTGTGAATAAACAACTTGTGGATTATCACTACGGAGTTCCTTGTTTCTGAGAGCGTGCATATTGGTGGTTTTCGATATTGACATTACCGGCTTGCTCCGCCGGTGAGCACGCCACTTCTCACGGGTCCATTGAAGTCGGAAGGAGCGTCTTTTGTGATATTGACTAGAGACTTCAAACGGGACCGGCCAGATGACTCACGAGCACAGATATTGTTGGGACTGGAGCGCGTCGGATCAGATATCAGAGAGGTAAGCCCCTTGACCCGTTTGTCCGCCCTTTGTGGTTGGGGAGGGTGAGTTGTTCGGCGGTGGTTGGGTTACTTCCCTCCTTCCCGGGAAGCGGCAATAGGACCACTGGGGCACCTCTAGAATACTAAGTACACTCTGATCACCCTCACACCCATGGGATTGGGTTCAGAGTCGACGTGCCCACAAGCCCAAACATTTCTATCACCAGCGTGTTGGTGCTATATTTGTGGCAAGAAGAACCTGATATTTTCAGGGGGAACAAGCACTCCGTTGAATAGCAGACATCACCACTTGCTGTTGTGCACATGGAAGAGGAGCAAGAAAGAAGAGTGGCAGCACAAGCCATTTTTAGTAGGAAAGGCAAATCGAGGCAGGGCGCAGAAATAAGAACTGGTCTGGCTCAGCCCATTGAAGAGAAATTTCACAAATTAGAGAAACTAATGAGAAACGAAATTTCTAAATGGTGGGAGGCCATTTCCCTTCAAAACTATATAGATCAGGGAATGGCACCCAGAGGATTACGCATTTTTACTATTCCCACGTATGAGACACCTAATCCAAAAATGCTGCAAGAATGGTCGGAGAATTCCACGCTCAGTTCTAGAAGAATGCTGGAAATTCTTGTTAAATATGCCTGGATTGACAGGGATGACATCTTGAAACAAATGAAGGAGATCATGGAAGAATTGAAGAAACAAACAGAGACAGAGTATTTTGAGAAAACTATGACATCTATCAAGGATCGCCTCAAGAAGCACGAGGAGGATATCAAGGCTAGAAAGGAAAGAAAACTGAATCGGGACTATGAGGACTACGATAGCGGCAGAATTTTAACCTTTAGCCGTAAATATGACCATCTGTATAAGGAGCAGGGTACCATTGAGAGAACAACTCCTACGGAAAATTTCCCAGTGATAGCCTCATCACTCAGTGAGACTGAATCAGACATTTCGGTGGAAAATATCCCCATAGTAGAACGTAATATTCGTCAAGTTACTTTTTTAGACGAATACCGGCAATTACGCCGGAGCAAGCAAATAGTACGGGATACCCCAATACCGGAGACACGGGGCCAGAGAGGTCGAGGAAGAGGCAGGGGACGAGGAAACGCCGCAACAGAAGAAAACGAGTCAAGCAACGATGGCAGAAGAGGCAAAGGAAGGGGCAACGTGGGAAACAGAAGGACACGCTCCATGAAGACATACTAATGGATCTAACAATGGTGAATAAAACTGTTATTAACCTTTCTAGTAAACCCATAACAGACATTGAAAAACAGATTTTATGTCTGGGACTCTCTTTTGCCCTTCATTTCCGTGTAATTATACTGATGCTAGGATTGATCTCTTCAAATTTGTGAGGAAATTAAAATTAAAAAAATGGCATAAACTCAAACGGTTAGGCGAAACAGATGGGAGTAGGAGAAATCTCAGATCTCACGCACAGAACAATCTTAACGTAGGGGACATAGACACACTAATCACCATGGTGCAACTAGATCAGGAAAACACAGAAGGCACTTCTGATATCAGTAACACACAAGCACTGGAGTTTCTTGGTGTTACCACTGATGCATCTGCGTGCACTGATTTCAGACCCAGATCCACTTTTGTACCCAACTTACCACACGACAACATAGACACTTTTCAGGATTGTGTCAGCAAAGCCCTCTGTAAATATAGAACCAGGGAAGGATATCCCAGGGGTGACACTAACAATCTTACTTACCAGCAAAGACAGGCACTGAAATCTCTCACTGAGGATGACAACATTGTCATCCGCCCTGCTGACAAGGGTGGGAATGTGGTCATCTTAGATAGGGTACAATATATTTCTGAAGCCATGAAACAACTGGGCAATTCTGATTTTTATCTTCCCACTGACACTACAACCTACAATAAGAGTATCACTCACATATGGGATAAACTGACCATATGGAAAGACAAAGGGATCCTTGAATGGGAGGAGTACTGTTATTTAAAAAATTATCATCCAGTACTTCCGGTCCTTTACCTTTTACCTTTTACCCAAGTTACACAAAGACCCCACGAATCCACCAGGGCGCCCCATTGTGTCCTCTAAGGGCAGCGTAGGGGAACATATCTCTAAGTATGTGGACCATTTTTTGAGAGATTTTGTTGTCTCGTTATCGAGCTATGTGAGGGACACCAAAGATTTTTTTAATAAAATCCAGGGTTTACAGTGGGAGCAGGATTTCATTTTGATTACTCTTGATGTACACTCATTGTATACTATTATTGACCATAGACAGGGCCTGGATGCCTGCAGTTTATTCTTAAAGACTAGACCAGCAAGATTTCATGAACACAGTCTCATGATATTGGAGATGATAGACTTTTGTCTCACCAACAATATTTTCATGTTTAATGGGGCCCTTTACAGACAGGTGACCGGCACTGCGATGGGTTCTTGCTTCGCTCCCAGTTTTGCGAATCTGTTCATGGGTCACTGGGAGGGGACCTTGACCACCAATCCACACCTGGCAGAGTATTTTAAACATGTTATTGTGTGGATGAGATATATTGATGATCTATTCATTGTTTGGAGAGGATCGGAAAGGTTGGCCAATGAATTCATCAAGGCACTGAATAACAATGAATTTAATATCATCTTGTCAGGTACCATCAGTAAGTCTAAGGCAGAATACCTAGATGTCAAGCTTGAAATTGTTAACAACCAGATTCAGACGGCCCTATTCAGGAAATCCACCGCGGGCAACAGTATTCTGCATGCCCTCAGCAGCCATCCAGAGACACTCAAATGGAGTATTCCCTATGGGGAGCTGCTGAGGGCAAAAAGAAATTGCAACACAGACGAGGCATACCAGAGCGAGAGCATGGTCATGTTGGAACGGTTTAAAATCACAGGTTATCCCTCCTGGGTATTACGCAAAGCTAAAGAGAGAGCAGATGGGGTCAGCAGAACTGTAACTATCTCAGATAACCCTACTGAATCCAGTGACACGGCAGACGACTGCCCTAGGATGATCATGACATTCAATTCTGACTCCAGTAATATCAAACGCATTTTTGCGAAGAACTGGGACATCCTCAAATATGAGAGCATAATTGGGGAAAGTATTCCAATCAGACCCAACATCACATACAGGAGGGGTACGAATATCAGGGACATGCTAGTCCATAGTGACATCACGGCATACCCAAGTAGGCATGATCATGACCTTAAGGGTTTTTTTCCTTGTGGGCATTGTAAAGCCTGTAAAAACAGCAGTTACCGCAGGAAGGTCACATACAATGGGATTAACAAGACCATAGACCAGTTTTTCACATGTAGTACCACTTTTGTAATTTATGCAATAGAATGTCCTTGTGAACTCTGGTACATTGGCAGTACCACACACATGGCCAAAAAGCGCATCCTCGAACATAGCAGGGCTATTACCAATTTCGATGCCAAATACCCTGTAGCACGCCATTTCCAAGAGAAACATTATTCCAACTCTTCTTTGCTCAAATTCTTCATCCTGGAACAGGTTGCAGGTAACTCCAGGGAGGTAACAGGGTGTTAAAACTTAGACAAAGAGAGTCTAGAATGATTTTGCAGTTCCAAACGAAGACACCGGGTGGGCTGAATTTTGACGAAGAAATGGCTATTCATCTCAAAGATAACTGAGTGAGTTGCCACTTGAGTTGGGATACTCTAATTTTATCTCTATTTATAGCTTTCTTACTCCTTCTGTGCATTAGATTGTAATTTTATTTTTATTTTACGTTTTGATATTTATTGAGTGATGTGGACAACTTGTGATGCTAACATGTGTTCTAATTTTCTTTATTTTCAGGAGGAAAGGAAGGGGCCCCCCTCACCTGTAATCACTTTCACGGGCCACCTACCCTTTTCCCCTTATCATCACTGTCACGGTCCTGAGACTGGGTAACTATGTTTCATTTGATTTGTCATCTTAGCAATACAATCATATTCTGCTGGACTTGTGACTACTGCCTGAAGTGTGTTAAAGTACGTGCTGTCTCATGGTAATTGGCACAACTGGGCACTTGCCCGTAATCTGTTAGTGTTTGTGTAAAAATGGGCACTGGCCCGTCATCTTGTAGTCAGACTTTGCGGACACGTTACCCCTGTCCTGCATTCTGTTTCACCAGGGCACTTACCTAACCAAGGTATGGTTATTCTGTACCAATACATTGCATATTTAATTCATTTATTTAGAGATAATGTTTATAATACCTTGAGTTACAGACTGCCAGTATTTCAGTATGTGTACAGGTTCACTCATTGCTTTATTGCATTTTTGCACAGCACGGAATGGCGTGGGTATAACTACACGTTTTACATGATGATTGTGTTCTCATGTTTGCATTTCATCCGTTCCAATATGTCTGCCATTTATTTGCAGGGAACATAATACGCAGTAGTCCTACGATTATGTCTATGACTGTATTGAATGCTTTATTAGTCACCCTTTACGTGTGCACGTTTCACGTGATCAAGGGGTTTTGCCCTGAAACGCGTTGTGAATAAACAACTTGTGGATTATCACTACGGAGTTCCTTGTTTCTGAGAGCGTGCATATTGGTGGTTTTCGATATTGACATTACCGGCTTGCTCCGCCGGTGAGCACGCCACTTCTCACGGGTGCATTGAAGTCGGAAGGAGCGTCTTTTGTGATATATATATATATATATATATATATATATATATATATATATATATATATATATATATATATATATATATTACCTACTGGCGGGCGCCAGTAGGTAGTTATAGTTAGGACCTATTTTCCATAGGAAAAGCGTTTTTACTTTTGCCAATTTCTTTGGCGCCAATTGTCGAATCTCCGCGAAATTTTCAAAACTAATGGGACGCTCCGGTCAGCTCCTGTCTTAAAAGTTTCGGGGTGATTCGTGAAGCGGGGGCCGAGAAAAAGGGGGTCCCAAAACGCATTTTCTCCATGTTAATTTCCATAGGAAATTTTGGAACAAACTACAGCCTGAACTGCTGAACAGAATTACACCAAATTTGGCAAAAAGGTAGGTCTTGGTTCAGAAAGCGACCTTTTTTTAAATGGTGTAAATCCGTTCAGTAGTTCCTGAAATATTCATATTTGAAAAATCTCGATATCTGGTGACCGCGGTGGATCCGCGAACCCTCCCGAGCACGGGCTTTATTCTGATTGGCTGCGAACACTCCAAACCAGGAAGTGTTGGCAGCCATCTTGTGACTCAATTGAACCGAGTCACAAGAAAAAGGTAAACAAAATCAAGAAAAGGGGGCAGGGTAGAAACACCCTGACCCCCTAGGCCTGCTCAGGGGGTCCCACAAGGACCCCCAGGGCCCAAAAAAACATTTTTTAAAACAATTTCGGCAGGATTCGCGCTGGGTGCACAAATCCGACAGCAATTTTTTTTTTAAAACGAAGCGCGATCTCCCGTGGGGGGCTCTTGCCCCCCCACGCAGCCCCAGGGACCGCCACCTCCCCGGGGTTTTAATCATTAAATGCGGGGGCATCGCGGCCCCCCGCAGCCCCAGGGACCTCCACCTCCCTGGGGCTTTTTTTTGTAATGAAAGGTGTAGGGGGGGCTCCTGCCCCCCATGCTGTCTTGGGGACTGTCACCGCCCCAGGGCATTGCTGCTATTATGTGAGGGGGGGGCTTCGCAGGCCTCCCCAGGCCCCAGGGACCGCCACCTCCCCGGGGCTTCAATAATTGAAAAATTAAGTGTGGGGGCTCCTGCCCCCCCCCCCACACTGCCCCAGGGACCACCACCTCCCCGGGGCATTTAATAAATAACATATAGGGGTCCGTAGCGGACCCCGGGGACCACCACCTCCTCGGGGCTTTAAATCTGTTGGAGGGGGGCCGCAGGACCCCCTCCTGGAGTCCTCCTTGGCCCTGGGGACCGCCACCCCCCAGGGCCGGCTACAGCAAAGTCCCGGGCTGCCTACCCCTGGGACATTGCAGTTTGCTATGGCAGGGCGGGAGCACAGCTCCCGCCCTGCCATAGCAAACACTGCTTTGCTTCATGGAAGCGAGAGCAGGAAACCTGCTCTCGCTTCCATGAAGCAAAGCAGATTGCTTTTGGGGAAAGGGAGCTGCATGTCAGCAGCTCCTTTTGCCGGAAAGCAATGCCGGCTCCCGCAGGAGGCGGGGAGCCGGCAGGGACTGCGGGGGCATTCGGGCTCCCCTGCGGTCCCCAACATGAGGCCAGGCCCCGGGGAATGGGGTCCACGGGGCCAAAAGTGGCCCAGGGAAGGGGAGGCACTCGGCCCCCCTCCCTTCTTTAATTATTTAAAAAAAAAATAATAATAAGGCCGGGCCCCGGGGGATGGGGTCCCCGGGGCCAAGATTGGCCTCAGGAGGGGGCCGTGCGGCCTCCCTCCAAAGATTTTTTTTTAAAGGCAGGGCAGACCCCAGGGGATGGGGTCCCCGAGGCAAAACTGGCCCAAAGAAAAAAAAAAAAAAAAGAAAGAAAATGGCCGGGCCCCGGGGGATGGGATCCCCAGGGCCGTAAAAACAAAATGAAAAGGAAAGGCCTAGCCCCGGGGGGATGGGGTCCCCGGGGCCAAAATCGGTCTAGGGAGAGGGGTCACGCGCACCCCACCCTTTTTATTTAAAAAAAAAAGAATAATGGGTCAGGCCCCGCGGGATAGGGACAAGGGAAGGGTGGGGCCACACAGCCCCATTCCTAAAAAAAAAACTAAAAAAAACAAGAAACCGGCAATTCGTCGGAGGCCCCGCCCCCTCCCTGCACCACTCTGCAAACGGGCCGCCTGGCATGCTCTGGGTTGGGGGATGAAGTCCCCTTCATTGGTGAGGGTCCTTAGGGGCCAACTAGCCCACCAGGTACCTCCAGTAAGCCCCAAACAGTGGGATTGCTGAGAGGTGGACTGAGGCCACGCCCCTTTTTACAAGACTCTGCAAATGCGCCTCTTGGCGCACTGCTGGTGGGGCGATGAGGTCCCCTTGTGTCCTCAGGACCTCAGGACTAAAGTGGACTTCATCCCCCAAGCAGCACTGCGCCAGGAGGCGCGTTTGCAGAGTGGTGTAAAAAGGGGATGTGGCCTCTGAGCACTCTCAGCAATCCAGCTGAATGGGGCTTACTGGAGGTAACAGGAGGGCTAGTTAGCCCCCAGGGACCTTCAAGAGGCAAGGGGACTTCATCCCCCAACCAAGAGCGCGCCAGGAAGCGCGTTTGCAGAGTGGTGGAGAAAGGGGGCGTGGCCTGTGTCCACCTCTCAGCAATCCCACTGTGTGGGGCTTACTGGAGGTAACAGGTAGGCTAGTTGGACCCTAAGGACCTCCAGTAGCGAAGGGGACTTCAATCCCCATCCAAGTGCGCGCCATGGAGCGTGTTTGCAGAGTAGTGGGCAAAGGGGCTGTGGCCTGCTATGAGAACTTAGCAATCCTGCTGTGTGGGACTTACTGGAGGTATTAGGAGGGATAGTTGGCCCCCAAGGATGTCCTTGGGGGCCAACTACCCCTCCTGTTACCTCCAGTAAGTCCCATACAGTGGGATTGCTAAGAGGTCTTCGAAGGCCACACCCCCCCCTTAGTCCACCACTCCGCAAACGCACCTCCTGGCACACTACTGTTCAAGGGATGAAGTCCACTTTACTCCTGAGGGACTTTGGGGGCCAAGTAGCCCTCCTGTAAGTCCTATGCAGCAGAATTCCGCCACTCACCCATAGGAATATATACTTTTACTATGCTTGCGAATACATCGCATGCCATTACAACGCGGTTGTTACAACAACCGCGTTGTTACCACGCATACAATTACATCGCAAGTCATTACTACGACTTGCTGTAGGGGGCGCGCTGGACTTAGGAATAGTATTATTTACTATTCCTACTCCAGTTTGTGCAACAGCAGGGAAGGTGTTGGATTCTAAATCCAACACCAGTGCGCCCCTACAGGAAGTCATAGTAATGACTTGTGATGTAATTGTATGCGTGTTAACAACGCGGTCGTTGTAACGACCGCATTGTAATGGTACCGTGTTGTGGAGACAGCGTTGTCAATCAATCAATCAATCATGTCACTTATAAAGCGCACTACATACCCACGAGGGTCTCAAGGCGCTGGGGGAAGAGGGGGGTGGTGCTGCTACTGATCGAAGAGCCAGGTCTTGAGGAGTCTTCTGAAGGCCAGTAGGTCTTGGGTCTGTCGGAGGTTGGTGGGGAGGGTGATCCAGGTCTTGGCGGCGAGGTGGGAGAAGGATCTGCCGCCGGCGGTCGTTTTCCGAATGCGGGGGACTGTGGCGAGGGCGAGGCTGGTCGAGCGGAGCTGGCGGGTGGGGGTGTAGAAGCTGAGTCGTCTGTTGAGGTAGGCTGGTCCGGAGTTGTGGAGTGCTTTGTGTGCGTGGGTGAGGAGCTTGAAGGTTATCCTCTTGTTGACAGGGAGCCAGTGCAGGTCTCTCAGGTGGGGTGTGATGTGGCTGCGTCGGGGGATGTCGAGGATAAGACGTGCAGAGGCGTTCTGGATGCGTTGCAGCCGTCTCAGGAGCTTAGCCGTCGTTCCTGCGTAGAGGGCGTTTCCGTAGTCCAGCCTGCTGGTGACGAGGGCCTGGGTGACTGTTTTTCTTGTTTCGGTGGGGATCCACTTGAAGATCCTGCGGAGCATTCGGAGGATGTTGAAGCAGGATGAGGAAACGGCGTTGACCTGCTTAGTCATGGAGAGGGTGGGGTCGAAGATGACCCCTAGGTTGCGTACGTGGTCGGTGGGTGGCGGGGCTGTTCCCAGTGATGTTGGCCACCAGGAGTCGTCCCAGGCTGAAGGGTTGGAACCAAGGATGAGGACCTCCGTCTTGTCCGAGTTCAGCTTCAGGCGGCTGGTCCTCATCCATTCGGCGACGGCCTTCATTCCTTCGTGGAGGTGGGCTTTGGCGGTGTGAGGGTCTTTGGTGAGGGAGAGGATCAGCTGGGTGTCGTCGGCGTAGGAGATGATGTTGAGGTTGTGCTGTCGGGCGAGGGGTGCCATGTAGATGTTGAACAGCGTTGGGCTGAGGGAGGAGCCTTGGGGTACGCCGCAGATGATCTTGGTGGCCTTGGATCGGAAGGGGGCGAGGCGGACGCTTTGTGTTCTGCCGGAAAGGAAGGATGTGGTCCAGTCCAGGGCCTTCTCTTGGATCCCGGCGTCGTGAAGGCGTGTTCGTAGTGTGTGGTGGCAGACCGTGTCGAAGGCGGCTGATAGGTCCAGGAGGATGAGGGCTGCTGTTTCTCCGTTGTCTAGCAGGGTCCTGATGTCATCGGTGGCGGCGATGAGGGCGGTTTCGGTGCTGTGGTTGCTGCGGAAGCCGGACTGGGAAGGGTCCAGGATGTTGTTCTCCTCGAGGTAGCGGGTCAGTTGTTTGTTGACGATTTTCTCGGTGACCTTCGCGGGGAACGGGAGCAGAGAGATGGGTCGGAAGTTCTTGAGGTCCTTGGGGTCTGCCTTGGGTTTCTTGAGTAAGGCGGTGATCTCGGCGTGCTTCCAGCTTTCCGGGAAGGTTGCTGTCTCGAAGGAGATGTTGATTATTTTCCGGAGATGGGGCGCGATGGCTGTACTGGCTTTGTTGAAGATGTGGTGAGGGCACGGGTCTAGCGGTGAACCGGAGTGGATGGTGTTCATGATCTCGCTGGTGTCCTCGTCGTTGATGTTGGTCCAGGAGAGCAGGCGGTTGGTGGTTGTGGGGGCAGTGGTCTCGGTGGTTGCCGGGGCGGTCGTGGTGTTGAAGCTGTCGTGGATGTCGGCGATTTTGCGGTGGAAGAAGGTGGCCAGTGAGTCGCACAGGTCTCGCGACGGCTGGATGTCGTTGGTGTTGGAGCTGGGGTTGGAGAGTTCCTTCACGATGTTGAAGAGCTCTTTGCTGTTGTGTGCGTTGTTGTCTAGGTGGTCTTTGAGTGAGGCCCTTTTGGCGGATCTGATGAGGTGATGGTGACTGCGGGTGGCGCTCTTGTGGGCGGCGTAGCTGTTTAAACGCTGTGTAAACGCTGTTTCCCACCCATAGAGTTACTCACACACCTGGTCAGTCACGCAAAGAATCAATCACACTGCCATTTACTCACCTATACAGTTATACACACACTACCTCACTTATTCATACAGATAGTAACACATTCTTACTCTCTTCTACAATCACTGACACAAGCACACACTCAAACCATATAGCCACTCTCATACTCACTCACTCACTCACACATACAGTCACTTATATAGTCAAACACTCACATATACTGCCTTTCACATGGGCAGTTGCTCACCCATATATCACTGAGACATCCATACACTCACCGACACAGCCATATGCACACTCACTCAACCATACCATCCCTCAAAGACGCACTCATGAACCCATACACCCAGGGATTCACCCACTCAAACATCCATGCATTGAGTCACACTGCCCCTCACCCACCAACACAGACACTCAGGCACCCATACAGGTACTCAGACAACTAATCAATAACCCATATAGACACTCATTTACCTACTCACCAACCCATGCAGCCACTTACACACCAACTGACAGACTGATACACACATTTACAGATTAGTCACTCACCCATACATTCACTAAGACATGTTTAATCACTCGCTCATACAGTCAGTCACGCACCCAATAAATCATCCATACAGACATTCATACACCCACTCATTCTTCGAATACACCTTGGCGTATATATATATATATAACATTCTTAGGTGCCTATTCTCAAGGATCTATCGCCGAGTTATCGGCACTTTATCGCAGCCAAAGTCGCGATAAATTCATTGCCCCATTCACAAGCTGGCGCCAACAGCCCATAAGACCAGTTTACCTGCGAAAGCAGTCGCAAAAAGCATTGCCACAGATGACCCCGGCAACTAACGCTTATGATATGCAGAGTAGGCGTTCCCGTGCAAAAATCCGCGACAACACCACTCCACAACATTCTCAACGACCAGCCACATTTGCAATAAGATCACAAAACATGCGATAAGGCACGTTAGCAGCAGGAAATTAACACCTGCTCTTACCTGGTGTAAAGTCGGACGACAACCGGCACCAGACAAAGGAGCACAGCCCATAGCCACACATGAAGAACAACAGATGCCCTGGAGCAACTGATCATGCAGCCCGGAGCCCCAATAGGCCAACAACACCCACCGCCACCACCCCCAGGACCATATCACCCCCACCCCCATTCCCCCGAGGCCCGCGACCATGGCACCCTCCACATCATGCAGCCCCTCACTGCGGGCCACCAGGTCACACACCTAACTCTGGGTCTTGATTTCGCAATGGCAGAGACCACATCAGTGCACACGGCATCATCGCAGGCTGCACACCCGCTCAGCACTTTAGGTGCCCCTATCTCACTGCACCGCAAGACACCGTCACCATGGCGGTGTGCCTGTGCCTGCAGCAGTGTATCCGGTGCCACCAAGTCTGTGCACCGCTAGCCATGGACCCTTAATGATTGAGTTCCGTGGTGCGGACGCCATCATGTCACCCCCGGCACTGGGCAATGTGAGGTGGCAGGGCCCTAGGCCCTCATGCATACATGAGAACTAGACGGAGACACCCAGTTAGAGAGTGGAAATGGCATCCAGCATGTGCGCCAGGCCCTTTTTATTGGCAGGGTCACATGTCCTGTGACGCCTGTGCTGGATGGGATGGGTGTGGTGTGGGTGTACACCAGCCGTGAGGGTGTGGCTGTGGCTGTGGCATGCTGACAACTAGACCTGTGAGCTGCAGAGCCCTACAGTGAAGACCTGGGACATGTGGCGTTGTCGTCCCCCCCTGTGTGCGTAAGCAGAGTGGGCTGTCATGGCGTATGCCAGTCCAGCGTAAGGGTGTGAACAATGACCCCGGAGCTCTGGGCGTGGTTCCGTCCTGGGCTGGACAAGGAAGTGGCTAATGGATGTGTCTCTGTTGTAGTGTCGGCGCCACCCGGACCGCAATCGGCAATCTGTCACCCTGTGACAAAAGTCACACAACATGAGCAACATGGACGTAAGGGGGAATCACTGACCCTACATTCATCCATACTTCCACACTGGAAAGATCATAGACATGACACATCTGTGTGAATATGAATGCTTATTGCACATTCAGTGGAGTGTTGCAGCTGGAGCAGTACAGGGGCATGCCAACCCCACTTTACATTGTTGGCCCGTGGAGGGCCAGCCAGAGTCCTTCAGGGAATGACAGGTACATCAGGAGAGGAGGAGTTCAGTCCGCAGTCTGATAGCTGTGTCATTGGTGACCAAACAGAATTTGGCAGTCCATGTCGAGGTCCAAGGTGAGTGTCGCAGAGTGCATTGGGGGACAGTGGAAGGTGATGATGCAGAGAGCAGAACCAAGCAGAATCAGGCCACATGGCGGAGATGAATGCTACTGCGTCCTTCTGAACACGAAGGCAGATTCATCCGCATCTTCGTCCTCTGCTGTTGCATGTGCCTCACATGTGGGTGGTGGTGTTCTGTCTCCAGCTCTGTGTGGCAGTGACACCTCAGGGGCCGGAGGTGGAATGTCTGCCGCACTGTTTGGCACTGACACATCAGGGGCCGGAGGTGGAATGTCTGCCGCACTGTGTGGCACTGACACATCAGGGGCCGGAGATGTGGATGGCGTGGTAGCAGCAGCATGCATCAGCGCCAGGCCTTGTGGCAGCAATGCCATGAGGAGGGTCTTTAGGGCATTGAGGGACCCAGCTACCTCTCGCTGGTGTGCAGCCGTGGCAGCCGCTCTTTCCGCCTGCGTCCTCTCCATGTTCTCCATGATCCTCCGCATGTGTCCCAACTCCCGGGCGAGATCGCTGGAGGCACTCTGGCTAGACAGTCGATCTTGTCGCAGAGTCAGGACTCTGGCGATGTCAGCCATGGTCCGTTGGAGAGCATGGAGCGGACTGTGGGTGTCCGTTAGGGACTGTGAGTGGTCCCTGATGGGACTCAGACACCCACATATGGCGTCTAGTTTGGCTGCCATGCGGTTGAACCCCACCTGCACTTGTTCAGCCAGTTTCTCCTGGCACCCCAACACACGGCATTGGAAGGCCATGTGTTCATCGTGGGGGTCCTGGGTGGCAGCTGTTGGGGTTGATGCTGCCTGCTGTGTGTTCTGTGCAGGGGGTAGGTTCTCCTCGTGGCAGCTGGGCTGCCCTGCTCCTGGAAGTGGGCTGCGGAGGCTGTCCACGAGCTGTTGGAGGGCGTCGGAGTCGAAGGTGTGGTAGTCCTCTTCGTCATCAGAGCAGAGAGGTTCGGACTGCTCCGCAGGAGGTGTTGGATTTCCCCCTGCAATGTGAAAGGGAGATGCAGTTTCACATTGTGTTCACATGTATGTTGACGCATTGTACATGTTTACATTCAGACTGCATGACAATGTACATTGTGACTGTTTGGGGGGAGCTGCCTATTTGATACGGGACAGTGGACATTCCGACTACATCATGGATGTGTGTGTGTGTACTTGTACATTGTCAACTGACATTTCCCTGCAATGCCAAATGTGATTGGCCAGTTTCTACGCACATGCGGCACCAGTTGTGTCCTCTGTTCTGCTGTGGACGTGTTGCGATTTGTACCACATCGTTGTCAATGTTGATGTGCTCTGCATGTAATGTGTGTGTGCTGCATTTTGGGGGAGTCACCCCTGCAGCTCTGATGTAGCTGCCCCTTATCCCTTACATGCGGTGTGCCTCGGGCTTCTGTGCTTATGCGGTGCTGAGATGTTGCATACCTGTGTGCATTGGTCTCTTGGTGGGAGTTGGGAGTCTGGGGCATGGTTTGTCCGCAGATGTGCTATGCTTAATTGTGCATGTGTGCCATTGTGCCCATCTCCCTCCGTCCCCCCGTCCCTGGTCGTTACTCACCCTGTTGCTGTTGTGTCCGGTCATGTTGAGCAGTATCCGGTCCCCTAACTCCTGCCACCGTCTCCCCACTGATGACTGTGGACACCATTTCCTCTATCTCGTCCAGCTCCTCCTGTGGCGCTGGACTCCCACCTGCATTGCTGCCTTCTGGTTGTTTGCAAGTTTCAGCTTGGTTTTGCGCTTCACATCATTCCAGCGTCTCTTGACGTCGTCCATTGTCCTCCTCAGCACTCTGACTGCATTCACCTTGTCCACGATGGTCTGCCATATTCCATTTTTGGCTGCCAGTGACACAGTGGAGGTGACGAACAGTGTTTGATGGTGTTCTATCGCCTCTGTTATCAGGATCCTGTTTTCCTGCGGACTGAACGGCTTCTTCCTACTCTTCTTGTCCTTGCCCTTCCCTGACCCCGAGGTCCTAGGCTGGTCCTCCGGGGGGCTTGTGGGGTTCTCGTTGTCCTCTGTACTTGCTCCGGATGCCTCCATTGTGCTTCGCTGTTGTTTGGCTTTTGTGTGTATGTTTTTTTTCTACTTTTATAGTGCATTTTCCCGCATGACGCGTAGGAATTGCAGGCCTGTGGCTGGTTATCGCAGATTTTTGTATTGCAATTGGCGTCATCACTACTATTTTTGCGTTGGGGTTTCGCGTTTTTGCGGCGTCGCATTGATATTAACGCATTCATTTGACGCGTTATCGTGTGACTATCGCATGGTACTGCCGTGTTGGGAATGCCACGTTGACACGGCATTATTTTCCCGCGATGGACTGCGATGTGAAGTGTTGCGTTAAACTGGATTTGCGGTAGTTATCACACGTTCTTAAGAATATGCCCCTTAAACTTTTTAGAAACACTCACACTCACAGGATGATGTCATCAGTGATGTCATTTGAGATGCCATCAGTGATGTCATCAGTGATGTCACTGACCATGTCATGAGTGATGTAATATGTGACATCATCAGCAGTGCATTGCTGGGAGGCGAGTTATAGTTAGCTCAGCTAACTATAACGGCCGAATTTCTCTGGTTTTGTACGAGTGAAATGTCCAACTAACTATAACATCCCTGAAACCTGTGGTTTTTTCAGTGAATTTCTAAGGTTTTTTAAATGCTAATTTCTAACTATGACGTCCCTGAAACCTATGGTTTTTTCAGTAAATATATATATATATTTAGCCTGTTTATGCGTGTATTTTGTAATCTGATCATAACACTCAGAGCCATCTACTTGTCAGAATTCCTCACCTACATACAGGTCTTTGTCACATACAACCACATCCCTTCTCTTATCGGCGGGTTTGATGACTATTGAATAAGCATTTCCTTAATAGATTAATACATGCCATTATAGCTTTGTGGTTTATGTCTAATTCTAATTCTTTTAAGATTTTGAGATCTCACATCCTGGAAAATATAGACTGCATCTCTAGGCATTGTTGGCATGTGCGATGACTCACTTTTCAAACCACATTTTCCATCCCATTCTGCTCTCTATTTTTCCTTGTACTTGTGGGGCTTTTTCCTTTCTCTAAATCATGTGAAGTTTCCCTTATTTCATTGTCACTAGTAAGTAGTTTCATTCCTTATATGCTTCTTGGATGTCAGTCTTTTTCTAGCTAGTTTATCTTTGTTCATTTTATGTGCCTACATTAATTTCAGTTTCCATGTGAATTTGAAAACATTAATTCTAGTTCCCACAACATCGAAATTACTCTCTGGCAGAAAGGCAAACCCGGGCTAAAGGATCCAATATCTTCATTAGTAAATAGTAAATAGTCTATATGATAACTCAACAACAGTGCCAGCCTGGGTTTTTTCTCTTTACTTCTTGTAATTCAGTGTTTCTCTATTGTGGATTTGGAAGCATCTCTTTTCCTTTTCCTTGTTTGTCTTCTTCTATTTTTCTTTTGCTGTTTCTTCCTTCTCCACATTTTTTCATTTCGTTTCCACTGATGTCACTTTAAAAATGGAAAAAACTATTGCTAATGATCATAAACAAGACTCTGTGGGACAGATTTACAAAAGTGTCACGCAACGCAGTGCAGCAATAGCGCAGCAACCAAAACTGCTTCACTGCGTGACAGGGAGAGATCCATATCTATAGAGATATGGCTTTCTCCTCCCCTCTCCCTAGCACCGGTGCAGCTTTTTGCTGCTGAGCTCCACGCGCACACCTTTGTGACACAGTGCAAAGGTGTGTGTGTGAGTCTAGCATAGGTTTTGCACTGGAGGTGTTCCTTTCCAGTACAAAACACTATGCCTAGACCAGTTTTAAAACTTTTCCTACTTTGTATGTGTACTGTACAGTGCAGCACACCATTGTTAGTAGATAGGGTTTTGCATCAAAAAGCATGCGTGTTTGCATAAGAACGCCCATTTAATGCCCCATTGATGCTAAGTAATGCAAAGCAGTCCTTTGCACTGCTTTGCGTTGCTTTTAGGCAACTTTCCAGCGCAAAATACGTTTTGTGCTGGAAAGCAAATAACAAAAAAAACATTTTGTGCTTGTTTGTGTCACTTTTGTGATGCAAACACAGCGCAAAATGTTTGTAAATCTACCCCCAAGTATGTCGCAGCATATTGATCTTGAATGAACACTAAATACATTTTGACATTGTACTATGTTGTGGACTTTCTGTCTCAGAACAGATGTGTTTCGAAATTGTTGGTGAACAGTCTGTGATCCATGCTAGCTTTGCGAGGGTATCTGTCACCAGCACAGACATTGGTGTTCAGCATGTATGTATGTATGTATAAATATTTTTGTGTGTGCACATGGAGTTGGTGTGCCTGCACGTCTTTCCTTATTCCTATGTGTTTTTTTATTTTTGGGCGAATCACTCGAAATCCCATTTTATATGGTATATGTATGTAGCCTATTCCATAAATCTAGTAGCATTTATATATGTGTGTATGCTAAAATAAATTAAATACATTTTGGCTGGTTTATTTAATTATATTTTTTGCACCTTAGACTGCAATGTAAAACTCATTGTAAGGGAAAACTAATTTATTGCTCACTATGCTGAAAACGCATATTTACAAAAATATAAAGGCACAAGATGTCAATATTGTATCTCAGTGGTTATTGGGCCTTCTTGCAGCTGTTGCACGCCGTGTATGGCGTGAGCCCGCCATATCCAAAGAAACCACTAGATAGCAGCAGTTCCTCAAGTTTAACTTAGCATCAGCAGTGAATCACACCGGCTTCAGGAGATAAACGCGGCATCTGCCTCACACTGGAGGGTCCCATCTAGCAGGGGTTCATGATGACATCAGCTTATTCTGAATAAATACCCTGCGTGAGCACGCGGGGAGGCCTTGCACGTAGCAGCTGTTTCTTGTTAGTATAACACGGTCTTAGAGCGGTGTGACACTGTAAAGATGTGACGGGCATGTAGTGAGGGCCGGACTGGGAACCGAAACCGGCCCTGGCAAACTGCTCGGCTGGCCCCCCCTGAGAGCGAGAGGGGTGCAGCCGAGCAGTTTGCTAGGGCCGGTTTCGGCCGATTTTGTTACAGGGGGCCGATATTGCAGGGCCCCCGGTAACAAACACGGACTACCAGGGGCCCAAAACCGGCCCCCAACCTGGCGGCCCACCGGGGAAACGCCCGGTGCCCGCTACGGCCAGTCCGGCCCTGCATGTAGTGACCGGCTGGTCACTGTTCTAGTAGGGCTGGCTTATACTATCACCCCACACCCATCCATCACAGGTGTCACAGGACATGTGACCCTGCCAATAAAAGGGGCCAGGCGCACGTGTCCTAGGTCAGTTCCAGATACCGGATAACGGAGTCTGTGTCATTCTTATTAGTGTATGGGGGCCTAGGGCCCCAACCCTTTACAAGGCAGACTCACGCTCCATGTGGGCACCTCTCTACTGGGTGTCGTTTGCGGGTGTGAATCCTGAATACCCAGCATAGAGTATCGTCGGACACTAATTTCCTAGACAAAATATGTAGGGATAAAATATTGGAAGGTAAGTATGTATAGATCGCTGTATTTTACTCCACTTCTATGTACCCTGGTGATATATATCTATCTTCAGTCTGTAATTTCCTATATGGACTTACCTTTCGATATTTTGCCCTTCCCCCCCAACCCCCACGATACTTTAGGCCTGATTTCGATCTTGGCGGACGGGTTGCTCCGTCACAACGTTGATGGATATCCTGTCCACCGAAATATAAATCCCATAGGATATAATGGGATTTATATTTCGGCGGACAGGATATCTGTCATTGTTGTGACAGAGTAACTCGTACGTTAAGATCTAAATTTTGGCCCTTTGTCTGCGATATTAGTGTGCCGCGAGGTGCTTGTCATCTATATTCCAGAGTACAGTCTCGCTTGCATGCTGGGCGGGCCAGGAACAGTCTGCTCGCGGGAGAGGGTGTATGAGGTGGGACTGGTGGTGGTCACCCAAGATCACAAAGCATGTCCAGAGCAGACATGGGACTGTATGAGCATAGTGCGATGGTGTTGTGTTCCAGAGGTTCAAGAGATGTCAGTGTGCACTGTTAGGTGAATATGTGCAGGGTGACTGATCTCGCCGTACAATGGGTGGATATCATTTTGAGCATGTTACAAGTTATATTATGTAATGCTGTGTTATAATACCACGTACGAGCGTGTGAGTATTGCATTTCTACCATTTGTATGGTCCTAAGCGCTTGCGGACTCTAGTGCCCTCTGCAATTGTGAGACGATTGTCGTTGATGGGTGTCTTGTTTCATTTAAATACTTTATTTCGGTCGAGGACCATAAAAGCAACACAGAATAGAAAACACATTGTGATATTAATCAAATAAATACATAGATAGACTTTCAGATAAAAAGACAAAATTTGTAGGTTTGGTAAAATCTGTGTCTGAGGTCAATTTTAAGAATAATACACAATTTTAAAAACAGAGCTACGTAAAAACATTGTTTTGTTATAAGATTCAAGATTGCTTGACCAATTATATTTACTAGTCAGCTAGATAAAAATGTACAATAGCAGCTATCATAATTATAGTCAATTCCTGTACTTCCTGCACTCAATGTTTAGCTTCCGACATCTGCGTGAGTATCATGATACGAAAAGGCCAGATTGCTTCTAAGAATTTGGCTACAGAAAACACCACACAAGACCCAGTGTCTGACTTGCAGATGCACAGAGCTGGTTTATTGAGCCGTTTTCCAAGAAGTCTACACAGGGGTACTATCCAGCGTCTCCGTTGTCTGGTGTATGCTGGGCAGAAGAAGGGCAGGTGGGCATCTGTCTCCTGAACATGTTGCACTACTCTCTGGGAGAGACCTCCATTTACAAGTGAAAGATGCAAGTGGCAGAGTACCCAGCCTGAATTTGATATACAAAGATCTGGCAAATGGCGGTTCGATCTCATCCAAAAAGGTTTCAAACCTTGGCTTAGATTTCTGGCACAGCAAGAAGTCGGATTGACCACCACTACTAGTGGATGTCAAGACCTTCCTCCACTCGTTTGTCCAGAAAGCATCTCTGACCACTTTTACAGAAGAAGCAGGGATGCACTCTGGGCATTGCCAAATATCGGAGGCCCCAATGCAAAGAGAGATTGCTTGACATAGCTTAGCCACTGCAAAGTATTAAAACGCCTGGGGGTTAGAAGAATACCCTTTAGTTCATTCCTAAAGCATTCCAGCTCCAGGACCAGCCAAAGTCTCAGCCAGTATAAGATTGGTTTTAATCTCGCTATGGCATCTATTGGGCAAACATTTAAGTCTACTCTGAAAAAAGCCTGGGGCGTACCTTGGGGAAGTCTAAGTGCTGTCCTCAAAAACCTATTTTCAGCCATCCCCATTGATGTGACATTGCTATGGCCCCATAGTTCAGAGCCATAGGTAGCCGCAGCCACGGCTTGGGCTCTCCAGATGTCCAGTAATGGGGACATTGGGTGAAAGGATGTATTTTTAGCAAAATTCAATGTGGTGGCAGCCCTTTGGTTAAGAAGTAGCCCACTCTTGACAACCTGGCTATTCCATGTTCCATGGACAGACGTATACCTAAGTCATCGAAGTCTGAGACTCTCTCCAGATTAACTCCCCCTAATCTAACTATTCCTCGGAATTGTTTGTGGGGTGGAATAGCCATATATTTTGTTTTATCAGCATTTATGGCTAGCCCAGTAGTGGTACAAACCAGGTAAAGTCTTTCTAGTAGTAGTTCAAAGCCTTTAGAGGTTTTTGACACCAGGAGGGTATAATCGGCAAATAACAGTGCCGGAATCTTAACACCACCCAGAACCAGGGTGTCGTTTGCACATCCCATTCGGAATTCGACAAACCCGGTCAATAAAAAGTAGAAAAAGTGTTAGGGCAACAACACATCCTTGCCTTACACCCTTACCTACTGGAAAGCGGTCTGTTAATCCGCTCGTTGATGGGTGTCAACTTAGGGCCAGATGTACGACCACTGGCTTTTGCGACTCGCAAATTGCGAAACATTGCGAGTCGCAATTTGCGAGTCGCAAAAGCCAATGTACAACAGTGTCAGAGACACTGTTAGCGATTGCCAATGGGGTCGCAAAATGCGAGGCTCATGAATATTGATGAGCCACTCACAATTTGCGACCCCATTGGGAATGACTGGCCCTCCCAGGTCTGCTGAGCCTGCTGGGCTCAGCAGACCTCCATGTCTGGGACTGATTTTCAATAAAGCAGTTTTTTTTAAATGCAGCCCGTTTTCCTTAAAGGAAAACGAGATGCATTTAAAAAAAAAAAATGAAACGTTTCCATTTCAATTTTTAAGGGCAGGCAGTGGTCCCTGGGACCACTGCCGGCCCTTAAAAAATATTTTTAGAGCCAGTCACAAAGGGGAAGGGGTCCCCAAGGGACCCCTTCCCATTTGCGACACCATTACCACCCTGTTGAAGAGGGCGGTAAATTGCGAGTGTTTTGCGACTGCAATTGCAGTCGCAAAACGTTCATACATGGCTTGTGAGTCGCTATTAGGAAGGGAATGCCCCTTCCTAATAGCGAGTCGCAAAACACTATTTTGCTAGTCGCAATTTTTTGCAACTCGTAAAATAGTGTTAGTACATTGGCCATGTAGGTTTTTGCATGCGGAAACATGTCACAAACCTGTTGGCGCACGCAAAAAACTGGTCGCACATCTGGCCCTTAGTCTGTTGTCCTTCTACACACTGGGTCATATACATATATGTGTGTGTGTGTGTGTGTGTGTGTGCGTGTGTGTGTGTGTGTGTGTGTGTGTGTGTGTTAGAGAGGATTACATATCATAACACATGACCTTGAGACGTGTGTGTGTGTGTAAGAGAGATAATAACATATCTGGCTACTTTTCTTGCACAGTAAATACTGTCAAAAGCACAAATGAATAGACTGATTTATTTGTAACCAACTAATTGATCTCTAAACACGACAATGTATTTAGATCATGAAATCATCAAGTGACTCTACACAGTACATCACTGCCCAGCTCTCTTCATGAAAGGAAACAACACCTGAGCATCTTACTGTAGTCAGGACCCTTTGTTAGTCGAACAATGCCAAGAGAAACTTCAGAAACCTATTCTGCTGACGGGGTGTACTCCTTGGCACAGCTAAGCATGCCTTCATCAGCACTAACTCTCGAACAACATAAATATACATCATCTTTTCTTTATACAACATAAGTACAGTATAGGCCATTGTTTAAACTCGTTGTTTTCAATAAACATGTTTAAAAAGAGTTTTTAATCCAGCACTGTATCAAAATAATCAGGTTAATATAAAATATTCAGAACGGGCAACTACAATAACAGTATAACAGGTACATTGACCCAGGAGACTTTCTGACACGTTAAAAATGTTTATTGCAACCCAACACCATCGTATTCATTCTATCTACATTGGAAGGATGAATGGCTGAGTGTATCCACGATCCTTTGACCATATTGTCAAAGACCAATCCCTGCTGTGGAAACATTAGTCGACCAAGCCTCCAGGCTACAAGGATCCTACAAGGATTGATTGCACTAGATTATAGGAAGCTAGAAAGGTAGGTGGACAAAGCAATGGTGTAACAGGTTGATTATAGTTGGATTTCCTCAAATTGACTCACAATTTCAATCTCCTTTTTTAGTATAAATTCTTGTCACGTCCTATCACATTGATGATTGACAATTGATAGAGTGTTTATTGTAAATATATTCTAAAGGATATAATCATGATAAGAGAATGATGAACCAATTTCGTGAGCATGTTTGGCATGGGTTTCCGCATGTTCACATCAAATGACGTTACCTAATTACAGCACTATGTCACAGGTGCAGTGGGGCTGTGTTATGTAAGCAGACGGCAACCTGAATGGTGTTGTTTATTGGGTTTTTTTAGCCGTAAAGAAGTCGTGGGTTAATTCTGACACGACGAAACACGTGTTGGCTAAAAGAAGACAGAAAATAAAGACAACAACAAATATTGATCGCATTTGTTTGAATAACTCATAAAACTCTGGGGGCCATATTAGCAAGAACGGGCGATAACATTATCGCCGCTTTGGCGGCAGGAAACTGCTGCTAAAGCGGCGATAAGGGGCTTGATAATATGCCCTTGAGAATTCCAATAGAAGCCCAGGTTTGATGTCCTTGACACCAGAACCTGGGCTTCTATTGGAATTCTATAGGACATATTATCAAGCCCCTTATCGCCGCTTTAGCGGCAGTTTCCTGCCGCTAAAGCGGCGATAATGTTATCGCCGTTCTTGATAATATGGCCCTGGGTTTTTATATGGGGATATGGTTGAATTTTACTAGGATTCAGTGTTTGGATCCTATTGGGAGGGTTTGTGGTGATTCCCTCCTCCTTCCGAGCACCACAATATCACACCGAGAGATATACACTGACACGCCATAGGTGAGCGCTTAATTATTCACCCGTCTTGTACTTTGCCCAGTGGAGATTTTCTCTTAATAGAAAACAGATAGCTAAGGCAAAAGTGGTAGCAATTTCAGCAACTCCTTTTAAATTTCACTTTTGAGGGCCTTCTCTAAGGCAATTTTAACAGCAAAAATATGGTTATTAGATGAACTGCAGATTCTAGACGTGAGAATTCCAAACCAATTAGTACCTTAAGACTGAAGTTGGGTTTCCAGTCTGTTCGCAGACCGAAAACCCAACCCAATCGGTTGATGTGCCTTTAATATACATTATTCCAATAAGAATTTTTAAAGGTGGAAGGGAAGGTATCTTTTTCAGAATGAAGACTACTTTTTTTTTTTTTTATTCATTTTATTAGCTGTCTCCTGAAAGAACATTGCATGTACAACATGATGCAGAAAACAACATTGCAGCTTACCACCCGGGACGAATTCTCTGCCACAAAAAACCCAGGTGTACATAGGATATTTGTCTTCTTTGTCACCCATCACCCTCCCCACTCCCGTATCCGCAATCCCAATCATCCGCTATCCCATCATTACCGCCAACAGAGCCATTCTGGAGGTGGCCTCGAGAGGTAAGCCGACCACTTCGGCTAGTGGTGCGCGTATCCTTGTCCAGTATCTGGGTATAGAATGGAAAATACTTTTGTGAACAAATACCGTTATGAAGACCCAGCTATGACAAATTTTCAACTATAAATACAAAATGCTCAATTAATAATAGATGGACCGCAGAAATAAACTGTAGGCATCAAATTATGTTGAAAATATATTTTAATTAGCCTCACAAATACTAACACTGACACTAATTCTAGTTTCAACTGTTATCTTATTTCTAACCTTGGCCTTTACCACAACTCCAATAACATTTGGAATCCTTTCCTTTTAAGCTTCCATTCCTCTAATTTTTAGGTCACATAGTTTTTACTGATACCAAAAAGTGCTTTTTGTATGTTACATTTACCTTTATAGTATCTTAAAATAAAACGTGTTGTAATTACTTTATATATGAATTTCTTCATTGTGCCATAAACCCTAATTGGGGACTATTGTAGTTAAAATATGGGAGACATCAGTAAAGGCGCCTGTATGAATAATTCTAAAAAGGCTGCCGGTCTTGGCTGTTCATTGCAAGGGGCCCCAATATTGACTATATTTTTATAAGACAGGTACTCATATGTAGTATCTAAATTAATGTTAAGAATTAATTATACCATGGTAGCAAGCTAGAGTTTATGAGCTGGTTACAGATGATAAGTCCGCTGAAATTCCGTGAATATAAAACAGTAAATGGAAATCAGGAGGCAGATAAAATGTGTATACAGAACAATAAAATGTGTATACAGAACAATACAATGCCAAATCAGCACGTTTCTTCCCTCATGTGAAAGGGCTGATAAAAGGTTAAATCGAAGCCCAATGCATCCCAGTACATGGCTAGTATAGGTTTTCAATAGCACACTATTCAGTATCAACAAATCATTCTAGAGGGATAAAAACCATAGGATACGTTATATGTGCATGTCAATGCTTTGCCAAATACTAGAAGTAGTTTAAAACACATTCACTTGAATTATGTGGGAATGCAGGACCTAATTATGTGACAAGGTTTCCTAAATTGTGTGGCAAGAAAGGGTAAGTTCTGCAGCTCTCCGTAAAACATTCCTTGGAGGGCTAGAGGTGGGCACAACTGGCGTAATTCTCTCTAGCTTAATTACTCGTAATTACTGCAAAATTATTCATTATGTGTAAATATGTGAGAAGCATAATCCAGCATTTAGTGCTGTTTTCTCGGGTCAAAAATGGGCCCAATGATGCATTTTGCACTAAGAAAATAGCACTAAATTCTACAGGACACGGACAGTAGCATCCAGCAGCCACTCGCTCTCTTTAGGCCTTTGTTTCTGTGCTCCTGCGGTAGGATTTTTGCCCCGAATTACTCTTAATTACTCAAGCTGGTGTATTTGCACAATTTTGGTAATTTGGCATCACAAGAGTAATGCATAATTACTGAAATTATTCCTATTACTCCAGGGTAATTAAAAAATTTGCCTAGGTCTAGTCAGGAACATCTCATGGTTTTCGTCATCTTAGCCCCTTGCGTGCGTGAGACGGCCGGGAGCCGTCCGACGTCACGGTGGGTGTGTGCATGGGACGGCTCCCGGCCGTCCTAGCACCCACCCACGGGGGAAGCGCTGGCGCTCCCCCCGTGGGCCACCCTCAAAGCTGCCCCCACCCGCAACAGCAGGGGAAGCCCTTCCGCTTCCCCCCTGCCCCTCCCACCTCATCATGTAATGACATCAGCACGTCATTACATGATACCAGACGCGCTGGAAGCCATTTGCTTCCAGTGCGTCCAGAGAGAAAGAGGTAAGTTTGTCCTCGGGGAGGGTGGGGGGGATTTTAAAAAGGCATTGGAGGAAAGGAAAGTGTTTTCCTTTCCTCCAATGTCTTTTTCAGCATTCCTGCTGCACGATCGGGCATGGGGCGCAATCGTGCAGCAGGAATGCTTTCTTTTTTTTTTTTTTTTAAAAGGGCCTTTGTCTCCGGGAGCGGCCCCTTGGGGGAGCAAATTTTTTTGACGAGTCTGCCCCCTATTCCCCCCCTCTAGAAATATACAATTTTTTGGCCATATGTGACCACTAGGCCACCAGAGAATTTTTTTAAAAGGGCATTCGTGATGGAAAGCAAGGGTCGCTCCCCTTGGGGGAGCAATGTTTGTGGATGGGTCTGCCCTCCTTGGGGGGGGGGGGCAGATTTTTTTTCTTTTTTTAAATGGCTATATGTGTTCACTAGGCCACCAGGGAATGTTTTTTTCTTTTTCTTTTATGTGCCTTTGTGTCGGGGAGCGGCCCCTTGGGCAAGGGTCGCTCCCCTTGGGTGATCAATTTTTTTCACATGGGTCTGCCCCCCTTGGGGGGGCAGATCGAATTTATATAAATTTAAACTAAGTCACTGTGAGCCCACTAGGCCACCAGGGATTATTATTTTTTTTAAATGTTTTTGGGGAGTGGCCCCTTAGGCAAGGGCCACTCCCCTTTGGGAATCATTTATTTTGGCCCTTTATGCCCCCCTTGGGGGCAGATCGGCCTTGTTATTCTAGGCCCATCTGCCCCCAAGGGGGGTAGAAGCCATTAGACACCAGGGATTTTTTGTGTTGTTGGGGAGCGGCCCCTTGGGCAAGGGTCGCTCCCCTTTGGGGACCATTTATTTTGGCCGTTTCTGCCCCCCTTGGGGGCAGATTGGCCTTGTTATTCTAGGCCCATCTGCCCCCAAGGGGGGCAGAAGCCATTAGACACCAGGGATGGGTTTTAGTGTTGTTGGGGAGTGGCCCCTTGGGCAAGGGTCGCTCCCCTTTGGGGACCATTTATTTTGGCCGTTTCTGCCCCCCTTGGGGGCAGATTGGCCTTGTTATTCTAGGCCCATCTGCCCCCAAGGGGGGCAGAAGCCATTAGACACCAGGGATGGGTTTTAGTGTTGTTGAGGAGCGGCCCCTTGGGCAAGGGTCACTCCCCTTGGGGGAGCAATATGTTATTGGGGAGCGGCCCCTTAGGCAAGGGTCGCGCCCCTTTGGGGAGCATTCATTTGGGCCATTTCTGCCCCCCTGGGAGGGCAGATCGGCCCAAGTAAACAATTAATTGTATTGTATGCCCACTAGGCCACCAGACTGTCTTAGTGTTGCTGGGAGCGGCCCCTTGGGCAAGGGTCGCTCCCCTTTATGGGGTATTGATTGTGGCTGTTTCTGCCCCCTTTGGGGGCAGATTGGCAATATGTTTTCAGGCCCATCTGTCCCCTAGGGGGGCAGGAGCCACTAAACACCAGGGCTTTTTATGTGTTTGTGTTGGGGAGTGACCCCTTGGGCAAGGGCTGCTCCCCCTTTATGAGGGTGAATTTTTTGGCTGTTTCTGCTCCCCGTGGGGGCAGATCGGCCTTATGCTTTTAGGCCCACCTACCACCTTTGCTTGGTTGGTGGATAGTGTGTGGACTAGTGCATTATTTGCATATTTGATTGCAATGTTTTATTTCTCCTTTTTATTCTAGTGCAAAGTTTTTGATTCTTGTTTGCGGTTTCGGCAGTGGTTGATCTGCAGTTTTGCGTAGTTGCATTTTTTTGGTAAGAAAAACATTTTTGTTGTGTTTACTCCAAATGAGTATTAATGTCATGCATGAATGAATTTTATGTAAGTGGTGTCATAATAGCAGCATATTTAGTTAGTGTTTTGTGCATGAAATTCTTTGCGATGTGTTTTGCATTGTCTTATGTGTAATTTTCTTTTCTTTTTCTTTTTTAGTGGGATACTGTTGGTCCTTACTGTGTCTGTGCAGAGTAGGTGGTGGTGAGTCTAGCTTTTTCTGGCAAGTGAGTGGTATAGTGTTTGAGTATATAGGTCTTTGTATTAAAGCCACAATTTGTTTATTACTTATTTTACAAAGGATGTATTGTTGTTGACTTTTTTTGACAAGTTACCTTTATTAGTAAGCATTATGGCTAACCATAGAATTACTGCTCAGCAGGTGGTTGGTATGCTTTTTGAATCTTCCTCTGAGCAGGATTATGAGACTGACAGTGCGTCTGAGGGAGAGGAGGGAGCGCAAGATTCTGGCAGTGAGTTTTCTGTTCACGAGGAATCATCTGATGATGAAGCTACTCTTAGTGCGGATGAAGCTACTCTCAGTGCGGATGAAGTGCCTGTTTTAGAGGAGGACACTGATGTGCCAATGGTGCAGCAAGAGACATTGGGATTGCAGCCTGAGGCTGCAAGGCTTCCTACTGGAAGTGCTGGCATCTGGGTTGATCCAAGCATGGTGCAGCCGGTGTTGCCTGCCTTTAGTGGGGAAGCAGGGTGTAGAGTGAATTGTGAAATTTTTTTGCCTATACAGTTTTTTCAGTTGTTTATGGATGATGTATTTTTGGCTGAGATTGTTGAGCAGACTAATTTGTATGCTGAACAGTTTTTGAGGGACAACAGTGCCAGACTTAGGCCCCACTCTAGAGCTACCCGGTGGACTGCCACAAATCTGGATGAGATTAAGAAGTTTTTGGGTTTGACTTTTTTGATGGGCTTGATAAGGAAGCCGTCCATGGCTTCATATTGGTCTACCAGTCCCTAGATGGCAACGGCCATATTTACTGCAATTATGAGTCGTGATCGGTATTTACTTTTGCTTCGGATGCTGCATTTTGTTGATAATGCTTTGGCGTTGCCACGAGATCACCCTGACTGTGACCGTCTTTTTAAGATTCGGCCTGTTCTTGATCACTTTGTAGATCGATTTTCAGAGATCTATACTTCAGGGAAAGAAATAGCTGTTGATGAATCTTTGGTCCTGGTCAAGGGCCGTTTGGTCTTTAGGCAGTACATTCCTAGCAAGAGGACACGTTATGGAATTAATATGTATATGTTGTTTAAGAGTAGGACAGGATATGTCTATAATTTTCGGGTGTACACTGGTAGGGAATCCACTATTGACCCCCCTGGTTGTCCGTCCACTTTTGGAGTTTCAGAGAAAATTGTGTGGGATCTTGCGAGAGGACTGTTTAACAGAAGCCACCATTTGTACCTTGATAACTTCTACACTGCTGTGCAATTGTTTAAGGAATTGTTCAAAGTGAACACTTTTGCTTGTGGCACAATCCGCTCTAACCGTAAAGGTTACCCAAAAGAGCTTGTTTGCAAAAAGCTTCAGAGGGGACAGTGCAGTGCCTTGCGTAGTGAGGAACTGCTAGCTGTGAAATTTGTGGACAGGAGGGATGTGTACATGCTGACTACCATTCATGATGAGAGTACTTCACCTGTGACTGTTTGGGAGCAGGTTGCTGAAGTGCGCAAACCTGTGTGCATTGTAGACTACAATAAGCACATGGGTGGTGTAGATAGAGTAGATCAGAGGTTGGAACCTTACACTGCTGTTCGTAAGGCTTACAGTTGGTATAAGAAGTTGGCCATCCATCTCTTCAATTTAGCAAATTTCAATGCTTTTGTTGTGTTCAAGGAATGTTCTCCTGCGTCAAAGATGACTTTTGTTCAGTTTCAGGAGTCTGTGATAGGCGGCCTTGTTGTTGTGGAACAGGCAAGTGTTCCTAGAGTTGGAGTGGTGGAGGATGTGGATAGATTGAAAGATCGCCACTTTCCTGATTTAATTCCTCCCACCCCCAAAAAAAACAATCCCTGTAAGAGATGTAGAGTCTGCTTGCGAAGAAGTATGCAGAAGGAGAGTCGTATGCACTGTGCCGATTGCCCTTCTAATCCTGGGCTGTGTGCCCACATGTTTCAGATTGTATCACACTCAAAAGAATTTTTGGGAGCAACCGTGAGTCTAATCGTGTACTGCCTGGTCTGTACGGTTTTATATAGTTGTTGTTCAGTTTCACGTTTGGCAATAGAATGATGTCTTTAGTTACTGCTGTTGTTTTTGTAGTTATAGTTTTGTATCTAGTTGCAATTGGTTTGTGTTTTCTTTTTTGTTAAAAACAATTTAATGACTGTGTGCGTGGACTGGCGCTTGGCTGGCGGTGTGCATGGACTGGCGCTTGGCTGGCGGTGTGCATGGACTGTCGCTTGGCTGGCAGTGTGCGTGGATTGGTGATTGGCTGGCAGTGTGCGTGGATTGACGCTTGGCTGGTGGTGTGCGTGGACTGGCGCTTGGCTGGTAGTGGGTGTGGAATGGTGCTTGGCTGGCAGTGTGCGTGGATTGGTGCTTGGCTGGCGGTGTGCGTGGACTGGTGCTTGGCTGGCAGTGTGCGTGGAATGGCGCTTGGCTGGCGGTGTGCGTGGACTGGCGCTTGGTTGGCAGTGTGTGTGGACTGGTGCTTGGCTGGCGGTATGCGTGGACTGGCGCTTGGCTGGCGGTGTGCGTGGGCTGGCGCTTGGCTGGTGGTGTGCGTGGGCTGGCGCTTGGCTGGCAGTGTGGGTGGGATGGTGCTTGGCTGGTGGTGTGCATGGGCTGGCATTTGGCTGGCAGTGTGTGAGTAGTGACATACTGCTGGTCATTACACACTCTGCTAGTCAAACACCACTGCTGACACTATGTCAACCACCAGCCGGTGTGATTGCTGTGTCAGTCATGTGGGCGTATGAAAGTGATGGGCCCTTGAATGGCGCTGTCTGTTAATGTGAATGTTGTAATGTGCTGGGCACGCGGCTGGCGGTGTGAATGGTCTTGTGTGTAATGTATGAAAGGTGTGTGAATGGCCTGTAAAGAGGTTGGTGCCTTGCTGTGGCTTTACAGATCAACAGCTGTGAGTCATTGGTTCAGGTTTTTAAACTTTTTAAATATTAACAGTGCATTTCCTTTTTGTGAAATCTCTTCTTAATAGAATTTTACGCTCTGAAACTTCACTCACCCTCGTGCCAAATCCAACTAGTATGTGTGAGTACTTAAGGAATTGTTCATTTTGAAGGAATATTTGTCTTTTCTGTCTCTCTCTGCCAGGGTGTACATTGTCTCCACATTGTCTGTGAATGTGAGTGTTGTAATGTGCTGGGGCCGCAGTTGGTGGTGTGAAAGTGTGTGTCAAGTATGAAAGGTGTGTGAATGGCCTGTAAAGAGGTTGGTGCCTTGCAGTGGCTTTACAGCTCACGAGCTGTGAGTCATTGGTTCTGGTTTTTAACCTTTTAATTATTAACAGTGCATTTCCTTTATGTGAAATCTCTTGTTAATAAAATATACATTTTGAACCTTTCACTCACCCTCGTGCCAAATCCAACCACTATGTGTGTGTACTTGAGGAACAGGTGGATAGGCAGTCATATTTGTCTCATTTGTCTTTCTGTGCTAAGGTGTAGTCTGTCTCTAGGGAAAATTTACCAACTTTAGATATTTCTGTAAAGTAAAAAAAAAAAATGGGGAGTGCTGGGTGGTGTGCCTCTCATGGATCCCAAAATGTTTTTTTACTCACGCCATGCAAACCTCAAAATGTGACTATAGTCACTCATTTTCCTTGATTACTGTGTCATAGTAATCTGTTGTCAGAAAAACCACAAATTTCCTCCCACCCAGCGTTCCCCCAGGTCTCCCGATAAAAATGGTACATCACTCGCGTGGGTAGGTCAAGTACCCGCGACAGGCAAGGGCCCAAAACCTATTGAGGCAACATCAAAATTACCTATCGCAAAACAACCTGGTTTTGCAAGGGGGGTCCCATGAGTTTTTGGCCCCGGGCTCGGCGGCCATCTAGGGAAACCTACCTAACCCACACATTTCTGAAAACTAGATACCCGGGGGAGTCCAGCGAGGTATGGCTTGCATGGGTCCCTCAACATTTTCCTACCCAGAATCCCCTGCAAACCTCACATTTAGCTGAAAAATGCACTTTTTTCTCAAATTTCTGTGTGGTAAAGTTCTGGAATCTGCGTGGATCCACAAATTTCCTCCCACCCAGCGTTCCCCCTGGTCTCCCGATAAAAATGGTACCTCACTCGCGTGGGTGGGTCAAGTACCCGTGATAGGCAAGGGCCCAAAACCTATTGAGGCGACATCAAAATTACCTATTGCAAAACAACCTGGTTTTGCAAGGGGGTCCCATGAGTTTTTGGCCCCGGGCTCGGCGGCCATCTAAGGAAACCTACCAAACGCACACATTTCTGAAAACTAGACACCCGGGGGAGTCCAGCGAGGTATGGCTTGTGTGGGTCCCCCAACATTTTCCTACCCAGAATCCCCTGCAAACCTCAAATTTAACTGAAAAATGCACTTTGTTCTCAAATTTCTGTGTGGGAAAGTTCTGGAATCTGCGTGGATCCACATATTTCCTACCACCCAGCGTTCCCCCAGGTCTCCCGATAAAAATGGTACCTCACTTGTGTGGTTAGGCATAATGGCTGCAACAGGAAATGGCCCAAATCATACTGTGGAGACTTCAAAATTACCTATAACAAAACTACCTGGTTTGGGGGGGGGCACCTGGGGTTTTGGCCCCCGGCTCACCGCCATCTAAGGAAACCTACCAAACCCACACATTTCTGAAAACTAGGCACCCTGGGGAGTCCAATGAGGTATGGCTTGCGTGGATCCCCCAACATTTCCCTACCCAGAATGCCCTGCAAACCTCAAATTTAGCTGAAAAAACCACATTTTCCACATATTTTTGGGTGGAATCACCGTGCCGGCGCAAATGTCCTACCCCACAGCATTCTCCTTAGTGTCCCGAGTAAAATGATAGCTCACTTACGTGGGTGTCCAATGCAGAAGTGGCTAAAAAAAATGTTTTTTTAAATATAGCGCTTAGAATTCTCAGTGCTATACCCTTAATCCCTATGTTTTGGGCTCTTCCCAGTCACAGGCCCTTGCCCCACCCACACAAGTGAGGTATCATTTTACACGGGAGACTGAAGGGAACGCTGTGGGATAGGACATTTGTGCCAGCACGGTGATTCCACCCAAAAATATGTGAAAAAAGTGCATTTTTCAGCTAAATTTGATGTTTGCAGGGGATTCTGGGTAGGAAAATGTTGGGGAACCCACGCAAGCCATACCGCGCTTGACTCCCCCGGGTGTCTAGTTTTCAGAAATGGGTGGGTTTGGTATGTTTCCCTACATGGCCACCGAGCCCGGGGCCAAGAACTCATGGGACCCCCCTTGCAAAACCAGGTTGTTTTGCGATAGGTAATTTTAATGTCGCCTCAATAGGTTTTGGGCCCTTGCCTGTCGCGGGTACTTGACCCACCCACGCGAGTGAGGAACCATTTTTATCGGGAGACCTGGGGGAACGCTGGGTGGGAGGAAATTTGTGGATCCACGCAGATTCCAGAACTTTCCACCACAGAAATGTGAGGAAAATGTGGTTTTTTGGACAAATTTTTAGGTTTGCAAGGGATTCTGGGTAACAGAACCTGGTGGGAGTCAGTCAAGTCACCTCATCTTCGATTCCCCTGGGTGTCAAGTTTTCAAAAATGTATAGGTTTGCTAGGTTTCCCTAGGTGCCGGCAGAGTTAGGGTTCAAAATCTACAGCTTGACACTGCAAAAAAAGGGTCCGTTTTCACTGTGAAAATGTGTGTCCACGTTGCATTTTGGGCTTTTTCCTCTCGCGGGCACTAGGCCTACCCACACAAGTGAGGTACCATTTTTCTCAGAAGACTTTGGGGAACGCGGGGTGGGTGGAATTTTGTGGGTCCACGCAGATTCCAGAACTTTCCACCACAGAAATGTGAGGAAAATGTGTTTTTTTGGACAAATCTTTAGGTTTGCAAGGAATTCTGGGTAACAGAACCTGGTGGGAGCCAGTCAAGTCACCCCATCCTGAATTCCCCTGGGTGTCTAGTTTTCAAAAATGTATAGGTTTGCTAGGTTTTCCTAGGTGCCGGCAGAGCTAAGGTTCAAAATCTACAGCTAAGCACTTTGCAAAAAAAGGGTCAGTTTTCACTGTGAAAATTTGGTGTGTCCACGTTGCGTTTTAGGCCGTTTCCTGTCGCGGCCACTAGGCCTACCCAGACAAGTGAGGTACTATTTGTCTCGGAAGACTTTGGGGAACGGGGGGTGGGTGGAATTTTGTGGATCTACGCAGATTCCAGAACTTTCCACCACAGAAATGTGAGGAAAATGTGTTTTTTTGGACAGATTTTTAGGTTTGCAAGGGATTCTGGGTAACAGAACCTGGTGGGAGCCAGTCAAGTCACCCCATCCTGGATTCCCCTGGGTGTCTAGTTTTCGAAAATGTATAGGTTTGCTAGGTTTCCCTAGGTGCCGGCAGAGCTAGGGTTCAAAATCTACAGCTTAGCACTTTGCAAAAAAAAGGTCCGTTTTCACTGTGAAAATGTGGTGTGTCCACATTGCGTTTTGGGCCGTTTCCTGTCGCGGGCAATAGGCCTACGCACACAAGTGAGGTACCATTTTTCTCGGAAGACCTTGGGGAACGCGTGGTGGGTGGAATTCCGTGGATCCACGCAGATTCCAGAATTTTCCACCACAGAAATGTGAGGGAAATGAGATTCTTTTCACAAATGTTTAGGTTTGCAAGGGATTCTGGGTAACAGAACCTGGTGGGAGCCAGTCAAGTCACCCCATCCTGGATTTCCCTGGGTGTCTAGTTTTCAAAAATATATAGGTTTTCTAGGTTTCTCTAGATGCCGGCAGAGCTAGGGTTCAAAATCTACAGCTTAGCACTTTGCAAAAAAAAGGTCCGTTTTCACTGTGAAAATGTGGTGTGTCCACATTGCGTTTTGGGCCGTTTCCTGTCGCGGGCACTAGGCCTACGCACACAAGTGAGGTACCATTTTTCTCGGAAGACTTTGGGGAACGTGGGGTGGGTGGAATTTTGTGGGTCCACGCAGATTCCAGAACTTTCCACCACAGAAATGTGAGGGAAATGTGGTTTTTTGGGACAAATTTTTAGGTTTGCAAGGGATTCTGGGTAACAGAACCTGGTGGGAGCCAGTCAAGTCACCCCATCCAGGCTTCCCCTGGGTGTCTAGTTTTCAAAAATGTATAGGTTTGCTAGGTTTCCCTAGGTCCCGGCAGAGGTAAGGTTCAAAATCTACAGCTTGGCACTTGCAAAAAAAGGGTCCGTTTTTAATGTGAAAATGTGGTGTGTCCAGGTTGCGTTTTGGGCCGTTTCCTGTCGCGGGCACTAGGCCTACCCACACAAGTGAGGTACCATTTTTCTCGGAAGACCTTGGGGAACGCGGGGTGGGTGGAATTTTGTGGATCCACGCAGATTCCATAACTTTCCACCACAGAAATGTGAGGGAAGTGTGGGTTTGTTGACAAATTTTTAGGTTTACAAGGGATTCTGGGTAACAGAACCTGGTGGTAGCCAGTCAAGTTACCCCATCCTGGATTCCCCTGGGTGTCTAGTTTTCAAAAATGTATATGTTTGCTAGGTTTCCCCAGGTGCCGGCAGAGCTAGGGTTCAAAATCTACAGCTTGGCACTTAGCAAAAAAAGGGTCCGTTTTCACTGTGAAAATGTGGTGTGTCCATGTTGCGTTTTGGGCCGTTTACTGTCGCGGCCACTAGGCCTACCCACACAAGTGAGGTACGATTTTTCTCAGAAGACTTTGGGGGACGCGGGGTGGGTGGAATTTTGTGGATCCACGCAGATTCCAGAACTTTCCACCACAGAAATGTGAGGAAAATATGTTTTTTTGGACAAATTTTTAGGTTTGCAAGGGATTCTGGGTAACAGAACCTGGTGAGAGCCAGTCAAGTCACCCCATCCTGGATTCCCCTGCGTGTCTAGTTTTCAAAAATGTATAGGTTTTCTAGGTTTCTCTAGATGCCGGCAGAGCTAGGGTTCAAAATCTACAGCTTAGCACTTTGCAAAAAAAGGGTCAGTTTTCACTGTGAAAATGTGGTGTGTCCACATTGCGTTTTGGGCCGTTTCCTGTCGCGGGCACTAGGCCTATCCACACAAGTGAGGTACCATTTTTCTCGGAAGACTTTGGGGAACGTGGGGTGGGTGGAATTTTGTGGATCCACGCAGATTCCATAACTTTCCACCACAGAAATGTGAGGGAAGTGTGGGTTTGTTGACAAATTTTTAGGTTTGCAAGGGATTCTGGGTAACAGAACCTGGTGGGAGTCAGTCAAGTTACCCCATCCTGGATTCCCCTGGGTGTCTAGTTTTCAAAAATGTATATGTTTGCTAGGTTTCCCTAGGTGCCGGCAGAGCTAGGGTTCAATATCTACAGCTTGGCACTTAGCAAAAAAAGGGTCCGTTTTCACTGTGAAAATGTGGTGTGTCCACGTTGCGTTTTGGGCCGTTTCCTGTCGCGGCCACTAGGCCTACCCACACAAGTGAGGTGCCATTTTTCTCAGAAGACTTTGGGGAACGTGGGGTGGGTGGAATTTTGTGGACCCACGCAGATTCCAGAACTTTCCACCACAGAAATGTGAGGGAAATGTGTTTTTTTTTACACATTTTTAGGTTTGCAAGGGATTCTGGGTAACAGAACCTGGTGGGAGCCAGTCAAATCACCCCATCCTGGATTCCCCTAGGTGTCTAGGTTTCAAAATTGTATATGTTTGCTAGGTTTCCCTAGGTGCCGGCAGAGCTAGGGTTCAAAATCTACAGCTTGGCACTTAGCAAAAAAAGGGTCCGTTTTCACTGTGAAAATGTGGTGTGTCCACGTTGCGTTTTGGGCCGTTTCCTGTCGTGGCCACTATGCCTACCCACACAAGTGAGATACCATTTTTCTCAGAAGACTTTGGGGAACGCGGGGTGGGTGGAATTTTGTGGATCCACGCAGATTCCAGAACTTTCCACCACAGAAATGTGAGGAAAATGTGTTTTTTTGGACACATTTTTAGGTTTGCAAGGGATTCTGGGTAACAGAACCTGGTGAGAGCCAGTCAAGTCACCCCATCCTGGATTCCCCTGCGTGTCTAGTTTTTAAAAATGTATAGGTTTGCTAGGTTTCCATAGGTGCCGGCAAAGCTAGGGGTTCAAAATCTACAGCTAGGCACTTTGCAAAAAAAGGGTCAGTTTTCACTGTAAAACTAAAGTGTGTCCACGTTGCGTTTTGGGCCGTTTCCTGTCGCGGGCACTAGGCCTACCGACACAAGTGAGGTACCATTTTTATCGGGAGACTTTGGGTAACACAGAATTGTAAAGGAACTGTTATTACCTATTGACTTTTGATGCATTTCTGCCTTCCAAATGAAAGACAATGTGTAAAAAAGAAGTAATTTTGAAAAATGACCTATAATTCTCATGCTAGTATGGGTACTTACAATTTCGGAAATGCAGCAAATATCTACTGTTTCTAAACTCTATATTTTGTTCCGATTTCAGAAATACATAGGTGTCTTTCATACCGATTTTTACATGTATATATTTTCCCAAATGAATTGCTATATAAGCGGTACATAATGAAAAACCATTGCAAGACGCTGCTCAGTTATTGGCTCTGTGTTCGCCGGGTTCTTGGTGAACCTACAAGTCCTATATATCCCCACAACCAGAAAGGTCCAGCGGATGTAACGGTATATTGCTTTCAAACAGCTGTGACAATTAGAAGAAGTTACAGGTGAAAACATTGGCACAAATGGCTGTTTTTTTCAACTAATTTTAAATGTTTCCTATATTTAACTGTTAGTTTCTATAAAGAAACCTTGAAGGATCTACACAAATGACCCCTTGCTGAATTCAGAATTTTGTCTACTTTCTAAAATGTATAGCTTTCCAGGATCCATTATTGATTTCATACCCATTTCTACCATTAACTGGAAGAAGGTTGAAAGCACAAAAAATAGCAAAAATAGGCTATATCCCAGTAAAATGCCAAAACTGTGTAAAAAATGTTGGTTTTCTGACAAAAGTCTGTCATTCCCTAAAATCTGGGAAAATGGTGATTTCAGCCTCATAAACCCTTTGTTTATACCATTGCAGAGAAAAAACCAGACGCTTTCATTTGCAGCACTTTTTTCCCATTTTCCCCCCCAAAAAACAAAATTTAACTGTATTTTGGCTAATTTCTGGGTCCCCTTCAGGGGAATGCACAAACCCTGGGTACCTTTAGAATCCCCATGATGTTGGAAGAAAAGGACGCAAATTTGGCGTGGATACCTTATGTGGTCAAAAAGTTACAGGGGCCTAAGCGCGAACTACCCCAAATAGCCAAAAAAAGGCTTAGCACGAGGGAAAAGGCCTAGCAGCGAAGGGGTTAACTGATCTCAGTGCAACAGAAAATAAACAACCTGCTAATTCTCTTAATAGGGGTGATAAAACATCTTGGAACAGTATACTACGCTTGAGTTTTGTAATGCACCCTCTGATCACTACAAAGCACTAGACAGTGTGTACATCAACTAGAGAGTAGTTAGAGCCTGACTGGACTCAAGGGGCCTTGATCCAGGATTCTTCATCTGCTGCCCTGAAGAGCATCCTCTGTCAAAGACACCTTGGACAGGACTATTCCGAAGTACAGGGCATTCGGTTAACCCTGAGAGAGGGACTACAATTGTTCCAAAGTTGGGGACTTTAAATCTCCTATTAACTCGCCTTACAGGGCTGTAGTAGAATATAATTAGGGTACCCTTTTTGTAGATGGCCCAGGCCTTACGTTTTATGATGGTGCATAGGAATTTTAAATTTGATTTAATTTCATAGGTTCTTAAGTACACTGGAAGCCAGGAGGGTGATTTCAGTGTCAGACTGATATGCTCTTAAGGAGTGCCCATTTGTCTGTAAAGAATCCCATTTTCACTAACTTGCTGACCAGAAGTGATGGAACAGGAAACCTCTCTGGGTCAAAACCTGTTACAGTGTTCAGCACAGGGGGATTACCTGTCTCATACACAGGCTCTGCCAGAAGAATGTGAGCAGACAAGTTGGAGGCTTTGTGAAGAAATTGAGAAACCTTATAACATGTTATTTTTTTACAAGTTTTGCCAGTGGGAAAATCCTGACACTTCTGTGAACTGGCCTGCTTTGAAGTGAGGAAATTACAGTTATATATTGCATACACCAGCTTCTGCTTCTGCTGTGATTTTGGGTGACAAAAATCTTCAATAAAGGGTTGTGGAGGAGGAGGAAGTAGATCACCAGAGGAGATGTATATTTTCTGCAGCACATTACATTCAATGGCTTTGTTCCTATTTTTAGGTCTGGCGCCAGCCAAGACATTTTGATTTTACAAAATGTATATGTATAGTATACTTATTTAAGGGGAATTTCAGCTAACTCTCTTCATCCATTGGTCTGTTGTGTCATTCACGTTTTTCTTCCACCCACTACAACATACAGCATGGGGCAATGAGTCAACCTACTTAAGCCACTGGTTAACTTCACTTTGAGTGACTGCATTTTGCTCTTTCACAATGAGCACACCCACACACAAGGTAGTTCCCTTCAGTGCCAGTGTTTGTGTTTGTACTTTAGTTTTGCCTGTGTATTCACAGCCCGATGTGACGGCAGGACCCTTTCTACCAGGTCTTCACAGCACAGGACACATTCCAGCTTTGTCAGTTCCTGCCTCCTGCTAATGATGTTATAAATGCCTTTTGGAGCTGCCTTTGCTTATTTGATTGCTGCTATTTCAGAGTATAGCAGATTGTGTCCTTCTGAATCCATTCTTTATAGAGTAATTCTCTTTTTAAACTGCACACGGTGAAATGCATTTCTAACTACATAACTGCACACGTTTATGTATTTTAATTGAGGACTACAGCTATGATAGTAAAAACAAATAGCCTGTATGTCCTGCTTAAATGTCTTTCTAGTTTGCTTTCAGTGCTCTTGTAAGTAGTGCTGGCATAGATATTTTACTAATGTATTATTAATTAAATCTGTGCCGTCTATCTATCTATCTATCTATCTATCTATCTATCTATCCATCTATCCATCCATCCATCCATCTATCTATCTATGTATCTATGTATCTAATTATCTATCTTTGCAACTCTATCTATCTATCTTTGCAAGTTTATCATTCTGTCTATCTATATATACACATCTATAATGCAATCTATTTGTGTTTGCGAATCTATCTATCTATCTATCTATCTATCTATCTATTTGTCTGTCTATCTATCATTGCAAGTCGATCAGTCTATCTATCTCTGCAGGTCTATCATTCTATCTATCTTTGGAAGTCTTTCATTCTGTCTTCATCTATGTATCTTTATCATCCATCGATCACTATTATCTATCATCATTTATATATCATCTGTCTATCATCTATCGAAATACACAACCCTCCCTGTCTGTCTTTCTGAGCCACTCTGTTTTGCAAGCCTCTCTATGTATCTATCTTTTTTTACTCTCGCTATTCATAATAAACATTTACAAAAAACATTACTAAAATGTATTAACAAAGGCCAGAGGCTGGCAGCCAACATCAGATCGATTGGCTTTTATAGGTCAGGTTTTAGTTTGACCGTTTACTTATAAGGGTTTTCAGCCAGTCTGTATTTTTGTTCACAGTTTTCTTCCACTCACAGCCCAATTCAGCCATTGTGTCACTCCTCTGTGAGTTACAACGTTTCTCTTTCACAAGGAGCACATATACACACAAAGCAGTTCCCTTCAGTGCCAGGGATTACTATGGTAATGTGTGCCTTTTTGGACCAAACACATTTTTTTTTTCCTTTGCTCGATGTGTTTTTAGATTGATGAGGGCCTGACAGCTTCCCCAACAATAACGATAGCCAAAAACTATGCCAGAACAAATCAAGAAATGCCAAAGTCAAAAGACTACAAAGGGGATGATGGACAGAACGTTTGAGCCAATCAAACACTCACCCCCAGTCAACTGATCTGGGTTTAATCCATCATCATTCTTTAGCTCACTCCACCACCCCAGTTCAGACATGGCCATATGCAAATCAGTCTGACCCTGTGCCTCATGGGAACAGTCCAGCCCGAACTGCCAAGCCATGTCTTCCCTGGACCGGAAACAAGCATCCTAGGACCGGTTTCTGGCATTCCAGCCGTCATCAGCCAGGCTTGCTTGAATCCAGTGGCAAAGTGAGCAAGGGACCCACGTCTGGGCATACCCCGCCAACTTAGGGCGAACAAAGCGGTACAAAGGGGATGATGGACGGAACGTTTGAGCCAATCAAACACTCACCCCCAGTCAACTGATCTGGGTTTAATCCATCATCATTCTTTAGCTCACTCCACCACCCCAGTTCAGACATGGCCATATGCAAATCAGTCTGACCCTGTGCCTCATGGGAACAGTCCAGCCCGAACTGCCAAGCCATGTCTTCCCTGGACCGGAAACAAGCATCCTAGGTCCGGTTTCTGGCATTCCAGCCGTCATCAGCCAGGCTTGCTTGAAACCCCCGCCAACTTAGGGCGAACAAAGCGGTACAAAAGGGGATGATGGACAGAACGTTTGAGCCAATCAAACACTCACCCCCAGTCAACTGATCTGGGTTTAATCCATCATCATTCTTTAGCTCACTCCACCACCCCAGTTCAGACATGGCCATATGCAAATCAGTCTGACCCTGTGCCTCATGGGAACAGTCCCTTGCTCACTTTGCCACTGGATTCAAGCAAGCCTGGCTGATGACGGCTGGAATGCCAGAAACCGGTCCTAGGATGCTTGTTTCCGGTCCAGGGAAGACATGGCTTGGCAGTTCGGGCTGGACTGTTCCCATGAGGCACAGGGTCAGACTGATTTGCATATGGCCATGTCTGAACTGGGGTGGTGGAGTGAGCTAAAGAATGATGATGGATTAAACCCAGATCAGTTGACTGGTGGTGAGTGTTTGATTAGCTCAAACGTCCGTCCATCATCCCTTTTGTATCGCTTTGTTCGCCCTAAGTTGGCGAGGTATGCCCAGACGTGGGTCCCTTGCTCACTTTGCCACTGGATTCAAGCAAGCCTGGCTGATGACGGCTGGAATGCCAGAAACCGGTCCTAGGATGCTTGTTTCCGGTCCAGGAAGACATGGCTTGGTAGTCGGGCTGGACTGTTCCCATGAGGCACAGGGTCAGACTGATTTGCATATGGCCATGTCTGAACTGGAGGTGGAGTGAGCTAAAGAATGATGATGGATTAAACCCAGATCAGTTGACTGGTGGTGAGTGTTTGATTGACTCAAACGTTCGGTCCATCATCCCCTTTGTATCAGCTTTGTTCAGCCCTGAGTTGGCGGCGGTATGCCCAGACGTGGGTCCCTTGCTCACTTTGCCACTGGATTCAAGCAAGCCTGGCTGATGACGGCTGGAATGCCAGAAACCGGTCCTAGGATGCTGTTTCCGGTCCAGGGAAGACATGGCTTGGCAGTTCGGGCTGGACTGTTCCCATGAGGCACAGGGTCAGACTGATTTGCATATGGCCATGTCTGAACTGGGGTGGTGGAGTGAGCTAAAGAATGATGATGGATTAAACCCAGATCAGTTGACTGGTGGTGAGTGTTTGATTGGCTCAAACGTTCCGTCCATCATCCCCTTTTGTATCGCTTTGTTCGCCCTAAGTTGGCGGGGGTATGCCCAGACGTGGGTCCCTTGCTCACTTTGCCACTGGATTCAAGCAAGCCTGGCTGATGACGGCTGGAATGCCAGAAACCGGTCCTAGGATGCTTGTTTCCGGTCCAGGGAAGACATGGCTTGGCAGTTCGGGCTGGACTGTTCCCATGAGGCACAGGGTCAGACTGATTTGCATATGGCCATGTCTGAACTGGGGTGGTGGAGTGAGCTAAAGAATGATGATGGATTAAACCCAGATCAGTTGACTGGTGGTGAGTGTTTGATTGGCTCAAGCGTTCCGTCCATCATCCCCTTTTGTATCGCTTTGTTCGCCCTAAGTTGGCGGGGGTATGCCCAGACGTGGGTCCCTTGCTCACTTTGCCACTGGATTCAAGCAAGCCTGGCTGATGACGGCTGGAATGCCAGAAACCGGTCCTAGGATGCTTGTTTCCGGTCCAGGGAAGACATGGCTTGGCAGTTCGGGCTGGACTGTTCCCATGAGGCACAGGGTCAGACTGATTTGCATATGGCCATGTCTGAACTGGGGTGGTGGAGTGAGCTAAAGAATGATGATGGATTAAACCCAGATCAGTTGACTGGTGGTGAGTGTTTGATTGGCTCAAACGTTCCGTCCATCATCCCCTTTTGTATCGCTTTGTTCGCCCTAAGTTGGCGGGGGTATGCCCAGACGTGGGTCCCTTGCTCACTTTGCCACTGGATTCAAGCAAGCCTGGCTGATGACGGCTGGAATGCCAGAAACCGGTCCTAGGATGCTTGTTTCCGGTCCAGGGAAGACATGGCTTGGCAGTTCGGGCTGGACTGTTCCCATGAGGCACAGGGTCAGACTGATTTGCATATGGCCATGTCTGAACTGGGGTGGTGGAGTGAGCTAAAGAATGATGATGGATTAAACCCAGATCAGTTGACTGGTGGTGAGTGTTTGATTGGCTCCAAGCGTTCCGTCCATCATCCCCTTTTGTATCGCTTTGTTCGCCCTAAGTTGGCGGGGGTATGCCCAGACGTGGGTCCCTTGCTCACTTTGCCACTGGATTCAAGCAAGCCTGGCTGATGACGGCTGGAATGCCAGAAACCGGTCCTAGGATGCTTGTTTCCGGTCCAGGGAAGACATGGCTTGGCAGTTCGGGCTGGACTGTTCCCATGAGGCACAGGGTCAGACTGATTTGCATATGGCCATGTCTGAACTGGGGTGGTGGAGTGAGCTAAAGAATGATGATGGATTAAACCCAGATCAGTTGACTGGTGGTGAGTGTTTGATTGGCTCAAACGTTCCGTCCATCATCCCCTTTTGTATCGCTTTGTTCGCCCTAAGTTGGCGGGGGTATGCCCAGACGTGGGTCCCTTGCTCACTTTGCCACTGGATTCAAGCAAGCCTGGCTGATGACGGCTGGAATGCCAGAAACCGGTCCTAGGATGCTTGTTTCCGGTCCAGGGAAGACATGGCTTGGCAGTTCGGGCTGGACTGTTCCCATGAGGCACAGGGTCAGACTGATTTGCATATGGCCATGTCTGAACTGGGGTGGTGGAGTGAGCTAAAGAATGATGATGGATTAAACCCAGATCAGTTGACTGGTGGTGAGTGTTTGATTGGCTCAAACGTTCCGTCCATCATCCCCTTTTGTATCGCTTTGTTCGCCCTAAGTTGGCGGGGGTATGCCCAGACGTGGGTCCCTTGCTCACTTTGCCACTGGATTCAAGCAAGCCTGGCTGATGGCGGCTGGAATGCCAGAAACCGGTCCTAGGATGCTTGTTTCCGGTCCAGGGAAGACATGGCTTGGCAGTTCGGGCTGGACTGTTCCCATGAGGCACAGGGTCAGACTGATTTGCATATGGCCATGTCTGAACTGGGGTGGTGGAGTGAGCTAAAGAATGATGATGGATTAAACCCAGATCAGTTGACTGGTGGTGAGTGTTTGATTGGCTCAAACGTTCCGTCCATCATCCCCTTTTGTATCGCTTTGTTCGCCCTAAGTTGGCGGGGGTATGCCCAGACGTGGGTCCCTTGCTCACTTTGCCACTGGATTCAAGCAAGCCTGGCTGATGACGGCTGGAATGCCAGAAACCGGTCCTAGGATGCTTGTTTCCGGTCCAGGGAAGACATGGCTTGGCAGTTCGGGCTGGACTGTTCCCATGAGGCACAGGGTCAGACTGATTTGCATATGGCCATGTCTGAACTGGGGTGGTGGAGTGAGCTAAAGAATGATGATGGATTAAACCCAGATCAGTTGACTGGTGGTGAGTGTTTGATTGGCTCAAACGTTCCGTCCATCATCCCCTTTTGTATCGCTTTGTTCGCCCTAAGTTGGCGGGGGTATGCCCAGACGTGGGTCCCTTGCTCACTTTGCCACTGGATTCAAGCAAGCCTGGCTGATGACGGCTGGAATGCCAGAAACCGGTCCTAGGATGCTTGTTTCCGGTCCAGGGAAGACATGGCTTGGCAGTTCGGGCTGGACTGTTCCCATGAGGCACAGGGTCAGACTGATTTGCATATGGCCATGTCTGAACTGGGGTGGTGGAGTGAGCTAAAGAATGATGATGGATTAAACCCAGATCAGTTGACTGGTGGTGAGTGTTTGATTGGCTCAAGCGTTCCGTCCATCATCCCCTTTTGTATCGCTTTGTTCGCCCTAAGTTGGCGGGGGTATGCCCAGACGTGGGTCCCTTGCTCACTTTGCCACTGGATTCAAGCAAGCCTGGCTGATGACGGCTGGAATGCCAGAAACCGGTCCTAGGATGCTTGTTTCCGGTCCAGGGAAGACATGGCTTGGCAGTTCGGGCTGGACTGTTCCCATGAGGCACAGGGTCAGACTGATTTGCATATGGCCATGTCTGAACTGGGGTGGTGGAGTGAGCTAAAGAATGATGATGGATTAAACCCAGATCAGTTGACTGGTGGTGAGTGTTTGATTGGCTCAAACGTTCCGTCCATCATCCCCTTTTGTAAGTCAAAAGACTGGCACCCAACGCCAAACCTCTTTGCTTTAGCAATTCTTGTTTCATTTTATGTGCTGTACATTTACATTATTAGGTGTTTTGAGTGGTCAGGGGTTCCTTTGATACCCCTCATCTCGAAATCCACTTCGATCAAAACACGAGGTTCTCCACCTTTACCTCTTCCACAAACACCTCTTCTCACCGCCAGCTCCCAAACACTTCAAAGGCTTCCATGCTCCCAAATCTTGCATTAATATCCTGCTCCATCACAAAAGAGGTTGCTGAAATTGTCTCATGGTAGCTAACTTTTAACATGGTGCAAAAACCAGAGGACAAATGGAAAGGCAAGATACCCCGCTAGAAGTGTCCTCGCTGAATGCATCGTACAAGGCCATGCCATTCAACAGATCTATTGTACTACTAGATTTGTAGTAGAAGACATGCACCTGCTAGTGTTAATAATTAAACTATAACAATATAATCCATACTCGTCCAATATAGCTCACCAAATTGTCAAATCCATAATGAGATTTCAAATCACCTTGGTCATCATGAACCTGTGGGTTTTTCTGATATGTTATATGCCCTAGACTGCTGCACCCATAGTTTCCAACTTCACACAATTACATGTTATGCCGCATCTTGAAGGGCAAAACTTGTAATGGGAGTTAATTATCACACCTTTTAAATTCAGATCCTCGTGGTATCGAATTTCGAATGGGTTGATGATTATCTTTCACCGGCCATCGTAGTGAGGGCCTAGGTTTGCAGTGCTGTGAGATATATCATAAAACCTATAATATCGTGTACTAGAGCACGGTCACCTGCTCAAGCGAGGCTACAAGAAACGTTGTACCCGTTTAACATGACCTGCCCCATTGTCTCCCATGTGGCTGCCCCCTCAGTCTTGCCCCGGAATGCATCGATTTTGCTTTCCACCCCCACTCTTGTTTCAGAACTAACAGGCGAGTACATCATCGGCTGCCACAAGATCATGATTGTAGCCTTTGAATTCAGTGATGTCTTTACAGTGCCACCATACCGCTCCCCCCTTAATCTCGTTTCCTACTTTGGCTTTACCACCTCTGCACCAACTCTCAAATTCAAGATTTTCCCCCACAGGAGCATCCTCCCACTAGACGTCTGTGAACAGATCACTTTCTGTACCTTCAAGAAAGAGCCACCCACTCAACTCTTTCAGGTGAAAGGACGCTCTTCGGGCAGCTTTGTCTATTGAGGTCCAGAGTTTGCGCCATGCTCTCATCGGACATGGACACAAGAGAATCTTTCTTTAAGACTCACTTCTGTTGTCGTCTGTGGTCTCATCTACTTCCTACCCTCATTACGTGGTCCCCATCGCCATCCAAGTTCTCATTGAATCAACACTATTGTCAAGTGCTTATTAGCAATTCTCATCATAAAATGATCTCAAACATGCATGCAAATTATTTCCCCTTTCCAAATAACATCTATTTCTCTGCATCACGCTTATGATCTAGAATTGGAGACATAGATTTTGTCACCATAAAAGGAGCCATGAGAAGGCGTAAATATTTGATCAACATTTATGCATCTCTGAAAGCTCCCTCTCACATAGGGCACATCAATAACAACCAATGTCATGGATGCAGATTTGTATTTTTTTGGTAGCCGGTCTACCTGCTCTTGGTTGGTGTCTGCTGGTGAGCGTCTGTCTTCTAGTGTAGACCAAACCACCATGAACCTGCAGAGACAACTTGTGGTGTGAGACGAGGAGGTGCCTTTTAAAGACCCTTCCTGAATTTGAAGAAGTTGTTTTCAAGTCTTAGCTGTGATGGGAAAGCATTCACAAAGATGGAGGCACAGTGGTGTCAAAGCAATCTTGGTCACCCTTCATGAAGAGAGTCAAAGACAGCTGGGCGGTAGGATCTACACTTAAGAGTAAATGTATGTTTCCGTTCTTATTGATGTTACCAGAGAGATTGTGTGAGAAGGCGTCTGATGAAAGATGGCACTTTCCTTCATGTATGATGGTGACGCCTAATAGATAATCAAATTCTAAATATAAATCTGGAGGTGGAACACCACTTTAAAGGGAAATGTATTAGATGCCACAGTGGCGGGTCGGCTTTATTGGTGTGGGCCAAAGCCCCATCAGAGGCCAAAATCTGCAGGGTCCGACTGGCCGGTAGGGCAGTCTGGCAGAGCCCAAAGGGCTGGTCTGATGGTCAGTGTGTGAGCCCGTTTTTATGGCTGTTTATGGGCATGGTTTATGGTCTGGTGGGCTAGTTCTTACTGTTAATTTCTATGAAACTACCACAAACATTTGCTGAGGCAAACACAAATGGATGTAGTCTCCCATACTTTGCATAACACCAATACAGCATGTGTTTGCAAGTTTAAAACTACCTTGATTTGCAAATGTGGGCCACTGTTTTAGCTATCTGATTCGCTATCTGGGGCCTTTTTAGGTCTCGCTGATGACAGCGCATGCGCGGTCCGCAGGGAGGGGTATTATCCGTGTCAGACCCAGCAAATCTATAGGTCAGGTGGTTATGCTATGCTTGGCATTTATAAAGCGCATGACTACCCGACGGGCTGCCCAGCGCTGAAGTCATGTCCTCCCTATGGCTCAGTAACTGTGTCATTCTTTCGAAGTGATCCGACTTTTCTGAGATTTTCCACTTCAAAATAGGGAACTCATCGATTTTGCAAAATGGTAAATTGCATGTTTTTGCCTTCCAAACCTGTAAGTATCTATGTCTATATATTGGTACTTGTAACACCCAAGTTTAGCAGGGTTGCATTAATGAGGGCGATGGAAGAGGAAATTAGGTCACTTGCATCTTTGAATTTCGCAAAGACATTACATTTCCCATATTCACAATTGAATTACATTTCACACATATTTACAATTTTAGCACAGAAAGATTACACGATTTGTCCATAATTGCAACATTTGCAGCTAAATGCTTCTGCCTGTCTCAGGACCCATTTCCTCAGGTTCTAAAATTATCAATTTAGCCACAAAGTTACTTCCCCTCCCAGGGTGTTCCCGTCCAAGTTCCTCAAATATTACCTTGAGTAATTTCACAGAAACCCCGCCAGAATCATTGCACAGTTTGCGCTGGACGCGGAATTGGTGTTTGCACCGGATCCTGGATTTAAAGCAGAACTCACACTTTGCCCATGTCTCGTGCTGCTTCCTGCACAGTGCAAGAGGACCACAGCCCGTTATGCCACATCCCATGCATAGTAGGCATTATGGTAGTGGGCCAGCCTGCCATCCAGTACACACCCCTATTATGAGGAAGATACCCTTCCTATATTGTGGCATCCATGGCAACTATTATTGCCATCTGGCACCAACTCTACCATCAGATGACCACCAGTGGCACATGGTGGCAATTAAACGCTTCTGACAACTGTCCCTGTTTGATGGTGGACATTGAGGACATGTGGGGCCGTAATGACAGTACTTGATGGAAATGACTAGATGATATTTGGGGATCAAACTAGTTTATAATTAAAATTGAAAAGCTTATAAGAAGATTTCAAGTTGATGCTTTAAAAAAATAATTCATTTTCTAAAAATGAAAGTCTAGTATTTGAGGGTATAACATATGTATTTTCAGAAATTATCAATCTGATGGTTGCGGAAATGTATTTTATTTACCCAAATAAATGTTTATTTTTTTCAGAAATAGATGATATATGTACTGCTCAAAAATATATGTAAAGGTGATGTTTGAGGATTGCTTCATCCTGTGTTAGGGATATTTACTCCTAACATTATTTCCTTGCTGCCACAGAGCATTTGCTCTTATGGCTGCTAATTGGTGACTCATGTGGAGACGTTTCATCATCTCTACCGTAAACTTCATTATTGGTTGTCCAGGCCAGACTCTACCATTTGTATAACCTGAGGGATATGTCAGTTTCCAGCAGGGTCTTAGTGTTATTATACAGCTCATAACCTCACTGAAGGAAGCACGATGGGAAAAGGGAAGCAAGTATGACACAGAAGTGAGTGAAAATACATTATGCATTCTTAAATGATGGCAGGCCTTGTCCAAATACATACACATCCTATTTCACCTGCTTATACAATTTACCCTTTTGTCCAATTTGTTTATGAAAATATCCTCCAGAACTCACTGCTTGCTCCAATGTTTAGAAAAGCCCTGAGAACCCTCCCAAGCATGCCTTGGATTGTTTCTGCTTGCTCAGCAAATCTAGTAGCATTTGGACATTTCATGTCATGTGCTCATACATAAGGCTTTAGCCAAATTCTTTCGAAAATTGTGCCATCAAATCCTACATTCTGCTACATTTATAAACAATATCTCAGCAGGCGAATTCCCTGAAGCGTTTTAGCCGCAGTACTGAACCGCTCCTATTTCAAAGTTCACCAGCCACCACTGTTCTGCTTTACTGCAGAGAAGTGTCTTCAACTCAGTATAGGAAAGAATAAGACAGGCCTGTGATGAAAGAAATTGATTTCACAGCAAATCCATAATGATTGACACTGATACCTTATATGAACTCAGCTTTTTACTTTTTTTTTTTTTTTTTAACAGATACCATCAGTTTTTTTTGTTTCGCTTCCGTTTCCTTTCTGGTCTAGTTTCTGTTGTCACAAAATGATGTGATGAGAAAAAAAAGAGGCGAGAATGCACGAGGTGAGAAAAAGAGGAAGGCAGCTGCACCAGCCTCTCCTTACATTACAAGACATTTGGTTTGAGACTGAAATGGCCATCAGATGGGGCACCTTCATGTGGTTAGAATATGTGGCCAGTTGAACCAGCACATCTGGTTTATTTAAATGGTCAAAAAAACAAAGGGAAATCATTGACATAAGCTTTGCAAAACTGACAACTAGCATCTATAAACTGAGTCATCGATACACAGAATGATTCATAATGTGATTATTATCAGGGAATGAAAGCACTCTTGCGCTGCTCTAAAAAAAAGGATTGGATAGGTGGAGGCTGCACTAGAGCCCATAGCTGTTCCCTGAACCTGCAATCTGTACAATTTAGCAATAGCATAATTTATTTGGCGACGGGCATATTGGGAGAATGACTTTACAAAGCATTTTAGGCTGATAAGATTAATATAAACCAAAGTGAGTGCTTTTGATACAGTACAAAGGTGCTGTTATGAGTCAGATGAACAACGAAAAAAATTATTCCCATCCAAGTGCTCTCCTGGAATGTCAACGGGCTCTTAACCGCGTGAAGCGCACTGCAGTTTTAAAATACTCTCACTGATTCCTTCCTGCCGCCCTGCTGTTGCAGGAGACACACCTGATTGGGAAGCACTGCCCACTCTTGGCACGTCAAGGTTACAACAGAGTTTTCCACGCAGGGTTCACGCGTGGCTCCCGGGGAGTGGCAGTCCTTCTTTGTCGCTCCTTTCCACTAGCGATCACAAAGGAAATCAGAGACCCTCAGGGACACTTCCTATGGGGGCTATGGGAGGACGTACAATTAATCTTATTTCCGCCAATGTGCCCCCGGTGGCCCTTGAGACCTTCCCCCGAGACATTTCCAACCTATTGCTGACTCTTCCAGAGGGAACTATGGTGATTGGGGGTGACTTCAATGCAGTACTGGACCTGGGCTGCGTGTCTACGGGGGTCCCCTCTGCCGGTCACCTTTTGGGTACAAAACATCTCTCAGATTGGACCTCCATATTTGGCTTATGTTATGTATGGAGGACACGGAACCCACGTCAACTCCAACACACCCACACCTCCGTAGCACATCATAGTCATTCCCACATAGATCTCATAGTTATGCCTGCACCAGATTGCCACACCTTCACTCATATTCAAATCCTCTCCGGTGGCATATCTGACCATGCTCCCCTTCTTCTTCGTCTAGGATCCCCCACAGGCAACACACGTCCAATATGGCAACTCAATGCTTGGTTTCTTCACGATAAGGCCTACAAACGAACACTAGATGAGGAACTCAAGATCTACTTCCAACTCAACGACGGCACGGTTCAGTCACCTGGTACAATGTAGGCTGCTAGCAAGGCCACTATTAGGGGATATGCCAAGGTATACCTCAAAAAGAAGAACTGGGCCCAAAACCAACATCTCTCCCACCAGAAGGCCCAGGACCTTCACCTAGAGAGGACACAACAATGAGCAACTGAGACAAAGCTTTCCGGCAACTCGAACTAATACGGGAGGAAATCTACCACATTTTCCTTGAAAGTGTGAAGCAAATGTGAGAACATCAACAGCCAGAGTCTATGGGTAGGGAGATGATAACCCCTCTACTGGCTTGCCTCTCATCCCCTAGCGAACTGAATAATAGCAGAGTTAATAGATGCCCAGGGTCACAGTCAAAGTACCCTTTGTGGTATTGTGCAGACTTTTGCTGAGTACTTTCAATGCCTCTACATGGCAGCCCCACCAGCGGAACCTGAGCTGAACCCCCACTTTCTACAGGAAGTGCTTCTCCCATAACTCTCCCAAACCGAGATCCAGCTGCTTGATCAGCCATTATCAGTTGAGGAGGTAGGAGCAGCTATTACAGCTGTGGCCTCTGGGAAGACCCCGGGCCCTGATGGGTTCTCTGCAGAATATTATTCGATATATAGAGACTTCCCGACGCCCTCTACAAGTAGGCGGCAAAGAAAGGCACCTTCCCCTCCAACATTGACATGGCCACGATCGCAGTCATCCCAAAAACGCAACCCCCGTCATCCTCCTGTTCAGATTTTCACCCGATCTCACTCATCAATACTGAAGTAAAGATTTATGACATGACACTGGCTACTCGCCTTAGACCAGTGTTTAATTCACTTATTCACCCTGACCAATGCGGTTTTATGCCCCCACAGAAGCAGGCGGCACTGCCTTCAACTTCTTCACTTGGCATTGGTCCACCGCCATCTCCTGCTGCCCAGTGTGGCCTTACTACTCACAGATTTTGAAAAGGCCTTCGACACTGTGGATTGGAGTTACTTGGAAAAGGTGCTATCGAGAGCAGGTATCGGACAGTGTTTCCGCAAACTCGTCCGCGTGCTTTACTCCAACCCTACGGTTCAAGTCCAGGTAAACGGTGTCCTATCAGACACCTTTCCCATCCGCTACAAGACATGTCAGGGCTGGCCCCTGTCTCCTCTCCTCTTTGCCCTGGCAATCGAGCCATTGGCTTGCTTCATTAAGTGCGATGCCCAGATACGATGCTGGCAATGAGAGGATGCCCAAGAGGACCGTATTGCACTTTAAGCAGACAACATCCTGCTTTTTTTAACTGATCCTGCAACGACGGGTCTTCTGTGTCTCTGACTACTCCAGCTCTTTGACAAAGGCATCGGGATTGGCGGTCACCCCGGCCAAGTCAATCTTGGTGCCACTAAATGACTCTCATGATTGTGTAGCATGGCACTCTACCATCCCTCTTCGGCGAATCAGTTTCCGCCACCTAGGAATTTGAGTGGCATTCCACCGGGAGCTCCCCTGGTCCCTTAACCTTAACCCATTGACTAAGAGAGCAAAAGATGATCTACGCAAATGGCAACATTTACCCCTAAACCCAATGGGCAGAGTAGCCCTGTATAAGATGATGATACTTCCTAGATTTCTATGTGTTTTCCAGAACCCACTCCACCTACCATGCCATTGGTTCCAGACCTCAGACAGACCAGCCACAGCATTTATTTGGGGCAAGTCCAGGCCCCTTCTGGCCCTGGTCCACTGTCAACGCGCTCCTTATGATGGAGGCCTGGTGATGACCAATCTCTTCTATTTATTACCTGGCAGCCCAACTCCTGGTAATCAATTACTGGTTCTCTGGGGGATGGACAGATCGGGCGTACCATCTAAAGCTCACATCCCTGGGGTTACCCAGATCACGGCGATGCTATATGGCTCCCCAATCCCTAATACCATTCCAGTAGTGACCCGAGTGGTTATCCTCGCGTGGAGATCCTTGCTCCGACCAACACATTGGGATGCTAAACACCAGTAGTGGCCAGCATGGATCGGGGGTGGCAGGTCGGGCCGGGGGGCCATGTAAACAAACAAAGGAAAAGAATTACCTCCTCGCCGCTCTCCTGCTCTCCCACGTCATCTCGGTCTCTCCGGGGCTGGAACAGGAAGCAGCCAGGCTCCCTCCCCTAAGCCAATCACACTGCGTTATGATTGGTCTGAGCACCGTGGATCGGCACTCAGCCAGGGAATAGGGGCCTGGGCATGTTCTCCACACAGGCTGTAATGCATCCTGCATTGAGAACATGCGAATTGCGCATGATTGTGTGCCCGGCCGGTGAGGGCCGGACAAACAGTCAAGTGCACTTGGAGCAGGCAAACCACTCCTCCCCTGCTCTGAGAGCAGTGCAGCCCCTCCCGCCTCGCAAAGCTGCGCAGCAAGAACAAATCCAATGATAATAACCTCGAGTTATTATCATTTAATTTGTTCTTTCTTTCACTGCTTTGCAGCAGTGGGGCGATGCTCCTCCGCCTTAGCGGAGGAGCCACCAATGGTAAACTCACACTCCAAACCCCTTTATGGCACGGCACCTGGTTGAGAGAGGTGGCCACACTGGAGGGCGTAGGGAGATGGAACCTCATTGGCATAACACAACTGGGCGATATCTGGTTTGTAACTCACATACGCACTTTTCAAGAGTTGAAAGACACCTATACCATTAACTCCACATATTTTACAAATACTTGCAACTTAGGCATGCTCTTACCACCCATGTCCCCAATGATACTTCTGTCCTAGAGTTCAGCCCGGTAGAAGCCCAACTCCTGATGGGTGCACTAGGAAAAGGAGGAGTATCCCAGAATTATTGAACGCTCATTATTAATGCACCTAACACCATAGATCACCTTAGGATACGCTGGGAGCGGTGATTGGGCCCCTTGGAGGATGATGATTGGCGCAATACCATTATGGTCCCTTGGGTCATAACTATCTTATCCAGACTGAAATTAATTCAAACTTACTACCTATTTTGTGCTTACCTCACTCCAGGCAGACTGCACCGGGCAGTCTCCTCTAAAGCCCAGACTGCCCCCGCTGCGCAGAGACCCCAGCGGACTTCTACTGTATGGTGTGGTCATCTACAGCAATACACAAATACTGGTCAGACATAGTCCCAGAACTCACTGATGTGCTGGAATGGGAGGTCCCACACTCTTGTTTTCCTCCTGGGGGTTTTAGAGGGCACTGGGGGTTCCAGTGCAGACAAAGCATTACTAGGCACAGCCACTATGGTAGCAAAATGAGAAATGGCAGCCAAATGGAAAATCCCACACCTCCCACCACCGCACAGAGGTGCAAGGAACTGGATTGGTATGCAATGCAGGAGACACCTGTATACAAGGCAAGAGGCTGCTCGAACAAACACGAACAAGTATGGGGTAAATGGCTGGGTCAAATGGAGTGATTCGAGGGACACAGTGACATATATGTCTTTCTAGTGTCATTTTTCACATGTACTTATCATCAATTTATAACTGATGCTGCATGCTTGGCACATACTATGTGCAAAACGGTGGTGTATCCCGTCAAACTTCTGAGTGGTTGTTCTACTATTAATAAAATCAATAAAGTTGCCTATTAAAAAAATTATATATATATTTGTCAAGATACATAGATGGGTTTAAAAAAAAATGAGGATTGATACCTAAATCTTGACTGTGGTTTAGCTTGAGACATACTGCTGTGAACGCCGACTGAAAGGTTCTACAGGTGCATACACATTTAGGTCCCAATTAAGAGTTGCATTGCACCGGTGGGGTACAAACTCCATTCCTGTAAACAGCGACAGTACTATACAATAACGAGTTAATCCCCGCTGAATGAGGAATATGCACATGGACCTACTTTTTTGTGTCAGTTTAGGCTTAGAATTCTGAATTACTTTAGGATTAACACTCTCCTTTAGGAGCCTCCCTTCTCTTCTTTTAATTAAAGCAGGTGGGCTGGTGCAGGGTGGTGGAAAGGATGTCAGGAGGCAAGGGTGTATGGAGACAGGCAGGAAAGAGACATCCATGCTTGTACCATACCTAACGAGGGGTATGGCAGGGGCAGCTGTGGTTTGGTTGCAACCCAATCCAGTCTTTCGATGATTTTACTGTCCATATTATTATAGTAGGTAAATTTGGGCCCACTGCTCTTACATCTAGATAACCCAGGTCCACGAACAACAGGCAGTAGCGGCCCGTGGTGGGAGTGCTGCCGGGCGGTGACGCGGGGCGGGGGAGGGGCAGGGTGGGGGGTAGTAAACTACGGAATACGGCGCACAGAGGTAAGTAAACAAACAAATAAATAAAACGAATTTCGTTGCGCGCGCTGCATCGCATTTGGCAGTCACCGCCCGGCAGCACTCCCACCATGGGCCGCTACTGACAACAGGCCAGTTGGGATCAGGCCTAGCAGTATACCAGTCTGTGATACCAGTCCACCTGACTCAGATGTACGTATGTATGTAAGCATATGGTATTTCTATAGTGCACGCCTAGCCAAAAGGCATCAAAGAGCAGTGCATCGGCAAAGGCAAGCATAAAAAAATAAAATAATACGATAGGAAGCTGAGTTGTGGACGGTTAGGGCATTGTGATATGGTGTGTTTTAAAGAGGTGAGTATTCAACTCTATCCTAACTTGGAGCAGTGTTGTCCCGGTCCTGATGGATACGGGGATGTTGTTCCAGATCCTTGGTGCACAGATGAAAAAGGCCTGTTGTCTTGTTGTTTTCTTTTTCATCCTTCTTGGTCTATAGTGTGATTGTGTCCCGACTTCGGGTGTGCCGAGGTGCCACCAGAGATGGTGAGTCCATAGTGTCATGGTAGTTAAAATGCCGCCCCTATTCTAGGATGGTGTCCCTGTTGTTCACAAGAACTTGCTGGTATTTCATCACTGCATCAAGGTTAAATATGTTGTGACCTGTTGGAATTGCTTGAAATGGGGTTGGGGTTCACAGTGATCATTATGTCTTGTGTTTACTTTCCTATTGGGTAACCTCTACAATCTTAAAGTTATCCAGTGTCAGGTTTCTTATCCAACCTTTCGAGTTGGGAGTCCTGCACCTATGATAACGGCCCTACTCACAAGGCAGGCCATACTTCAGATGCAATTTTCGGAAACATTCATTTTGCCTTTGGTCTGATCTGACCATTACGCCCTTCAGAATTATAAAATTGCTTTTAATACAAAAGTAACCCATTTTACGGCTGTAATTCAGGATTCCGTAAACGCTTCTAAAGAACTTTTCAAAATAGTAAGAAAGCTAAGTAGACAGCCTGAATATGTTAATACAGATAAAATCAAGATTTCTGTGATTCATTGGCAGTTTTTTTCTGACTAAGGTTGAGTCGGTTTTTAACTCTCTGATTACTAGGGTGAGCCAAAATCATGGTTTAAATATCATACCCTTGAATGAAGCAAATTCTTCTTCAACCCCTCATTCAGGGAACTTGCGTGGTTGCGAGGACCCGCTTAATTCTTTCAGAAATCACATCATCTGTCTTCCTCCCCAAATCTCCGCCCTATCTTAACAAGTTCAGCTCAGTACAGGCCTTGCTTATGCAGACCAAGTCCGGTTCACCTTTCGATCCCTGTCCACCGAAAATTCTTCATCCGGTATCAGGGACGGTTGCCATCTATCTCAAGGACATTTTTAATAAATGTTTGGCGAGGGTTACTTTCCAAAGGAATGGAAAAGGACCTCCATCCTCCCACTCGTAAAGAAGTCTAAACTTGATGTTAAAGACCCTAATAATTACAGACCAATTTCTCGCCTTCCCCTCCCAGCAAAACTACCAGAAAGGTCATAAATTCAGAGTTATCTGCCTTCATCTTAAATAACAATCTATTAGACTCATCCCAATACGGCTTTAGAAGTCAACATAGTACAGAATCTGCCTTGCTTACGGCAGCTGAGGAAATACGGTTAACCATGGATAAGGGAGGGAGGGCTGCTCTTCTTCTATTAGATCTGTCCGCAGCTTTCGACAGCGTGAACCACAATATCCTCCTCGACCGTCTAGCAGCCATTGGGATTGGAGGTATGGCCCTAAAGCTCTTGTCCTCCTTTTTGTCCGATAGAGAGCAGCTTGTTGAAATTAATGGGTTTAGGACAAAGGCGTTCTCTCTCCCATGCGGAGTTCCTCAGGGTTCGTCTTTGAGCCCCACGTTATTCAACATATATGTGACGCCTCTAGCTAGGCTCATAAAAAACTTCTGCTTTTCTGTGGTCTCTTATGCCGATGACACACAGATTGTGGTATCACTGTCCGGTGATCCGGATGCTACGGCTCATAGATTTCGGGAGTGCATGCATGAGGTAGGGAACTGGATGTCAGGAAATTGTCTTAAACTAAATACAGGGAAAACAGAGGTACTCTTGTCTGGGAAAGACAGTTCCTTCTGGACACCCAGGTGGTGGCTGGTAGAAATGGGGGATGTTCCTGCAACGGCCTCAAAGGTTAAAAAGCTAGGAGTATTCTTCGATGATAAGCTTACTTTTGAAGGGCATATCAACTCTTTTACCTCCTCTTGCTTTTTAACATTAAAGATCCTCCTGTAAGTCCTACCTTTCATCCCTCTGGAGCTTCGGAAAGCCGTCATCTCTGCCGTAGCCCTATCGAAATTAGATTATTGTAATGCCCTGTTCCTAAACATTCGGATCAAAAGCCTCAATAAGCTTTAGGTTCTGCAGAATGCAGCTGCTCGCCTGCTCTTGCCTATTCCGAAGTTTCAATCTGTTTCTCATCTCTTACCACGACTGCATTGGCTCCCCATGAAAAAACAAATTCATTTTAAATCTCTCCGTAATGCCTTTAAGGCTCAACAGGGTCAGGGCCCTGACTTTTTTAAGAATACATTTCGTAGATATGTCCCTCCTCAGCAACTTAGATCTTCTTCGGCCCTAAATCTTATTATTCTGAAGAATAAAATGGCCAGTTGGGGCGGAAGAAGTTTTATAGTTGGTACCGCCAGGATATGGAATGCTCTTCCCATCTCTCTTAAAATCAAAACTGATCTTCTGTCATTTCGGAAATCGTTGAAAACTTGGTTGTTCAACAACTAAAAGCTCTGTTACTGCTTCTACTTCCTAGTCCAGATTCTTAAGGCGCCTAGACACCTTCGGGTAGTAGTGCACGGTATAAATTTTCATTTCATTTCATTTCATGATTATTGAGAGTGGCTTAGTGCCTGTGCTGCATCTGCCACACAGAATTGCCTTATTCCAGGCTTAACAAGTTAAATATTATGAGCCCGCACTGCCTAAAAAAGGAGGTCTTGACATTCGTAGAGCACAGAGTCAGTCTGTGGTCGCTCCAGCCACATGATACCAGCCAGAAGGACCCCAAATTGGAATCCCATTAAAGAAAGAAAGAAACTCATCTCAAGACTCATTCACAAGACCCTCCACGGTATCGCTCGAAAATATCTCGCCAATGCCCATGTGGTTCACCAGGTCTCCATGCCGGCCACAATTTCTGTCTTTGTCCATCATGTTTTATCAGTGTACGGCATTTACACAGCACTGTGAATACCATGTGCAAGGCCTAAAGGGCTTTCTGAGTGGTCTAATAGCATTATTTACATTGCATTTTGTACCCTAACGCGTTTGTTAAGTGCCCCAATTTGTAACAGGTTTCTGGGCACCTTTTGGGTTCATGGTTGAAATGGTGTTGCTTGTAGTTTGGCCTGTGTGGGAAAAGTTGGGGGAGGTACGTCATTTTTAACAACATCATCAGGCTCTGTGCACAAGCATGTGGTGTGACAGAGAGAGTGAAAAAGACAATATCGTGCACACAGGTATATATCATTTTTAGGGCATTTGGGGGCCAGGTAGCAGCATCAAACCCCCAACCCATTAGAGGTTCTGATAATCCACCAAGGCAGTGATCATCCAGGAGAAACAGAGAGCCCACCCATTAGAGGCACAAAAAAATCCTTCAATGGGTCCTTAAATTGAGTTCAGCCAAGAACATTAAAGGGCCCATTCATACTACTAAGGCATTAAGTGAGTATTATGAGTAAGGATCCCTGTTTTCCGTTTTTACTGATTTTTACAGATAAATACAGACAGAAACCCTTTATTTTCTTGTCTGTATTTATTTTTAAATGTGGATAAAAACGGAAATTGGGTTGCTTTTTGAGGAATTCTAAATGCTGTCTGCCATGACTGCCAGGCCAATAGCTGTGTGGATTGATAGGTAAGGGGGCAAAAAAAGAAAGGAATTTTAGTAAAAAGGCTTTAACAGCAGTAGATATGCACAAGGTTGATACTGAAATTTACATATTTTCTTACAAGTCCATTAATTTATCTTCTGCGGGTCTTTACAGCATGGAAACCTAGTAGGCTTTCAAGCATGAGTGCATATTCACAGGTTAAATAAATGTGGAAATATACTAATTTCTGCTTCTTTTTTCCACAAAATATAAAATAAATATGGATAAATACAGATAAAATTTGCAAACAATAAATATGGATAAATACATACAAAATGTCAAAAAAAAAAAAACATAAAACCGGGAGCCCTAATTATGAGGTGCCCACCATTAGAGGTGTTTCTCACTTCCAGCGGAGCTTTATGTAGAGTCCAGTCAGCGACAGAGGACCAACCCACTAGGAACGCTCCAGAAGTGAGTGGAGCAAGGGGTGAAGGCAGAGGTTTGGGCTCCGGATCCTTTCCAGGCCAAAGCACTGAAGATGCCAGAGAAAGGCGCCTATAGAATAGTGAGGAATCCAGTCAGATAGGGCGCCACTTAGGGCAGACGGGTGGGCCAGACGCAGCAACGACAGGGACAGTTGCAACCATGTTCTGGCCCTGCACGTATAGGCAATGGTGCAAGGGGGAAAGGTAGGCCTGCAGTAAAGCCAACTGAGAAACCCATCGAAAGGAAGGATAAAAGGAAAACATACACAAAGACATAGACTAGAAGAACCTAATCTCGCTAATGAGGAATAAAGAGAAGCAAAAAGAGAGGCAATGCAACACAGAATTGGTAATCCCCTAACAGCAGCACAGCTACCAGAACACGACCTCCCGGTGCTTCAACATCAGTGCTGGTCAAGAGATGGGTAGATGGAGGCAAGAGGTTTGGGATTTGTGCTTTGCTGTCTATGGATTAGAAGGGAATAGATGCTTCGCTGCCCCACTAAAGAAGACACAAATGGTGTGTAGCACAAGCAGATGATGGACTAGGGTGGGTGAGCGATCTAGATGGTGGTGGTGGAAAGTAACGTCTGACATGGCAGGAGATGGGCAAACAATGTCAAGGATGCCTGTTACTTATTAGGCCTAAAAGCACTCAGCTCGTGTGCACAAATCCTTGAACTGATGGTTTATATATGTATTAAATCAATTAATCAAAAGAGACTTTGGGACTGATTTATAGTGCACTGGGCGGGGTGCCCTGGCCTCCTGGTTGATGGCCTGCTCCCTCTGTTTAGAGTGGTCGAACCACCATGTTTTTGCCGGCTGAGCTTCCACTGACTCCCTGGTGGAGACCTCACACCGACGGCACTGACTGAGCTAGTTCTGATCATTGGCAAAGTCCACCTTTGGGCCTGTAATCATTAGCTTTAGTACAAGCACAGGGATTGCAATCCAGAGCCCGACAGCAGGTACTGTTCCTGTAAGTATGAGGCCCTAGCAGCTATTGTGTCTGTAATCATTAGCAGCAGAGCAGGTACTGTGCCTGTCATCATTCGCCCCAGAGCAGGCACTGTGCCTGTCATTATTCACCCCAGAGCAGACACTGTGCCTGTCATCATTCGCCCCAGAGCAGGCACTGTGCCTGTCATCATTCGCCCCAGAGCAGGCACTGTGCCTGTAATCCTCAGCTGCAGATACTGCACATGCGAGCAGTACCCCTTGAACGGTTCCGTACCAGTGATAAATAGCACCAAAGTAGACACTTAGCTGTAATACTTCTCTGAAGCCGGTGTCACATCTGTAATACTTAGCTCTAGAGAAGGTACAGTACTTGTTACTATTAGTGCACATCAAGTATTGTGTTTGTAATCAGTAGCTCAGGAGCAGGTACTGTACTTGTCACTCTTAGTGCACATCAAGTATTGTGTCTGTCATCTGTAACTCTGGAGCAGGTGTTGTACCGGTCACTGTTAGTGCACATCAAGTATTGTGTCTGTCATCTGTAACTCTGGAGCAGGTGTTGTACCGGTCACTGTTAGTGCACATCAAGTATTGTGTCTGTCATCAGTAACCCTGGAGTAGGTGTTGTACCGGTCACTGTTAGTGCACATTAAGTATTGTGTTTGTAATCAGTAGCTCAGGAGCAGGTACTGTACTTGTCACTCTTAGTGCACATCAAGTATTGTGTCTGTCATCAGTAACCCTGGAGTAGGTGTTGTACCGGTCACTGTTAGTGCACATTAAGTATTGTGTTTGTAATCAGTAGCTCAGGAGCAGGTACTGTACTTGTCACTATTAGTGCACATTGAGTATTGTGTTTGCATTCATTAGCTCTGGAGCTGGTGCTGTACTTGTCACTATTAGTGCACATCAAGTAATGTGTCTGTAATCAGCAGCTCTGGGGCAAGTGCTGTACTTGTTACTATTAGTGCACATCAAGTATTGTGTCTGTAATCAGTAACTCTGGAGCAGGGGTTGTACCGGTCATTGTTAGTGCACATCAAGTAATGTGTCTGTAATCAGCAGCTCTGGAGCAGGTGCTGTACTTGTTACTATTAGTGCACATCACGTATTGTGTCTGTAATCATTAGCTCTAGGCAATGCTTAATTTGAGCCAGTGGTTTCCATTGCTAGACACTGGCACGCAATTGCCGAAACCTGACCTTATAACAGCTGCCACACGGTGGCACTGTTTGTGTAATTTAGAGATGAGGAGACAAACAGTTGTTTCTTAATTCAATATACATTAAAAACAACTAATTCCTGCCACACAAGCCATTCTTAAAGCTTTAGCGGCCTTGAACAATCTGAATTGTCAACGTGTAGCAGTGTGATGGTTACCAGTTGTGTAAGTACAGTGGCAATGTGTGGTGCCAACTGCAATGGCCTCCTGGCGAGGGCCCTGGCATTCATTTTTTTTTTACAAATTAAGCACTGGCTTTGTGGCAGGTGCTGTGACTAATTATGTTGAGAGCAGGTAGTATGTCTTCAATCAATCAATCAGGGGTTTGTTAAAGCGCGACTACTCACCTGTAAGGGTCTCAAGGGTGGGGGGGTGCAGGTTCCATTCCATCAAGGAGGGGGTCTGTCGAAGAGCCAGGTTTTGAGGTTTCTTGCAAAGATGGGGAGCGATGTTGTCTGTCTGAGGTGGAGCGGAAGGACGTTCCATGCTTTGGCCGCGAGGAAAGAGAAGGAGCGGCCTCCCGATCTGGTCTTTCTGGTGCGGGGGACCACGGCATAGGAGAGCTGGGATGATCGTAGGGTCCTTTGGGGTGCGTGGAATTTGAGTCGGCTGTTCAGGTATGCTGTTCCGGTGCCGTGGAGGGCCTTGTGTGCGTGGGTGAGCATCTTGAAGGTGATTCTCGCCTCGACGGGGAGCCAGTGGAGTGTGCGCAGGTGCAGGGAGATGTGGCAGTGTTTTGGCAGGTTGAGGACCAGTCTTGCGGCGGCGTTCTGGATGTTCTGTAGCTTGCGGTGAGGTTTTTGTTTATTCCGGCGTAGAGTGCGTTGCCGTAGTCAAGTTTGCTGGTGACCAGGGCGTGAGTGACGGTCTTTCGGTGTTCGAGGGGGATCCATTTGAAGGTCTTACGAAGGAGGCGAAGGGTGTGGAAGCAGGAAGATGAGACAGAGTTGATCTGGTGGTCCATTTTGAGCTCGGAGTCCAGGTCTTCACCATCCTGATCCATGATGCCACGGAACATTGCGCTCTCACACTTGTTATTTATTACAATACAACCGCATCCTATCGCCCACAGCACAAATCTGTTCTCCAGCCTCTCTGGTGAATTTCAAATCAACAGACTGCATCTGGATCACCTAACCAACAAAGTCAAGTTATTTCTCTCCCTCACATAAACATCTGCTCCCACAACCACCTCTGAGCCTTCATAACACACACCCCTCCCCCAGCTCCCATGATGATTATCCTGCACAGGATAACCCCACAAACTCAGCACAACAGTCTTCCAGCTTAGCACCACACTCTCAAAATACAGACTAGGCATCAAATCACAATCCCACCATCTTGAGGACTAGACGGCCAAAACAACCTCCAGTATACATCTGCACTAGAAATATCATGCTCTCCCACCAGTGAACCAATGACATCAGTGAGGGTCTCCTAAACTGTTGTTCTGCACTTCTAAAGCCACATTTGTACCTGGCCCCATCCTAGATTATGGCCTTGATGCTCTTGCTATGATCAAAACACGGTTCAATTCATCTTCTTCACCTTTATTTGATATCTTGGGCCTGGTTTAGACTTTGGTGGATGGGAATTTACTCCATCAGTGTGATGGAGTAAAGTACTCTGTTGCCCTGAGGAAGTACCTGCCCGCCAAATTTAGAGATGTCCACGGGCCCAGCGGACATCAACATGATGGACCTGTGCGTCAAACTTTCAATTTGTTTTTGATTTTCTAAAACAAAATCCCAAAGCAGGATTTTGCTTTTGATAAGCAAAAAACAACAATCCTCCCCCTTGCCACTGGAGTTTTCTCCCATGTGGGGTGGGTGATTTTACAGTTTTTACTTTCCCTTACTGACAGGCCGGGAGGGAGGGACAGTGAAACCTGGTCACGTGTTCGCCCACTCTAAATAGGGCAAACACATGGCCAAACCTTGCATGGCCCTTACTTCGTCTGCCCATCGGAGGTGTACCGTGGTGAAGACAGAGTAGGCTTCGCCATCTACGTACTGTAGTTCTGCCTGACTCTAAACGAAGCCGGAGGAACTTCGCTTTGGCGGAATGGGTACTCTCTTGCTTGCTGTTGCAACAGAGAACGCTTGTGTGGTATCTGGGTCGCTGGTGGTGATGTCATGTCTAGGGTGGCCTTGGAATTGCATGTATGTCATGGGGGATTGTTAATGTGGGGAGAGGAGCAGTTGGGAGCTGGGTGGGATCCTCTTCTTCTACTGGAATAAGGTTACTTCTGCTTTGATTCCTGCCTGGAGAGAATCTTACACCTTGCCACCAAAGTGTAAAGCATGTGTAAAGTGTAAAGCATGTGTAAAGTGTAAAGCATGTGTAAAGTGTAAAGTATGTGTAAAGTGTAAAGCAAGTGTAAAGTATGTAGAGAATACTACATTATTCACCTTGACAGAATGAAGTAGGGCACGGGGTCACACATCCATAAAGAGTCCCCCGAATTCAAGGTGTCTGGCTTCCTTAGCTCCTCCCTTATCCAGTGCCTCATGATTGAAAACAGAAGCCAATCACCCAAAGCCAGGTGAGAATGACCGGCCTCCAACGCCCATCCAGCAGGAAGAATATAATGAGTACAAAACGGACCAACTCACCCTTCCATGCGGGCGCATTTTCCTGAGAGACCCCAGCCTTAGTGGTCGGAGTGGGCGGGATCGGCAGGGCACGGCGTGCCCCTACTTCTTTAATTTCATAGAGTCCGTTCCCCCACTTTCATATTTTAAACATGCCTCCCGGACGGCAGAACTCGCCTAGGCCGATAGTTAAAGGCTCAGCTTTTGGGGAAGGGCAGAACGCGGGGCAGAGAAGGAAAAGGACTCTGTCTTTTCTTTCGTGCCCAGAGAAGACAAGGACCGCGTCCAGTTCTTCTGCCGCTGGCAGCTCCCCCCCCCCCCCTCTCTTTGTTCCCCCTCTTTCTGTCTCGCTCCTCCTCATTTAGTGAAAACCGAGACTTCAAGAAACAGGTGTTACCTTCTCTTTCCTCCTTTCGTTTATTTGCTCCCCTGTGAAATGGATCCAAAAAAGAAAAACACTTTTTCTGGGAACGTCGTCTTTTTCTGACATTTTTCAATTTCTAAGTGCAGCCTCGGGGTGGAGAGAAATAAAACATTCAAAATATGAAAAATAATTAACTTAAGCAAGACAGAGTGGTTGCAAGGTGGCCAGATTGATTTATTCACACCTAAACACATTAGTGCCACTTTACAGTGTTTGCCAGTGAAGCGCTACTTTTGTTTTCTCATCTCTCTTTGAACAACATTGTTTTCCCTGGGTGGGAAAGTGCACTATTCCTGGAGGTACTGAAATACCTGCGTGATGGGTGAATTGGAAAACAAAATGTGTACAGCGGCTTTGTGTTCACGAATGTGGTCTTTTTAAACCATCCTGCTTACGTTTTGTAAGGATATAAGCAATGGGCATTGAAACGGGTCCCTTCCGGGCCCTGTAGTCATGTCCTTAACTTTTCAGGTAAAAGCACTCACTAATTTCTGACTAATGAGTGTAAAAAGAAAAAAGGTAACCATGTTGTTCCTGCTTACATTTCACATGCTTTACTTTATCTTGCATTCCCTATGAATGTTTGCTTTTTCTAGGATGTTGTTAATAGGCAGCATATTGCTCTTGTCTAGTGCGTAATTTGAATTAAGTCACATCGAGGTGTTTATAGCGGGTCAGTGCAGTGCAATTTCTCTCAGTGGGGCAGTATGGTGTTCAGTGGGGGAGAGGATGTAGCACTATGGTCAGAGCTGCTGAATTTGGAACTGGGGAACCAGGTTCAGCCTTCATGACCTGTCCACCAGACCACTACCCCTGAGGGAGCACATTCCCATGCTAGACCTTAGAAGGCCCCGCAAGATCTTAAAAGCCCTGGTGTCTTAGCACCAGCAGGTGGACCCTAGCAGTGGCAAGTGTGGGTTAACCTTGAAGGCCTGTCTGCCAAAATTCATTCTGAAGTTCTCCTCCAGTCTTGCAGGCAGGCCTATGAAGCAGCACACCATAGAGTGACAGTGACTCTGTCACTGAGGTCACAGGACCCTTGAGCAGGGTGGCTCTAGGGCAGTGCGACTGCACCAGGCGCTGACCAGCTGCGGTCTGTGCAGGTAACAGCGATGGGGCAGAGGGTCCGGGTAATGGGGGATTTCGAGGGACGATGCGGAGGAAAAATTAAATAAATAATTAATTTCCCCTGGCATTGTCCCTCGAAATCCCTCCTTACCTGGCCCCACCGCTGTTACCTGCATGTACCGCGGCTGGCACTGACTTCAGGTGGGGGCGTTGTGTTTGCAAGTATAATATGGTTTTAAAAGCACTTGCTGCCTCCTTCCTGGCCTCCAACAATTTTCGGCAACAATAAAAATGTCATGATAACTCCAGTGATTAATGTTCTTAGTAGAGAGAGATGGTGTTTTGGCTAGTGGATGTTTTGACTCATGGAAAGGAAGCGCAGAGGGTTAATGTGCCTGCTGCTAAGAACATGTACCATGCAGATCACAAAGTGCACATAATGTAAATAAGTCAGTGGGTTACTGCTTTTGTCAGAGAGACCCTATTGTTACTTGCAGTCAATAAGTTAAAATCCTAACATAGAACAGTGAGCTCTTAACTGTCATGTAAGAGCTGCATGCAAACTGCAAGGTATAAATTAGAGCGTTATGGTTTTTTCACCAATCTTTGATTGTCCTAATGTTGCAAAAAAGGGTTAATTTGGGTAGAAATCAATTCTGATTATTAAAGAGAACCCCCAACCATGGTATTATGTTTTAAATTCTGAGTTTGTGTTTCTCCAAACCAATCACTATTAAACTATGCTGCCTACTAGTATGGTTGTCATGTGACTCCTACACCTTGTAGTCCTTTGTCTTATGTAACATTTCCTATACAGTGATTTACACACGTATGGTTGATTGTATCTGTGTAATATGTGTGATGTAAAGTGCTCTGACACCCTACACTGGTATTAGTGGTGCTGCACGTTTTCTGATACTTTATTATTTTGACATTTTTACACATGCTAACAGTCTCTGCAAAGATTTTTCCTTATTAGTACCAGTGGAACATACAACTGCAGCAGTGAGAAAGGTGACCAGTCACCCTTTGCAAAGGGCCCTCCACTTCACAGCAGCACAAGTCACATTTTTTAGTAACTTTTGATCCGTTTGAGCTACAAACAATTTATTAGTTAAAATTGTCCGATTATGCAGCAGATGATGTATTATCTGGCAAATATGGCAAAGCCATAATTATGTGGAAAACATTTGCAAACTAGGATATTTTGCCATTCATGTTTGAACTGCTCTTGTGGCAAAAAGGAGGAGAAGTGCTGATGACAGAAAGTCCATGGCTGGGAGACAGATGGCTTGTGATTCCACTTTTAAGGATATTTGGGACATTCTGTGATTGGAAACGTATCCCACTTGGTGAATGTATTTTAATGTCAATAACTCATATTAAACCTTAAATAAACATGTGTATCCATTGGTTAAATTAAATAACGTAATAAGCTGTAACCGGTTAGTGAAATGGGAAACAAATACTAAAAATTGGGATATTTTGCTCTTTCTGCTACACCTCTGACTCCGCCCACTGACTCAATCCAAGGGTTTTTCCCGCCCTCTGATTCTCCGCCCACAGTTCCCCTACTTTTTTTCCCCCACTTCGACCACTGCTCAGCCTGCACAGGGAGAATTAAAATGAAACACACTCACCTTCGCCAAATCCTTCATTAGAATAACCTGTTCCAACATTGCATCTCTTCTACTCACAAACCGGATTCCACTTGGGACCTGAACGTAGCCAATAAGGACCTATTTCAAGTCTCCACCATTGCAAGTGGACCAGTCAGATCACAGAGTCAAGGATCCCCCTTCTCTGCCCGGCTGCAGATCCTCAACTCCCTGAACCAAGGCTCTCTTCCATATTCCCTCAACATAGGGCATGTCTGTCCCCTGCTTAAAGAGCTGAACCCTGGCCCAGAAGTGTTTGAAAACTGACCCTTCCTTGGAAGATGTGTAGCCAGAGGCTACAATCCACTACAGGGATCTCTTTGGCGATTTCAGACCTAAAGTTGGCGTGAACCACAACACTGAAACCTCCTTCCTGAAAACTGTGGATGACTCTCTAAGTCTCTTTGATGAAGGAAATTCCTACCCCAAATACTCCTTGGCCTATCGCCACCCTTTGATACTGTGCATCAGAATACCCTTCCCAAAATCCCAAAAACGGAATGGGTGTGGAAGGAGCAGTACTAGGCTGGTTCAGAACCTATCTGTCTGACAGAATGAACTCTTCAAAATAGGAAATTCATCATCAGTATTTCCTGATCATAAGGTTGATCCCTCTCAATGTATAAACACTATATTCAATATACATTATTTAAATGCACTGAACATTTCAGAATGTGTGTATGATGGCAACAAAATAAAGAAATAGTTGATGCAAAGAAAAACAGGACATTTTGTCTCTAGCCCTATCAGCGTCCTGCATGGAGTACTTAAATAAATCAATAAATACTCTGAATTGCAGACCGCGGCTAATCACCCGTGAGGGTATTAAGGTGCTGTCCATGGGCACGGGGAGATTCCGTGATTTGCCCAGAATCACAGGATGTTTCAGACCTGGATCCCCAGCTCCAAAGTCGACAGTTCTGGCCATTACGCCACATCCTCTCCCTAAGAGCACCATCTTCAGTCTCTGTTTGGACCACCAGATGATGGGCTGACAAAACATGACATCTGTTTTTTGCAACATGCTGACGATGACCAACTGCGCAATAAAAATTGAATGCTACATCCGGCTCAAAACCATTCACCTTCTCTCTTACAGACATTAAAAATGGATGATAAACATGAAACTAAGGTGAAACTCCCAGAAGACTGCAATTCCCCTCTTTTCACCAAGCAAAGGATAGGAACATCTAGTCGAGCGGTCCCCTACACTCAAGGACACAGGCCTCACACCAAAAATGGTCACTTCAGCTTAATCCCATAGCTTCAATCTTGATAAATTACTCCACACTGATCTACTTGTGAAAGAGCTGGACCTAGGAATGCCAGATGCCATCTAAATGTTCTCTGTAGACTGAAGCCCTTCCTCCCAAAACAAGTCCTTTGAACTGCCCATCCAAGTCCTTGGCATTTTATGTCTGGACTACAGAAATTCAACATTCACCAAACTGCGTAAATCTCGCATAGATCACCTTAATTCAATCCTGCATTCAGCATCACGTCTGGTCCTCAATACAAAAGAATTTCAGCACATCACACCAGTCCTTTTTTGCTAGGTTGGCTTCCTATGGACCGTTGCCCTATGTTTAAAACTCGTGTGTCAAGCGCATGGCGGTTCACGTGAACTAATCGGAATGCTTATCTCAAAAACTTGAGTTTTCTGTCAGAAACAGAACTTGAAGACACCAAGCTCTGCTTAAGCTGGACACTTGCAGATCCAGAAAGTCTTCACCCTGAAATAGTCATTATCTGGAAATGTATCCATGATCTGGAATACTATCCAGCTACATATCTGACATGCCACATTCATCTCTGCACTTAAAAGGGAGATTAAACAGCACTTCCTAAAAGACCTCTCCTAATCTGCTCTCATCTATTGTAGCTGTGTGCAGTACAAAGAGAGCAATATGTTTCGGAAGACTTAAATTCTTGTTCTTATATCATATTTTTACCTGTTTGCTGTTATTTCTATGCCAATCTCTGTTAAGGGCTGTGCCACATGGAGTTCAGGGTCGTAAACCACAATACCAAGAACCTAACCTAATAAATGCCGAGCCTGTCCTCCACCCAACTAACAAGCACACACGACCACTATTTACAAAAAACGTACTACTTCCCCTTCACAAATCAATCCCTACCATTATATCCCTACTCCAAACTCTACTTAACCTGCATGAAATCAAGAGCACAAATCTATCACAACCAATGCATAAAAAACATTTTTTTTTTTTTACTAACTACTAATCTTGGGTTCCAGAGAAGCGTGCTACTCAACGAAAAAGCACTTCATTACCTCATCAGGGATCGTGAGTGCTATATAAATACATTTACAATTACAATTATTCCAGACTCCAGAGCAGGCAACACAAGTGTGTGCTATCATTATTATTAGAAATGGGGTCTAGCTGGCAGAGGTATGCACCCTGTCCAAGTAGGAACCCTCATTCTAGTCAGGGTAAGTAAGTTACACACCAAAGATAACCCCTGCTCTCCCCCCTCCCTCCCTCTTGGTAGCTTGGCACAGAGGAGTCAGGCTTATCTATAGAGGCAATGTGTAAAGTATTTGTACACATACACACAGTAATACAGTGAAAATACCACAAAAGTACTCCACACCAGTTTGGGAAAATAGCCAATATTTATCTGAGTAAAACAAGACCAAACCGACAAAAATCCAGCATACACAAGTCAAGATTAAGGGTGGGTGGCGAACTCCGTTCCGGCAGCCGAGTTTGCAGAGTTTTGCCAACTCCGCGCTCCGCTGGGAGTGCGAAGTTGGCAAAAAAACTCTGATTCCACCACTTGGCAGAGATGGCCCCTGCCACCCACCCCTAAGGTCAGACAAGCCCTGCCCCTGCCCGAGTCCTCCTTATCTGGATCTAGGCGTGGCGTTCTTCTCTGTGCCCGGGCTGTGCTCTCGGTGCAGGATTCTTCTTCCAGTCCTGCTGTGAAACTTACCTTCGCTGCAGGACTCGCAAGGACTGCGCATGCACGCACATGGAGAGTGGAGACCCGGAGAGTGGAGACCCGGTTAAGGTCTCCACTCTCCTTGTGCGCGCATTCGCAGTCCTTGCGAGTCCTGCAGCGAAGGGAAGTTCACAGCAGGACTGGAAGAAGATAGAAGAATCCTGCACTGAGGAGGCAGCATGGAGTCAAGAAGGATCAACAACAGAAGGGTGACGGGCCGCCGACAGAGCTAAGTTGGCTGAGGTGACCGTGTAGGGCGGAGCGGAATTCCACTGAGTTTCTAGGCAACTCAGCAGAATTCCGCATAGTGCCACTCCGCCAGCTCCGCCCACCCCTGGTCATGATATGAATTTTTCAATATTAAATAAAATTAAAGTAAGGAAATGGAAACTTTCTAAAGTGGCATTTTCAGACCTGCAATTTAAAAACAACTTCACTAAATGATGTATTTTTACATTGTGAGTCCAGAGACACCAAACACCAATTTTCTATCTGCTCCCAATGGGAAATTACACTTAAAAGATGTTTCAAGGCAATCCCCATGTTATTGTTAACCTGTGGGAGAGATAGGCCTTGCAGTAGTGAAAAACGTATTTAGCAGTTTTTCACTACCAGGACATGTAAAACTCAAAAGTACATGCCCTACCTTTTAAATACACTGCACTCTGCCCATGGGGCTGCCTTGAGCCTACTTTAGGGGTGACTTACATGTACTAAAGGAGAAGGTTTGGGCCAGGTCGAAATGGCAGTTTAAAACTACACACACAGGCTCTGCAGTGGCAGGCCTGAGACATATTTATAGGGTTACTCATGAGGGTGGTACAGTCAGTGCTGCAGACCCACTGATAGCATTTGGTTTACAGGCCCTGGGCACACATGGTGCACTGTACTAGGGACTTATTAGTAATCAAATATGCCAATCATGGCGAACTCAATTGCCCATACACATTTTAGGGAGTAAGCATATATATATATATTTTTTTTATTGAGTTTATAAGGCGTACAGCTACCCCAGAGGGTTTCCCGGCGCCAGCCTGAGAGGAACAAAGAAAGAAGAGAGAATTATTGGTTAAACAGCCAAGTTTTCAGACATTTGCGAAAATTGATGTAGACTGTTTCGTTACGGAGTGGCAAGGGAAGAGAGTTCCACAGGGAGGGGCCGAGGTAAGCAAAAGATTGGCCACCCATGCGCGACAGTCTGATTCTAGGAACCAAAAATTTCGCCTGAGTAGTGGAACGGAGAGAGCGTGATGGTTTGTAAGGTCGAACTAAGGTTTGTAGATATAGAGGGGCAGTGCCAGTTTTAATCTTGAACATATAGCTCAAGGCTTTGAATTTAATACGATTCTCTACCTTGAGCCAGTGAAGATCGCGCAGAAAGCCTGAAATAGAGGCCGCCCTGGGAACCTGATAGAGCAGTCTGGCGGCTGCATTCTGTACCACCTGCAATTTTTTTTGTCACATCTTTATTTACACCCAGGTACAAGATGTTCCCATAGTCCAGCCTAGAAGTGACAAGAGCCTGGACTACGGTTCTCTGGGTGGAGCAGGGCAGCATCCAAAGAATTTTTTTCAGCCACTTAAGAATGGTAAAGCAAGTCGAGGCCACCTTCACCACTTGTTGTTTCATTGAAAGCTGATCGTCCATGAGAAACCCAGGTTGCAGACTTGGTGAGAGGGCAAAGGTAGAGTGCCCATTTCCAAAGGCCAGTGTTGGGGACCCCAGAGATCTTTCTTTTTCCCTAAAATCAAGACCTCTGTTTTCTTTCCGTTGAGTTTGAGTAAATTTGCCTGCATCCAAGATGCAATATTCCTCAACCCAGACTGGAGAGCAGAAGACTCAGATTCCCTATCTGCAGAAAGAGAGAAAATTATCTGAGTGTCATCGGCGTAGGAGAAAAGGGACAGCCCTGAATCTTCGGCAATCGTCGCCAGAGGTCTAATGTAGACATTAAACAGTAAAGGGCTTAGCACAGAACCTTGGGGTACTCCATACGGGGATGAGTGGGTTTTGGAGCTGGCCGTGGAAGAGAAGACCTGAAACGTGCAGTTAGCCAGAAAGGAGTCAAGCCATTTGAGTGCCAGGCTGTTAATGCCCCAAAATTGCATAGCTTTCAATAACACGGTGTGTGACACCATGTCGAACGCGGCACTCAAGTCGAGTAAAATGAGGGCCACCGTGTCCCTAGTGTCCAAACAATGCCGCAACATTTCAGTGACTCCCAGAAGAGTCGTTTCAGTAGAGAAACCTGCTCTGAAGCCTGACTGAGAGGGGTGCAAGAATTTTTGAGTTTCGACAAAGTGGGACAACTGCGAGTAAATGTGTTTTTCCAAAATTTTGGAAAAGGCCGGAAGTAGTGAAATAGGCCGAAAATTGGAAAGCTGGGAGGGATCAGCATTAGCCTTTTTCAGAAGTGGAAGAACCATATCATGCTTCCACTCCGGCGGGACTATTGCTTCCTGTAAGGAGGCATTAAAGCTTCATAATTAACGTAAGAGAAGGCAGCTCCAGCTGCTTCAGCACGGAGAAGGGGAGTAGATCACAGGGAGAGACAGATTTAAGACTACCTAAGAGCTGCTTAAAAGAGTTCATATCCAGAAGAGACCAAGTTTCCAATTTGCTGGATGCAATACTCTTGCAGTTCACGAGCCCCGTGTTGCTGGTTGCTTGGAAAAGGGTACTAGCCTGCTGTGTGGTATTAACCGGCTTATCACCATGCAGTGCGGAATACATTTTTTCAACTTTACTTAGGAAAAAATTGGCAAGATCCTCGCATTGCGAATCGTTGAGGATAGGGGGAGTGGACTGGCTTTCTGACCCAGATAGCTCTTTGGCCACCTTAAACAAGGTCCTAGAGCAATTCTGTGCATTGGAAACAGTGGAAGAGACATATTCAGCACGAGCTGTTTTACAAAGGGAATGATAGTCTCTTTTGGCCTTTTTATAGGCATATTTGGTGTTAGACTCATAGTTCTTCCTCCATCGTGGTTCTAGAGCTTTACACTTCGTTTTTTCAATTTTTAGCTTCTCAGTGAACCAAGGGGCAGGGGGGGCGGTGGTTATTCACCTTCTTAGTGGAAAGCGGGAGGCAAACATCAATAGATTTTTTTATCCAATTTTGGATGGCCCCCGCGATCAGCAATAGCCATTTGTTTGATAACAGGTGCATTATATGCACTTTAGCCCTGATTAGCAGTGGTAAAGTGCCTAGAGTCCTAAAGCCAACAAAAAGAAGGTCAGAAAAATAGGCAGAGGAAGGCAAAAGCTTTGGGGATATCCCTGCAAAAAGGGCCAGGTCCAATAATTATGCTACAGCAGGTACAGTGTCTGTAATCATTAGCACAGTGCTGATCCTAGGCCTCAAACCTAGACACACACACACACAGCTGAGGTGTGTCTGTAATCACTTACTATGTAACAATCTCCTGTGCCCCAAAATCTATGCTACTTTTATTTCTACCTGTAAGACTTCAGCACTGTAGTATTTCCTAAAAAGTAGGAATACCTCTTCGTACACAGTGGTGTTTCTTTCATGTCTATGCCTTAGTTGTGCTGATCTTTCTTCTGTTTTAAGCCTGTGTCTTGTGTATGCCACTCTGCAATTGCAGATACGCTGACATCACTGTCCATTTCAGACGAATTTTGATTATTCTCAAAAGAAGGGAGATTGTCGTTACTTCAGGGAAACTCCTTCAAAGTGCACGAGACATTGAGTCAGGTAGGTGGAATGCAGGCCCAGACTGACCCTTCTGGGCATCAGGCATTTTACTAGTAGACTATTAAGGTGGCAGCTGGTTTTACTGCTGGCGGGGGCCTGTTTTGTTGCTGGGGGCTGGGCGAGTCGTGTTTCGTGTCTGCAGTTCTTCAGTGCTATAAAAATAATCTAAAACAAATTGGTTTAAAGGGTCCTCATTCAGACCACACTTGCTTCAAAACCATTTGTTTTTGCATGTGGTTGATTCTTGTGTCCTTCATGGTCACCACCAGCAACGTTGAATTTCAGGACTTAAGTAGACAGGGGGCAACGGGTGAGGGACCTGCTGTAGCTTCGCTCAGTATGTATATATGACAAAGACTCTTCAAAATCCAAAACCATGTTTCTCTATAATGCGACCGTTGCAACGCATTTCAGTTTAGTATATTAAATTACACCTTGGCATAGCTGCCAAGGTTTCAGATTGCTATGTGTGACATTTTCATAATTTCAGTGTACTTATGAGTGCCATTTCAACTACTATGAGTGACACTTTCTTGCGAGTTAAATCAAGCAATGAAGATGAGGGAAACATACAAATATCAGAAATTACACCCATTTAGTTTCAGTGACTGTGCCAGCAAAAGCAAATTTTCATAGCTTAACAGGTCAGTGCAACAGTAAGATCATGACTCACACTGAGTTCATCCTGGCCACAGAAGTATCTTTTAGATTTGGGTTTCATGCTTCTTGTTTAACATTGCCGCCTTTATGTAATTTGTGTAGGGCAGACTGCGCTCTCAATTAGATCGTAGTACAGGGCTAGCCTACTTGTTGACTGTCAGAGGGGCGCACAGACAGCCCGCTCTCTGTAGGCCTCATCGTCAGCAGCACTAGCGCTGCACATACCATTAACTACTATAAATCAATGTTATAGTAAAATAACACTCGCCCAATAAAGCACTGTTTGGACTGCATCCACTGTTCCTCATATGCTTGTTTGTTCCTTGACACAAATAAAATGTTTCTCAGTCTCTGGGTAACTGTAGTCTGTGTTGAAATATCAGTGCAACTCACTCAAAAGGCACTTTGACTTTAAATTCTTAAATCACCTGCAATGAAGAAGTCCGCGGGCAGAGCCGAATCGCAGCGGGAAAACAACAAAGGAATGCCTTTAATGCCCGGGAGCTACAGATATGCCTCACTATTATGCCTCTGCTTGCAGAGAGCCAACTCTTGCGGCAGTAGTCACAGAGCAACTGTATTTCCTCACCCGCTCTTTATTGCTTGTTTGTTTTTAGCCCCTTTATAAAATGCAAGGAAGTCACAGAAACACACTGACCCGCATACACGTGAGGGAAGAGAAGTGCAGTCAATCAATCAATCACAGAATTTGTAAAGCGCACTACTTACCCGTGAGGGTCTCAAGGCGCTAGGGAAAAAAGAAAAAAGGGGGTGGGGGGTGCTGCTACTGGTCGAACAACCAGGTCTTGAGTAGCCTCCTGAAGGTCAGCAGGTCTTGGGTCTGTCGTAGGCTTAGTGGAAGGGTGTTCCAGGTCTTGGCGGCGAGGTGGGAGAAGGATCTGCCGCCGGTGGTAGTTCTTCGAATGCGAGGGACGGTGGCGAGGGAGAGGTCGGCGGAGCGGAGTTGGCGGTTGGGGACGTAGAAGAGGAGTCGTCTGTTGAGGTAGGCTGGGCCGGTCTTGTGGAGTGCCTTGTGTGCGTGGATGAGGAGTTTGAAGGAGATTCTCCTGGCGACGGGGAGCCAGTGCAGGTTCCTCAGGTGGGGGGTGATGTGGCTGTGGCGTGGTACATCGAGGATCAGGCGTGCGGGGCGTTTTGTATGCGTTGCAGCCGCTTGATGAGCTTGGCCGGGGCTCCCGCGTAGAGGGCGTTCCCATAGTCAAGTCTGCTACTGACGAGGGCCTGGGTGACTGTTCTTCTTGTGTCTGTCGGGATCCACCTGTAGATCTTGCGAAGCATGCGGAGGGTGTTGAAGCAGGAGGATGAGACTGCGTTGACTTGCTTGTCCATGGAGAGCGTTGAGTCGAGGATGACTCCCAGGTTGCGTGCGTGGTCGGTGGGTGTCGGGGCTGCTCCCAGCGTCGTTGGCCACCAGGAGTCGTCCCAGGCTGAGGGGTTGGAGCCGAGGATGAGGACCTCTGTCTTCTCCGTGTTCAGTTTTAGTCGGCTGATCTTCATCCAATCGGCGACGGCCTTCATTCCTTCATGGAGGTTGGATTTGGCGGCGAGGGGGTCCTTGGTGAGGGAGAGGATCAGTTGAGTGTCGTCGGCGTAGGAGATTATGTTGAGGTCGTGTTGTCTGGCGATGCGTGCGAGCGGGTCATGTAGATGTTGAACAGTGTTGGGCTGAGGGACGATCCCTGGGGTACGCCGCAGATGATCTCGGAGGCTTCGGATCGGAATGGTGGGAGGCGGACTCTCTGGGTTCTGCCGGCGAGGAAGGAGGTGGCCCATTCCAGGGCCTTGTCTCGGATCCCTGCGTCGTGGAGGCGTGTGCGTAGAGTGCGGTGGCAGACAGTGTCGAAGGCGGCGGAGAGGTCCAGCAGGATGAGGGCTGCGGTCTCACCATTGTCCAGCAGGATCCTGATGTCGTCGGTGGCGGCGATGAGGGCAGTCTCAGTGCTGTGGTTGCTGCGGAACCCCGATTGGGATGGTTCCAGGATGCTGTTTTCTTCGAGGTATCGGGTTAGCTGTTTGTTGACGATCTTCTCGATGACCTTGGCTGGGAACGGAAGCAGGGAGATGGGCCGGAAGTTCTTGAGGTCTCTCGGGTCCGCCTTGGGTTTTTTGAGTAGGGCGTTGATCTCTGCGTGTTTCCAGCTCTCTGGGAAGGTCGCGGTCTCGAAGGAGAGATTGATGACGTTGCACAGGTGGGGTGCGATGGAGCTGCTGGCTTTGTTGAAGATGTGGTGCGGGAAAGGGTCTGACGGGGAGCCGGAGTGTATTGTGCTCATGGTCTTGATGGTGTCCTCGATGTTCACGCTGGCCCAGGCTGGCAGGGGGTCGTGGTCGATGGTGTGCGGCGGGTCTGGTGCATCGATCTTAGTTGGGGCTGTCTGGGTGTTGAAGCTGTCGTGGATGTCGGCGATCTTGCGGTGAACGAAGGTGGCGAGGGAATCGCACAGGGGTTGCGACGGCGGGATGTCGTTGGTGTTGGAGCTGGGGTTGGAGAGTTCCTTCACTATGTTGAAAAGCTCCTTGCTGTTGTGTGCGTTGTTGTCGAGGCGGTCTTTGAAGGAGATTCTCTTGGCGGACCTGATGAGGTGGTGGTGGTTACGGATGGCGTCTTTGTGGGCTGTGTGGCTGTCCGGTGTCTTATCACTGTGCCATTTCTTCTCTAGTTTCCGGCAGGTACGCTTGGAAGCTAGGAGTTCCGAGGTGAACCAGCTGGCTCTTTTGGTGGTGTCACTGTAGGTGAGCTTTTCAGCGGGGCGAGGGTGTTGGCACAGTCGTCCATCCATCGTCTGAGGTTGCAGGCAGCGTCGTCGGTGTTGGATGGGTCGGAGGGAGGGCTGAGAGCGAGGGTTGCCCGAGTTGGTCTTCGGTGACTTTGCTCCAGCAGCGGCGTGGGATCTGTTGGGTGCGGTGGTGTGTGGTGGGTTTCTGGAAGGTGAAATGGATGCAGCGGTGGTCGGTCCAGAGGAGTTCCGTGGTGTGGCTGAAGGAGACGTGGGAGCTTGAGGAGAAGATGGGGTCAAGCGTGTGGCCGGCGGAATGGGTCGGTGTTGTGACGAGCTGGCTCAGACCGAGGTTGGCGAGGCTGTCGATCAGGGTGGTGGAGTTGCTGTCGTTGTTGTTCTCCAGGTGAAAGTTCAGGTCCCCGAGGAGGATGTAGTCGGTAGAGGTCAGGGCGTGCGTGCTGATGAAGTCGGCGATGGAGTCGCTGAACTGGGGTCGGGGCCCAGGGGGTCTGTAGACAAGGGTGCCTCTAAGGGTGGTGTTGGGGTCCGTGTGGATCAGAATTTGTTTAAGTTGTTCACTCCTGTGACCACACACTGACACCGACTGCGTGGTCCGCTGAGAAGCTAACAAGCCATGCGCTGCTTTATTGAAGACCAGGCTCAATTGGGCCAGCGCATGAAGTGTATTTAATTTTTGTAAGACTAGAGGCATGCTCTGGGCAGCAGCACCAGCGCTGGCACTGCCTGAGAAGCTAATTTTTACACCCTGGCTGCCTAAATGCATCCTCGTTACCGGCACCTTGTGGGGGCATCCCAGCAACGCTATAATGCGTGACAAGAGCATTTTAGTGGTGATGCGGACATCAGCGCTAAAATGCGTTAGTCTAACCCCTGATGAGTGGTACTTAGCAGGGCTGCTTGGTATTAAGTGTCATTGTTAGAAGTGACCAATTGTTAGAAGTGATAGATTCTAATCATGAACATACAACATTCATGCCCCACCACCTCTGCCCTAAAGACAATGTTGTTGCCTATGATCACACAATTCGCCACTACATGGTTTTTTCTTTCTCTCTCCTGTTTTAGGACAAAACTTAAGGCTTTGTGGTCAATTCTCTGAGGTGATAAATCAGTGCACTGTGTTAGACACCTCCGGCCTATACAGGTCCAACAAGTATTGGTGGTGGCAGTGTATTGGGGTGGGTGGTATTTTAATGCAGAATCTAAAATGAAAACTAGAGCTCCCACCCGCGGCCAGTGCATTGAGAGCATGTACTCCAGGTATGTAAAGTGTTTATTGTCATCCATTCTTGAATGAATTATTCTCCCACTGCTCATCATCCAACTATTTATTCATTCATTGAGCCATGCAGCCATGTCTCCATTCTCTATACTGCCAATCAATGAAGGGACAAAGTTCTCTGTGATGGAAAATGTGTTGTAAAATGCACCTTATTTACAATTTTTTCAAACATTTCTGAGGGAGCCCTTTGATTGGTCGGGATTGCTCGCTATATGGGGTCGGCACTAAAACGTGCCAAGGCTTGCTTTATTTCCCAGTCCCGTGCTGGGGGCAGGGATGACCCCCAAGGAGGGCTGACACTCTGCAGTGAGAGTGAATTAAGAGGTACTCCTGATAGAGGAAAGAGGATGTGGCCTAACAGCCAGAGCAGCTGACTTTGAAGCTGGGGAATCGGGTTCGAATCTCGGTGTCGGCTCAACATTCAGTGATTCTGGGCAAATCACTTAATCTCCCCATGCCTAACAAAAAAAACAAAAAAATGAATGTGTCCTTGTGTAACATAACTGGTGCTCATGTAAAGCGCTCCAATACCTTCGGTCGAGTTCACGCTATACAAATCTGCAACAAAAAAAAAACTAAACAAAAAAAGAGGGGTTTTTGGCAAGTCTGTTCTAACAGACCTTGGAAGCAAAGGCTGATGTCACCTCCCCTCCCCCCAACCATAACGAAAACTCCAACCTGTGTTCGAGAAGTAAACCGACTCCGGAGGGCGGCGCCCCCAAAGAAGGAATTCTGCGAGGATTTCAAAGCTGCGACGTCATCTGTGAACATGTGTTTGCAAGAGTAAACTGTAGGGGAATTAGCCGAGGCACGTGGGACTTTCTTGCTTATGCAATACTCTGAAAAGAGAAAAGCGAATTGTTGACCCGTGTTCATTGCATTCTATAGCTGTATTCTGTATGCATGCACACATGTAATCCTCTGCAACCTCTCAGCTGTGAATTCCCCACTTCCAGACCGTACTCGCCGGGGGAATTTTGGTGTAAACGATGGGAAACCCCAGCTCCAGCCGGCCCGAGGGCTTCTAGCAGCAGACGAGGTGATTGAAGGCAGTTCTCGCGTCTTTACTTGGGGCTCCAGAGTGCCGCTCGTTAGTAGCAGCTGTGATCCTGAGCGCAATGGGGGCGGGGCCAGGAACGTGGCTAAAAATAACAGACTATTCTGTAACTAGCGTGCAGTGGTGTAAGGAAACTTGGGCGGGGGGGCACGCTCCGGACACAGTAAGGATCTTTCAGGCCAGGGGCCCGTGCCAGGGCCGGACTGGGAACAGAAACCGGCCCTGGCAAACTGCTCAGCCGCCACCCCCTGGGGTGAAGGGGAGTGCAGCCGAGCAGTTTGTGAGGGCCTGTTTCGGCCAATTTTGTTACAGGGGGCCGATATTGCCGACCTTCTGTAACAAAAACGGCCCCCAGGGGCCCAAAACCGGCCCCCACCCTAGCGGCCCACCGGGGAAACGCCCGGTGCCCGCTACGGCCAGTCCGGCCCTGGCCCGTGCAGTCCTGAAGGGAGTCCTCTGGAGCTGGGGGGATGGAGGGGTGGGGCACACCCGCACCGCGGGGGCTGCATGGGGCTATTGTTACGCTACTGCTAGCTTCTTGTCCTTTCACACCTTCTGGCAAATAGATATAAAACAGAATGCACACGCCTTAACAGTAGCGGCCCGTGGTGGGAGTGCTGCCGGGCGCTGACGGGCGGGGAGGGCAGGGCGGGGTGGTAGTAAACTACGGATTACGGCCGATTAGAGGTAACTAAACATATAAATAAATAAAACGAATTTCGTGCGCGCGCTGCATCGCATTTGGCGATGCAGCGCGCGCAACGAAATTCGTTTTATTTATTTATGTGTTTACTTACCTCTAATCGGCTGAAATCCGTAGTTTACTACCCCCCACCCTGCCTCTCCCCCGCCCCACGTCAGCACCCGGCAGCACTCCCACCACGGGCCGCTACTGGCCTTATATGAAAAATACATTCAAGAAAGCTCGGCTGGTTAATGCGATCACTGCAGATGTCTGTGTGTGAGCGATGGAGAATAGTGATGTGTATTTATAGTGCCACGAGGGCCCAGCCTGTGAATAAAAGCATTGTGAATAGTCAAGTCATTGCTTTCAAATTGTCTTCCACACACATGCCATACTCTACCAAGAAATGTGCAGAGATTTAGGAGCCGATTTACAAGAAACTGACACATCTGTAGAGATGCATCAGTTTCCCTGCGCCTCCATGCGAAACCCTTGCGCTACCATGGATGCGCCGTATTTACAATACTGTGCACCATGGCGCAAGGATTGACAGATACGTCAGAAATTCTGACGCATCTGTTGGCGCAAAAGTCACGCTTTTCTGGAGTCGTGTCGCAAGCACGACGCAACTCCAGCAATGCATGAGGAGGCCTATACTTATTGTGCTGCGTCACTCCTTAAACCTACTCCAAGCAGCCGTAAGGTTTTGACGCAGTGGCGTCCTAGAAGTGGCGCAGAGAAATCTTATAGATTTCACTGCGTCACTTCTACGAGGCTTTCCTGCCTGAGAACGCCCACCCTGCATACATTATACCTGACACAGGTATAATGTGGCACAGGGCTTTACAAGGTGGCGCATCTCCCTAGATGCGTCACGTTGTAAATGGGCCGCAACGTGGCACATTGTTTACGCCGCCCCTGCGTCACAAAAAGTGACGCAACGGTGGAGCAAAAGTGACGCAAGGGGCTCGTAAATCTGCCCCTTAGTGTTTAAGATAAAATAAGTGCTTTAAAATATATTTTTCGTTGTATGAAGATTAGACCTAGTGCAAATCTTTTTCGTATACGCTTCCCTTAGAAGGACGTGCTCCAGAACTGAACTGGTAACACCTTTACATTACCTCTTAAAATTAAAAAGAATTGAGAGCGTCTGGTTAAAAGAGAAGGGCCTATATCAGCTGTGTGTAATCAACATCCGTGGGCTTCCCCAGATGCAAGATAACACTGGTGACATCACTTACATCCTAAGTGACAGGTTTCAACAACCAAAGGCATTCCTGATGCCGTAAGAGGCAGCCCCCAGGTGTGAGCCAGCTGTGATATCTCTAACACCATAATACCAGATATTAACTCATAGCCAGTACAGAGACATCAATTAGACACTGTAAGAGACAGCCCCCAGGAGCATCCATTAGCTTATAAGCAACACAGTTAGACCAATTACACTTTAAGAGACAGCCCTCAATGCCTTTTGAGGTATAAATAGCATCTCTGATGATGATGCATTTGCTCTCTCCGGCATCTCACAAACTCTTCCTCCAAGAGCCAGGGAGATTTCGTGTGGTAAAGGCAGCCCATTATCATAGACCGTCCTCACTCCTAGCAGCCACCACGACACTCTCCCTGTTTCCCATCTCTGCTCCCGCAAAGTCAGGCTGTCGCAATGGCAGCTCTGCTGAGAAGCAGAGTCCTTCATCCTCTGTACGGCATGCCTGCACCCACTGCAAAGTCACAAAAGTGGGCAAAGTCAAAGAAAAAGAAAATAAGTCAACAAATGAGAATGTGAAAGGTTTCATGGGTGACCACCCCTCCCCCTGCACAGCAGCCTCCCTGAAAATGGTTGGCAATGCTTCCATGTCCTTACAGAGATGACTTCTGTTCCATTCATGAGATTCAGGTACGGTGCCCTAGAATTTTTTTTAATAAAAGTTTTAATATAGCCTTATAACCCACTGCTAAGGGCTATACCGCTTGTTAAAGGCTCTGAACCCAAGTTATAGGCCCGAGGGGAGACATCGTTTACATCGCATGCGATACATCGCATGCCATTACAACGCTGTCATTACAATGACCACGTTGTTACATCGCAAACCATTACAACACAAGTCGTTACAATGACTTGCTGTAGGGGGCAGAAGGTGTTCAATTTAAAATCCAACAGCTTCCCTACTGTTGACTGGAGTTGGAATTGTAAATTATACTATTCCAACATTCAGCACCCCCTACAGCAAGTCGTTGTAACGACTTGTGTTGTAATGGTATGCGATGTAACAACGCAGTCGTTGTAATGACCGCCTTGTAATGGCATGCGATGTATCGCATGCGTTGTAACGTCGCATATTCAGGCCCGAGCCATAGGCGAGGGACTATAATGAGGGAGAGGGCCTTTAACAATTGCTATAGCCTGAGGCAGAAGGGCTATAAGGCTGTTAGAATAATTCACCCACTAGGGGTAGAATGTTGTAAATTAAAAAGGAGGAAACATGAAGACAAACATTGTAATGTTGGAGCAGAAGGCTTATACCAGCCACTATAGGCCCGGAGCCACTCCATTGTCTTCAATTGAGCTCTCAACATTCTAATGTTCTAATTTTGAGGCGGATATATGCACTGGAAGGAATTTTGTACAATGAGCCATACATAGTAATTAATGCCCGGGCTCCAGCACCACAGCCAGGACTTGGAAAATGAGGAATACCCCCCACCCGACCTGTGAGTCCATGAACAGAGCCCTCCTGCTAGCACTGACCATCCTCTGCTTCAGCCTAGGTGAGGGGCCTGTATGGTGCCTAACTCGAGTAATGTATTTATTCATAGAGCGCACCTCCGGTGCACAATCACTTTATAGAACACACAATGTGCAAAATATAAAGGGCCTAAAACAACAAAGAACAGAGTGCACATTACAAAGCGCATAATGTGCACCAAATTGTCCCAGGGCGCTTGGAGATCAATATCGCTGTCTGAGTTCTCCGGTCCCATCATGCACCATCTCACCTTTTTTTAGTAAATCTCACCGGTTCATGATAGTTACCTATTATTTTTTATTACATGCCGTAATGATAATCGAAAAGTTAGATGTGTCTTTTCGTAGAAGAGAAATTGGTTTTGAAGCAGCAAGTTAAATACGTGTGCACCGTTTTGTTCATTTTAGCAAAAAGAGTCATTTCACTTTTCATGTATGTAAGTAACGTCAGGCTTTGGTGAAGGTGCATTTTTTCTACTTTAAAAAATATTTTGTCTGCAGGAATGAGGGTTATATCAGCTGCACTATGCAGTGCTAGGCTAAATATGTCATTCTGTGGAATGTTTACTTTTTAATTACTTTTCACGTGTACGCTGCTGATTGATGGAAGGAGTTGCGGGGTACCTTATTACTGCCTGCACCTCTTATGTTTAGGCCCGCGTTTACAGCCCCAATAATTAGCACACACACAGGAATGCAGTGTGAGAGTGAGACCACGCGCGGTCTACCCCCTTTTATTTAACCCCCCTGGCCACGCCTGGCCAGAGGATGTGGCGGGTGTACATCTGGGTGTGTTCTAGAAAGCAGGACCGCTAACCTGCTACATCCCTTTCCAACTCGGTCTTGAAGGTCAATGTTCATTTAACGTGACATGCAAAGTCCTTTAGCCTCTGGCTGGGTTGAGGGTTGGGTCGGAGGTTGTATCGTGGGTGTTGAATGCACCTGGGTGAATCACAGGTTGGAGAGCTGGACTGTGTGGCATCAGCTAGAATCCTATCGGCATTTGACGGCCCATGATCCGCAAGGCCTCCTTCCTCCTCGTTGTTCTCTCCACACCCTGGCCAGTCAGCTTCCTTTTCACCATCAGCTTGACTCAAGTGTTGGGACGAGACTTAATTTTTCTTAAACCAAGAGATGTTTCTGGCCATAGTCTCTTCCCCTTTCCTTGCAGTCACCATAGTTCCGTCGCTTCTCAGGGCTGTCCAGATCCATGGCTCAAAGGGCGTCCTAAACTTCCACCCGGGCTTGGGGTCCTTGATAATAACTTGGTTACCTGGTAGGAGAGACCTTGTCTATACTCCTCTGCTCTTGCTAGTGAGGACATTGCGCCGTTCGCTGAATGCTTGGGTTTCCAGTATGTTATGAGGTGGTGCTACCCATCCCGGGTATGTTGGAATGGTATCCCGGCGAGGTCCATTGAACATTAGGGTCCACGGGGCCTGCTGAGTCGTGCAGTGAGGCGTTCCACAGTACTCTGTGAGAAATGACAGAAGGTGATGCTCGGGGTTGGTTTATTCAGCCGTGGCAATACGGAGTGACTTATTTAAGGTGCTCATGAAGCTTTCGATCTCGCTGTTAGCTTGCGGCCATTGCGGAGTAATGCGGCAATGACGTATTCCGTAATGCTTGAGGAATTCTCCAAATTCTGCGCCTTGGAACGGCTGTCCGTTGTCACTCTTGATCTCTGTGGGTAGGCTGAAGATAGCGAGTGTCTTTTCAAGGAAGGGAGCGACAAGAGTGAACGCCGTTGAGCCTACTACCTCTACGATGGGGTACTTGGACTATGTATCCATCAGGACTAGAGTGACTCTCCCATTGAGGAAACTCCCGAAATCAAGACTCAGCTGGGACCACGGTACCATGCACGGCTCTTCGGTGATTACTGGTGCTGGCTTTTCCAGTGCACTTGTCATTTGGCTCACTGGGCACTAACGAACAACCTCTTCGACCATGTACTCTATTCCGGGGAACCACATCTTCTTTCTCATCCATGACTTCATCTTCATGGTGCCTTGTTGCCCCTCTCATGTGCCAACTGCGTCACATAGCATCTTAGGGCAGTCGGGATGACAACGCGAGACCCTCGCAAGAGGATTCCGTCCTGGGTTGTGCTGAATTCCTCTCACACCCTCCATCTCTTCGTCAGACTTTCTCTGTCCTCCTCGTTGGCATCTTGAAGGAAGTTCTGCCACGTGCCATTCTGGATGGCAGCCCTCATTCAGCTGATGTGTCTCCGGCAGTCTCTTTGATGTCCTCCAGGCTCAAAGCCCTAGGCATGCGGCGCTTGAAATCATGTTGTCATAGTCTTCCACTGTATCGTTACTGTTTCTGCCATCCTGAGTACTTGGGGGTACAGGGTGGCAAGAGAGAACATTGGCAGGGTTTTTAGATCCCAGTCTGTAGATCACCTTCATTTGGTAATGTTGTAGCTGGATGGCCCATCTCTCAATCCTTGGGGAGGATGGGGAGCTGACCCAAGAAACAGCAAGACGAGAGGCTGGTGGTCTGTGATGACCTTAAATGGTTAAGTACAGGTGAAAATGTCTGCACGCCCACTTGATTGCCAGGGCCTCTCGCTCAATTTGGGCGTAGCGCGCCTCAGTTGGCGTCAGAACCTTGCTAGCGAGTGCCAATGCCGCCCACTGACCTGGTTCTTGCTTCTGAGAATTCAATGGATGACTGGAAGAATAAGCACTTTTCTTCGTGTAGCATGACGCCATGTTCCCATAGGCGCCTCAAGGTTGCCCGCATATGTTTGTGATGCTCGACTGCTGTGGCAGAGTGGATGCGGATGTCATCACTGACATTCAGGACGCCTGGCGGTCCGGCTAGGGTTTTGCGTTTAGCATTCTGGAATACTTAGGCGGCTGACGATATGCCGAAGTTCAGGTGCTTGTACCGGCGCAGCCCCAGGTGTGTACTAAAGGTAGTAATGTAACTGCTTTCCTCGACTAGTAGCAGCTGGTTGTATCCGGCGTTTAAGTCCAGCTTCGAGATCCATCAGGAGCCCTTGATGTCTGCTACGATGTCATCCATAGTGGGTTTATGTTGCACTCCGCCTTGATGGCACGTTTCAGGAGCCGCATGTCGATGCATAAGCGTATTTTTCCTGGTTGCTTTGGTTTTTCAGCAATTTCCATGGGTTAGACCCAGGGGGTCGGCCCAGAGACTTTTTCTATCACGCCTTGCTCCTTGAACTTCTCAAGCTCTCGCTTCACTAGTGGCTAGAGATGGAACGGAATGCGGCAGTGACGAAGTGCCACGGGTGCAATTGATGGGTCAATGTGTAGTTTCACCGAATGGTACTTGAGGCACCCAAGCCCTCTGAACAGTTCGGGGAATTGATTTATTGACTTGATGCGATCTTACGCGGTTGGCAAAAGATACCAGGCCAAGATCTTCTGCAGTATGGCTACCCATAAGTGTGTCGGCTTCTTTGTTGATAACATGGAAGATCGTCATGACTTCTTGGTGGTTGGATTGCACTGGCATGGACATGCACCCATGGAGGGGCAAGGGCGATTGACTTCCGTATGCCAAGATCTTGGTATATGACGGTGCTAGCTGAGGTTTCGGTCGAAGACAGTTGTATTGTTGGACCCCCATCACGTTGACTGATGCTTCGGTGTCGATGATGGCCTTTACTTCACACCCAGCAACACGAACAACACACATGGGTTGTGGTCTCCGATGATGTCTTAGTTCCCTTGTGAATGAGATGAGGTATGTCTCTTCCTCCTATTCTTCGGGAGAAGAATCTTCCAGACGGTGATTTTGTCTTGACGGAGGCTTCGTGTCGTCTTCGTGTGTTAGGTTCGTCAGAGATAGCTTGCGCACCTCTCTTGCTGTCGGTCTGCTGTCCTTAGTGCCTTTATTCCTGAGCATTTTCCGGCAGACTGATGCAAAGTGGTTGCTGATCCCACAATTATAGCAAGTGCCACCTTGTGCGGGGCACTCGCTGATGGGGTGTTCTTCTTGGCACAGTATCCGCACTTCGGCCTTGTAGGCTGGAACCTTTGCCCTTTGGAGGTTTCGTTCTTGCCTTTTGTTCAGATGGCATCAGCCCGTTAGACCTTGCTGTTTGTGGCTATCTAGGGAGTTTGTGTGATGGCCAGATCCATCTCATTAGCTCGTGCTGCGGACAGATCGTGAGATCTTGCTTAAATTAATATATCGTCCAGACTGATATTTGGTTGCTCCAGTATTAAGCTGCACAGCGTCTTATTGCGGCACCCCTGAATTAGTTGTGCTCGAATTTCCTTGAGTTGGTCATCTTCGGTGCAGCTTGCACAGCCCGGCGTAGAACGCGTCAATTGATTCTCCCTCCTGCTGACGGGCTCGGCATAGTTTAAACCTATCAAAGTCCGGGTTCAGTTGTGGATCAAAGTGGGCATTGAGCGCTCTCAAGGCTGCGTCATAGTCTGTGGCTGGGCCGGTGTCGGGTAAGTGTTCGAACAATTTGCAAATTTCCTCTCCCGCATAGTGGAGGAGCAGAGATCTTTCGATGGCACCATCATTTTCCCACGTCACAATGAAATAGTTGTCCAGCCACCCAATCCATGTCCTCTGTTGAGGTGACGCGGTTGCCGGGCCTGCAAGTTCCCTGAAAGGTGGCAGTACCCCCGTGAGTGCATGTTGTGTGGGGGCCTGTCTCAGGGGTTGGGCTGCATTCACTTGGCCTGTCTTTAGAACTTGATGGATGGCCTGCAGGTAAATCCCTCATGTTTTAGGATGATGGGCGCTCTCTTGCTCGGTTGGCGGCATGTTCCAAGTTGTGCCCTGACTCAGAGGTATTGTTATGCCGCTTTATATTCTGGTTTCACGTTCACCTTTCATCAGCATGTGGGAGCCAATGCTTGTTTGCTGGATGCACTGCTTATGGAGGCCAATGCTTGTTGGCCAGCTCACTGTTTTCCTCCTAACGTGGGGCGGGGTAACGCGGGTGAACTGTGGACGACCGTTCTGTATGCGGGCCTCCACGTAGCCTGGAGCCAGCTGGGGAGCACATACTCTGCTGAGCGGCAGGTGAGGCTTGGCACGAGCCTCTACTTACTGTGGGTATTGCTGGTGGGAGCAGGGCCTTTACTGCGCGATCTTCCTGGGAGGCCCGCTGCTTCCTCGTCCTTGAGTGGTGCCAATACTTGGCTCGACCTCCACTTGGTGGAGTGGGAGGAGGAAAGTACGCCAATGGCTGGGGCACTCCGGTTTCCGCACTGGCTACAGGCGCGGCCTGGTTGCCCCGGCTCCTTGCGTAGTCAGGGCGGGGACCGCAGGATCGCAGAGGCTGACTCTTCACAAATGCCGGCCGTCGTTGTAGTATTCCACCCACTGCACGATGGTTTGAGGGTGCGCTGGAGCGCATCCCATCCTCGTCGCCAGTGTTGCGGTGTACCTTATTGCTGCTTGCACCTCTTATGTATAGGCCCCATGTTTACAATCCCAATAATTAGCACACACACACGGGAATGCAGTGTAAGAGTGAGAACACGAATGGTTTACCCCCTTTTATTTAACCCTTCTGGCCACGCCTGGCCAGAGGATGTGGTGGGTGTACATCCGGATGCGTTCTAGTAAGCAGGACCCCTAACCGGCTACAGAAGGGAGGTGATTAAAAGGCATACTCTGTTTTCATTCAAAGTTCGTTTTATGCTACTAAAAAATAGGCGAATTAACTGAGAGGAAATTACACAGAAGTAATGTGGAGGATTCCTGTTGTATAACTAACAAGAGAGTCACAGCTGAATCCGATTATATTGGTGAACACACCTTACTTCTCTGCCTTGCATTTTAAGCCATGTTTGTGTACTTGCTCAATTCTGCAAACAGCACTATTGAAAGTGAGTCCATTATTTCCAGCTGTAGAACCAGTTTATAGTTGTTCCCTTTTAATTGTCCTTCTTAGGTGAGCCCCTCTTCCCCAGACACAGCCTTTGTGTAAAGGATGCTCTCAAAGCAGGGAGCACAGCTGGCCCCAATGCAGGAGTAACCACAACAGAGGCACAAGGAGATGTGAAATCTCTTCACATCAACCTTCCTGACACAGCAACATAGTACAGACAAAAGATCAGGCCTGGCCAAGAAACTACCTCACCTTGAACTATAGAAACAACAACCCCACCCTCGCCCTTACCCTACCATCTACCAAAGGAGAGTGCTGAGGAAGAACTCATCTGCAGCCCCTTGCTAACAAAGTGCACATGAATATCTAAAGGTGGTCCTGTCTCCACCCCTCTCACTTCAGTGTCTGGATCACCACCTCCCACCCACAGGAATGAAGTCTCTTCTGCCCCCTCTTCTTGTGCCATGCTACACCAGGGCATCCAAATGGATCTGCTTTCATAATGTGAGCCAAACTTTGAGGGTGAACATCAAAAGACATCTGCTTCATCAGGTGCAGAATCTCCTTTCAATGTTTGCATTATTTACCCAATATATTTTCTGATGTTGTTACGATCACAAGGTTATTGCTTCTTTCAAGTACTGCGTACACCCCTTTGCCTATAAGCTGTTCTTGCTGAAATGGTGGTCTAGTGGTATTTGAGCAGTTTATCTGTATCTAGTGTCTGTCATAATAACTATTAGAGCACAGCGTCGCATGCAAATAATGTTTCTTTCCCTGGGTCACATCTTCAGATTGCATGCTATGTGAAAAGGCCTCCTTTATATCACTAAAACCAACCTTAACTTAGAACTTCTGATTGTCACCTCTCCTTTTTCCTTCAATGACATTTTCCTACTTCCCATCCTTGCACTCCTTGTTTCTCTGAACAAAGCCTACTTTGTCACATGTGTGTTTGCCTCTGCCTCTGTGTTTGAGTTTCTACAAACTGCCCGCACCTCTTTTTAAGGATCATAAAAAACGCTTTGTAAATAATACCCCTGCATCCCATCTAGCTAATTTATTATGTATTAAAATGTTAATCCCACCAACCATCTGCATGAACTCACATACCCCAACAAGTGATCACATCTAAGCCCTGTTAATTTTATCTGTGACAAAGAAACTTGGGTAAATGCATGGAATGGGTTCCATGAGAGCACAAGATTAATTCCAATAATCAATCATAACCAATAAACACTGGACTAACTACTAACATTGGGTTGCGCGACCAGCATGCTGCCCAGCGTGAAGGGCTTCAACCCCTCGTCAGGGGTAGTAGGTAATATTTAAACACAATTACAATAGTGACATCTCTAGCACTATAAGAGAAGGTCCATTCAGCATATAACCAGTGCAGGGACAACAAACTATAATATGTGTAGAGGGAGGTCTTTCCACGTTTTGGGTGCGGGGTAGGAGAAGTCAAGGCCTCCTGTTCTGCTTTTGCGGATGTGGGGGGGAGTGTGCGAGAGTGAGCGAGGCAGACCATAGCTGTCTGGTGGGTTGGTGAAAGTGGAGGGAGCAGTTGAGATAAGCTGGTCCAATGGTGTGCATTGCCTTGTATGCATGTGTCAATCAATCAATCAGGTTACTTGTAAAGTGCGACGACTCAACTGTAAGGGTCTCAAGGTGCTGAAGGGGGGGGCGACAGCTGGTCTGCCGGAGGCACTGTGGTTCAGTCGAAGAGCCAGGTCTTAAGGTCCTTCCTGAATTGAGGCAGTGATGGTGATTTCCTGAGGTGGAGAGGCAGGGTGTTCCAGGTCTTTGCTGCGTGAAGAGTTAGAATTGATAGGATTTGTGTATTAACAGTCAGTGGAGATCTCTGAGGTGAGGTGTGATGTGGGTGCGCCGTGATCCAGAACGAGTCTAGCAGCGCTATTACGGATGGTCTTGAAGACGATGGAGAAGGTGGTTGGGGATTCCGGCATAGAGTGCGCTGCCGTAGTCAAGTCTGCTGGTGACTAGGGCTTGAGTGATGGTACGTCTGGGAATCCATCTGAAGATTTTTGTTAGGAAGCTTAGCATAAGAAAGCAGGAAGAGTTGACTGTCCCTGTTTTTTCCCCCATAAACCCAACACCCATTCAATGATTAAAAATAATGAAATAAAATAAAAAAATAACACAAAATATTTACAAAATAATAAAACAAATGCAAAAAAGTTACAAACAACAAAAAGTAAGATATTAGTAACCTAAAACACACAATATCATAAAATATTACAAAACAATACCAAATTGACATTATATATTTAAAAAACGATTTTTTTGCCTGCAGTATTCTATACCACAATATTCTTGTCACCATAATATTGTTGGACAATATTTGTGTGAAGATATTTTTGAGATACTATTAACGTTATGCACCTCTCAAAATCTTGTTTTCTTTGTTTTTTTAATTGCTTTTGATTGACATATATTGATATACTCAACACATATCTATGTATCACAAGAGCCTTGTATAGAAACAGCTGGGCTTTCTCGATACTAGTATGAACATTGCATACTTTATCATTGTAACAAACTTTGTTAAACTTCAAACCTTAACATAATCTGAACCAGTTCAGCCTGCTCTCGCCTTTGTTTCTTCAGTCCAACACCCAGTAGCCTCCCCGTTGGGTTATGTTTATCAAGGGATTCTACAGTGCTAATGCATAGCCTCTTTAGATCTTGAAAATATACTGTCTCACTACCACCACAATCATTACCACAACTACCATTAACACAATCACTGCTACCATTATATCACCATTTATACCAGCCCATTACCATAACAGCCATTACTACTACCAACAATAGTACCAGCACCACCTTTAATCAACTTTACCTCCAACACCATCACTACTACTGCCATCACCAGCATTACTAACACCATCCTTACCGATACCTTTACCACCATGGTCACCACTGTCATTACCATTACCACCGATACCACCACAATGCAATGTTCTTATGTGTTTATGAGTGTGAGAGCACTGTGTGTCTAAAAGAGTTTGTATAAGAGAAAGGTTGATGTGAACGTATGTCTGAGAGACGATAGGTGTGCAAATAGTAATAAAACAAACATCAGCAAAGCTAATAGGTTTGCCTTTAATGTGGCATACTATTGAATTTTAGCATTGATATAGTGCTTCAAACCGCCCCAAATGCATTTTCGGATGGGTAGTATGCTACACCATGAAGCAGGAGGAATGCCTGCTTCACAGAGTGTAGTATTTGTGGTGAACCCCTGTAGGAAGTGTTTTGGTGTCATGCATGAGTGACCAGAGGGGTGCTCGGATTTTGTTTTGGAAGTGTAGTGCCTAGAAGGGAATAGTGTACAGGAGGTAGGTTGAGGGATAGACATGCAAATCATAATTGTAATTAGTGCTAAAACATATGGGCACCTACACAGTACCAACCTACTCAGAGGGGCAGCGGCAGAGGAGGGAAAGAGAGCGTACACAACAAGTATCACGGGAGTGGAGAGAAATTGGCACAGCGGCCAGAGCTGCTGACTCAAGAGGCGGCGTAACATCCTGTGATTCTGGGCAAATCCCTTGATTTCTCCTAGAGATACGTTGTGCTATATAAAGCTGCGGCAAAACGAAAAAGCTTTAAGGGGCAAAACTTTATGGAAAAAATAGTTCCACCAACGTGGATGTTAACAGCATTTCGGCGGCGGGAAACTGATAAGGGAAGCAGACGAGGAACAAGCATTGGTAAATGCAAGCAAATGTGCTTCAGCCAATAGAAATGGAGGAAAAGTAAGTGGCAAGCACAGGAACGAATGACAAGCCAGGAAAGAGAGGGGTGTGGTGTAATGCCCTTTTAAGTTTATATTAAAAACAATAGATTTCACAAGCACAGCACAAGTGCTGTGCAAGCGAAACCAAAAAAGGGGGTAATCAGAGAAGGCCTAGTAATTCATATAGTGATATGTGCAAGGCGGAGATGCTGTCAAATGAGTAACATAATTCCAAACTGGAAAGAATAGACGTTGGTTACACGGGTCGTAACGATGCACCTTTTTTTAAAGACTAGGACGCTGCCTGCTGTTGCGGAAATTTACTACAGCAGATCTAGTTTTTTAACTTTTTCTGCTCCTTTAAATCGTTTTTTGTCTGCAGGCAGTAAAGATTTGCACTTTTCACCTACCAAGAGGCCACTGAATGCACAGAATAACTAAGTTTTGTGTATTTAAATAAGTGCACTGCTGATGCACTGAGTTGCATGGTTTGTTCGGATTATTCGGAGGCGCTATCATGTTGAGAGAAGACGGGCTAAATAAGAAAGAAGCAAATCAGAATGAGGAACAATTTTGAGGATATTCATTTGTTATAAAAATTCAAGGAATGATTTATTCCCATGAATTGTGAAAAATAAATTCACAAGGCAGACAGGGACTTCTGGGCCCCAACCCTGGTGGCTGAGGTCGTTTGCCACTGTTGTCCAGGAGTCTGTCCTGCTATGTCTTTGTTAGCTGGTCCAGATACAGCCCCTTCGGCGCTTCCCTCTGATGGTAGCCAGGGCGAGCAGTCGGGGCTTCTCAAGGAGGCAGAATGAGGAGCCTGAGCTGAGAGCTCAACAGTCAGCTAACAGACACAATAAGGTATTGTCCAGCCCAGTGCTTATCTTTTGAGTATAGAGAAAGTAATCCAATCACACTGCATAATGTAGTAATACACATTGCCATAAAGGGAGTCAGATCAGTAGCGGCCCGTGGTGGGAGTGCTGCCGGGTGCTGACGTGGGGCGGGGGTAGTAAACTACGGATTACGGCCGATTAGAGGTAAGTAAACATATAAATAAATAAAACGAATTTCGTTGCGCGCGCTGCATCGCATTTGGCGATGCTCCCTGCCCCTCCCCGGCCCCACGTCAGCGCCCGGCAGCACTCCCACCACGGGCCGCTACTGAGTCAGATACATAGTTGTAATCCTGTTTGCGATCTTCAGTGAGGTGCTACAGCTATCTGTTACCCTCCCCAAGCTAACAGAATTTCCCAGCATCTGTTGAGTAACACGGAACAGGCCACGCATTAGGCACAGTCGGGTTCACTCCCAGTCCCCCCAGGATGCAGATGTGCACAACAGTGCAGTTCACCTTCACCACGTCAAGCTCCTGGGGCTGGTCTCTGCTTCCTCAGTCTTTCATTTTACTCACAGTTTGAGGCACGGCAGTTGCCTGCTTTCTGTCATTGCAGGGCTGGTGGTGTGAGACGGGCTTATTCAATGCTTCTGATCCTGTGGCAACAGGCTTGCACCTAGGGGATGTTATGTTAACAGGATTTATACAGCATACAGCTACTCAGAAAGTGTCCTGGCACTAGATCGGACAGCCTGCACCCACAATGATTGAATGGTACATGACGGATGGGAAAGATCAGTGCCGCGGCTCCTCTTCAGCTGTTGCGGCCACTCCAGCCTGGGTGCAGATGGGGCACTTGAATCGCAGATGCATTCTCCAGGCCAAAGCTATTGTTCTTGTGAATGTTGCCCATGCCACTGAAGATCTGCCTGAGGAGGCGAATGACGCCTGTCTCCATGAGGGCCTCATCATGGTCCGCCATGCACTGATGGAAGATCCCACCTGGCCCTACCTCATCCCACTGCGCCTGGATCAATGACCTAAGCCAGTGGTTCTCAACCTGTGATCCGGGGATCCCTGAGGGTCCGTGATGCATACTCAGAGAGTACGCTGAATGTTTATGAAATAAAATAATTTTAACTGATTAAGAAAGTTGATATAGGCGAAATGTAAAATATATTTTTTTTAAAAATGTTCTGTAAATGTGAAGGAATTTGAAAATGGAGACTAAAAATGAAGTTGATATCATCACATTAATTTGTGGGAGCAGTGCAGGTGCAGCAGACAGACTATAGAATGGATAATTAAGTTTAGAAAAGCTCCAACCTTCCCATTAAAATTAAAATATAGACTTTTTAAATATTTGTTTGTGAATTAAATAAATATCATCACTTCTTTTTGTTTGATGGTGCTTGTTTCTGTATTTTTGTGTATTGTTTTGCAGTTGAAATCATTGAAATTGCTTAGGCCAGGGTCCCCGGATTCCAACCATGACTCAGTGGGGGTCCCCGGGTTCCAATAATGATTCCTTGGAGGTCCCTGGATTCCATTAATGATGAAGTGGGGGTCCGCAGAAGTTAAGCGGTTGAGAACCAATGAGCTAAGCAACCTCAAAGACACTGCGGTCATGAAATTCAAATGCAATCTGCTCAGCTACAGCTGATTTGTAAAGGGTATAAGGGCGGAGGAGATGTGAGAGTTCAACAATCTGGGCCTCCTCTGATCTCATGGTTATGGAGGCTCCCACCGGACACAGCACCAAAGGAGCAATAGGTGGGGCTTTTTCAGACTTTATATCTTATTGAATGCATGAAAAACTTTCACTAGCTCCAAAAACGTGCCTCCTATGCCTGCAGTCTATCTCTCCTATACAAGGTGATTTTAGAAATGCTTGGTAATCACCAAAAAGTTAATGCTTTCTGCAGACGTATACTTAGCCAGGAAATCCAGAGCATGCATCTATGGGCACCAATAGATGTAGATATAGTCAAGACAGTCGAGCAACGTACTAAGCTTGGAGAGGCAGGATAAGGTCTGAAGTAAGAGACTTTCTTGAATTATCCAAAGTTTTAACCTGTTGACATTACTAATGGATCCACCATTGGTCTCATCAGAGCTATCTTTAATTCAGCAACTGCTGCCTGTTGTATGTTGACGGTTATCTAGATTTTCTGAAGACAGAAATGTGCCTCCAATAGAATTCAGGTTGCAATAAAGTCACTGTCACTGGTTTGCATCTAACACATTTTATTCAACTTTCAGCAAACTTCCTGTCTAATACATTGCTCTTCTACAGCTGAGAGAGGTAGATCTACGCACTCGGAATCTGGAACAACATCCCCGTATCCATCAGGACCACCCAACGCTTCGCCAGTGTGGGAAAGAGCTGAAGACGCACCTCTTTAAAGAACACTACTTCATATTGCATTAACTATCCTCAACCCAGCTACGTCTCCTATCACTCATTGACTTTATGCTTGTCTTTGACCATGTACAGCCCTCCGCTGCCTTTTGGCTGTGTTTTACTACATAAATACATGCACAGAAATGATGTTCACACACCTGCATCGTTGCCTGTCCTGGTGTGTAATGAGCCCTTCGTCCCCACCATTTCCTGCCTTCCCTATGTACAGGTCATGGTGTCCAATGTCCATCTCTCCAGTGCTTCTCCCCAGGGCCCTAGCATCCCTGTATCTGCTTCTCAGCGCTACACATCCTGGAAAGAGATATTCAATATACCATAAATAGGAATATGATGGCAAAAAAAGTGTCTCTTTGTCCCTGTATTTTTGGGTCCTGTTCTTGGAGTAAATAATGTTGAGGGCCGTATCAGGCCTTTAGGGTGGGATGTGCAAACAGGAAGGGAACTATTGTGAATACACTGAGACTACACTAAATCATGTAATGTTGGACTATCCGTTGCATGCCGAAGACTGCAATCAGATTTGGAATAAAGATTAACTTCCTTCAATTGCCACTGACTATGGAGATGGGTTTACTAACTGATGGGCTTCTTATGACCACTGCTTGATTATGACCAGACTGATGTTTGGGATTTTAGGGGCTTCTGCAGGTCAGTATCCTGATAATTCCTACGACAACTAGATTGTCAGGTGAACTGCCAACCATATATTTAATATAGTAAGTAATAACTAATAAATAAACGTACAAGAAAAATAAAAGTGGGCGGGTAGCAGGCTTGCGCTCTGTTTAGACAGCACTCGTGTTTGGGCTGTAAGACAACATTGAGTAATGGTTGAGAAGAGAACCGTCATGTGATAAGATGCTGATGACATATCCGTTCAATCCTTCGCTCTCTCTTCTCTGATTTTCTGACCCACTTACAACCCAGGAAGAAGGTGTGTCCCACGCCCTTCTGTTCAAGTGTGAGGGTATGTGCAGGGTGACAAATGTAGTAGGTCTTGCCACTCACACCATGGACCCGATTTCTGAAGGTAAATGTACAGGTGTAAATTTACTCATGTGTAAATGTGCTCTTGAACATAAGTGTAAATCTGCACTTTTTGCTATGGACACAATAACGCAGTGTCCAGCCCAGTGCTAAACTTTTGAGTGAAAAGAAAGTATTTCAATAACACTGCGTAACGTAATACTTTACAATGCCATCAAGGGAGTCAGACGCATGGTTGTAATCCTGGTTGTGATCTTCAGTGAGGTGCTACAACTATCTGTTACCCTGCCCAAGCTAACAGAGTTTCCCAGCATCTCCCAGCATCTGTTGAGTAACACAGAACAGCCACTATTAAGCACAGTCGGGTTCACTCCCAGTCCCCCCAGGATGCAGATGTGCACAACAGTGCAGTTCACCTTCACCACTTCAAGCTCCTGTGGCTGGTCTCTGCTTCCTAATCCTTTCATTTCACTCACAGTTTTAGGCACTGCAATTACCTGCTTTCTGTCATTGCAGGGATGGTGGTGTGAGATGGGCGTATTCAGTGGCCCCCTATCCTGGCAATCAATCAATGAATCAATCACTTATAAAGCGCTTCTTTTCACCCAAGAGGGTATTCAGGTGCTATGCTGAGGTGTCAGTCCAAAAGCCAGGTTTTGAGACCCTTCCTGAAGTGGTTCAGCGAGGGTGAGGTGCGGAGGCAGAGGGGAAGTGTGTTACAGTTCTTGGCAGCAAGATGGGAGAAGGAGCGTCCTCGAGTATGGCAGCATCGGATGTGTGGTATATGTGCGAGGGCGAGATGAGTGTATCAGAGGTTCCTGGGAGGTAGGTGGAAGTTCAGGTGGTGATTTGAGTAAGTGGGTCCTTGGTCGTGGAGAGCTTTGTAGGCTTGGTTGAGGACTTGAATTGGCATCTTTACTGGCTGGGGAGCCAGTGGAGATCTTTCAGGTGCTGGGTGATGTGGGTTCTCTTTGGCCGGTTGAGGATGAGTCTGACTGCTGCATTCTGGATTGTCTGGAGTCTCCTCAAGATTTTGGTGGTTATGCCTGCATAGAGTGCATTGCCGTAGTCCAGTCTGCTGGTGATGGGTGCCTGAGTCACGGTTTTCCTGGTGTTGATGGGGAGCCACTTGAAGACTTTGCGGAGCATGCGGAGAGGGTGGAAGCAGGCTGAGGAGACAGAGTTGACCTGGCATTTCATGGAGAGTTCGCTGTCCAGGATGATGCCGAGGTTGCGGGCGTGGTCTTTTGGAATGGGGGTGGGACCAAATTCCCTATGGCCATCAGGAGTTGTTCAAGAGGGAGGTGTGTCTGCCAAAGATCAGTACTTCAGTTTTCTCCATGTTGAGCTCCAGCAGTTGTTTTTCATCCAGGCTGAGATGTTCTTCATACCGTTGTGTAAGTTGATCTTTGTGGTGGTGGGGTCCGCTGAGAGTGAGAGGATGAGCTGGTTGTTGTTGGCGTAGGATACTATGTTGATGTCATAAGCTCTGACGATGTCCGCGAGTGGTGTCATGTAGATGTTGAAGAGGGCTGGACTGAGGAAAGAGCCTTGGGGGATGCCGCAGATGGTGTGCTTGGGTTGAGTGGTGAAAGGAGGGAAAAGTATTCTTTGGGTGCACCCCACAAGAAACGAGGCCATAGATTTGAGCGCGTCGTCTATGATTTCGATCTGTCGTAGTTGAGTGATGAGTGTGTGTGGGAGACGGTGTCAAAGGCTGTGGAGAGGTCGAGCAGGATCAGCGCAGCTGATTCTCCTCTGTCCAGTAGGGAGCGGATGTTGTCTCTTGTGGCGATTAGTGCTGTCTCGGTGCTATGGTTGGCTCTGAATCCTGATTGAGAAGGGTCCAGAAGATTATTTCTCTCCAGGTGTTCAGTGAATTGGAGGTTGATGGCCTTCTCCAGGACTTTGGCGGGAAACAAGAGTAGAGAGATGGGACAGTAATTCTGGAGTTTGCTGGGGTCTGCCGATGGTTTCTTAAGGAGGGGTCGGACCTCTGCGTGTTTCCAGTTGTCGGGAAAGGTGGCAATGGTGATGGAGGTGTTGAGGATGGTGGTGAGCTACTGGCTGATCTACTGGCTGATCTCATCTCTTCTGAGATTGAAAAGTCGGTGGGGACAGAGGTTGGTGGGTGCTCCAGAGTGGATGGAGCTCATTAGGGTATCTGTGTTTTGTGTACTGAGCTGGTCCCATGCGGCGAGTGGGTGGTCAGCGGCAGTGGTCGATGGAATGCTGAGTAGGCGTAGGAAGCTGGCTCTGTATTTGATATTGCCACTAGGTGGTAATATCATGCACAGAGTCCAGGGGTTCCCCAAAAGTGTACAGGGCTCAATGTAAAACCCAAAGTGCTCTATTTGTGGTAGTGTGGTCGAGCAGCCTTAGGCCTAACACAGAGGATTGTAAGACATTTATTGCACAACAGTGATCAATAATGGAGACACGACTCAAGAAGGAGATCCAGACCAATTTAAGAAAATCATACTTTATTCATATTTTATTTTAAGACCAAGGTCTTCGAATTACGGTAAGTACGGTTCTCATAAAAAAAATACTTTTCAAGTTTCGGAAGTTTGACAGTGCAAATGTCAGAGCAGTTCAATTTTAACCTGTGGAGGAAAACAATTGTGCGGTGTAACAGGTACATATACCACTTACTTTTCCAGGTCCAGTATTCAGATGTCTCAGGCCAACACTGTGAGCAATGTCGATCATGGGGGACTGGGGCACCCAAAAGGTGTTAGGTTCTGTATCTACACCAAGGCGGTGGATACAGGCAATGGTATTTACCCTCGTGGTCCATGGAGGGCAAAGAATCGGGGTGATATTCATCAGTCTGCCAGAACAGTTACCATTGCGGTCTCTGGCAGCAGGCTGCTGTGGGTTGGCTCTCTTTCTCCATACCATACGCTTCGTATGTTACTCGGTACAACTTTGAGATTGTACTTTGAAGCCTTGAAAAAGTCACTTCAGTGATGAAACACGTGTCGGCTGTCATCAAACACTGGCTGTTGTCTGTCATCGAACACTGCTGCTTCAAATTGGACTCAGAAATTTCACCATTACATTGTATAGTTCTTGTACTTTTTTCTTTTCTTGTAAAATTGAAATGAATTTATGTGTCTACGATTGGACTGTTAAACCATTGAGAAATGACTTTTTTCTGTATTTTCGAACAAAGTTGCTTCAGGAAACATTAAAATACATTTTACTAGATACAACTAACTTGTTTTATGATATTCTCTGTTGGACAGACTCATATATTAATAGATATTATATGTGAATGTGGAGTGCTGTGGTATACTTCCTGTAAATGTTTCAACACAAGGGTTTTGTCTGTTGTGTAATCACACCTTAGGTAGTAGGGTGTGGTATTACCCTGAGTGGCACCATTACTCAGATAATCAATGTTTACTTAGCACATTAATATTACATGCCCAATAAATTGTTTGTTTTACGAGGTGCAACATCTTATTCCACTACTACCCTGTTTTGTTACCCAACTCCTATATTCAGTGTAGCCATCATGGTGCTGTGGATTTGAGTTGTCGAGTTCCCAGCCCATGTACTCTCTATGGCTTCACTGGCACAATATTAGGGAATGGTGCCAAATATTGTAGGGGCATATCTGCTCATGCAGATGTGTCCTCACCTGTGGGATAGTGCATGCTGCCTTAGGGCTGTGAGGCCTGCTAGAGGGGTGACTTACCTATGCTGTCAGGCACTGCTAGCTGGCATGGCAGCCAGGGAGGGTGCCATGTCGACTTTGTTGCTTTCTCCCTCACAGGGGCATGCAGGCTGCAAGGGCAGTGGCATGGTCCCATTGAGGGGAGTCCCAACAGACCCTCTTCAGCGCCCAGGACCTAGGTACCCAGGGTACCATTTACTAGGGACTTACAGGGGGCAGAAGTACCATTTGGGGGTTTGTTTTAGGGAAGGAGCACTGGCACAGGGGACTTGGTTGGCAGGGACACTGTGCACTACATTTGAAACCACATCAAAACCTGGCTAAAAGTGGGGGGCTAACCACGCAAAAGAGGCCCTTTCTCACAGTAGGCCAGTGGGTTGGGGATTGAAGTGTCTGTATATGTCTGTATTTGTGTCTGTATAGGCCTGACCTGCTAATGGCGGCTATCTCTTCCACGAGCTGACGTTCTTGACATCACGCGCCCCCCTCTGAAGACATGCGAATCCTGGCTCTGTCCCCTTGAAGCTCCACTGCTCAGCTTACACCCTCGTTCCTTCTGGGTTATAGAGTGCAATGGGGACCGACTGAATTGAAACCTTAAGGACTCACCCCCCCTTGCCTGACCTCAAGATGGCCGCCTCAGTGGGACCCTTCCTCGAATGCTCCTCGATGCTTTATCTCTCCTGATCTAAAATTAATGGTCATCGTCCTGATCTTGATCTGCCCTCACCCGACCCCGTTCCTGCTTACCTACCAGGACATTTACTCTGAGAACTTTCCCTTGACAGCGGAGACTTAGCCATTTTGACTGATGCCCGGTGGATCTACCTCGCGTGATATAGGGGAGATGGGCTATGGATACCCTCCTTGACCATCACCTACCCAGCCGGTCTTTGGGCAAACTTTCCTGCGTCTCTCTGGACCTTTATTTCCCTCCTCCCCCTTCACCCTACCCCCTACCTTTCTCCGCTCTACTCTTTCTCCTCTTTCTAGCTACTGACCCTTGCCCTCACCCGTCCTTGCTCATAGACCCCACCCTGCCTTATCCACTTGACTTTCTTTTGTGAACCTTCCCTCGTCAGCTGAGACCTAGCTATTTTGACTGATGCCCGATGGAGCTACCTTGTTTAGCTATAGGGGAGACGGGCTATGGATTCCCTCCTCGGTCGTCACCTACCCAGTCGGTCTTTGGGCAGACTTCCTCTCGTCTCTCCTGCCATCTTTTCACCCATCCTCCCCCGTCACATTTCCCCCCTCCCCCCCTCCGCTCTATCTGTCTCACCTTTCCTTCCTCTTTCAATATGTTGCTTATTTTCTGATGTCAAGTGTAATTTGTTTATCGTGTTCTGTAACATTGTGTAACCCAATGTAAAGCGCTCTGATACCTCCGGGTCTAGCCAGCGCTATATAAAACTCTCAAAATAAAATAAATAAAATGGTTGCTATCTCGTTGTGAAAGTGGTCTGCAAGGAGCGTCTTAGAGTTCCTGTGAGGATGAGATTGAGTTTCCGGTGCAGACAGGGATGTGAACTCTTTTACGATGGCGAAGAGTTCTTTGGTTTTGCTGGCCCGATCCGGCATGAAAGGGCATCCTTTTTGGTGGCTTTGAACTGGTGGTGGTAGTTGCTGAAGACTGATTTGTAGGTGGCTCGTTCATTTTGTTCCTGCTGGTTCGCCACTTTCTTTCCAGTTGTTTACATCTCTGTTTAGTTGAGCTAAGTCCGGGGTGTACCAGCTGTCTTGTTTGCTGGATCTGTGCATTCTGGCAGGTTTGGTGGGTGCGACTTAGTCGGCAGCACTGGCGATCCAGGTGTTGAAATTCTCTACTGCATGGTTCAGGTCTGTGGTGACAGCACCTGCATTGTAGGGACTTCAGCCTCACTCGGAACATGACGGATGGGAAAGATCGGTGCAGCGGCTCACACGGTGGTGCTCGTCTTCAGCTGTTTTGGCCCTTCTAAACTGAGTTCAGATGTGGCGCTTGAATGGCAGGTGCACCCTTTAGGCCAACACCATTGTCCTTTTAAAGGTTGTCCATGCCACTGAAGATTTGCCTGAGGTGCCCTTCCTGATGAGGGCCTCATCATGGTCCACCATGCACTGATGGAAGATCGCACCTGCCCCACCTCATCCCACTGTGCCTGGATTAATTACCTAAGTAACTTCAAAGAAACTGTGGTCATGAAATTTAGAACCAATCTGCTCAGTTAGTGCTGATTTTGAAAGGGGAAAGTAATGAAAGTAATGAAAGAGTTCAACAATCTGGGCCTCCTCTGATCTCACAGCTATGTTGGCTCCCCCACATACAGCACCAAAGGAGCAATAGGTGGAGCTTTTCCAGACTTAAAATCTTGTTGCATGCATGAAAACGTTTCACTAGCTCTAAAAATGTGCCTTCGATGCCTACAAACTATCTCAATTTTAAGCAATTTTAGAAATGCTTGGTAATCACCAAAAACGTTTATGCTTTCTGCAGACGTATACTTTGCCAGGAAATCCAGAGCGTGTATCCCTGGGCACTAATAGAACTAGAAATAGTCAAGGCAGTCGAGCAGTGTATTAAGCATGGAGAGGCGGGAGAAGTTCTGAAGTAAGAGACTTCCTTGAATTATCCAAACTTTTAACCTGTTGACATTACTAATGGATCCACCATTGGTCTAATAAGAGCTATCTTTAATTCAGCAACTGCTGCCTGTTGTATGTTGACGGTTATCTAGATTTTCTGAAGACAGAAATGTGCCTCCAATAGAATTCAGGTTGCAATAAAGTCACTGTCACAGGTTTGCATCTAACACATTTTATTCAACTTTCAGCAAACGTCCTGTCTAATACGTTGCTCTTCTACAGCTGAGAGAGGTAGATCTACGCACTCGGAATCTGGAACAACATCCTCGTCTCCATCAGGACCACCCAACGCTTCGCCAGTGTGGGAAAGAGCTGAAGACGCACCTCTGCAAAGAACACTACTTCATAATACAGTAACTATCCACAACTCAGCAACGTCTCCTATCACTCGTTGACATTATGCTTGTCTTACGCTGTGTACAGCCCTCGGCTGCCTTTTGGCTATGGTTTACTACATAAATACATATAGGGAAGTTATGTTCACATGCCTGTGTATCCTTTCCTCTCCTGGAATGTAATGACCCCTTTCTCCCCACCATTTCCTACCTTCCCTACATACCGGTCATGGTGTCCAGGGTCCATCCGTCCAGTACTTCTCCCCAGGATTCTAGCATACATGTCTCTGCTTCTCAATACTGCACATCATGCAAAGAGATATTCAATGTACCATAAAGAGGAATTTCTTCCACTCAATCATGAATAGGCTGTCGTTCCTACAGCTTGATTTACCACGTACTGAGACATCATACCGTATTTTACCAGATGGAAAATCCTGCTGGTAAAATTGCATTAGGAAAGGACTGCATTGCAGTCTGGACCCATCAGCCAGCCCAGCCTCACTCTCAAGCAAAGTGTGGAAGAAGAGTGAAGTGTATGGTGGGATGTGTGGACGAGTGGTTCGGAGGTGGTTGAGGTGAGGTGTTGCATGGTTGGGGAGAGGTGGACGCACAGAGCTGGTGCGACGGTGATTGCATGGGTTGCATGTGGAGTCGACGAGAATACATAGTAGCAGTATATCGCAGCGCCCTACCATAACTGTCCTGCAGCTATATCGCCCACATGTCCTACTGTCCATCGTTTACTTCTTGAATATGCTGTTGCTATGTATTTGTGCTTACTCCATGCAATTGTATTTACCCTATATGTAACTCGTGTAACTGCTACTGTCTATCGTGTACTTCTTGTATGTACGGTTACTATATATTTGTGCTTACTCCATGTAATTGTTTTTACTACTTATGTAACTTGTGTAACTGATACTTTGCCAACTATGTAAAGCGCTCTGATACCTTCGGGTCCAGTCCGCGCAATATAAAACTCAATAAAATAATTGTATTTACTACATATGCAACTTGTTTAATTGCTACTTTGCCAGCTATTTAAAGCACTCTGATACCTTCGGGTCAAGTTTGTGCTATATAAAACGCAATAAATAAAAAATAAATGAAATAAGAAAAATGTCTTTGTCCCTGTATTCGGGACCTGTTCTTGGAGTAAATAGTGTTGACGGCCGTAGCTGGCATTTAGGGTGGGCTGTACAAACAGGAAGGGAACTGTTGTGAATACACTGAGACTACAGTGCATCATGTAATGTTGGACTACCCGTTGTATGCCGAAGACTGCAAACAGATTTGGAATAAAGGTTAACTTCCTTCAATTGCCACTGACTATGGAGATGGGTTTACTAACTGATGGGCTTCTTATGGCCACTGCTTGACTGTGACCAGACTGATGTTTGGGATTTTAGGGGCTTCTGCAGGTCAGTATCCTGATAATTCCTACGACAACTAGATTGTCAGGTGAGCTGCCATCCATATATTTTATATAGTAAGTAATAACCAATAAATAAACGTACAAGAAAAATAAAAGTGGGCGGGTAGCTGGCTTGCGCTCTGTTTAGACAGCACTCGTGTTTGGGCTGTAAGACAACATTGAGTAATGGTTGAGTAATGCCTGGCCTGAGAAGAGAACCGTCATGTGATACGATGCTGATGACATATCCGTTCAATGAATCCTTCGCTCTCTCTTCTCTTATTTTCTGACCCACTTACAACCCAGGAAGAAGGTGTGTCACACGCCCTTCTGTTCAAGTGTGAGGGTTTGTGCAGGGTGACAAATGTAGTAGGTCTTGCCACTCCCACCATGGACCCGATTTCTGAAGGTAAATGTACAGGTGTAAATTTACTCATGTGTAAATGTACTCTTGCACATAAATGTAAATCTGCACTTTTTGCTATGGACACAATAACACATTGTCCAGCCCAGTGCTTATCGTTTGAGTGAAAAGAAAGTATTTCAATAACACTGCGTAATGTAATACTTTACAATGTCATCAAGGGAGTCAGATGCATGGTTGTAATCCTGGTTGTGATCTTCAGTGAGGTGCTACAGCTTTCCGTTACTGGTAGTGTGAGATAGGCGTATTCAATGGGCCAGATCCTGCGGCGACAGCTGTTGCACTGTAGGGGCTGTGAACTCGCTCGGAACATGAAGGATGGGAAAGGTCGGTGTAACGGCTCACACAGTGGTGCTCCTCTTCAGCTCCTGCGTCCTCAGTAGACTGAGTGCAGATAGAATGCTTGAATTGTAATTGTAATTGCATTTATATAGCGCTTACTACCCCAGATGAGGTGGCGAAGCACTTTTCGAAGAGTAGCACGCTACTCCAGAACCCAAACAGGACTAGTGGTGAATTTGTATAGGGAAATATTAAATTAATTTGAGTGGTGGACATGTGAGTCTGTTAGTTGGATTGAAAAGGATAGTGGAGGGATAAAAGAGGGAAGGGTCTAGAAAGTGTTTATTTGGAGATCATAGCAGCAGGTTTGGGTTGAGTGGTGGAGGGAGAGTCAGAGGGAAGGGTTTAGAAAGGCTTGTTTGGGAGATCTGAAAAGTAAAAGAGGATTGAGATGATGCATGGGAGGGGTAGAGGAGAGAAGAATCTAGAAAGGGTTATTTTTGGGATCATAGTAGTCAGAGAGTGAAGGTAGAAGACATATAGTGTGAGAGTTATAGGGTGAGAAATAGGGTAGTGCATTGGAGAGAGCAGTAGATTGAGGTTTTGGATGAGTCAGATAGTTGAGGTAGATGATATATTGAGAGATGTGTGAGGTGCATTGGAGATCTGCCTGAGGCGGCAAATTATACACTCCTCCATGGGGGCCTCATCACGGTCGGCCATGCACTGGTGGAAGATTCCCAAAAGCCCAGCATATTCCAGCACTCAGATATAAACTGGTGGAAACAGAATTTCGGCATGCATGTGTTTGCATGTGTTGTCACAATATAGCTAGACCTATTGGCTTTGCCAAGGCTTGGTATTCAATGTATTTCTCTAAGACTTACCTGAGTCAATAGCACTTCATGCTCTGCTACCTAGAATGATAGACTCTAGCTCTGCGTAGCTGCTTTATGTGCAGGTTATGCCCTGTTCTTGCAGACGCCGAAAGGGCTTCAAATACCTGTTGGTGTTTCATCCCACTGTGCCTGTCCCACTGTGCCTGGACCATTGACCTTAGTAACCTCAAAGGCACTGTGGTCATGACTTTCAGAAGCAATCCGCTCAGCTACATCTGATTTGTAAAGGGGAGTAGGCCGGAGGAGAGGAGAGATTTAAACAATCTGGGCTTCCTCTGATCTCACGGTTGGGGGTGTTCCCCCAGATACAGCATCAGAGGAGTGAGAGATGGGTCTTGACCTGACTTCAAATCTTATCCCATGCATGAACAGTTTCACTAGCTCTAAAAACGTGCCTCCTATGCCTGCAGTCTCCATTCGAGGCGATTATAGAAATGCTTGCTAATCAGCAAAACATTTATGCCAAATGTCAAAAGTGGTTTTATTGCATAGTTAACTACAACCTTTGCAAAACAAATTGCACAAAATTAGAATATGAATAGGAAAGAGGTCTGCAACATACAATAGATAAAAATACGTTATTCAATTAAAACCAACTTATTTCATATAGAGTGCCTGGATGCCAATGCAAGGAACAGTTTGCGCAAATTTAAAATATGTATTTTAAAAAAACAAGCAAACAATACAGTAGGTAAAGTATCTAAGTCAATAAAGATGCCATAGTCCGGAGAGGTGTCAAAGTGCCAAGGTGCCAGTAAAATGACTTGGTTTTGTGCCTTTCAGTATTGTCAAGACATAAAAAAGTGCTGGGGTGCCAGTGAAGAGGTTCAATTGTGTGCCATTCAGACTTAGGGTCTGATTACAAGCTCAGCGGTCCGACCATCTGGCTGCCATATTACGACTTGACTGTTGTGCCCGCAGTGTGACTGCGGAGGTCTTGGGGCAGTTGTGAATGGCTTTCCATACATATCGATGCCTGTGTAAGCATTTCGACTGCATATGTGTCAAATGCACACATATGCATGATAAATGTGGAAAAGTACCACCTACCCATTGCCGGAGTCCGACCCATATGTGGGCAGTCCAGGCAATGCGTATATGGTACAAAAAGCTCTTGACTGTATATCGCTGCAAACAGGGTTGTATTCCTTAGGGTGAGAATGCTGCTGTACAGGGGGGACCTGGAGAAAGGGAAGGGGTGAGTATGCCCCCCAAATCCTTTGTTTCCTTTGACCTGAAGACGGTGGTTCTACCGCTGTGGTCGACTCGTCTGAAACCCAACTCATAATATGGACGGCAGTGAGACTCCTCTGTACTGCCCTATGGCAGCTGATTTTCCCTGACCGCAGTGATCTGCGGATGGCTGGCGTTGTCGGCGGTTCAACCACGTTCTTTGTAAAGGCAATCCGACAATCTCGTAACAAGGTAGTCCGAGCACCGAACTCGCAGCAGTCGGACCGCAACCGCAGCGGTTCATGGACCGCCGAACTCATAATCAGGCCCTTAGTTGAGCACGATGGGCCCCCTAATTGGGCTTTTTGACACCATGGCCTGAGGTCACCTGAGTTACGAATTTAACCTATACCAGCAACCTACCTTTGGAAAAAAGTGCTCCTTCAGTTTTGCTTCTCTTGATGATGCTTTCAAGCCTCTGTTTGGAGAATCAGGGAGTTTCTATGTCAACTTACACTACACTTGACAAGGCTGAGGTAACCGTGTTTGCTTTGATGGATGCTTGAACCCCAGGCTCACTGAAGTGTGTTTCGAGGTGACATATCCACATTTGTTTGCTAGTTCTGGCATGCACCACGATGTAATGTTCCCTTTCCGGGATGTTGACAATCTTCCAGAAATGTTTTGGAATTCTTTAACCTGTATGCCTGGATCAGTTTTGGCCAGTGGGCATTATAGGCCTCACACTGTGAGCCCGTTTATGAGTTTGGCAGTGCAGGAACGTACTTCCGTCCCGGCTGCCTGCTCCGGCACTACCAAATCTGTAGTCGGGCTGCCCGCCAGATTATAAGTTTCCTCATGTCTGGCGGGCTGTTTTTGGGATTCCTGCTGTGGTGCCTCTGTAAATGGGCAACGCAATGGGAACGCCAAAAACAGTTCCTGCACGGCGTGGACTGCAAAGTCCATGCTGTGCAGGAACTGGGGTGCATACACACGGGGGGCACATGTTGTGCCCCCCTGCATGCACCCCTGTGCACATCGACAACTTGTTTCCTCTCCGCCATGGTTTTCATGGAGGAGGAACCGCCATGAAAACCATGGTGGAGAGGAAACTCATAATATGCTTGGCGGGACTGTAACGGTCCTGCTAAGTATATTGCTGCCTCTACACCGCCACACCACCACCAGGGTGGTCAGAGCACCGGTGTGGCGGTGGCTGGACTGCCACTGCCACGCCTCCATGAGTCTGGCGGTTCGCCAGACCCTTAATCAGGGCCTTAGTGATCCAGGTGAGTTTTTTATAATCCTTCCGAACTGACTTGAATTTTTCTATTAATTGGAGGAGCACCGGATATTTCTTGGGAGTTCATGGATGACAATTTATTTTGGATTTCAGGGAGCGGTACTCCGACAGGACACATCACATTTAGTGGGTGGTATTAACTATAGTGTGCCCCTTTTTATAGTGGTGTTCAGTTAATGGTTGAGCAGGTTTTCGACAAAGTCATCCCAAGCCAGTAGAGGGATGGGCGAGAAGTTTCTGGTCTGTTCTAGGAAAACGACACATTGGTCTCTTAACTCCTTTGAGAGATGGCCATTCCTTTTTAATTTCTTCGCATTTTCAAAGGTTGTGGAGGATAACAGAATTTGCCTTATAAAGAGACGTTAATTCTGTATGTAACACTGTTACTTGTGGGCAGTGGTCACTTTCAGGTCACAGATCTATTTTGGAGGAACCGAGAACTTTGGCCAATTCTCGTGACGCCAAGGTGAAGTCAACTTTGGAACATGAGGGCAGTAAAACTAGTGAAAACAGGTGGGTGGTCTGTAACTCAGCTGCATTTAAGGAGCATAGCCCAATAGACATGGACACTGTCAAAATCTCTCCTCCAATTTTGTTCAATTTAGCCTCCTTCAAAGGCCGCCTGACGGCCACCTGCTCTGTCAGGGCTTGTGAGTCAAATTGGTCAATTTCAGTGGATGCAAGAAGAAGATTTGTGCTGAACTCTCTTGAGAGATTGACTTCGGCTTAGTTATAGGTGGCCTTAAGGTTAGTCAGCAGAGGGTGCAATTGTCTAGCAACTTCTCTCTTGTAGCTGTGGGCCAGGTTTATGAAGATTTTCAGAATGAAGAGCGGGTTCTTAATTGTACAGGACCAGTTTATCAAAAAAACCTCAAATATCCAGGGAGATTTCAACTTTTGATTAGATGCTGTAGACTCAATGGCTATATATGTGGATAGGCCTCCCCTTGGAAGACCTGTAGCCTTGGATTTGCTTCCAGGGTTGTAGAACTTGCAGAAGACTTTTAATGGGAAAGAATCAAATTCCCATGTTTCTTGCAGCAGGATGATTTCGAAATGCTTCCAGTAGTTTATAATTTGATCATCATATGACTTTGTCTTTCGCCTTTCATGTTCAGCTGACTGAGGAGTTTGGAGTTGGAGGGCATGCCCGAGGCGAAGGCTGTGGGGGCCTATCTTCATTCCCTGGAAGGCTCACCAGGCCAGCTAGGAGGCAGAGCTAGCCTTGCTTGAAGCATAAATGGTCTTCCTGCTTTTTATTGGCGGGATTCCCCTTGTCGGACCCTGTGATCGATTTGCTGATGGAATTCTTTAATATAGCCACCGAAAAGTTTCTGCCTTCTGCAGAAGTATACTTAGCCTGAAAATCCGGAACGTCTATCACTGGGTACCAATAGATATAGTCAAGGTCGTCGAGCAGTGTACTACAGTAGCAGCTCATCCGCTAAGGCAGCGGAGCGTCGCCCCACTGCTTTTTTCAACAGTATAAGAAAAAATAGAATGATAATAACTTAGTTATTATCATTTTATTTTTTCCTGTTTCGTGCTCGGCAGCTTTGCGGGGCAGGGCGGGGCTGACAGAGCAGCCGAGGAGTGGTTTGCCCCCACTCCTAAGTGCACATGACTGTTTGGCGAGCCCTCTCGGGCCTACCATAACAGTCATGCGCACTTTCCCTCTTCTCTACCCAGGCTGCATTACAGCCTGGGTGGAGAACATGCCCAGGCCCCGTGCCCCGTCTGAGCGCTGAGCCACGGCGCTCAGACCAATCACAATGCTGCATTGCAGCGTTGTGATTGGCTCAGGGGAGTCTAGGTGCTTCCAAGCTGCTTCCTGTTCCTGCCGGCGGCAGGAGGAGGGACGCGCCCAGGAGGAGTGGCAAGGAGGACACGGCAAGCAGGTAAATTGAAGTAATTTTTTTATTTAACCTCACACACACCCTCTTCCCCCTACCCCCCGCCGCCCCTCCACCCCGATCGATGCCGGCCGCCGCTGGTGTACTAAGCTTGGGGAGGCAGAATAATTTCTGAGAGACTTTCTTGAATTAACCAAATTTTCAACTTATTGAGATTACTAATGGGTCCATCATTTTTCTAATCAGAGCCATCTTTACTTCAGCAACGGCTGCCTGTTGTATGTTGACGGTAATCTAGATTTTCTGAAAACAGAAATGTGCATCCAGTAGCGTTCTGGTTCACTAAGGTCACCACCACTGGTATGTGCCTAACACACTTTATTCAAGTTTCAGCAAACTTCCTGACTAATATATCACTCTTCTATAGCTGAGAGAGGTACATCAACCACAACACTTCTCCAATGTAGGAAAGTGTTGAAGAGATACCTCTTTAAAGAGCTCTACTTCATAATGCAATAATTGTCCACATCGCAGCTATGTCTCCTATCACTCATTGACTTTATGATTGTCTTTGATCATGTACAGCGCTCCGCTGCCTTTTGGTTATGTTTACATTACGGAAATACTACACAGGGGTTATGTTTACCCAAATATGTATCCTTGCCTGTTCTGGTGAATAATGACCCTTTTGTTCCCACCATTTCCTACCTTCTCTACGTACAGGTCATGGTGTCCACTATCCATCTGTCCAGTGTTTCTCCCCAGGGTCCTAGCATCCCTGACTACACATCCTCGAACAAGATATTCGAAATACCATAAGGAAGGATAAGATGGCATAACAAATAGGCACTTTGTCCCCGTATTTTCGGGTCCTGTTCTTGGAGTAAATAATATTCAGGGTCGGGCCGGCTTTAGCGCTGGTGGCGCCCAATGCGACAATCCGTTTTGGCACCCCCCCCAATGACTACCACTTGACAAAAGTGCCCCTTATCTTTTCATAGCTCCTCTCACACATATATTTAATTTGTTTTAAAGCACTGCTAAAGTCTGGATTTACTAATAAGAAAGTATATCTACCCAAACTAACCCTTTTTAGCAACAACCCCCCTGGGGTCAGTGCCCCCGCCCCTGGTCAGCGCCCAGTGCAGCCACACCAGTCGCACTGCCCTAAAGCCGGCCCTGTTGCGGGCCTTAGGTGGGAATTGGGGTGGATGTACAAACAGGAAGGGAACTATTGTCAATATATCGAGACTACAGTGCATCATGTAATGTTGGACTAATCATTGCATGCCAAAAACTGCAAATGGATTTGGAATAAAGATTAACTTCTTTCAAATGCCACTGACTATGGAAATGAGTTTGCTAACTTATGGGGTACTTATGACAATTGTTAACTTGTGACTAGATCAGGGTTTAATATTTTCGGGGCTCCTTCAGGTGACTATCCTGATAATTTGTACAACTAGATTGTTAGGGGAACTGCTGACCAACTGTTTTCATAAGTAAGTAATTACTAAATAAATAAACATATATAAAAAAGAAAGGTGGGAGGGTGGCTGGCGAGTGCTCTGTGTAAACAGCACTCATCTTTAGGCTGTAAGACAACATTGAGCAATGGTTGAGTAATGCCCGGCCTGAGAAGAGAACTGTCATGTGATAAGATGCTGATGACCTTATCCATTCAATGAATACTTCCCTGTCTGTTCACTCAAATTCTGGCCACATACAATGCACGAAAAAGGTGTGGCACACACCCTTCTAGTCAAGTGTACGGTTTGGGCAGGATGACAAATGCAGGTCTTGGCACTCACACCATGGGCCCGATTCACAGATGTAAATTTATATGTATATATAGATTTGCTCTTGTGTAAATGTACATTTTAGGGTATGTACATGTTTTTGCTATTCACCATTTCTGAGTGTGGATTTACACCCTAGTGTAGACTTACATGTCTCTAATGCGCTGAAACTAGGGGGTGGAGACATCTAAGACAGAATTTACAAGTGTGGAGTTACCACTACTAACTTTTCACATGTAGGTGTAGACCTCTGCCCTTGGTCAGAGATGTTCCTATAGTAAAGTATATGGGAAAACAGTAAACCTTATTAATTATTAATAAAGATTGAACATTTTAATGTAATATAATAAATATATATTAAGTTAAAATAATTATTATTCATACTGTACTCATACAATAAAATGTTACAGTACATTAACTCATAAATGTTCCCTAAATAGTTTAATAAGTAATATACAATCAATGATTCTTAAATATTATTTTGAAACAACATTTTAAAAAAATCCACCCTTGGCACCATTTTCATTATTTATTTTAATATTTAGTAAATATAAAGAAAAATTAATCTTTTAATTCATTTACAGTTATTTTAAGTGTGTTAAAAGCTTTTTTAAATGAGTTAATTAATATTTTGTAAAATTATGCAATAATTTCATTTAAATGTAATATAATGTTTTAACACTGAAATATTCATGCAATGTTGGACTGCCCGTTGCTGCATGCTGAAGACTGCAAATGGATTGAGAAAAAAGATTAACTTTCTTGAATGGCCACTGGCTATGGAAATGGGTTTACTATCTGATGAGCCACTAACGACTAATACTTATTTGTGACTAGTCCGATGTTCAAGATTTTAGGGGCTCGTGCAGGTCACTATCCTGATACTTTGTACAAAAACTGGATTGTCAGGGGAACTGCTGACCGACTGTTTTTATAAAGTATGTTACATGTAAATAAATAAAGATGTAGAAAAAATAAAGGTGAGAGAGGAGCAGGCGAGTGCTCTGTTTAAACAGCACTCCTCTTTAGGTGGTAAGACAGCATTGAATAATGGTTGAGTAATGCCTGGCCTGAGAAAAGAACTGTCATGTGATAAAATGTTGATGACATAATCCATTCAATTAATACTTTGCTGTCTGTGCACTTAATTTCTGACCCACATACAATGCAGGAAGAGGGTGTCACACCCTTCTGTTCAAGTGTATGGTTTGTGTAAGGTGACAAATGCACATCTTGTCCCTCACACCATGGGCCCAATTCACAAAGGTAAATTTACACGTGCAGAATTACTTATGCGTACATGTACTCTTGCACATACGTGTAAATCTACCCTTTTGGCTATTTACACTTTTTTCTAATCACCATTTCTGAGTGTACATTTACACCCAAGTGTAGGCTTACATGTCTGCATCTGCTGAAACATGTAAGTGCCTACATGTAAGTGCCTGACATGTAAGTGCTTACAACTAACTTTTCACATGTAAGCGTAGACCTCTGCCCGAGGCAGAGATCTCCATATGATAAAGTATAGGGGAAATAATAAAAATTTTTTTTTAAATACAAACTATTTTAATGCAAAAAAATTGTAAATTAAGTTAAAATAATTAGCATTAATCTGGAGCTTCTTTTATAAAATGTTACAGCACATTAACTCATAAAATCAAATGTTCCTACATAATTTAATAATTAGTATGTATTGAATGATTTTGGAATATTTAAAAAAAAAATCCCCCATAAGTAGCATTTTTATATTAATGTAATATTTGGCAAATATGAGTAAAAGTAACCCTTTTAATAAATGTTTAAAAACATAAATGTTTTATAAAAGGTCAAAAGTTTATTTGTTTCAAGTAAGTTAATTTTTATTTGTGAAACTATACATGAATTATATTTAAATGTAAAATAATGTTTTAACACTAAAACAATCCAAAATACACACACATATATATGTACATATATATCTTAAAAGTAAAAATAGTTTACTTATTTCAACATTATTTCTTATCGGGTGTAATTTTAAGTCCCTGCTTCCATTATTTTATATGGGAGTGTGCTGCAGTACCATACTCCAAGGCCGGGTTGAAGTACATTCACAACTGATTTATAGCTTCTTGGCATGTAGTAAGTTTAGAAGTGTAGTTTGTGAATAGCCAGAGGCTTACTCCTTTGTGGGTGGGAGTTTGCATTTGCATGTGCCGCCCTAAATTCTCATTAAATCCCTCCCTACCTGTCCCTAACCCCCCCATACTTTTCTTTAAATGCTTCCTATTTAGTAGTAAATATTTCCCAGTATCCCACCACTCCCCTTGGTCCCTTCCACATTTGCTGCTAAGTAGTAAACTTACAGGCGTAGAGATCTCCCCATAGAAAATATTGGCCAGGCGGAGGTCACCAACTGTAGGTTTGTGACTTGCATTTTGTAGAATGTAGAACTTTTGTAGTATTACTTTACATCTACAAAATTCAGTTTGTGAATTGGGCTCCATCTGTTTCTTTCACTGATTCCATTCTTTTGAATTTTTCAAAATTTGTGTAAATCAATCAGGTTAAAACAATCCCCAAACTCAAATGCCCAGGATGTCAGTTGAAACCTTTTGTAAGTTTTTGAGCTCTAGAAAAAGGTCAAACAGGCCTCTAAAATAATAAGACGGCTCCCTGAACTTCTTCTTCAGTTTCCTCTTACCAGGCTTGAGTCACACAAGCTCTAAAAATATTTAAGATCCATTAACACTTGGCTGTCTGACAAGAGGCAATTCAATAAATGTTTTTGACCCGATTCACAACCTGTAGTTTGTAGTACGTAAAGTAGTACTACAGTAGTAGTGGTAGTAGTAGCAGTGGTAGTAGATTTTAAAGAATTGTCTTGTGACTCCAAACTTTCTGGCACCCCACTTCTCGTGCTATTCCTAAACTGGAATTAATCGCAGTATCACAGATCAGTCTAGTGCTGGGCACTGTACCATTTGTGTGCCGTTTAATAGTGATGATCAGAGCCACTGAAGTAGGAAAAAGCATAGCTAACGTGTTAGGCCCTGATTACGAGTTTAGGTGTTAGTTTTTCACACCTGATAAATAACGATACCACAGGGTACGTTATTTATTGGGTGAGATAAATAACACCTATTACGAGTTTGTGGGAATAACATACGGATTTTGGTGTTTAACACACCCAAATCTGTGTGATACGGTAACTATTGTAAGCTTTTCCCCCATTAAATTTGAACAGGTTTGACCTGACAAATTTTAATGAAGGTTGATGTATTTAACGCATCTGCTAATTATTGAATGCTTAAAATACCTACCAACTCGTAATTCCGACCCGTGCATAAACATGGGGTTTATACCTACCAACTCATGATCAGGGCCTTGGTGTTTTTAAATGCTTTAGGCTATTCTATTGTACTGTTATTTAAATAGTGCTTTCCCTTCCCATGTGAGGCCTGCAGTTCTGTCTGGATTTTTTGAGTTAGTAGCTACTCTGTATGTTTAAGTTATATAGCAATTCAAAGTCCTGACCAGGGTACAGACAGAAGTGCTCCATTATAATTGGTTTCTTTGAAACTCTTGGAATGCATGACTGAAAGGGTGTTAGTTGTATATTATTCTATATCGGAGAAACATAGTTGTAGTGACCGCGGCATGGTAGCAGTTTAGCAGTTTGTGATCAAAAAATCATTTAGCCCTTCTGTGTCAGATCCAGTCTAAACATCGGCATCTATAGATGATGTTGGAATGACAGCAGGATTGGTTTAGTCCTGAGGTCGGAGAGATCCACAGAAGAGTAGCAACTTCTTAAAAAGTTTGGTGCTGCGCATGGGTGGTTTTGGAACTTGGAATTTCCAGAGAAAGACTGTTTTTCTTCTAACCCCTTTCATGCCACCTAATTTGTGGACTACTTTCTAGGCTAGACATTTCGATTTAAATTTAATTCTAGCCTCAGTAGTGAGCCAGTGTAACTCCATGAGGTTTGAAGTGATATGATCACATTTCCTTGAGCATACGTCTAGCTGCGGCGTGGTGGAGGATAGTTTTGAGTTGCAGGAGAGAAAATTGGTAGATGCCTGTAAGGAGACCGTTACCAAAATCCAGACATGACAGGATTAATGCATAAGCTGCTTTTTTTAAATAAGACGAGGAGTTAAAATGCATGATTTCCTTCAAGGCTCTGAGGTCAAAGCCCGCTATTTTGGGGATTTTGGTTACATGTGAGATACATAAAGAGGAGTCAAGCATGATCCTGAGCGACGTCTCGGTGATTGAAAGGGATGTGGGGAAGTCTGCAAGGTTTAGTTGCTTTAGCAGCTATGTGTTGAAGTTCTTTTTGTACTTGGAGAGAGCGAGATGGATTCTTTTTTTGGGGGTTTGAGAGTAAGGAAGTTCTTGGCCAAACAAGTTTGGATTTTTACAAATCCAGAGAGTTTGGATGTTAAGCAATGATGAATGTTTGAGGTACATTTGAATGTCATGTGCGTATTGATGGATTGAGACACCCACTCCTGCACAATGTCCACTAATTGTTCCACGTAGAAACTGAAAAGGGTAGGGACTAAAATAGAGGCTTGTGGGACCCCGCAAGTAATGGAAGCCAGCTCTATGATACTGCTTACAATATTAGCACTTTTAGACTTGTTGGATGAGAATGAGGTGAACCGCTTAGGACTGTACCCTTAATCCCAGGGCATTGTTCAAGTAGGGATTGCAGTCTCTTATAGTCAGTTATATTGAATGATGCTGTGAGATTGAGTAGACCGGGATTCAGGAGTCGTTGAGTTCAGCATCCAATGAATGTTATCCAGAACATTTAACGAGGAAGTTTCTAGTGCATTCTAGTGCATTCTGAATCCATATCAGTGAGCCGTAAGGTTTCCAGTATTGAAGTAGTCTGTTAGCTGTACAGACAATTTTTTTTCACATTATTACCTAACCAGGGAAGGTTAGAGATAGGGCGGTAGGTTAATGAAAACTGCCAGTCAATCAGGGCCGGACTGGCTGTAGTGGGCACCCGGCGTTTCCCCGGTGGCCAGAAGGGTGGGGGCCGGTTTTGTACTGGTGGGGGCCGGTTTTGTTGCTGGGAGACAGTTTTGCAGCAGTGCTGCAAGATTGGTCCCTTGTAACAAAAGCGCAACAGCAGTGCAGCAGTGTTCCAGCCCTGCCCTCTTTGTAAAGAAAGCCAACTGGGGTGGCAGGAGCGTTGTGGTTGGTGCAGCCAAGGCATGGAATGGCCTCCCGTTGCATCTTAGATGCATGACAAATCTACTTGCCTTTAGGAAGGCCTTGAAAACTTGGCTTTTTACTGTTTAATCGTTAACATTACACCTCCCCTGTTAGGCCTCTGTAGGACTTCATTTAGCGCCTGGACACCTCCGGGTAACAGTCGCGCTCTAGAAATGTCAATGACATTAACATTAACATTAACAATTACGTCCCCCCCCTTCTACCTCCTGTGGGGCCGGTCAGACGTAATTGCCAGGACTGGTTTGGGATCCCAGTCCGGCCCTGCAGTCAATGTAAGGTTTTAATCAGAAGGGGATGGCTTGAACACATTTTAGAGAGTGAGGAAAAGCTCCTTGACAGAGAGATGTGTTGATCAAATTACTTTGATAATGGTAGCTCCTACTGTTTTGTAGTATGCACTGAGTTTAATAATGATGGCAGGGTTCGGGGTTGACTAGTGGTATTTGACATCTGCTGCTGGGGACATAATAGGCATGTATAGAGAGAATTTTTGTTGTTAAAATAGTGTAGAAATTCTTTACACTGTCATGTATTTTAGTTGGGCCCGGGAAGAAACGCTGACATTTTTTCACCATGTACACGTTTCCTAAGTCTTTTCACACAATGACTTTTAATACACATTCGTATCCATGACAATGTCGGATTAGTTTCTCTGAAACTTTTCTGCTTACAGATTCCACTTAGTAAGAACATTATCACGACTCCTTGAACATCACGTACAAGGCCTTGACACACATTGTGCAAATGTCCTTATTTATTTTCACCCACAAGGCGACACAGCTATCAATAGATGATAATAATGTCAGCCTGCCTAAGGGCTCTCTGCTTTATTTTTTATAAATAAACAAGCATTTCTGGGTTTAGGCAGAGGAGCACTCTTCTGTCATTACGAGGTCACTACGAGCGGAAACTTCAGCCCACTTGTTCGTCGATCCCTCTGTGAGGGAAGTCCAACTCGAGACAAAGACGGGGACTTACATTCTTTCCCTTCAGGTAATGGGGTTGGATCATCCAGATTGGGGGTTCTTGGCAGAATGGATACATATACCCGAAGCACCTAAATTAGGGAACGCATAGTAGGAGTACGCTATACATAAATTTATATATTGTTTTTTTATGCCTGCATATTTACATTGTCTTAGCAAGATGGTGGAGCTTTTCATTCTTTTCACCGTCCTTATATTGCTAATCACTTTTATCTGCTTCTGTCTATTGATCAAAAGACACACAATTGATGGACGGAATGCAGAACAAATCAAAACATTCACCCCCAGTCAAAGGATCTGGGTTAAATCCATCATTCTTTTGCTCACCATGCCACCCCAGTTTAGACCCGGCCATATGCAAATCAGTCTTGACCCTGTGCCTCATGGGAACAGTCCAGCCCGAACTGCCAAGCCAGGTCCAAGAGTGTCTGAAAAGTTTCAGCGCTCCGTCCATCATCTCCTTGTGTTTGCTCTGTCTATTGATCATCGCAGCACATATATTCCATATAAGAATCACGTTGGTTCAATAAATATTGTGTATTCCATGTATATTTCTCTGAGGGTAAGAGAGCACGAGTGACTGAGCAAAAAGGTTATAGCTCTGTTACCAAGAGACCTGATGTCATGTTCTGTGGTTGCCAAATCCATTTGCTGCCTGTCTAGATTAAGGGGTGCATCTGGTGGCACTGTAGGCTGGCTGGTCTCTAGGATGACATATTCTGCGAGGGTGCACGGACTCAGTCTGGCACCATATTTATGTTTATGTTGCCCAACAAACGCGCAGTTCCTACTAGGAAGTGGGCGACTACTTGACAACACTTGTTGGATGTATGTTTACAGGTAGCTTTGGCAGCTCTGGAGATGTTGGTGTGGATGCTTTGAAACCGTGCACTGGCCGGGTTTGTGGACTGCAGTAATTGGGATTGTGGAAAGTGTGTTTTGGCCAATGAAATGATAAGTGTGTTGCTTCTTGTCAGTATTTTGAATTTTGTGTGAAGGATAGGGAATATTAAGAGTCTCCATTTGTTTTCCCACTTATGAATTTCTCCTTTTTTGTTGTTTAGTTCAAACTAAAGCATGTCTGAGAGAGTTAGACATATTGCTGAGAGAGTCAGACGTAGTTTTATCAGCTTCAGTGGAGAAACTATGTTGGCTGCTTGGGAGATGAGTTTGCTTTAATATTGTCATTTTGGAGGTGAGTGTGCATTTTTTGGGTAACAAGAACATTTGTTAAGAAGTTACTAAAGGTTGTGTCCATGCTTTCTCTGTGCAGTTATTATTATGAGGTAGGTAATGAACCAATGTGAGGGGAAGGCGTGGGGTAATGGTCCCATCAGTTGATCTTTATCATATCACTGCAATGGATCATAGCAGTGTCACGAAATATACTCAGGCCCATCTCGCTCTTGCAACAGTCATCGGAAACAAATTTTCGAAATGCGTGCATCCCCTGACTGGGTTAAAATGTCAGCTTGCGCAACTCTGTGAGAAAGCCCACCTGGGAGGTGGTTGTTGGTGTTGGATTTGTTGGCAGACTCTTGACAACATTGGCTGTTATCATCAGACACTAATCAAAGGTGGCCACCATTTGTCAAAGATGGCCGCTGTTTGCACACACTAGTCAAAGATGGCCACTGATTGTAAATACTAGTCAAAAATGGATGCTGTTTGCACGAATGAGTTAAGGATGGCTGCCATCACTAAGACTAGTCAAAGATGACTGCTACGTCATGTGCTGCTTTGTGAGTAGTCATATGATTGTGAATACTGGCACTAGAAGAATATGATAGCAAGTAGCACAGGATCCGGAGGATAAATCAGTGGCTTACTACGCAGAGAATATGGGCATAGTATAGGAGGAAGAAGATACTGTGAGGTGAAGCAACTCACAAATAGAAAGAGACCAGGAGCCAAGTTGTCTGGACTGTAGGCCTGAGTTTGCTGTAGTGGAGGAGTGAGTTGGTGTGGTAAATAAGAAAGAGGGGCAGAGAATGAATTCAGAGTAATGGAACAAGGAGGAGGGTGGTACAGTAACATTGCAGAGGAATGAAGAAAGGTGAAGCGGTAAAGAATGTGGATAGTAGAGGACAGATAATTGCTCAAAAGCGGCTTGTGTTTGAGTTTTACTTAGTCAGAGAGATCTAATACTGTGCCAGAAAGAGTATTATTAAGGAGTGGGGAGGTATAATGGGATTGGAGAGAATATTTATTATTACCAATCTTGAGAGTTGCAGTACTGTGGCACTGAATGTGATATTAAGGAGTGGGAAGAGGGGGATTGTGCAGCGTAGTGTGAAGAAATGAAGAGTTAGGGAACTGGGTAGAAGTGGTCTGTGTTTGTGAGTATCGGTGTGCCTGCTGAAGAATCATTACTAACAAGATTGTTGCTGGAACGGTAGGGGCGAAACCTGTAGACACTCTGAGAAGCCATACAGCTGCTGAGTCCCTGCTGTACTTCCAGGGAAATGCTTGCCATGAGATGTGGATGGCATTCCAATGTTATTGCCCTTTTTTGATCCTCCATAGTTTTACTGACCGCACACCAAAATATATCCAAGATGTGAACTTGGCGAGTGTTAGCGGGCTAGAGTGTGACTCAGATGATAGCACCTGAACAGTATGGACCTGATCCGGTGAAGGCGTGGGGGTTTGGGGGAGGAGAAGGTCAGTTACATCCAGGCCTTGTGGATTTTGAACTTGCTTGTGTTTCAGCAGCTTGCTTTCATTCCATAGAAACATGACTGCCAGGTCTCAGAGGATCACTGATCCAAACTATTACTCATATGAGTGGACGGCCGGGTATGCAGGTCGGCACCAGGAAGGAGAGGCTGTCACAGAGAAGACCGTGCATTGATGTACTCCATTAAAACCATCCACCACGGCTACTCCATGCCGATAGTGTACCAGTATGGCACCATGGTTGGCATAAGGAAGTATACGATTGGTTGTGAGGCCACGTTCATTCCTGATCCATGTTGGTTCTGGCTGTAGGACTATCAGAAACAGGAGACAGGTAGATCAGTGGGACTTCAGACCGGAGAGCGATAAAACGATGGAGAAATCGCAGGCTGCAGTTTCATGTGTAGCAGGGGTGGTAGGAGGGGCCCAGCGGTACCTTGCAAGTAAGACGCTTGGGCTACGCTGCTCTTTAGCACCTACAGACAATGGCTGGGGCAATAATGATTCGTAGGAGATCTGGCAGTTGTGGCTAATCGGAGCCACATAGGTGGCTCGGGCCAAAGCCATCTGCTTTGAGACACCAACCAGTGTAGACAGGACAGTTGCAGTCTTTTTAGTTAAAAAAGGTCAACTGTATATTGACGTCTAAAAAGAAATTTTGCAGAATGGCCATAAGGGGTGTGACAGCCAGGAGGGGCTAGTTGGAGGTGCTCCTGCTAGGCGGCCATCTTCTTCTTACATCAAGGTGTACCAATGATGGTGTCTGCATATTCTACTGTTATTGATTCAAGTGTAGTTTTAGGGTCGGGAAGCAGAGTCATGCACGAGAGTTCTGAAGGATATTCTTTTTGTGATCGGTATCCAGTGTAGCACTTGAGAGGGTTTGATATGGTCACGTTTGCTCAGACTAAGAACTGTTCTGGCGGTGGCATTCTCAATTCACTGAATTTCTCTGGATCATCTAGTGGTGACATGTACATAACTCATTGGGTCGATTTTATAGGCTGCCCCTGCAGTGTTTTGGTTCATTTGATATGATGTGAAAGGATTGTCCTCCACTAAAGCAAGATTTCTATTTATACGAGAAAAATGGTTCAAACTTGCATATATGATTCATTATTGCAAAGCCATTTCTATTAAGGACAGCACTGTAAGTAAATGCAGTGAGCTGTGGGCTCAACAAGCATTACAGACAGTGGTCCCATTGCAAACATGTGCATTTGTTTCCAAAACTGAACAGCTTGGGGCTACTTCTGATACTTAAATAATACATTTTGCTAAACTGTTGCACAACTTTAGATACCATTTCTCTGCCGTATGTTTTAGAAAAATGTGTTTAATGCATGTCTGTTTGTTAAAAAATGAGGGAGAATCAGTGTAAAACCATAATGACTTTTGTTAGTTTTTTAGTAATCCACTTCTGGATTGTTGTTGATATAAGTATTCTTTAAAGGGGCTGCTGTCAGGAGTGGCATAATAAAGATTATGCATAATGTTAGCCTCCGGTCTTGTAATGAAATCAGTGTAAAACCATAATGGGCAACATGAAAATATGTTTGGGCTCCAACTCTGAAAGAAAGACATAAAGGCACCCACAGATATATGTCCTTGAATTAGTGCAGATTTAGCATTTTCGGGAATTCGCAAATGTTTACAGAAGCATTCCTGGAAATGGTACTGCTAGATAACATTTGTGAATTACACTTTCTCATGAGAAAATAAACGTGGTCAGAGGTTCCAATCCCTTCAGTTACACTCAAACCTTCATCCTTCTGAGGTCAATATAATGAGCACCATTGGGTTGGGCAACAGTAGAAGCTCTAATTCCAGCACCAAAAGACCCTTGGGTCTTTTATGTTTCCACGGACTCTCCAAAGAATAAATGGGAACAAAAGTTAGGACATGATATCCCTGACAAGGAGTGGGGGGAATATTGGAATATACCACAACAGTGAGCTGAAACCCTCATTTTAAATGTACCCAACTAATTTATTTGCATACTGGCACATGCATCAAGGTAGGCTTTTGCGATTCCTTAATTGCGATAATTAAGGAATCGCAATTAAGGAATCGCAAAAGCCTATGCATGTAGGAATCGCTATAAAAATAGCGATTCCTAAACATTCCTTAATTGCGACTCACAAATTGCGAGTCGCAATTAAGGAATGCCTTCCCATTCATTCCTATGGGCCTACAGGCCCATTGGAATGATTGGGAATAGCATGCGCAATTTGCGAGTACCAATAGGTATTCGCAAATTGCGCATGCACTTCAAGGGTGCAAGGGTGTCAAAAGGACACCCTGTTGCACCCCTGAAATTGAACTGTGCACCCATGTTGCGACACACATGCCCCAAGGGCATGTGTGTGTGTAACCTAAAACTTTAAAAAATGCATTTAAGTGCATTTTTCAAAGTTTTTGCAAATTACAGACAAGTTTGATTTGTCTGTAATTTGCAGTCCCAAATAGCGTAAATCGCTATTTGAAAGTGCTTCTAGCATTGCATTTAAGGAATCGCAAATTGCGATTCCTTAAATGCAATCGCAATTTAGGAATTCGCAAATAATTGCGAATTCTTAAATTGCGCATAGGAAACACTTTCATGCATCTCCAAAGGCCAATTTGCGATCGCCCTTGGCCGATTTTTGCGAATCGCACCGTTTGCGATCGCAAAAACCTTTGATGCATGTGCCCCATAGTACCTATCTATCTCCAGTGCGACTGTCCAACATATACCCGGGGCTCCCATTGGAGCGCCCCAGATGCTGGAGAGAGATGGCAGATTTTTTTCCACCTGGTGTGGGAATGGCCATATAATGTAACTTAATGGACAACCAGGGACATCTTGAGGATATTGGGGGCCCTGGAGCAAACATATTTTGGCGGCCACCTGTTTGGAACAGCTTTGATGTATGATCCAATTTCTACTTTTTCATGCCCTCTTCGGCCAGGTCACTGACAGTGCACAGACAGACTGGTCCAAATTCTAAGTGTGCTTCCATATAATATTCAGGGAAAGTGGTGTGTGTTTTTAATATTGTAATGAAGTCACAGATCACTAATATCACTGCAAATAATCTCTGCGACCCACTGCCATTTCTCATATGTGAGGTCCAGTTTAATCTAGAAGGAACTTTTTTATGGCTGTTGCAAGGTGTTGGAAAACATAAACACAACATTTCTCTACAAATGTACGTAATAGACACCCACATATTACCCTATTAAAAATAAATTAAAGGAAAGTGGTATTTAAAACAATCTGTGTTTAAAATTCATTCAAGGTCATCAGGGCAGGGACTATGTGTAGAACAGAGCTGGATCTATCAGGCGGCCCCCTGAAAAGCTGGGGCCCTGTGCCAGAGCCCACTTTGCCCATGCCTTAAAACGCCTCTGTGGCAACGGTTCTCACACTGCTGACCCACCTGACTGACACACTAGTACCTAATACTGAGGTGCTGTGTTTGCTAGGATGGTTCTCGATTCTCTTGGGAAGAGAGCGATACCTATGCACTGGAAGGCACCCGAAACCCTCAACGATAATGTACTGGAAGGTGCCCACACCCCCATCGATAATTCACTGGAAGGCGTCCACACCCCCATCAAGAATGCACTGGAAGGAGTCCACACCCCCACTGACAACGCACTGGAACGCGTACACACCCCCATCGACAATACACTGGAAGGCACCCACAACCCCATCGATAATGCACTGGAAGGCGTCCACACCCCCATCAACATTGCACTGGAAGGTGTCCACACCCCCAACAACAATACACTGGCAATGAGAACTGATCAAATGGAACACAGCAGAGATAAATCTGTTAACGTGCACATACCTCCAGACGAGTAAGGGAGCTGTCATCACCAGATGCCACACATTATTTTTGGCACTACAGGCTAAATCTGGTAGGCATGCCCCCATAAACAAAGTACAATGAACACTGCAGAAACACACAGACACAATTAGGTACTGTAGCGCTAAACAGATGGATGCATATGTCACCTGAGTCCGATCAGTCAAATGGTAATAGCGCGGATATGGAGAGATGCCAGGGGATTCCTGGTAGACAAACGCCCTAAAATAAATGCTGAAGCGGGGAATAAACAACACGAGAAAGGCAGTTGTGAGTTACACTCAGAGGGTTTAGAGACTTAAGTGCTGGGTGTATAGGGATTAAGTTTGAATAGAATCAAGTGAATATGTTAAATGGATGTTATAATACCATTCTGAAATATTATGACTCCTGACTGATGTGAGAACAAAGGACAATTATAAATCGAATGTACTTACATTTAAACTGCTGGAAACGTCGGACATATATATTGTATTATATTGTAAATGCATTTATACTACCCCTGATGAGGCGTCAAAGCGCTTTTTCGGCAAGTAGCACGCTACTCTGAACCCAAAAAGGACTAGTGGTGAATTAGTATAGTGAAATATGAAATTAATTTGAGCAGTGGATATGTTAGTCTGTTATTTGGATTGAGAAGGATAGTGGAGGGATAGAAGTGGAAAAGGTTTGCATTTATATAGCGCTTGCTACCCCTGATGAGGTGTTGAAGCACTTTTCGGCCAGTAGCACGCTACTCCGGAACCAGAAAAGGATTTGTAGGGAAAGTGGTCTTGGGAAATATGAAATTAATTTGAGCAGTGGACATGTTAGTCTGTTATTTGGATTGAAAAGGAAAGTGGAGGGATGGAAGAGGGAAGGGTTTGCATTTATATAGCGCTTGCTCCCCTGATGAGGTGTTGTAGCACTTTTCAGGGAGTAGCAGGCTACTCTGGAACCCAAAAAGGATTAGTGGGTAATTAGTGTAGGGAAATATGAAATTCTTTTGATTTGAGCGGTGGACATGTTAGTATGTTATTTGGATTGTAAAATGATTAGTTTAGGGATAGAAGAAGGAAGGGTCTAGAAGGTTTTTTTGGGAGAGTTCATAGCAGTAGGAGGGGGTTTGGGATGAGTAAAGGGGAGATGGAGGGGGAAAAGTTAGAGGGAAGGGTTTAGAAAGGCTTGTTTGGGAGCTCTGAATAGTAAAAGACAGTATGAGATGATGCAAGGAGGGGTAGAGGAGGGAAGAGTCTGGAAAGGGTTGTTTTGAGCATCATAGTAGTGATATGGGGTTTGGGGTGAATGAGAGAGTGGCGGTAGATGATATATTGATAGAGGTATAGGGTGAGAAATAGGGTAGTGCATTGGAAAAAGTAGTAGAATAAGGTTTGAGACGAGTCAGAGAGTTGAGGTAGAGGATATATTGAGAGCGATATAGGGTGAAAAATAGGGTAGTGCATTAGAGAGAGTAGTAGAATGAGGTTTGAGAGGAGTCAGAGTGGAGGTAGAGGATATATTGCGAGAGTATAGGGTGAGATATAGGGTAGTCCATTGGATGTGCTGAATAAGAAGCAAAGTAATAAATATAAAGATAAATAAGTACATGAAATGTATATCATAAGTACATGGAAGGTATATATGTATAAGGAAGGTAACATGTAGATTAAAGTTGCATTTAATAAACTCAGACTTTCAAGTGTTGCTGTACTTTAAATTAATGTATTTGTTTTTTTTTGCAATTTAATATGAAACAATTATAGATAAATAGTTATGATAAACAATTTACTTATTTATGCAATCACTTATATACATGTTAAACATAGAAAAATGTAACTGTAAGTAATATGTGCATTTGTTAAGCAGAACTAACAAATGTCTTTGGGCCAGATGTATCAAAGGGTTTTGCCCATTCTGTGTCTATGGGAAAATGTGTTCATACATCTGGCCCTATATCTTTAAAAACATAATTATTATACATGTTTATGCAAAGCAACATATGTAGGTACACATCTATAGTCCAAATAAATGCTTATATACAGAGGGATATGCTGTATTTTTATGTTTGAGTATGGTGGTTAAGTGAGGAAGAACCAATTCGTGAGTAGTCTTCTGAAGATAAGGTGGGTATCCATGGATCTTATGTTTGGGGGTAAAGAGTTCCATAGTTTGGCTTTCTGAACAGAGAAGGATGTGCCACCTATGGTTTTTTTCTTGTACGTTGGGATTTGGAGGCGAGGTGCCACTCTAGAGCGGAGTTTCCTTTTTTGAATGTAGTTGGTGATTTTATTCCCGATGAAGAGCGGTCCCGTTCCATGTATCGCTTGTGGGTGATACAAAGCAGCTTGAATGTGGATCTTCTGGCAACCGGTAACCACTGTAGGGCTGTCAAGGCAGGGGAGATGTGGGTTTGTGGTTTTATATGTAAGAGTAGTCTGGCAGTAGATCTCTGAATCTGCTGCAGCCTTTTCGAAGTTGATAAAGATGATCCGTGTTAAAGGCTATTGGCGTAATCGAGTTTGAACAGAACAAGGCAGGACCTTGTGTGGGAATCCCAGGTAGGAATCCCAGGTGGGGGAAGATGCATCACAGAGTATTTATAGTAACAAAGCTTGAGCTTGATCTTGCTAGTTTGTCTACTGTCAGCATTCCGTCCATCATTTGTTTGCTGTAACACTTTTCGCCCTAAGTGGGATGGGTATGCCCAGACGTGGGTCCCTTGCTCACTGTGCCACTGGAATCAAGCTAGCCTGGCTGAAGAAGGGTGACATACCCTGAAACTGGTCCCAGGATGCTTGTTTCCGGTCCAGGGAGGACCTGGCCTGGCAGTTCGGTCTGGACTGTTCCCATGGGGCACAGGGTCAAGACTGATTTGCATATGGCTGGGTCCAAACTGGGGTGGCGTAGTGGGCAAAAGAACGATGGATTTAACCCAGATCTTTTGACTGGGGAAGAATGTTTGCATTGTCAGCATTCCGTCCATCATTTGTTTGCTGTAACACTTTTCGCTCTAAGTGGGATGGGTATGCCCAGACGTGGGTCCCTTGCTCACTGTGCCACTGGAATCAAGCTAGCCTGGCTGAAGAAGGGTGACATACCCTGAAACTGGTCCCAGGATGCTTGTTTCCGGTCCAGGGAGGACCTGGCCTGGCAGTTCGGTCTGGACTGTTCCCATGGGGCACAGGGCCAAGACTGATTTGCATATGGCTGGGTCCAAACTGGGGTGGCGTAGTGGGCAAAAGATCGATGGATTTAACCCAGATCTTTTGACTGGGGGAGAATGTTTGCATTGTCAGCATTCCGTCCATCATTTGTTTGCTGTAACACTTTTCGCCCTAGGTGGGATGGGTATGCCCAGACGTGGGTCCCTTGCTCACTGTGCCACTGGAATCAAGCTAGCCTGGCTGAAGAAGGGTGACATACCCTGAAACTGGTCCCAGGATGCTTGTTTCCGGTCCAGGGAGGACCTGGCCTGGCAGTTCGGTCTGGACTGTTCCCATGGGGCACAGGGCCAAGACTGATTTGCATATGGCTGGGTCCAAACTGGGGTGGCGTAGTGGGCAAAAGATCGATGGATTTAACCCAGATCTTTTGACTGGGGGAGAATGTTTGCATTGTCAGCATTCCGTCCATCATTTGTTTGCTGTAACACTTTTCGCCCTAGGTGGGATGGGTATGCCCAGACGTGGGTCCCTTGCTCACTGTGCCACTGGAATCAAGCTAGCCTAGCTGAAGAAGGGTGACATACCCTGAAACCGGTCCCAGGATGCTTGTTTCCGGTCCAGGGAGGACCTGGCCTGGCAGTTCGGTCTGGACTGTTCCCATGGGGCACAGGGTCAAGACTGATTTGCATATGGCTGGGTCCAAACTGGGGTGGCGTAGTGGGCAAAAGAACGATGGATTTAACCCAGCTCTTTTGACTGGAGGAGAATGTTTGCATTGTCAGCATTCCGTCCATCATTTGTTTGCTGTAACAGTTTGTCTACTTGGGCATTCATTAATAGTTTGGAGTCCATGGTCATTCCGAGGTTTCTTACTTCCTTTGATACTTTAAGCGGTGTTCCCAGATCATCAGGTCATGTGGCAATTGGGTCATGATTTTTCAAATCGCCACACGTGAGTATTTCCATTTTGAAAGCATTTGAGATGGCTCCATGTCATCCATTGATCCACGGCTCTGAGACAACTGAAAATTGGTGATTTTCCAATGTCTTTGGGGATTCCAGTTGAAGGAGTATTTTTGTGTCATCTGCATAGTTATAGCATGTGAGGTGAAATTGAAAATCAGTGCAGGTAATGACTTCATGTAGATGTTGAAAAGCAAGGGTGAGATGATAGAGCCTTAAGGGACCTCTGCTTTTGTGAAGTACGATTTGGAAGAGAAAGGGGGGTATGGATGACATTGGTTCTGTGGTGAAGGTAGGATGTGATCCAGTCTAGAGCAGTCCCTTCTATTCCAGCTTCATGGAGTCTTTGTAACAGAATGTCATGGTCAACTGTGTGCATATGAGCATATTCAGTGAGGCTGTTATCAGAGCATGGATATAATGAGAGCACTACCTTAATTTGTCCCCTTAGTGCGTGGCACCAAAAGAGACGAGTGATGTTTTATAGGACAAGTGGATTTCTAAAGCATTGTGGCCCTTGAACAAGTAGATCTTTTACAAAATTCCACACCCCTGTGTATCATTTCGCTTCTTAAGTAAAAGCTTTTAATCCACTGTCTCAAAGGCTGTCCAGTATGATGAGTGTGGAAAATCTGGTAGTCCACTGTGTTTTAAAGTTCATTCAAGATTGGAATTAATGGTGATTCAGTGCCTCTATCCATTTGGAAGCCATTTTGTTGAAAGTTGTTTTTGTCTATGAAGTCTCAAATTTTAAGGAATGCTGCTTTTTCAATTAGTTTTCCTAAACATGGCATGCTCGATGTTGGTCTGTAATTTGCTTGGCCTGAGGGCTTGCTTCTGTAGGATTGGCTTGAGATATTTTATGTTCTCAGGAGAATTGACTAGAGCAGTGGTTCTTAACCTGTGTTTCAAGGACCCATTGGGGTCCGCAAGGCTATTCGGGGGGTCCGCAACTATTTTACAAAATTAAATAATATCCACATTAATACATTAAAATTATTAAAGTGTATACAGATAAAGAAACAACATCGAACATGTGAAAACGTTTTATGAATTTGAATTAAACAAATTATTTTCATATTTCAGCTTTTGTTTGGTGTATACCTGTTTGTGCATTTTTGTTTATTGTTTTGAGGTTCAAATCAGAGAAATTGATTAGGTCAGGGGTCTCTGGCTTCCAATAATGAGTCAGTGGGGGTCCAAAGAAGTCAAAAGTTTAAGAACCGCTGGCCTAGAGAGTAGTGATTCACGATTACTGCTGTAGGTGTGGCAGCAGAGGAAGCTCAGAGGATGCTCCTGGACGTGTACGGTAGGCATGGATCTGTGGGCGGATGTTCCTGGACGTGTACAGTAGGCATGGATCTGTGGGCGGATGCTCCTGGATGTGTACGGTAGACATAAATCTGTGGGGGGATGTCCCTGCACGTGTACTGTAGGCATGGATCTGTGGGCGGATGTTCCTGGACGTGTACGGGAGGCATGGATTTGTGGGCGGATGTTCCTGGACATGTACGGGAGGCATGGATCTGTGGTCGAATGTTCCTGGACATGAACGGTAGGCAAGGATCTGTGGGCGGATGTTTCTGGACGTGTATGGGAGGCATGGATCTGTAAGCGGATGTTCCTGGACGTGTATGGGAGGCATGGATCTTTGGGCGGGTGCTCCTGGACTTGTATGGTAGGCATGGATCTGTGAGCGGATGTTCCTGGATGTGTACGGTAGGCATGGATCTGTGAGCGGATGTTCCTGGACGTGTACGGTAGGCATGGATCTGTGGGCGGATGTTCCTGAACCTGCAGGGGCGGCATGGATCTGTGGGCGTATGTTCCTGGACGTGTACGGGAGGCATGGATCTGTGGGCGGATGTTCCTGGACGTGTACTATAGGCATGAATCTGTGGGCGGATGTTCCTGGACGTGCACGGTAGGCATGGATCTATGAGCGGATGCTCCTGGACGTGTATGGTAGGCATGGATCTGTGGGCGGATGTTCCTGGATGTGTACCGTAGGCATAGATCTGTGAGCGGATGTTCCTGGACGTATACGGAAGGCATGGATCTGTGGGCTGATGTTCCTGGACGTGTACGGTAGGCATGGATCTGTGAGCGGATGTTCCTGGACGTATACGGGAGGCAAGGTCATATGGGTGGAGGTTCCTGGACCTGCATGGGAGGCATGGATCTGTGGGCGGATGTTCCTGGATGTGTACGGTAGGCATGGATCTGCGGGCGGATGTTCCTTGATGTGTATGGTAGGAATGGATCTGGGGGCGGATGCTCCTGGACGTGTACGGTAGGCATGGATCTGAGAGCGGATGTTCCTGGACGTGTACGGTAGGCATGGATCTTTGGGCGGATGTTCCTGGACGTGTACGGGAGGCATGATCTGGGGGCGGATGATCTTGGACGTGTACGGTAGGCATGGATCTTGGGGCGAATGCTCCTGGACGTGTACGGGAGGCATGGATTTGTGTGCGGAAGTTCCTGGACGTGAACAGGAGGCATGGATCTGTGGGTGGATGTTCCTGGACGTGTACAGGAGGCATGGATCTGTGGACGGATGCTCCTGGACGTGTACAGTAGGCATGGATCTGGGGGCGGATGCTCCTGGACGTGTATGGTAGGCATGGATCTGAGAGCGGATGTTCCTGGACGTGTACAGTAGGCATGGATCTTTGGGCGGATGTTCCTGGACGTGTACGGGAGGCATGATCTGGGGCGGATGCTCTTGGACGTCTACGGTAGGCATGGATCTGGGGGGCCAATGTTCCTGGACGTGTACGGGAGGCATGGATCTGTGGGCGGATGCTCCTGGACGAGTACGGTAGGCATGGATCTGGGGGCGGATGTTCCTGGACGTGTACGGGAGGCATGGATCTGTGGGCGGATGCTCCTGGACGTGTATGGTAGGCATGGATGTGGGGTCGGATGTTCCTGGACATGTACGGGAGGCATGGATCTATGGGCGGATGTTCCTGGGTGTGTACAGTAGGCATGGATCTGTGGGCGGATGTTCCTGGACGTGTACGGGAAGCATGAATCTGTGGGCGGATGCTCCTGGACGTGTACGTTAGGCATGGATCTGTGGGAGGATGATCCTAGATGTGTACGGTAGGCATGGATCTGGAGGCAGATGTTCCTGGACATGTACGGGAGGCATGGATCTGTGGGCGGATGCTCCTGGACGTGTAAGGTAGGCATGGATCTGTGGGCGGATGATCCTGGACGTGTATGGGAGGCATGGATCTGTGGATGGATGTTCCTGGGTGTGTACGGTAGGCATGGATCTGTGGGCGGATGTTCCTGGACGTGTACGAGAGGCATGGATCTGTGGGCAGATGTTCCTGGACTTGTACGAGAGGCATGGATCTGTGGGCGGATGTTCCTGGACGTGTACGGGAAGCATGGATCTGGGGGCGGATGTTCCTGGACGTGTACGGGAGGCATGGATCTGTGGGCGGATGTTCCTGGACGTGTACGGGAGGCATGGATCTGTGGGCGGATGATCCTGGACATGTACGGGAGGCATGGATCTGTGGACGGATGTTCCTGGGTGTGTACGGGAGGCATGGATCTGTGGGCGGATGCTCCTGGACGTGTACGGTAGGCATGGATCTGTGGGCGGATGATCCTGGACGTGTACGGGAGGCATGGATCTGTGGGCGGATGATCCTGGATGTGTACGGGAGGCATGGATCTGTGGACGGATGTTCCTGGGTGTGTACGGGAGGCATGGATCTGTGGGCGGATGCTCCTGGATGTGTACGGTAGGCATGGATCTGTGGGCGGATGATCCTGGACGTGTACGGGAGGCATGGATCTGTGGGCGGATGTTCCTGGATGTGTACGGGAGGCATGGATCTGTGGGCAGATGTTCCTGGACTTGTACGAGAGGCATGGATCTGTGGGCGAATGTTCCTGGACGTGTACAGGAAGCATGGATCTGTGAGTGACCAGCAGTGCTGTCAGGTGTCCTAAGCTTCTTTGTTTCCTTCATGGATAGTAGATTAAAGTAGCATAGAGTTTGTTACTGTGATTGCAAAATGGTCCAATTATCACAGACAAGTGTTACTGTGTATATTTGTTTGAAAATGCGACTCAGGGTCGAGGGGCCCAATTCATTAATGTGTGCTATGTGCGCATGAGACAGCAGACTTACTCCCAATGTATATATTAGCGTTCATATACCGCCAACATAGCTAGAGATTAGCGGAGTGCTATACGTTATAGAGGGTGTTGTGTGACGATTATGCTCTTGCATGTCAAGTGGAAATTTCAGAATTACATTAACACGTTTACCTTAGGCACAGGGAGATTGAGGGGCATATTAACAAGCCGGCGATAAAAAATTATCACCGCTTTAGCGTCTGTTTTCAGACGAAAAGCGGCGATAATTTTATCGCTGTATTAGCAAGGTCACGCTATCGCGTGAATCCTTGCCCTATCGCCCTTTCCCATAACGCCCATCCTGCATCTCTAATGAGATGCAAGGTGGAGCGTTACTGAGCGTACCCCAGATGGGCTACGTTGTAAATATCGCCGATGTGCACATCGCGATATTTACAAGGCAGCCCACAGGATGATAGCAGACGTTAGATTTTGGCGAAAACGGCCGTTTTCGCCAAAACCTAACGTCTGCTATTATCCCGACTTAGCCATCCCTAACATAGGGGGTGGATTGTGCTGATACGACCACAGGGTCGTATCAGCAAGGTTATCGCAGTTTTGCAGGGAACATCGCTGGAAAACCAGCGATGTTCCCTGCAAAACGGCGATAACCTCGCTATCTCTGGAATTTTTATCGCCCTGGAGAAGCGTGTTGTTAATAACGCGCTACCAGGGCGATAAGTTCCGGAGATAGCCAGCGATAAGATATCTATCGCTAAGCACGGCCAGCGATAATTATCGCTGGCCGTTGATAATATGCCCCTAAGTGATTTGTCCAGAATCACGCAATGTTGAGTCAAGTGCTGAGCCCGGAATTCGAACCTAGGTGCCATAGCTTGGAAATTTGGGGGCTCGAGCCGCTGGGCCGTACCACCTCATCACAAGCAAGCTTGTCATCTTCATATTAGAGAATAAATTAATCGACTGGCGTACATAATGTATAGAAAATGTAAAAATAACCTCTTTGTAAATCGGTGCGCAGTGTTATTTCATACCAAAACTTTGCACGCTGGACAGTAAAAAGAGAAAAGTGCTGCACCAGACAAGGTGTATAAAAAATACAGCAACAGAAAGTGGTGAAAGAATATTCTTTCTGCGCCCTGCGTGCCTTCGGCTACCACTCTCTGGGTACCGGGAAGTACTTCTCAATGCTGTTCAAGGCCAGTACAACACAACACAAGCAATGGGTACACCAAGATGGTATACCGACTGTGATTCACGCCTGACTCTGTGCACAGCCAGTGACAATTATAGCGCCACGAAGCCAGTAGGGTAGCGCTTTCTTCCGGTGGGCTCCACAGGTGAGTGCCCCGAAGGACAGCACTCCTGAGTGGGCGGAAAGACACCATTGAGTAAGTCTGGGCTGAGGAGAGACTCGGGTGAGGTAAAATGCTGGTGACATAACTCTTTGAATGGATGTGTTGTTTACGGATACTTCACTTGTGACCCACTTACAGTCCAGGAACTAGGTGTGTCCTCCGCCCTCATTTTATATGCAGGCTGTGGGCGGTGTGTCAAACACTAATGATGTCACTTGCACAACATGAAGAAATAAGTCACGTGTTGAGATGATTACAGATTTTTCCACCAAAAAAGTATTTTCTCTCAAAATATAGTACATCTTTGTGTAATTACCGAACAGACCAAAAGCTAAAATGGTTTCCACACCACACATGTGCAGCTGCAGGAATTAATCCACAACAGACAGTCCAAATGCAGCTAGAACAGACCTTGTACCACCGCTCCATAATGCTGACACAAAGCGCTTTTTCAACCTCGACTAAAAACGCAAAGAAAATATTTAAAATGGCAACCTTTAAAAGTCACCTCTCTATGTTTGGATGGGAAAATAGATTGGGCAAACAAATCTCCCGAGACAGTGGGAACTTTCGGGCAGACTCATGTGGTGCTGTGTATTGTTACTTTGTTTTCTTACAGGTTGGACTTTTGTTTGTTTCTTTTCATTAAAGTTTGGGAGGGATGTAGTGTCCGGCTGGACACGTTCTAGTGTTTTCACCCACACTAACACCCAACCATCACAGGCGTCACCAGTCAAGTGACCCTGCTAATAAAAGGGGGCCGGGCGCACGTGCCCTGGGCCAGTTCCAGTACCCAAGTACATTGTGTCTGTGTGGTCATTTGCACAGCATGTGGGCCTAAGGCCCAAGATACCACAAGCGCGCCACTTCAGTCGCAAACAGACATACACGAAAAGATTCTCCGTGGGTGATAGTATACACGTCTTAGGCCGGGTGACCAGGAGTCCCGGGTTTGCCGGGACAGTCCCGGGGTTTTGCCTGCTGTCCCGGCAGATTTCGGGAAATTTAGCTCATGTCCCGGTTTTTAGAGAGCGTCGACTGAAAGCGTTGGAAGGTCCTTTTTGTATTTCCCAAAGCGGGGATAGTTAGCAGCTGTTATAAGAAAGCAGTTTAATTAACAGGCACGATACTGACTTTAAAATTGCATTTTATTTGTATTCTTACTGCCTCTTCTGTAATTCTATGCTGAATAGCGCTGTCATTCTCTGCGCTTGGTTGAAGTAAAATTGTTTGTAGTCCTTCTTCTATTTTTGTGAAATGTCTCGATTTTTGGCTTTAAAATTCTAGTCACCCTAACGAGTCTGTGTCTACACCGCACCTATCCAAGAGTCAGCCAAAGATGGGGGAGGGGCTGTGGGGGTGTGGGTGACGTCATACACATCTGGTGGGAATGGCATTATCCCAGGGTGAAACTTTTCTGGAGGGAAGTGTCAGGCCTCTCGCGTTAGGCACTTGGTGGTGGTAGGGTGTAGGGATCTCACTGTTTCAGATGGGCACATGGCCTTTCAGTGTGTGGGGGCTGCCAAGACGGCCATACCAGCATTCAGCTGGAAAACACAGGAGGCACCCCTCCAACATCCCAGTGGGGTCATGGACGCTGGCCTATTCTGGCGATGGAACGGTCACGCGGCCACCTTAATGTTACACAAATGTGGCCTGAAATGATGACAGATTGTGAAAGGGATCCTGAGCGTCCTATACCCTCCGAGATGGAGAGCAAAAGGGTTATTCCAGTAGAAGGAGCACCATTTGTTTACAGAAAAGCTGCACGGTTTACAAGAAGCGAACATATTAGATTAGAACCTTATCCCGCTCTTGCAGTAGGTGCTATCTGTGCCAAGAAGGGTCTGCCAGACACCCTCTAAGTGTCAGTGTACAGCCTACATCAAGGTTTGATCAGTTGGATCAGGATTGTAGGAATTAGTGCTCATTTTGTGAGTCAGTGGAGAGGTGTGGTGCAACGGCCAGGGCAGCTGACTTCGGAGCACAGGGTTCACGGTTCGATCCCTGGCTCCGGCGGCAGCTCAGCTCAGCACCATGTGACTCTGGGCAATAGCTCACTTAATTTCCACTCTGGCCCCCAGCGCCTTGAGACCCGTAAGGGTGAGTAGCTGCGCTATATAAAAACGGACTTACATTTATTTTGTGTTTTCTCTTGTTAAAACTTAATAAAAAGGTTGGACAAAAAAAGACTTAAGACAATTGAATTTTTTAGCACAGATCCCACCACCAAGAGGAAACCTAACAAGAGGTCCCTTCATCTGAAGGTTGATCTGGCCCTGCCACGACAGGTGTCTGGGTGAGGACTCGATGATGAAGCAATGCCGCTGGTTAGTTCTAGTGGGTGAGAGTCCTTTTAACAAATGAGAAGGATTCTCTTTTAGGTAAGGTGGGGATGAGATATTAGGATTCAAATCACCCAGTGGATTCTCTCCTCATGCTGGCGAAGACAACAGCAGTATAAAAAGTGTCACAACTAAATAGACTTCCTGTTCTTTAAGCAAAATCACGAGGAGTGCCAAGGCACTTTACTGAAAATGTTCAACAAAACAAAAAGTGTCAAAATTCCCTTTAGTCAAAATCTTGATCCCCTTCAATTGCAGCTATTACAGGAGTAGGGCCTGTGGCAAGGGCACAGTAAAGACAAATATCTAACACACGTTGCAGGAATCATCTCTGAGCTCTTACATGTCAAAACCAAGCTGGCAATATCTGAAGAACCACCCTCTACTATTACAGGCAGAGAATCAGTACCACACTCCAAACATCACACTCAGAACACAAATCTTTTCACTTTAGGGTACCAGCTTAGATTCATTCAGCTTCAATCCCACCACAGCAACCTCTAACTGAGGCAGGACACCAACCAGCGTTAAAGAAAAACATTGTCCCACTGGAAATGTTGGTGTTTGTACCTAAAAGCACTCCTTCCGCGTAAATCAGCAAGATTTTCAAGCCAGATGCCTGGTCTTCTCCTACCACCGACCCTACATTACTCCCAGGCTTAGTGTAAGGTAAGATTACACCTTTTCGGGATAGAAACACTCCAATAAAACGTGGTTGGATTAACACATAAGATCTCATAGCTGAGGAGGGATGCCACGAGTTCAGACTCACTGAGACCTAGCTCAGAGATAGTTTGACCACCATCCTGGATGAACTGATCCATACTGGTTGTACACTTCTAGATAAACACAGAGACTAGTAGGTAAGCGGAGGAGTACTTGTGTAGGGCTGATCCACGCCACAGATCTCACCTTCAGGGGAATAAACGGGCTCATCAGTCCTGTGCCTGGCAGGGCCAGTGCCGGCTCCTCCGCTAAGGCGGAGGAGCGTCGCCCCACTGCTTTATGCAGTGTGAAAAAAGGAAAAATAAAATTATTATAACTCAAGGTTATTATCATTTTATTTCTTCCCTTTGCAGCGTCTTTGTGGGGCGGGGCTGCTCTCAGAGCTGGGGGAGTCCAACATCCTGTGCCCCTTTCAGTTTGTGTTCCGCCAAGGCTGGGGACGGTGGAGCAGCGCTTAAACTAAACTTGATTATCGGCACGTATACCATCTCCAGGCCTGCCCGCTGTACCTAGCCTTTACGGATTTGTCAACAGCATTTGACTGTGTCAATCGACCTAAGCTGTGGCTGATGCTGTTGAACTTAGGGGTTGAGTTAGTGAATTTCCTGTGTTCACACCATGAGAACCTAGTAGCGAGGGTTGGGTTTGGTCCTGCAGGAGCATTGTCTTACTCTTTCCCCCTAGCCCGAGGGGTACCCCAAGGATGCATCTTGGCCCAACTCCTCTTTATCATTTACATTAACAACTTGTGCCGCACCTTAACCAAAGTCACCAGTGATGTCCCAATGGTCTCGGGAGTCCCTGTACCAGCGCTGCTTTACACAGACGACGCAGTTCTTATGGCAGGGGCCCCGGGGGCTCTGCGTATGCTGGTGGAATCCTTTACATCTTTTATGGGGGAACTGGACTTGGTCACCAATTTTGGGAAGTCGCACCTTGTGGCATGTGTGCTGGGCAAGAAAAACCTTTCTAGATTAATGGTGAAGGGGTATTCACTTGGCGCCGTCAATGATTTTATCTATTTGGGGGTTGTTTTTAACAATGTAGGGTCTTGGCAACCGCAGATCCGCTGCTCTCATCTGAAGTTGTGTAGATCAACGGGGTCTTTATTTAGGATGCCACAGGTTGCAGCCAGGGGAACCATCTTGCCATTCATGAACATTTATAACGCCCAGTGTATCTCGGCGGCCCTAAATAGTGCGGGGGCTTGCGGACACCATAAAGCTGAAACTCTACAAATAGAGGAAAGCTGCATCTGTAGGCGTCTCCTGCTCCTTCCTCCTTCTAGCTCTCATTTTATTATTCATTCTGAGCTAAATCTGCAGTATGTATCCGATAAGGTGAAGATGGCGCCTCTTTTATCATGGGTTAGTATTTGGATCAACACTGAGAGGAGTCTCAACAGATACATTATCTTAGATTTATATTAAACTGGATAAAGGTAACTCAATCGCCTGGTTAGCATATGTCCGGAAATGTTTCACAGCCTTGGGCCTATCGGGCTTTTTTGATGCCCCTTGCACTTCAAATAAGTCACTGGTGAAGCACCGTTTTTCAGAGTTTTGTCCTTTGCGAAGATTACAGTCTGAAATAGGGTGACCAACCGTCCGTAAATTTCACGGACAGGCCGTAATTTGGATCTCACGTCCGTTGTCCCTGATGATCCCTTTTATGGACGCCTTTTGTCCGTAATTTTGGGCATTGCAGGGAACAGTACTGTTCCGCTGCATGTAGCCTCAATTCCCTGATGGGGCCGCCTTGCACTCCTCATCGGAGCACAAGAGCAGCCCCACCCACCCTGCCCATTGTAATTCTGTACGCGCTGATTCTCACATACAGAATTACAATGGGCCAGGTTGGGCTGCAAAGCTTGTGGTGGGCCTCCCCCAGCCTCCGTCTAGGGCAGGGCATTCTGTCAGATGGAAGAAATGTGCAAAAACGCCAATGCTGCTAGGTGAGAATCCAGTTCAAGAAAAGAAGCTGGTGAAAGAAGTTAAAAAGAAGGGGCTAGAGTTCTTTCACAGTCTCATCATTTTAGAACTGATGCATTTTCAATATTATATTCAACGAAGCCATGGTTGTTGCTTTTGTATTTTATGCAACTAACAACCATTGACAAAGCCAATAGTTCTGGCTTGGTAGAGGTGTAACGTTACTTGTTGTGTTATATATCTGGATACAATGACAGAAGAGGCAAAATACCAGTCGGGCGGTACATTATACTAAGCATAGATTTTTAGCGTAGGTTTTTTAAGCCACGCCCTTAATTCCATCGAATACCCCCTTTTAAGAGATCCCCCCAGTTTTTTCATCCCACTTAAAGCCCTGGAAACAACACCATGTCACAGTCACCTCATGGCCTGGCACTGTGCATCATGCATGACTTCCACTTTTTCAGATTGCCTATGTGCAGGGGCATAGTGAACCCTACCCCCACCCCTTGCTTTAGGAACTACAGCTAGGGTAAAATTCTTGATGGGCCTCTTCTGTCTGCAACTCTGCAGACAAAGGCTCAGCTCATAATTAATATGAAAAGGTGGGCGAGTGAGTAAGTGAAGGGATGGGTGGATGGGTGGATGGCTGGAAGGATTAGTGAAAGGATGAATGGATAAATGAAAGGGTGAATGGATGGATAATGAGAGAAAGGATGGATGGATGGAGGAGTGAGTGGAAGGATAGATGAGAGAAAAGATAAATAGATGGATGTATGGGTGGAAGGGTAGATGAATGGGAAAAACGAAGGATGGATGAGTGAAAGGATGGATGGATGGATGAGTGAAAGGGTGGATGATGGGCGAGTGAATGGGTGGATGGAGGAGTGAAATGATGTATGGATTGATGAATTGATAAGTGAAAGGGTGAATGGATGACAGGTGAGTGAAAGGGTGGATGTAAGGATGGATGAGTGAGTGAAAGAGAAGGTAGATGGACAAAAGGATGGACAGATGAATGAAGGAGTGAAAGGGTGGATGGATGAGAAAAAGGATGGATGAGTGATAGGGTCAGTGGATGGATTCATGAGTGGATGAGTAGATGGATGGGTGGCTGGATGGAAGGAAGGAAGGCTAAGTGAAAGGGTTGATGGAGAGAGAAAGGGAGGATGGATGGATGACCGAAAGGGTGGAAGGATGAGTGACTGGGTGGGTGGATGGATGAGTAAGTGAAAGGATGGCTGGATGGGTGAAAGGGTAAATGGATGGATGGATGAGTGAATGGATGGATGGGTGGAAGAGTGGGTGGATGAGTGTACGGATGGATAGGGTGAAAGGGTGGATGGATGGATGGATGAATGAAAGGGTGGATGGAGGGATGGATGAGTGAAATGATGGATGGAAGGATACATGATGGATAGGTTTGCAAATGGTGGAATATGTTTGGATATGGATGGGCTTACTTATATACTATTGTGCGACCTCCTTTGATGTGTCTGTAAAACGTACCTTTTGTCCTGAATTTTGACCTCCTGTCCTGAATTTTTGTCCTGAATTTTGACCCTCTGTCCTGAATTTTTACACTCACCATCCTGAATTTGCACCCATGCCAGTTGGTCACCCTAGTCTAAAACAAGTAAAAGCTCTATTAAAGATTAACATGCCTTTTTTTGTACCCGGGAGCCCATGTTGTATTTAAACACTGTCACGTTTGGAGAGATCTGTATTACTTCGTTTTAGGGCAGGTACAGTGTGGCGGTTAATGAACTTCCCCGGCTCTAATGGTCTCTCGGGGGCTCCAACCCCAGCATGTCCCTGTGATGGTCTGTCAGAGCAGACTTTGAGCCATTTTATGTTTATTTGTAAATTTTACAATCCTTTTGTATTGCTATTTATTAAGCCAATCTTAAAATCTCTGAGGTTTAGGAAATGCAGGGATGCTCTGATTTATCGTCAGTTCTTAACAGGGGTTAACTTTTCTAAAAATATAAGTGTGGGGCTCTCGTCAGGAGGCAGTTTGCACGAGCCCATTTCTCCTGTTCGCCCCGCCTAAAACAGAACCAACTACTAACCATGAAACCCTACAGGTGGGAAGAGGATGTGGCGGAATGGCCAGAGCTGCCGACCTCAGAAATGGGGAACCAGGTTCGAGTCTCGGCGTCGGCTCAATATCTTGTGATTCTGGGCTAATTACTTAATCTCCCTGTGTCTACCAAAAATGAATGGATTGAGTTTGCGCTATAAGCGCCAGTGTTGATGATTAAGTAGTGGTGCTGAGCACTGGAAGCCACTGGCTAAAATTAAGCACTGGTTTTTAAACTGCTATGATGTCGTTTGTGGCGTTTGCTCCTTTTTTAAAGCAGTGGTAAGATGCAGGAACTCAATGGAGGGTTAGCCCGATATATATTTCTATCGACTGGTGGAGGGCGGTTGAATTATGTCTTTTAAACGTTGTTGTGCATCAGAAATTACATTGCATTTTATATTTTGTTTTTAATGCTGATTTGCTTATGAAATTGTTATGCATTTTATGTATGTTTTATTTAGACACCTTTTATGGCCACAATGTGAGCCGAATAAACCAATTTGGCTTGACCTCACCACAATGTTTTGTCACACCCATCCATGCTACTGTCATGTCACCCCAAATTATAGGGATCATACTTTGTAAACTTCCAAAACCCAGAAGGTAACCTTTTTGGAGAAAACGGAAAATGGCATAAGCCGCTCACCACTCCTCGCTGAGTTATGCTCATATGGGTGAGAATTTTAGAAGTTAGACAAAACCTATCTATGAATTTCTCATCTGCAGGTGATACAAAGAGCTCCAAAATCAGTATACACAGACACAAGTATTGATGCTTTTTACTGTATTGATTTTTTGTTATAGTCTATATATCTACTATTGTGAATTGGAGTGAATGTAAATATTATACACAGCCAAGCATGCAGTATTCACTTTAAAGCAAAGGTGAGATAGGCCCCAATCCTTTTTCATTACACTTCCCTTATCATTTAGTCTAACCCCTCCTACCTTATGACACACTGTTTAACAGCATAGTTCCATTAGTTTATTTGTGTATGCCACGTCATGTAAAACCTTCCTGTGTACCTTGTTATGCCATCACACCAGAAGTTGGAACGCATTATTTCAGCATCCGTCCAGCAATATTTCCATGTGTGTAACCCCACCGCAGCCACAGGTATCTTACACCTCTCTTGTAGATGGTGCTGTATGGTGCAAGGAGACAAAAGCCAAAAGCTGTGATATTGGTCTCAAAGTTGAGGACTCACTTGGATCTAAGGCAGCCTTTCCAGGAACACAGGAAACAATTTTCTAGAACTGGGGGACCACTGTGGAGGAAAATGAGACTACTTTTACACCATCAAATTACCACAAACATCTATCCACAGCGTACTCGAACACGTTGCACGATTATTTTCAATCTGAAATCCAACTTTGTAGATCGTCCATCCTTCCTAAAGGTAATGGACTTCCGGTACATGAATGGGGAGGATGGGAGTGAGGCCAGGAGAGCTGCTGGAGCCAGGTGAAGCGTCATCGGCTAAGAGTAGAAGGTCGCTTTAGGTTCTGATTCACTCAGTCCCAGATTATCTGAAAAATAAATTACAATATCCACAGAAGGTCAGTAGACTGAGATCCTCGGATAGAAGTTTGATCCATCCTTAGACGTATCACTTGGTCTGTGAAAGGGGCAGAAGATTCTTTAACCATCAGTAGAATAATAGTAATAATAAGAACAATCATCGTCATCATCGTCATCTGCTTTTATATAGCGCTTCATGCTGCGCTTCTTCGGATTCTACCTGCTGAAAATAACAGGTGTGACTTTTACTCAATTCAATAGTACTTTCAACCAAACTAGTAGCACTCAATTTAGCGACTCATAATAAAAAAAAGCGAGGGATGACACAATTGAATTAATCTTGGCTCTCAGACAGGAACCAGCCACATACAAGTTATTCTTAGTCCTGATCCAGTAGGAAAAGTTCAGCCAGAACTGCCTGGTCAGCTCCATTCTAAACAGGAATACAAGCAACCCCAGACTGGTTTATACCTGGAAATGGCCGCAGGAGTCATCTTCTCTCCCTAAATTCAGGATGGCTCTCAGCATCTTTAGACCTAGACCCAGCCCAGACACTGCCAGCGCAGCCGCTGTTTCACAGAACCAGCATACCCTCTGGGTTTGTCACAGACAAAGAGAGGGTTCTAAATGGCACTTTCAGAGATGTTTTATGCCTGACTGAGCTCTGTAAATCATTTTGTCCATCCAGCTATGACCGTCATCTAATCCAAAAGTGTCATCGGCCACTTATATCCAGCAAAATGAAACCTGTCCAGACACCATCCAAACCTGAGTTTCTGCCTGAAAATAAGGGCAGCCAAGCTGGGAGTGGCGTGCATTACCAGGGCCATACCCCCTGTATTAAATCCAGACGTGGCTTACCAACAGGAACCGTGACAACTTCTTGAAACCACATTGAAACCAGTCTTTCCTCTGTAGATCCACGAGAGAGACATTTTTGCAGCTTGGTAGTAACTAAGTCACCTCTGTAGAATGAAAACATTGCTGGGCCTTGTCAAGAACTTCTCCTCTACCATCTAAGCCTTCATCTATGCTACATTGAGGAGATTATTGCTCTGCTTCCGTCTCCACACACAGCGTTGGAGCATCTACCAGCTCTCAATCAATCAATCAAACCAGATTTATAAAGCGCTTCTAATCACTTGCGAGGGTATCCAGTCGCTGAGAGCCAAGCTGCTTGAGTGGAATCAGTTGAACAACTGGTTCCTGAGTTTCCCTCTGAATTTCTAAAGAGAAGGTGAGGTCCAGAGGTGGAGGGGGAGGCTGTTCCAGGACTTCGAGGTGAGGTAGGAGAATGAGCGTTCTCCACTGTTGCTTTGGTGGATGCGGGGGGTGTGAACGAGGGAGAGGAAGGTCGAGCGCAGGCGTCTGGAGGGTTGGTGGAAGCTCAGCCAGTGGTTGATGTATGCTGGTCCTTGACTCTGCAGGGCTTTGTAGGCGTGGGTCAGCATCTTGAATTGGCATCTCTTGCGGACCGGGATCCAGTGCAGTTTCTTTAGGTGAGGGGTGATGTGAGTCCATTTGGGGAGGTCGAGAATGAGTCTGGCTGCTAAGTTCTGTATGGTCTGCAGTCTCTTCAGGAGGTGTGTGGTTATTCCTACGTAGAGTGTGTTGCCGTAGTCCAAGTGGCTTGTGACTAGGGCTTGAGTGACGCGAGCATGCACAGAGTGCGGAAGCAGGCAGAGTGGCCTGCATTGATCTTGTTTTTAAAGGTGAGGTTGTTGTCCAGAATGATGCAGAGGTTACCGGTGTGGTCTGTGGGAGTGGGTGAGGGGCCCAGTTCTGTGGGCCACCAGGAGCCTTTCCACAGGGAGGTGTTGTTCCCAAAGGTGTTGTTCTCATAGCTGCAACCTGATAACCAATGAAGAAGAAGTGATCACCTCTCACTCACTCTGAGTCTCCTTCCTTGTCCCCAGTAGCACTCCGGATCACATTCGGATACTGCTGCATAATGTGGATGGCATTGGATCAAGGAAGGCTCACTCCCTCCTTCTCAAGGAGGCTGTTCATCTGAATGGTCTATGCACTTCACCAGAATGGAGCTCAAGACGGCCCATCAGGTGCAGATGCTCTGGCTGTATTTCCACGTAGTTGTTTTCTATGCAGTGATGTTCTGTGTATATTGCAACACTGGATTCTGGGGATAGGTCATGGCCAGAGAAATAAAAAAATATAAAATTAATAAATGAAGTCCACTCAATGGCAATAAGTAACAATGATTTCCACAATTTCTCTCCAACCTCTTTACCTGGAGTATTTGTGAATATTAAAATATTTATTCTGCAGGACTTGTGGCCACTTCCAGTGGTGACAAACACAAACAAAAAGTGGTGGGGCAGGTGGAGGGGATGTGGGGGGAGGGCAGGAGGGGGAGCATGGGGGTTAATAATAATAAAATAAGACTTACCTGAAGCTGCCTCGCGCCTCGGTGTTCCTCTGCTTCCTGGTCCCAGAAGACACTTGGACAGCATCAGAGACTTCCTGCGCAATCCCCGCACTGCTATCATGCTATTACCAAGCATGAGAGCAGCGAGGGAATTGGCCTGAGCGGGCTGGTTTAACGCTCGCTCAGGCACAGGGAGTCTATGTTGTTTCTCCAACCCAGCTGTCGATACAGTTCGGTTGGAGAAACCTAACTGCGCATGTCTGCAGTGGAGGCTGGCAAGACTCGCAGGTGGTGGGGCAGGGGTGGGTGCGGGGGCTGCAGGGGGATTGCGGGAGGGGTTACGCGGGTAGGGGGAGTGAGCGCAATATAAAAAAAAAAGTAAAATAATTAACTTACCTTGCCGCCGGGTCCTGCTTCTCTGCTCCTGCTCTCCTCGAGGAACAGGAAGCACAGCCAGGCCACTGACCAATCACAATGCTGCAATGCAGCGTTGTGATTGGTAAGCACCCAGGCTCCCCTGACCAATCACAATGCTGCAATGCAGCGTTGTGATTGGTTTGAGCGTCCTGGTGCGACACTGAACCAGGGAATGGGGGCCTGGGCTTGTTCTCCATGCAGGCTGTAAAGCAGCCTGCATGGAGAATGGGGAAAGTGCGCATGACTGGTTTGGGCGGCCCAAGAGGGCTGACCAAAAAGTCATTGCACATTTAGGAGTGGGCAAACCACTCTTGCCCTGCTCCAAGAGCAGAGCAGCCCCGCTCACCCACTCGCCCGCCCGCCCGCAAAGCGTCACGAAGCATAAAATGATAATAACTCAAAGTTATTTTCATTTTATGTTTCTACTTTGCAATACTTGAAAGCAGTGGGGCCGCCACTGCATGTCTGTTTGGCCGCACTAAGACGGCGGGCCAAACACATATGCACACTTAGAAGTGCACATACCACTCTATTCCTCCTCCCCACCTTGGCTCAGCTCGCCCCTCCCACACACGCTGGCTGAGCCAGCAGCTGAAAAAGAAAACGATAATAAAATATTGTTTTATTTTTCAGCTGCTGGCCCTGAGCCAGTGGGGCAACGCCTCTCCGCCATTGCGGAGGAACCACCGCTGCCACTTCCACTGAAGATTTCTCTTTTGTGTGACTAATTCAACTCAATTCTTTATTCGGCCATAAAAAGGCTATAACAAAACGCATGCACATTTAAAAACATAATGCATACATTCCACAATAAAAAAAGTTTTTAAACAGTGCACTTAACAAAGCACATCATGTTAAATTCAAGAACAATTCAACTATGAAAATAAATTAGGGCACAATAAAAAGATCTATTTAAATCGTTGTAAAATCATCTCTTTAAAAAAAAAAAAAAAGATTTAATCCAGGTATCCAATTAATAATCAATGGTCCCTAGTGAGTTCCTCCAGTTAAGTGTGCACTAAATATAGTTTGTCACCGTCGATCAGATGTTGATTGAAAACAGTGACTCTGAATAGAGCATGTTCCTGCCTACATTGTCTAAAACTAGCCCCGCCACAAAAGGGGTAGTAAATAACGTTTCTTTAAATCGGTGCAATACTTACAAAATAACGTAAAGTGGAAGACAGACCGCAGGGAGAGGCCGTAATATGGACATTTGGCCAAACTCGCAGCATTTAAAAGTATCTCTAGGAATATAACCATAAAGCCCTGTGTGCTTAGTCTCAAACTAGTAGGTGAGATCCCATGATAGTTAGTGGAATCCCAGATGAAGTACAATTCCATGCATTTCAAGAAGCTATGCTGTCACACCGCACCTTTGCTACTCTCAATGCAATCCCTTCTGTGCCTACTCCACACCCAGTAACACTCCTTGAATATGTGTTTAGATTGATGAAAGGGCCCCTGGGTTAGAGATCAGGTGTGTCTAAAGTATCGCTGAGAGTTAATGTAGGCCAGCCAGGGATTTGTCATCACCTTGTCCAAATTCAAAGAATTCAAAAGTACCCTTTGATTGAAGCTAGCCACATGTATACCCACACCAGGAGCAGGAAAAGTTTAATATAGTCACTGACATAGTCTAGAGCTATTTCTGTGTGATAAATATGGGCTGCAGTGCTTCGAGGCGCACACAAGAATCTTCTCAGGCACCCATCTTCAACTAGCTGAAAGACAGGGTGATCCTTAATTCCCCAGAACCGTAGGTTGCAATGGATAAACATTTTGCTTTGTAAACATGCACCAGTTCTCTAAGGGGTTTAGGGCAGAAATTCTTTAAAAATGTGAAAAGTGCCTCCATGCTTCTGGCGAAGTTGGCTACCGTGATGTGCCCTCATGGCTTTCATGTGCCAGCATCATCGCGCAAGACCCCACAAATACGAGAACGTTGAAACAGGCACAACTTTAGACCAGTTTACCAGAAAAGTCTTGTTCTTGTTCCTCTTTGGACCATATACCTTAATGTGTCTCTTTGACTTGTTCACTGTCAGTTCTAAAGCAGTCATAGAAGTAACAAATTCATCAAGCAATTTCTGTAGGCTTGAGGGTGGGGGTCCAGGTGATGACCATGTTGAAATGATCGCCATGACAATCCTACAGTTTACATGGCATTGGGCCCAAGCCCTTACAGAGTAGATTTGAATGGTATGTTCCTTTGCGCAATCTTCGTTCCTCTTCAGCAAAACTGGTGAGAGTGCCTAGGTTCAGAAAAGTTAGATCTGGTGGAAGAGCTTTCTGCGTTGCAGCAGCTTCGGCGTGGAACAAATTACCAACTGAACTTAGACAGATAGATGATCTATTGTCTTTCAGAAAGAAACTGAAGACCTGGCTCTTTCCCAGGGTATAATATAGTGTTTTTTTCAACTGCTCTCATACTCTAAGATAATTGACCTATGTGCTCAAGCGCCAGGATACCCGTGGGGTCGCAGTGCGCTCTATAAATTTTATATACAATACAATACAATACAGTTGGGGCAGCTAAGAGCTCCTGGTGCTGTGTCCCATCAACTCCAGGAGACCAGGAACAAACTGGAGCAGACCCACCCCAAGAAGGGCCTGGAAGCATCCACCTGACACTGATATCACCCTTTGTGGTTCCCAGGATGGACTTTTTCCATTTCTGTGGCTTCACCGCAGTCATGACGCGTCACTTTCTGTGGGCTAATCGCCGGAGTCCTTTTATTTCTGTGTTTTTTAGGTGCTGTCATTGTTGTCCTTCTGTTCCCAGTTCTCAGACTTCATCGCCTGCTCACCACTCCCACTTCCGCGTCTTGGCGTGTGACTGTCTCTTCACCCGCTGCAGCCTGCGGTCCAAGGCCAAACTCTCTGTGGGCGACTCAGAAGTCTCTTACACAACAGGAGTTTCACTTCAGGCCCCAGCACTGCTTCCTCACCCTACAGGCACGAGGGTGGAGGAACAAGTGCTTCTCGCCTAGACCTCTAGAGCAGTGAAGAAACCAGTAGTACATGTCCCACATTCTTGTTATTCACAGCTTGTGCAGCCTGGCACAGAACTAGGGAACTGTGCAATACCACTGAAGATATCAATTAGCAGCACCCCAATCTGAGGCCCAAAAGCCCATCAGTGACATTTTGTGCCTGACATTTACACTCATGTTGGCTTCAGCCTTAAACCAACCTCTATGCTATTCGATAAGGCCTAACTCAGGCCACTATTGATCGCAACCCTAGTTTGCTGCTGTCAGTTTGGTTAGCCATTCACTGGAAAATGAGTTTGTGCTATGCTTTTCTGTTCCCAGTGGAAACTTCCATTGCTGTTGCATAAGCGGTACCTGCTCAGTGACTAAGGGAAGGTGATACTGCTGCTGAATGCAGCTGGTCCTGTTTCCTGAATGTGATGATGATGCCCGCACTACTCCTGCCTGTCTGTCCTGAGCCTGTTCTGTATGATTAGGGAAGACTGCACTGGTGCTGCCCCTAATGAAGATTTTAGGTCCTGACTTTACAGCGCAGCTGTTGCTAAATGTAATGTGATCCACCTAAAAAAGAGCTTTCAGGGGTTGTATAGAGAGGGGCCTTGTTGGTAGCCAGAGGTACATGTTTTTATAGGGCAGACATTGTTTGCTTCCACAGAAAAAGTGCTTCCCCTCCATGCGGCTGTGATTATTTTGTTTATTTATTTATCCAGCTGCCTGAGCCAGCAGCAGTATGGCTTCCTGAACCTGAACTTTCAGGGGCACATGCATGACAGTGTAATTCATTTTAAGTGTCTTAGATAAGTAGATAATTTACAGTGTTTGTTTTTCTCTGCAGCAGCACACATCCCCTCCCTTTACATCATTAACATTAATGCCCAGTTTTACATTAATCTTCATAGATGTTCCGGTCTGGCTTAACAGTGCACTGTCCTGGGGGTTTTCACTTTGTTTATTCTTTGTTAGACCCTGCTGAGAGGGGTTGTGTACTGTTTTACTGGCTGTATTTATCTGCATGGTTGTAATTGTATAACTGTTTGCATGATGTTTGCTACTTTATGTGCACTTGAATAGGCCTGTGTTCGGTAAAGTGCAAAGCCATTGGTAAAGGGTAAATGCTTCATCAGGAAAAGCCACTACAGATTTTATAGGTTTGGTCTGTTTATTATAAAACGTTTTGACAGTCAGGAGGCCTGACCTGCTTATTAGTGTTTTACACTGTGCTAAAGACTGCAGCCATGTATTTTGTTACATAGATTCTCACAGATTGCCTTAGTAGGCAAGGGTTTTGGTGTTGGGTACTCCCTCTGACAAACACTGGGTATAGAAGATTTGGAATGGGAGAATCCTGGCTAGGAGAGATAGTATTTTGTTTGCCAACTATAATTTTGCATCGATTTGCAACTTTATGACTCTGGTGTTTACGCTTAGTGCGGTACTCCTTGCTTGGTTGTGGTGACAATCCAATGGTAACACCTATCGACTTGATTGGTGTGCAGGGAAATGCTACGCCGCATGCCAGAGATTTAGTCTGTTTATTATGAAGAGTTATTGCAGAGACAGTAGGCCTGGCTTATTTATTATAAAAAGCATATGGTAAAGTCAGTAAGCCTCCTGCACTGGACTGTTATCACATTATATTGCAGGCCACACCTGGGTATTTAGTTACATGTCATCTCACAGATTATTAGAGTACCAAATAGTAGGTAAGGGTGTATGTAGTTACTCACTCTGACAAACAGTGGGTATAGCAGGTTTGCACTATCAGAATCCTTGTTAGACCCCTCAGAACAAGCCATGGGATAGGCGACTTGCATTCTGGTAATCTGTATTTAGCTCAATTTGCAGGGATTTTATTTTGTTTTGACAATTGTATTTTGTACAGTTTTATTACGGCATACCTGATTGTCGCCTTATGGGAGGGCTTATGACCAACACAGCAGGCCCGAGTTTATTATGGTGACAAGCCAATGATAAAAGTTATAGGTCCAATTGGTTATAATAAGAAGGCCCGACATATTGATTGCGAAAAGCATATGTTAAAGTCAATAAGCATTTAGGGGTAGATTGTTATTAGTCTGTGTTAAAGCATTACAGACGGGCATTTTGCTACATAGAATCTCATAGATTACCGTAGTAGGCAAGGGTTTTGGTGCTCGTTACCCCCTGTGACAAACCATCCTTCTTCAGAGAGATAGTATTTTGCCTTACCAACTAAATTTTGCTTACTATGTGATTTAATGATTGCATGACTGATGGTTGCCTTGTGGGAGGCTTACGGTCAGTACAGCAGACCTCAGTTGGTTATGGTGACAGGCCAGTAATAACAGCTACAGGCTTGATTGGTTTACTAGGAAAATATATTTACGAAGCTGTGGGGTTGATCTGATTATTATGAAAAGTTATGATGAATGCATTAGGCCTGACCAATTGATCGTGAAAAGCATATTTTAAAGTCAATGGGCATCTAAGGGTGGATTGTGATCTCTCTATATCAAAGCCTACAGATGGGAATTGTAATGTCACAGATTACTTTGTAGGGAAGAATTGTGGTGTTGGTTACCACCTCTTATAAATCCCAGAGGGAGAAGATTTGCACTTTAATGATTCTTGCAGGAATCTCTTCTTAGCTGCATGTCTATAGATTCGTAGAGGGCCTTCTCTTCTTCCATTGGTCTGTCTAAGTGTCGTCTACATTCTGCTTCCATCCATTCCAGCATACAGCATCCATGCCAGCATACTGCATCCGTGCCAGCATACCGCATGGGGTAATGGCTCAGTCTACATCAATCAGGGCTCTCTTGCCCTTTGAATGACGGTGTTTTCTAATCACATGTATATCCACTTGAAAATGAGCGGGCTTCAGTGTCAGGGCTTGTTGGGCAGTTCTTTAGTTTCAATGTTTTTTCCTTTTTATAGTTTTCCTTTTATTTTTTTGCTTCTCCTCTTTTTAACAATTCTTAAGAGGATACTACAGCTCTCCAGACAGTGGTAAAGGGTCACTTGCTTCCGGGTCATTTAATCTGCAATGCGCCTCCTCCAGGGGCGTAGTGAACCCTGCACCCATGCTTTAGCAGCTACAGCGGGGGTGGGGTTTTATGGGCCTCTTATCTGTAACTTGGCAGATAAGAGATCCTAATTAACTAAAAGAAAGGAAGAAAGGTGGGTCGATAGAGAAGCAAGAGAAATACAGACGAGTAGATGCAGTAGAGAGTGAAAGGATGGATGGATTTATTTATTTATTATTATTATTATTTATTATTATTATTTATTATTATTTATTATTATTATTATTATTATTATTATTATTATTATTATTATTATTATTTATTTATTATGGATGAGTGGGTGAAAGTATGGGTGGGTGAAAGGATGGATGGATAAGTGGGTAAAAGGATGGATGAGTGGGTAAAAGGATGGATGGGTGTGTGGAAGGACAGATGTGTGAAAGGATGGGTGGATGAGTGGGTGAGAGGATGGGTGGAGGAGTGAGTGAAAGGATGTGTTGATTGAAAGGAAGGAAAAGTAAATCAAAATCTGAGATGGATGGATGGATGGGTGGGTGGATGGATGGGACAGCAGCATTTTGTTCTACTTGTATTCTTTTAATTTATAATGCATATGTTGAGTTTGTGTGTGTTGTATTGCAGTTGTATCGTAGGATGAATGCAAGAGTGAGTAAGCAGATGGTTGGCTGGATGCATGAGTGAAAACATAAGTGACACTGTGCATGTATGATGATTTATTGGGTGCCTAAACCCACCACTGAAACAAAAGGCACTTTCTTTCATATGCCAGACCTATTAGCGTTGTCAATGCTTGTTGTGAGTGAGTGTCATTTGCTCTGCTGCTGCTCATGCTATAGTGTTGGACTTCATTTCATACCTTGAGGGAACCTTGAATGATATTGCTTTTACTTGTACACTTTACCTCTTCTGTGTGGAGACGGTTTGCACTGATGCTGGATGTGCTGCACCTTTGTTATGTGTAAATTAAACTTTCATTGCTTCCAGCTTTGTTGAATGTGCACTGGTATGCTATATTTGTTCTGTTGGTGTGGGTGAAGCTTGCACTGCTGCTGTGTGTTGTACTCACACTGCTGTACTTGTTCTGCTTATGTAGGTGAAGCTTGCACTGCTGCTGTGTGTTGTACTCACACTGACGGAGTTCTGTACTTGTTCAGCTGGTGTGGATGAAGTTTGCACTGCTGCTGTGTGTTGTACTCACACTGCTGTAGTGCTGTACTTGTTCTGCTGGTGTGGATGAAGTTTGCACTGCTGCTGTGTGTTGTACTCACACTGTGGAGTGCTGTACTTGTTCTGCTGCTGTCGGTGAAGCTTGCCCTGCTGCTGTGTGTTGTACTTACACTGCTGTAGTGCTGTACTTGTTCAGCTGGTGTGGGTGAAGCTTACCCTGCTGCTGTGTGTTGTACTCACACTGTGGAGTGCAGTACTTGTTCTGCTGCTGTAGGTGAAGCTTGCACTGCTGCTGTGTGTTGTTCTCACAAAGCTGTTGTGCTGTACTTGTTCTGCTGCAGTGAGTGAAGCTTGTACTGCTGCTGTGTGCTCTACTCACACTGCTGAAGTGCTGTACTTGTTCCTGTGGTAGAAGCTTGCACTGCTGCTGGGTGTGTGTTGTACTCACACTGCTGGTGTGTGTTGTTCTCATACTCCTGAATTGCTGTACTGGTTCTGTTAGTGTGGGTAAAGCTTGCACTGCTGTGTGAGTTGTATTCACACTGCTGTTATGCTGTACTTGTTCCAGAGGGTGAAACTTGCATGGCTGCTGGGCGTGTGTTGTACTCACACTGCTGGTATGTGTGTTTGTTGTTGTGCTCATACCACTGAAGTGCTGTACTGATTCTGTTAGTGTGGGTGAAGCTTGCACTGCTGTGTGTGTTGTATTCACATTGCTGTGCTGGCCTTGATTCTGTGGGTTAAGCTTGCACTGCTGCTGATGTGGGTTGTACTCACACTTCTGGTATGCTGTACTTGTTTGTGTGGGTGACGCTTGCGCTGCTGCTGATGTGTGTTGTACTCACGCTGTTGGTGTGTGCGTTGTTGTGCGTGCTCATACCACTGACTTGCTGTAGTGGTTCTGTTAGTTTGGGTGAAGCTTGCAATGCTGCTGTTGAGTGTGGGTTGTATTCACACTGCTGTTATGCTGTACTTGTTTGTGTGGTTAAAGCTTGCGCTGCTGCTGGGTGTGCGTTGTATTCACACTGCTGGTGTGTGTGTTGTGCTCATACCACTGGATTGCTGGCCTGGTTCTGTTAGTGTGGGTGAAGCTTGCACTGCTGTGTGTGTTGTATTTACAATGATGTTATGCTGTACTTGATTCTGTAGGTGAAGCTTGCAATGATGCTGGGTGTTTGTTGTACACATTCGTCTAATATTCTGTACTTGTTTCTGTGGGTTAAGCTTGCACTGCTGCTGGGTTTGTGTTGTACTCACACTGCTGGTGTGTGTGTGTTGTGCTCATACCACTGAAGTGCTGTACTGGTTCTGTTAGTGTGGGTGAAGCTTGCACTGCTGTGTGTGTTGTATTCACGCTGCTGTTATTCTGTACTTCTGTGGGTGAAGCTTGCACTGCTGCTGGGTGTGTGATGTACTCACACTGCTGTTTGTGTTGTTGTGCACATGCCACTGAAGTGCTTTACTGGTTCAGGTAGTGTGGGTGAAGCTTGCACAGCTGTGTGTGTTGTATTCACATTCCTGTGCTGTACTTGATTCTGTGGGTGAAGCTTGCACTGATGCTGGGTGTGGGTTGTACTCACACTGCTGTTATGCTATACTTGTTTCTGTGTGTGAAGCTTGCACTACTGCTGGATGTGTGTTGTACTCACACTGCTGGTGTGTGTGTTGTTGTACTCATAACAATGAATTGTTGTACTGGTTCTGTTAGTGTGGGTGAAGCTTGCACTGCTGGGTGTGTGTTGTATCCACACTGCTGTTATACTGAACCTGTTTTTGTGGGTGAAGCTTGCACTGCTGCTGGGTGTGGATTGTACTCACACTTCTGGTTTGCTGTACTTGTTTGCGTGGGTGAAGCTTGCGCTGCCGCTGTCTGCTCTCCTTTCTAAATGAAGGATCCCTGCCCTCCTTAGGGAGTGGTTGGTACAGCAGTCTGCCACGCGTACTCTAACTGATGCACGTCTTTCACCACCTCCACCTCCACCTCTCTTTCTCTCGGTTCCTCAAGAGCTGGGAGTTTCCCGCCCCCGTACCTGAAAAGCAGGCAGGCCTCAGCCTTGTGCTCACACTGTCAGGGCTTCAGGTTTCGAGTCACCTTGCATCAACCCCTGCTCCGGAAATTCCCTGTCCAAGAGCGTTGTTTGTCTCTCTCGCCCCACAATCCTATCTTTCATCACCTCTCCTTGTCTTGCCTATTGCTTCTCTGTCTCACCTTTGCAAGCTTCTAATTCACCCCTTCCACAAACACCCTGATTGCTGACCCTCCACGCTACTCGGCGGCCATGTTCATACAACCATTGGCCTGTTTGGGAGCATCTCCTCTCCTAAATCTCTGTGACTACACCTTCCAAGCTGGGAAGGGTCAGGTCATTCCCTGTGCCCATTCTCTCCTTGGCCTCTCTTCTGAGGCTGTCACCCTGCGCGTCTCAACCTCTGTGCCTTGATGCACTTGTTTTTCCGGACTTCTCCCTTACTTCTGAGGGGCTTGGCATTTCAACTATGACTACTAAAAATATTTTAATGGGGGTCAATGGGGTCCATATTGCGGCTGTGCCCTTCAGATGAGGGTGAGCGGACGCGTCTCACTCATAAGACTATCAGCGTGATTTAGATTTTGGCAGACGGGTCTCTCTGTCACGGATGTGGTGAATATTCCATCAGCTGTATTACAAGTGCATTATAATACATGGGATAATCGAAGACTTGTGACACGCCAATTATAAAGAAATGACGTCAGATCTCAACTCTAATAACTTATTATAGTTGAGTTTTCTAGCTGTACATTGACAAGCAGAAAAGAGATATTTATGGCAATATGTTTATTTTTTGCCCTTCTTGGGTAATTATAGAAAAGTTAGAATCTTTCTTCATGTTTCTACAGTGCCTTTAAAAAACAAGCATTGGCATAGCCAATAGGTCTCGCCTTTGGGACCTTATAAGTGTTTAGCCATGCAACAGTTGATGTTGTTGCACCAAGGATATTGTCCTGCATAACTAAATACTTATAAGGTCCCAAAAGCGAGACCTATTGGCTATGCCAATGCTTGTTGTAATTCTGAAGTGAGATGGAAACATACATTCTAAAAGGATCAAAACAAATCAAGACACTTTACTTAGTGATGTGTGAACGACAATTATTCACTGAAACCCACTCTCCACGTGTTGTTTCTGTGCTATATAGTTTTATCAGCAAAAATGCATGTCTGTGGGCATTTTATTGAGAAATGTGATGTCTGTAAATGATTGTGCACTACCACACCATGCTTTAGTAATATATTTATGTCAGTGTGGTCCTAATTGCACCACCACCTACATACTGCATCCTTACCCCTCTCCCGTTGAACTGGTGTGGATCATTTGCTACAATTTCTCTTTGTGTGACACTTGGATTTTTCACAATCCCTACGACATGGATGATGTCATACTGATGGCAGCACCCCACTCTGAAAATTGTTCGAGCACCACTGGACTTACAGTTGCAGAGCTCAGCGTAAATTGCTAATGTCGGTGTTTTATTGTCCATGGGACTTAAAGATTGCAGAGGGGCTACAGGCCTGTATCACCAAGGCATCTGTATGCTACAACCAGACCAGTAGCACAGAAGGCCATTTGGGTAGATGACACGGTGGAGGGTGACAGAAAGGTTGCAGTGACCAGGCATAAATAAGGGTATTGCACAGTCAATGAGGGATCATCTTTTTGTATTAGTTGATTGTTGCTCTCGGTGAAGTAAAGTGAATTTTGTCAGAAACTTTTTTACGGTTCTTGAACCTTTTCATGTTCGCACTGGCCTATAGGGCATCTGACAGTGCCAGAAGGGCTGGTCTGCTGAGTGAGTGTGTGGGCTGTTTTTTGGTCTTGGTGGACCTGTTTTATGTTCTGGTGACATGGTTTTCACTGTTGAGTTACTGATGTTACCAAAAACATTGCCTGCAGCAAGCCCAAATGCATGCAGTTTCCCATTCCTTGCAAAATGCTTATACAGCATTTCTTCAAGTTGAAAACTGCATGACTTACAAATGTGAGCGACTTTTATCTTGGTGCCCAAGCCTGTTTTCTGTCCCAGGCCGACCCTGGACCTTTTACCTGGACACCTCTTATTGCCCTGCTCTGTACCTAGCGTATAATCATTCTATGTCTATGGGAAAATGCTTTAATACATATGAGCCTTAGAGTTTAGTAAAGGTGTAAAACCGTGTTTCCTGAGGACGTGCAGTTTGCTTTATTTATATTTCAGCATAATCTAGGCCATGAGGTTTTTGGTGCAGGTGCATACCAGTTAAAACTCACTGAAAGGTTGTCATATAGACTTCTTAGCTTTACCATGTTTACCCCAATTAATGGGAGTTACAGCCAATGTTGGTTTATTTTACAAAGAAACACTGGCGTCTGGTTTTCTATATTGGTTCATAGTTAAAGAACTGCTTCTCTCATTTAATTTCGGCTTCCTCTACCACAACCCGCTCACTTTCATTCCAGCCAACTGACTAAACCACGTTTTGGGTAGCTTTGCAGGTGCACAATCATTGGGGAGAGGATGTGGTCTCACGGCAGTGGCTAGACTGCCGACCTTGGAGCTGGGAAACCAAGGTTCCAGCCTCAGGGTCGACTCCACGTCCTGTGATTCTGGGCAAATCACGTAATCTCCCTGTGCCTAACCGAAACTCGCTATATAAATCTGCAACAAAAAAAATCATGTTCTAAGTCGATAACCTAGAGCGGCGCAACATTTCTAACTTAGGATGACTCTTCTGCACCGACTTGCATGTATATGCATACCTGTTTTAGGTAAAGGGGTTTGTAGGAGAATGCAGTCCTTTTGTATGATGGCTTGGTTGTGTTTTAACTGAACGTGTGCATTGTTTGCAGGAGGATTAGCTCAATCCATCATTACACAGGCCCCTGCTGACAGGGGGACTGAGGGAGCCGAGGGGATCATTCGGTGCAACCACCGCTTCCCAGACAGCAGCTACTATTCTTTATACTGGTACCGGCAAAAGTCCAGCCGGATGCCGGCGTTCATCCACCGTGTGTACGAGGGCACAGAGGCGGCTGGATGACACACCATCCTCGCGGATCGAAGAGAGGGCTCCAGCACCCTTGTCATTTCTGCCTTGCGTCCCGGGGATGGTGCCGTGTATTACTGTGCCATAGAGCCACGGTAGTCTGGGGTAACACGTGTGCTGCACAATAACTGCAGCGGATAAGCAAGCTACCCCCAAAGCATGAGTCTTCTTGCCAGATTTCTGCTCTTAAAAATCAAAACAGTTATTCTGATTTTCAAGAAACTATCTACAGAGAATTCTAGGAGTTCGCCCCAAGGAAAGTTTGAAAACTGCATTTTGAGACATACTTTTCAATTTGTTTGGTTAAAGGCAGCAGGTTTTGCAGGAAATTCTGAAGGAGCATGCATAGAATATTAAAATACTTTCATGCGGAGTCACATTGATGGTTGGAAGGGAGCTGAACCTAAGAACAATCAGAGAACAAGCGCCTGCCTTTGTCTCAGCTGCGCACGTCGTCCTGCCTGCAGTAAGAAAAGAGGAGTGGGGGCGAGCGAGCGCGGCAGCCTGCTAAGCTGACCACACGCTCGTGCACAATGGCCATGTGTTTTCAATTATTGCGCCCGAGTCAGGGCACGATAATTGGAAACAGATGCTGGCCGTGCGTGTAACCGCACGAAAAAGGCCATTGTGCACGAGCGTGTGGTCAGCTTTCAAAAGCCCCTTACATAAAGTCTCGCAGAGCAGCGCTTGCGCGCTACTCGAGGCTCGACCTAAAAAAACTAACATGTATTAAACAGCTTCTAATACCTTTTTACAACAAATATCTTTTTTAGGAATTTAATTTTGCACTAGAGTTTCTGTTTTTATTCTTCATATTTGCAAACATGTCCTCTCTTTAATTTGAAAGAACTACGCATCGAGGATTTAAGTGCATTGTGGGAAAGGTGATGGTGTGACGTTGTGTTATAAGGAATTAGGGTCATATGTACAAAACCTATGTTGTGGTCACAAACTACCCGTTTCGCAGAAGCAGGCCATTTGCGATCGCAGAAAAGGTCTTTAAAATGTACAAAGGCCAAATTGCGAATCGTAATTTGGATATGCGTTCCTGTATTTGGAAGGGGCGTGTTTAGGGCGGCCCTTCCTAATACCGAATCACAGTGGTCTGAAGGAATGTTTTGCGATTGAATTGCAGTCGCACAACAAATGTTTTAGAGAGAACTCAAGGGTGGTAACCATTTGCAAATGGGAAGGGGTCCCTATGAGTCCCCTATGTGAATGTTGAAACAAATATTTTTAAGAGCAGGCAGTCGTCCTGTTTGATTTTGTTTCTTTAAAAGAAAACAGGCTGCATTAAAAAAAAAGATTGTTTATTATAAAGCAATAATAGACATGGTGGTCTGCTGACCTCAGCAGGCCACCATCACTGTGATGGCAGTGATTCCTTATGGGCTGCAAATTGTGAGCTACCTCATAAATATTCATGAGGTACGTCAATTGCGACCCCCTTAGGAATCGCTAAATGAAACTCAATGGGTTTCATAAATTCAGAATTGTGATTTCCTAATTGCTTTTTGCAAAGAATCGTAATTAGGAAATTGCAATATATTAGATTTGTACATATGGCCCAAAATACCCCCTGCCATACATAAGCAGGGGCGGCTGGCACTGCTCACCGGTGGGGGAGCGGGCACGGGCTGCTTTAAAAAAAAAAAATTACCTTGCCGCCGGGTCCCGCGTCTTCTCTCCTGCTCGCCTGTGTCCAACTCCAGGTCAGAACAGGAAGCAGGCAGCCAGGCTCCCACCCCTAAGCCAATCACAATGCTCCAATGGAGCATTGTGATTGGCCAGGGGCTGTAGGGGTGGGCATGTTCTCCAAGCAGGCTGTAATGCAGCCTGCATGGAGAACAGGGGAGTGCACATGACTGTTTTGGGCGGCCCGAGAGGGCTGACCAAACAGTCATTGCGCACAGGAGTGTCTACCACTCCTCCCCTGCAGTTCCGCCCTGTCCCCTCATGCACTGCCGCAGGAGGAGGAATAAATAAAATGATAATAACATTCTGTTATTATCATTTTATTTTTTTCTTTCTTTGCTGCTCCTGGCAGTGGGGTGACGCTCCTCTGCCTTAGCGGAGGAGCCGCCACTGTAGTAATAGTAGTAGGTGAAATTTATAAAGCGCTACTATCACTCCGGGGGAGTATCTTGGCACTAAGCAGAGACAGACAAGAAAGGTCAGGAGGGAGCTACTGCCCAACAATTATAGAAGAGTTAGATAAGAGAGAGGCAGAGAGCATCCGTAGTTCCGAAGATCCAAGTTTTCAATAACTTTCTTAAATTGGATTCTGATTGAGTGAAACGGAGATGATTGGGGAGTGTATTCCATGCTCTTACCCCAAGAACTGTTATTGATCTCCCACCCTTCGTTTTACATCTGAACAGTTTGGGCTTTAGTGGATTTGCTGATGATGATCTAAGAGGATGTGAGGTGACATAGGGGGTGAATCTAGCTGTTAAATATTTAGGTCCTGGTGTCCTAAAAGCTCTAAAAGTGATGACAAGTATCTTAAATAGCACTCTTTTATGGATAGGTAGCCAATGCAGTGATTTTAAGGCTGCAGAAGCTGAAAAGCGCCGTGGCAATTTGAGCGCCAGGCGGGCTACTGCATGTTGAACAGTCTGGAGCTTTTTGAGGATAGCCTTGTTGGCACCCGCATATAGGCTATTGCAATAGTCTAATCTAGAGGTGATCAGGGCTGCTGTAACAGTTTTTCTTGCTGTGACTGGAAGAAGGTCAAAAAACTTGTTTAAGGATTTTATCATCTGAAAACACTTCCCAGCTACTGATATTGCTTGTGGTCGAAAGGATAAAGTGGAATCAAATTTCACCCCAAGGTTGTTGACTACCTCCAACCTGTTAGGTGGTGGGGGGATGTCAGGCCGCCACCAGCGACTGGAGGTGAAAGTGTTAGATTTGCCTAGGAGCATAATTTCTGTCTTTTGCGTATTGCACTTCAAGTGGTTCCGTTTCATCCGGTGAAAGACCTCCGTGAGACTGTGTTGGAAATTCTCTTCTGCATTGGCAGAGTGTTTGTCCAATGCTAATATCGACTGACTGTACATAAAGAGGTGCAAGTCACCTATAATAACCTTATAAAGGAACTCGGCCTTTGGCTTGCAATATCCTTACAATGTGTGATGGGGGTACTTTATCCCATATAAAATGCACTTAATATAACAGACAGAATATCTGTTACGCCACATGCCGTAGTCTAAATAAGTTGCATGGGGAACATTCTCAAGGAGGACACCGTCCCAACCCAAGAATATCCTCTGTCTATGAGCATGGCTTGGAAACCCACTGATACCTGCTTTGGTTGTGTGTTACAATTCAGACTCCTTAATCTTAAATTGCAATTTCAGATCTGTAATTTCACAATTTTAAAATCCAGTTCTTTTTTCTTTAAAGAAAAAGGTGCGTACTTTTAGCCTGATGAAAAAAGAATGCAGCTTGCCTGAAACATACCCAGAGTATTAGCTCAGAGAATGACAATGTATGAGAGCATTTAATTTACATTACTTCTGTGGTGTTGTGAGCCCTTGGCCCACATGCTATACAATGAATGACACAGACACCAGTGGTATAGTTGTAGAACTGGCCCAGGGTACATGCGCTCAGCCCTTTTAATTGGCATGGTGTCTTGCTTTACACTCCCAAACAAAAGAAATTCAGCCCTTCCCAGCAGAGTCATTTGGTAAAGCAAGAAATCACGTGGAAACGGGCTCCATACTCATGAAATGAGGCACATCCAAAGACAGTTTTCAGAATAAAGCATGGGGTTTTCTTAGTGCAACACTCTCTAACAGAAAGGCTTTCCTAGATGTCAAATGAATCAGGTAAAACAACATGCAAATGTAAATATACTTATATATATATGTACAAGCAAATAATAATGACACACTCACCAAATAATCAAACGCATGGGATAAAACACAAGTAGATAATTATGGTAACACATGCCAATAATAAACTCTTGCAAGTCAGGTAATACAAATATTCACAAGTGAAATGCACGGAAGTAAAACTCAAGAAAATAGTAAATGTATAAGAGAATAACTGTATGTACATAAATATAATTAAGGACAGAAATACTTCACAGGCTGGTCACTCAGCTCACAGACAAAAACACAAGTAGAAATAACTATATATCTATACATATATCTCAATACCATTGATCAGAGAAAATACCTCTCTGGCTACAATATATTCATGTTAGCCCACACAAGACTGGGTGATCCCAAATTACAGTCCTGGGGTCAAGAGACTCCTCAAGCCGGGAAATGCAGCACTGAGCAGATGTGTCCACCTCCCAGGACAGAACACGGTTTTCGAGCCAAGAAACCCCATTTTTTAGGTCGAGCCTAGAGTAGCGCGCATGCGCTGCTCTGCGAGACTTTATGTAGGTGGTTTTAAAAGCTGACCACACGCTCGTGCACAATGGCCTTTTCCGTGCGGTTACCCGCACAGCCGCCATCTGTTTCCAATTATTGTGCCCAGATGCGGGCGCGATAATTGAAAACACATGGCGCCCGAGTGGGTAACTGCAAGCAATAGGCCATGGTGCACGAGCGTGTGGTCAGCTCAGCACGCTGCCGCGCTCACTCGCCCCCGCTCCTCTCTGACGCTGCCGTCTCTGCTGTCCAGCGCTTCACTTGTGCTGACGCTGCCTCGTCCCGAGAAGAGAGGGCTGTTCGAGGCACACTCGGCTGTCTGCTCCGAGCTGACTTTTGTGTTTCCTACCATCGGAATATGTAGGTTTTAAAACAAAATCAGTTAAACACACGCTTCCATGTATACATGAAAAGAAGCCCCGCTTCACCCCTTCCCCGTGCATGCGCCCGTTTCAGTTGAACCCGTCGTCACTAGCTTGTTTAACACGTTTGTGAAAGCTGTATTTTATAAGCATAACCCCGCAGGCATAAGCGGCTACGCTCCATTTGCCCACTAGATGCCGCTCTGGAGCTGAAGATGGACCTCATCCAGCTGCTATCGCTCTCTGCTCCTGTATTGTTCCTATAATCCAATGCAGTGAGACGGGGGCTGGCTCTGGCTCCGCTTGTGAAGGTTTGATGATCTAGTGATAACGTAATGCCACTGCAACCGCCGCAGGCCAAGTGAATCCCCTGGCAGGAAGCAGGACCAGCTCCGCTGTGTTCGCCCGCTCCTAGGACATTCTGTTCTTCTGGTCTGCGTTAAAGAAAGGTCCATGGGAACCTCTTCCCAGTTGAGCTGGGTTCTGTTCGGGGGCGCCGCGTCTTTCTTATAGATCTCGTGCTTTCAGAAATAATGCATTGTAATGCAGTATGGATCGAAGCGACTTCATTAGTGCTGGTTTGAAGTATAAAACAGCCGCTCATGCATCTCTCGCAGAATTATTGATATATTTAGTTTCTATAGTATTGTCATCAATACAGGCATTATAAAATATTATGGTGTCCTCCTCTTACCGGTGACTTACAACCACACGGCAAACTGTTTTTATGCATCACAGCATTTTTTGAAATAGTGACCAACATCTACCCGATATTTAACAAGCATTGGCATAGCCAATAGGTCTCGCCTTTGGGACCTTATAAGTGTTTAGTTATCCAGTAAAATATCCGTGGTGCAACAACATCAACTGTTGCATGGCTAAACACTTATAAGGTCCCAAAGGCGAGACCTATTGGCTATGCCAATGCTTGTTATAATATTCTCAGTGCATGAGAAGTTGGGAAAAAGACACCCTCTACTTCACAGAAATGTACTGGTGCTGGCCAGGCTCCTGTACGCATCCCAGGGCAGAGGATTCCTCCGGCATTCTCCTCGCACTTCCACACTACATGTTCCAGCCCCTTATCTTAGTCAAGCTAGAGAAAGTAGAAAACATCTAACAAAGTACAAAAAACACTCTCAAAAAGGAAAACAATTCTGCACTCAAAAGACCTGAATAACCGTGAGTTACCTGCTTGTGTGTACAGAACTCAAGCCAGACAGAGTCAGAATTCAAGATGGAGTTAGGGCACGTTAAAGTCAATAGTTAAAACTTCATTTTCCAATGTACAACATAATGCACATTTGTGCACCACTGCCTACAGCACTACGCCCGAGACAGAGAAGTACATTCCACACATTTCTCTCTCAGGCTTTCAAACGCACATCCCACACGTTCTGTTCCAGGGAGGGCTGTTTTGCTCTGTGCTGAGGAGAAAGTAAATACTCCTACACTGAAGCTATAAGGAGACACTAAATGAAATCACAAGTCAAAATGCAAGCACACAAAAAATGGTGTTGTACATTCAAGATAGAGTAAGTTAAAACACATAGGGGCCGATTCCGATCTGGGTCGGAAAACTCTCCGACCGAGCCGGATCCGGAGAGATTTCCGACCGAGCCGGACTCCTACAGTCCGACCGAGCGAGTACGATGCGGCCGCATGCTGCCGGACTCGATTCGGTCGGACTCCCATTGAAGTCAATGGGAGCCGGTCGTACGACGCGTACATGGGCTCCCAGTGACTCAATGGGTACGTCGCAAACAAGTGCGCCCCCTACAGTGTGTACGCGTCAGTGCAACTCGCACCATACTTGCATGTTTAGGGGGGACCCTTGGGTCCCCCCTGTGTTCGACTCGTATGGCTACGGGTGCAGGGGGGTCCGGCACGGACCCCCACAAGTCCGGCTCCGGGAGCTTTTTCGAACCGGACGCTCTGACTCGATCCGGCTGTCCGACGCGTCCATCGTACTCGCTCGGTCGGATAACGTCTCCATTGCGTGGTGCGATTCGTTTCCGTACGAGTCGGTCGGATCGGTTGGGATCCGGAAACGGTTCGGTCGGGACACACGCGTACAATCGCATCGTACTCGCTCGCTCGTACAGCTGTACGAATCGGTCGGAAAACAAGCGTACGGCTCGTACTTTTTCCGGCCGGATCCCGTTCGGAGAGCTACCGACCGAGATCGGAATCCGCCCCCTAGAGTCAATTAAAACAATGGTAGTCAATTAAAACACTGGTAGTCAAAGGTCATCGCGTGATCCCAATACATATGAGTGCATATAGCACTACACATGGTCACCTGACTGGTGATGCCTGAGATGGATGGCTGTGGTATGGGTGTTAGTGCAGCCTCAGAGGAGGGGCTGCCTCACTATGTATCCAGTACGACACTACATTCCTCCCAAAATCCAAACAAAAGGACAACAAGTCCAACCTGAGGAAACAAAACAAAATAAACTAGACACTAATGAGTCTATATGTCTCTAGAGTCAATCATCAGGACAGCATTGAATGTATGGACTGAGGACGCTGGCTGCAATCGGCATCTTTGCTCTCCTTCATCATTTAACCTGTGTGAGACAGAATACGAAGACTGGCTCAAAGAAGTCCAAAACCTTCTGGCTGCATGCCGGCTGAAGTCATCTCCATTGTGTAGAGTTAGTACACTCTGCTGATATGCCAGATGATTCATGGTTGGTGTCAACAGTTGTAAAAAGGGTGCATCAGGTGCTTTTTTGGAGTCCATAGCAAACCTTTACTGGTGGTGTTGCATGACTCCTTGGAGACAGTCTTGTCATGACTGGGAAGACAGTTTGCAACCTCTTGTAGTCTCCACTCTGAGGCCGTACTACCTCCCGGCATCCGTCAGTGGGGCATAGTCAAGTCTATTGCTTGTGCTTGTGGAGGCCTCTTGGATGGGTGGTCCAGGACAGCGTGTGGTTTGTCCTGGGGCTTCATATGTGTCGCGTCTGGGCCGCTGCAAGACCGCTGAGGGGCCACTGCCTACTTACTCATGCAACTTCAGGGGTAGATGAGTTATGATCGAGACCTGTTCTCGCCACTGGGATCAGGTTGCAGGCTGGGTGAGCAGGTAGTAGCTTATTGACTGCTTACTCAGATGGTCATTGGCGCCTTTTGCCTGCAGATATAACAAAGGTGTTGAATTCCACTCTGGTTGTTCAATGCTTAATGGGTGATGGTGATGGCACACTAGACGGGGAATGGTGTGGTGGAGTTGCCAGCCATGTGGTGAACCTGTGCGAAAGGTGGAGAATCCCTGCCTCGATGGTTGCAGACCGTCTTCATGGGTAATCGACAGCGTGGAGTAATGGTGACCATGTATTTATATTCTTGTAGAAGCATTAACATCCTTCAGCCATGATGATCTGAGTTGCTGAACCACTGGTTACTGTGTCTGAACAGTTACGCTGGGAAATTTGAGGCAGAGACTCAGTTTGCACGTGCTTGCAGCTTATTCTCGGTTCTCCCACTGTGCTGTCACCAGGTCGTCCTCATTCACCTCAGTGGCTTGCTTATATGGATAGATGCTCTCCGTCAATGGTCCAAGTCTTCTCAAGCGTACCTTTAAGGCCTTACCACTCTTGATCCTTGCTCCTTCTTGGCTTGGTCGGTCGCCATGTTTCCCAGAGTGAACCAGGCTTACACTTCCTTCTCTTCTTTATGCTTAGTGCTTGGGCATGCACCTTCTTTCCAATTATGCTGTTGAGACTTCTCTAGAATCTCTTCTCCTTCTGGGTGCAGCAGCATGCACCCTCTTTGGGGCCAGCCAACATGGCCTCTCAGTAATCGACTGTCTCAGTAGTCTGGCCACTGGCCTCGGGTGTTACCTTCGGTTTGGTGATGATCAGGGCGGTTACTGACCCAATTCTCGTTGTTTTCTCTAGGGCTGTGTAGCGCCCAACCATGTGTCTCGTGTTCCCTCTTACAAGAAACTTCTTGAAGCTCCTACTCTGGGGGAACTGTGGTTCTGCCTCACTTTTCTCTGGATGCTGCAGTGCTTCCACCTTGAGGCTTTGCTGTCATCAGGCATGGTTGGTAAGGGTGTGGCACAGTGTGTTTTAAGGGTGTGGGACAATGTGATCCTGCATCTGGATCAGGGTGTTTAATGCAGTGTATTTTCATCCTCCTTTCAGTCAGGCACTGCTTTCTCTGGGCTTGGTTCTACCTGGGGTCATGTGCACGTGGTAGACTTGGACACTCAGCGTGGCTTCTCTGGGGTTCCTTGCTGAGAAGGGCTGTTTGTGGGTGGCACTGGGTTAGTTGCACCACGTGCTCCGAGTATCTTCCTATGATGCCTCCACTCCTTTGTCACACGGAAGCCAGGGTCGCTCTCCTCCCTCCTTCTGCTCGGCTCCCCGTTTGGGGCTGCTCGCCTTTTGTGCATCTTACTGTTGGCTGTCCAGCAGCTGCTCTCCCTTTCTTGGGCTAATTCCTTTGCCCTGTGAAGTGGTCAGATGTGAACACTGCACTGCCATTCCTCCTAACAATGCAGACTCCCACCGCCTGCCTCTTGTTTCTTCTGGCTGATGGACCCCAAGTGCCTCTTGGCTTTCAGGAGCACTGGATACAACTGAGAAATGAGAAATGAGGAGATTATACACGAGCAGACGCCCTGACGGCCATGTGGCGAGGGAGCCTCCCCCCCGGTACTAACATCAATCGGCTGGGGTGAGTGAAACAACCTACGTCCCCAAGTCAGTTTCCACCCAAGTGACGGGGGGATCGGGCCTGGCTCGGGTGGGCGTCGGAGTGAAGGCGGGCGCTCTTGAACCCTTGGGTTGTGACGTTGGCGACCCCACTGAGAACCGGGGGTCCCGGGATGCAGCCTCCGCAAGCATTGGGGCAATTTTGAGGTGTTATAGACAGGCACGGGGTGCTGGCCTCGGGCTGCCTGACCTCAAAATGGCGGCTGTCACCGACTCTCACCAGGATTTCAAGGTGGCACTGAGCGGAGGGCCTCCATAGGGCAAACATACGCCGGTGGCCACAGAACAGCAGCAAAAGTCGAGTCCTTGCCCCCTACCAGATTGTATCAACGCATCGGCTTCAAAATGGTGGGCGCACCGATCGTGGCACCTCCAGCCTAGGAGTACTTCTATTGCCTTCACAGAGCGGCTGCTGCTTATGAGGGAAGCCTTTTACACCCCTCAAGGTACACCTTGTTTTTGGTCCGCTGCTTGACACTAACATACACGGCGATCGGCACCGCGATACTGCCTGTCCCTGCCTGACTCCAAAATGGCAGCTGTAATTTCCCCGATCATGTCGCGTCTGAACTCTTCTCGCCCCAATATGTGCTATGTGTAAGGCGGTGCATCAACTTACCAGTGCTCTGCTTTGGAGGCCCCTGCTCTGTTATAATTGTAACTATGACTGCTACAACGGATCACTGACAGAATATCGACGACAGTAATATCGACCTACACAAATATCGTGTTCAAAATATCGATGTCAAGAATATCGACATCCTATCTTTACAATGGTAAGTACAAAAATATCGAAACAAAAATATCGTTGTTAAAAATATCGTTGTTCAAAATATCGTTTTTTAAAAATCTCTAATAAATAATTTTAAATAAATTAAATAATACATATAATTAATAAAAACATAGTTAGAATTATTAAAAAATGTTTAAAATTATAAATAATAAATGTAATGTAAAATTAAATTAAACATACATATATAAAAATTATTATATATATATTTACTTAATAATATTAATAAATAATTATTATAATAAATTATAAAATGTTAGAAACATAATACAAATTATAAATACATATATGTACATACACCTGTAACATAAACATAAAAATAACATATATATATAATAAATTAAAATATTAAAATAATTTTTTAATTTTAAAACAACATTTTACACTACATTAACTGAAACAGTAGGGAAAATGTTGGATAGCGTAGGGGATAAAATTACTATTCCCACTCCAGTAAATGCAAGAGTAGGGAAAGTGTTGGATAGCGGAGGGGAATAATTTACTATTCCCACTCCAGGGAGTACAACAGTAGGGAAAGTGTTGGATAGCGGAGGGAATAAAATTACTATTCCCACTCCAGCGAGTGCAACAGTAGGGAAAGTGTTGGATAGCGGAGAGGATAAAATTACTATTCCCACTCCAGAGAGTGCAACAGTAGGGAAAGTGTTGGATAGCGGAGGGGATAAAATTACACTATTCCCACTCCAGCGAGTGCAACAGTAGGGAAAGTGTTGGATAGCGGAGGGGATAAAATTACACTATTCCCACTCCAGCGAGTGCAACAGTAGGGAAAGTGTTGGATAGCGGAGGGGTCAAAATTACTATTCCCACTCCAGCAATTGCAACAGTAGGGAAAGTGTTGGATAGCGGAGGGGAATAATTTACTATTCCCACTCCAGCAAAATAATGAACATTAATTAACAAATAATTAACTCATTAAAAATAATTTACCTGCCACCATATTCCCCTATAAATAACCCCACCAATGTTGTAAAACATAACACAATTAACATAATAAATTAACAATTAATTAATTAACTAATAACAATTAACAAGCAAATTAAAAACAATCAGTAATAACTTAATTCACAGAATTAACACTATTAAATAAAATTAAATAAATAATATATAAAAAATATTAAAAAAATATTAAATTGTAATTACTTCCCACCCTACTCCCCTATCATCCCACAACATGCTCTTAAAAAAAAGACACAATTCACATAATTAATAATTAATTAATAATTATTAATGACCAATTTATAACTAATTAATAACAAATTAATAACCACATTTAACAATATAAAATATTAAATAAATAGATATTAATTAATACAAATTATTAATTAATTAATTATAATTGAATTACTTCCCACCCTACTCCCCTATAAACCCACAACCCACTCCTAAAAAAATAACACAATTAACATATTTACCAATTAATAATTAATAACCAATTAATAACTAATTAATAACAAATTAATTATCGCAATTAACAATATTTGGGTTTAGTCTGACATCATACGCTGACGATACCCAGATTGTGGTAGCTGCATATAAACATCAAACCCCTCCTTTCCAACAGTTTCAAAATTGTTTGTGTACAATAAACAGATGGATGAGTACACATTGCCTCAAACTTAACTCTGAAAAAACTGAGGTCTTGATTTTTGGAAACATGCAGCCAACTTGGGGCAATTTGTGGTGGCCGGCAGAGATGGGAGTACCACCTAAACCAGCAGCCAAAGCTAAGAATTTGGGTGTATGGATTGATAATAAACTAACACTCTCTCAGCAGACCAATACTATTGTCTCTGCTTCACACTTTCTTATAAAGAAAATAAGGAAGATCCTTCCGTACATCCCTGCGGAGACCAGAAAAATGGTGGTAACATCTCTCATCCAGTCCAAACTGGATTACTGTAATGGGCTATATCTGAATATTCAGAAGCAGTGTCTAAGGAAGCTTCAGATGGTCCAGAATGCAGCAGCACGGCTGTTGCTTAATATCCCCAGGCATAAATCGGTATCAAATGAGATTCGTAATTTGCACTGGCTCCCTGTACCTCAGCATATTAAATTCAAGGCTTTGTGTTTGGCCTATAAGGCATTGAATCACAGAGGCCCCTCTTTTCTCCTGAACCTTTTTTATGGTATAAACCTACAAGACACCTCCGGTCTGCAGGGGCCAGACTCTTAACAATTCCCAGAATTCGTACTTCGCACTGGGGTGGCCGCAGTTTCCATTATGGCACCTCTAAGCTTTGGAATACTCTTCCAATTGAACTCAGAAATGCAAGCTCCCTATCCAGCTTCAGGAGAGGGTTAAAGACCTGGCTGTTTCAGGTCTAGATGCTGCATAGGCTTACTGTGTCCTTAGCGCCAAGACACCTCCGGGTATTCGTGCGCTTTTATAAATCCAGTTAACATTAACATTATAAAATATTAAATACATACATTTTATTTCATTAAAAATATTAATTAATTAATTAATTGTAATTAATTTACTTCCCACCCTATTCCCCTATAAACCCACAACCCGCTCCTAAAAAAATGACACAATTAACATATTAACCAATTAACAATTAATAATTAATAACCAATTAATAACTAATTAATAACAATTACATTATCACAATTAACAATGTAAAATATTAAATACATAAATATTAATTAATAAAAAATATTAATTAATTAATTATAATTAAATTACTTCCCACCCCATTCCCCTATAAACCCACAACCCGCTACGGACCTAAAACGCAAAATGTAATTTTTTTAAAATTAATAACTTCTAAAAATTATTAATAAATGTATTCTAATTAAATTACTTCCCACCCTATTCCCCTATAAACCCACAACCCGCTACTAAAATACACAAAAATTAATTAACATAAAATTAATTACTTCTAAAAATTTCACACATACATAAAAAAAATAAGCTATACTTATACAAAATAATTACATCACATACTTTAAACACACATAGTAAAATACAAAACACTAAAATAAATGTCGATATTATTAACAACGATATTTTTACTAACGATATTACTAACTTCGATATTTAAAAAAAACGAAATTTCTTACCTTCATGTCGATATTCTGGTCAACGATATTCTTGCATGTCGATCTTGTGCCACCTCGATATTAAAAACTCGATATTCTGGCACATCGATATTCTGTCTGTGCACCTGCTACAACTTCAACTGCCTCAGTGACTCATCTATGACCCGTGCTGGCAAACGCAACCGAATACAACCGAGTGCAGACTTTGGAACTGATCCTTCCACCCCTCCTCTCACCACTCTTGACCTGGGGGCGAGTTGGAGGATGAGGCGGACGGCGCTTCACAGTAACTCCGTGACCGGTGCTCCCGATGGAACTTTGACGATGCCCCCTGGGCGGAAACCATAACTGTCTGTACTTACCGCGGTGCCCGAGCAACCTTGGCCGATGCCCGATGGAGCAGTCCTATGCAGCTATAGAGGAGTTTGGCTCTGGTTCACCCCTCCGCCGTCACCTACCCAGCCAGACATCTGACATTGTTTTCCTCGTCGCCCCGTTGTGTCTTCCACCTGCATTCCTTACCCCTGTTTAACATTCCCCCTCTACCTTGCACTCCCCTTAAGACGTGTGTACGCGCTAATAACTCATATTATTGTGTAATCTCATGTTTTTTCTCCTATGTCTTTACTTGACTATGTAATTATGTAAACTGTAACTCACTGATCCTCATGTAAAGCGATCTGATACCTCCGGGTCTAGCCAGCGCTATATAAAACTTTGCAAATGAAATAAATAAACAACGCCTCGTCAAGTGCATGTTCAGGCCTTGACATTGCTAGGCCTAAAGCTAATGTGCACAGTGCAGGCATATTATCTGTTCTTTGTGTCTGGCCTGCTACTGTATTCCAGTCATGGCAGGAGTGAGCGGCTCTGTGGGGTGTTGTTGTGCCTTTATTTGAAAGGCATGGAGCTTGGCCTCTGGCAGTTGCAGTCTCACTTTTGCCGTGTAGCAGCTGTATTTTTGAATTGCAATAGGTGCTGTACTACTGTTCACCAGTGGGAACAGCAACAGCGCCATCTGTAGTTTCACAGAGAGGCCACTTTAAAGTCAGCACAGCTGTGGAGACAGCTGTGGTGCCTTTGCTGGATGAGCGGGTGGCGCTAAAAGGTAGGTGGTGGCAGCCTTTTCTTTTGCAATTTTTGTTGACCCTTTATTTCGCCGTTTTCTTTTCACCTGCTGCATGGAAGACAACAGGTACAGTACGTTTTTCCACATATAACACCTGCCTTGGTTGTGGGAGTGTCCCATGTGTATCTCTGGGCCTGGCTGTGCCCATGCCCCCCTGCTGCCAGTCTGTGAGCTCTGTGCCTGGCGGTTTGCTGCCCCTTCAGGCCTTGGCTCTATTGAGGCCTCCTCATGCTGCCCAGCTTAGAGGCTGCTGGCAGGTCTACTCTTTTCAGTCTCCCTGTACACACGAGATTTGGTTCTCTCTCTTTGCTGAGGTGCTGGTGTAGTACTTCTTGTGTTTTGTGCTGTGCTGGAGATACAGAGCTTTAGAATGGTAGCAGCTGATACTCGGAGTCCTCTAAACCATTTACTGTCCTTGTACTATCCTTATGTTCTGTGTTCTCCATTGGTGGGGGGAAGCACCCTATTTCCACTCTCCTGATCTTAGGGCAGAACGCTCTGTTCAAATCAGGGGTATAGGGGGGTTGACTCCCAATATTTGTTACCCCACTGGTCCAGTATTAAAAAATGTAAAATTATTTTAAATAAGTACGTTTTTACCCCCCGCTTGCAGTGCTTTTATTTCAGCCGCTGGAGCGGGGGACTGGTCGGGTGAACAATTGCACACTGAAGGTGAGTGCCTTTCTTTTCTCATGAGTGTGTTGGCTGATGTGGGGCTTAATTATTGACATTAAGCTGGCTGGGTCTACACTTAAGGGAAGTGCAGATGTTGGGTTAAACGAGTGTCTTTCTGTGACCAACCTGACATGCGCACTTGAGGCCTTCCCTACCTGTGCAATGTTAGTGAGCCCAGGATCACAGCCGTAGTCTCCCCGGTCTCCTAAGGAGTGCTGGTTTTGCCTGCTCCAGCCAATCCTGGTGCTGCTCTCATGCTGTTTGCTAAAATAATCAGCAAAGGAGCAGCATCTGGATTGGTTCTAGAGATGATAGTAGGCCTAGTCTAGTAGTGAGACAGTGTGTGGGTGGGAAGTTTGAGTTCACAGAACATGGCCAATCACTGTATGGCTTTATTATGAAGCCATGCAGTGATTGGCAATGTCTGCCCCTGCTAGTTTCTACTGTTCCCTCTTCAGGCACAGAGCATAGCACACGAGGCAAGGATGTTCAAAAGGCTGATAGTATTTAGCAAGCAAAATGGAAGAAAGAAATATGGAACTTTACCTTGCACTAGAAAATTCTTTCCTCTTCGTGGTACACATAGAACTCCCCATGCCGTGTTTCCACATATTGCTCGCTCTCTACTGGTTAATTTTAATTGCAGAATGAAGACACATCATAGGGAGGCCAATATTCTATTTAGCTATGCTGCATGTTTATTTTTGCTTGACAGTGCATAGATCGTTTCACATTAAAACATTTATTGTTATGTTGATTTTAGTTGTACACTAGGGGCCTGATTCACAAAGGTAGTTAGACCAAAATTCTACCTTAGACCAAAAGTCTAACTTTACTACTTTTCGGTATTCACAAAGGCAAGTTACTACGAAAAACTTTACTGCAGGAATTTTACTAGTAGTAAGTTTACTAGTAGTAAAGTTACTAGTAGTAGCCATGCGGCGGTTGGCGGAGTTTTGCCGGAACTCTGCGCAGAGTGGGCAAAACTCTGCGAACTCCGCCGGCGTAGTGGAATTTTTTATCCACCCCTAGTCCCGAAATTTCTTTGTGACATGGGTGCTAAAGACGTCACCTTATAGCACATTCCACAGAGGGCTGATACCAGTGGAATTCACTGTGCCAAGGAGAAAGTGTCCAAGAGCCCCTTCTAGAGCAGGTCAGCGCTGCTGTGACAGGGTCATACCAGTATACCAGCGTGTCACTCCTGCGTTCTTACCAGGTGCAAAGTTCAGGAGAAGGCTATCAGCCATGGTCATCTTTCCATTTTGGCTTGCCGGAGGGGATCCTCTTTTCCACCTACCAGCAGCTTTTCATGCCCAGGAGGTCCAAGAAACAGCTGGTCCAAAGTGCAAGTTCCCGTTTGCAGAGGTCAGTAGTGGGTCATATATGCTGTGTTCCTTTGCTCCAAGCCACCAATCGAATCCACAATCTTTGAGGTCATGCCAAGAAGCCATTTTTAGAGGAGCTATCTCACAAGCTGACCTCAAAATTCATGTTGTCACTAAACATTTATATTCCACAGATCTTTGAGGTCATGTGCGGAAGTCCCTCTAAGAGGTGATACCTCAAACGCTGATCTGAGAATGCCCCTTCTCTCTAAGCATTTACAAACCACAGATCTTGGAGGCCATGTCCTGAAGGCCTTCTAAAGGAGCTTTGTCGCACACCGCCCTCAGAATGTCCCTGCTTTCTAAGTAGTTACAATCTGCAGATCTGTGAGCTCATGTCCAGAAGCTCCTCCTGTGAGGAGCTACCTCACACGTTTAGTTTATAACTTCCAAGCTCTCGATGCATTAACAATCCATCAATCTTTAAGATCACGTCCAGAAGCCCTTCCAAGTGTCTATGGTTCCTATCAAAATCTTTCCTAAGAATGGCCACATCACATCCTCAGGACTGAATGTTCTCCATGCTTCGAGAATGGGGAAGGTGAAATGGAAGTGAATATTCACAAGGGCCAATTCCCGTCACCGCTGCTATCACAGTGTCTATCAGTATTGTTCACTTTTAAGAATATGCCAGGTTGATTATTTTTATAGTCAGTATGTGCTTGAACATACATAGAATGCACTTTGTCACCTTGTGACTGTATTGTTGTCTTTCTTTAGGCTGTTGTTGTATCTGCATTGAAAGCTGTATTGCTGAAGAGTTGCTGATGTTCTAAATTCTGTTTAGGAATGCCAAGTTCAAATACGAGTCTGACAGTTGAAGCCCTATCTGTTGTTGGGTGGTGGGGCTGGCGGCTTGCTGGGTATCGCTTGGAAATAAACTTTGGATTGGTTCAATCTTACCTGGGGCCTGCAGTCTAGTCTGTTCCAGAACACTACATCTCTCTTTTGGCAGCAATTGGAAACAGCGAACAACGCAACTTCACAACCCTGAAAGCCACGCTGACAGCTACTTCAGGATCACTGGAGGAGGGGACATCTTTTTGTGGAGGAACAGATGTTGCCTCACAGCAGTGACATTTTATGAGAAAAACATTTGATTGTACACAATGGGATCACTTTTCACACTAAGAAATGTATTTGGTGAAGCACGGTCACAGTAGAACATACAGTGTTTTCAGACTCTTTTCTGGGTCGGAGGCTTGATTAGTGTTAAACATACCTCACGTTCAAGTGACGTCAGTGGATCTGTGTTCCATAGCTCAATTCTGTGTTGGAGCTGGGATATGCTCTTCGCATTCAAGATTCTCTGGCTGTGTCAGCACTTTAAAACACAGGTATTTGGATATTTTGTAAACAGGTAGCTATTGGTTCAATCTCCAGTGAAGATTGGGACCGAAGCACGCAACATGTTTCAGGCTGTCAGTAGTGGAGCAGCATAATTTAGGCCCAACCCCTACACATTACAGAAGCAATATATATGTGTGTCTGACACTATGTACTCTGTGTGCTTTAACTTCGTTAAGGTAAAGTAAAGCACCAAAACGTATTAATGAGGTTTATTCATAAAGAAACTAGAGATTTATACACGTGTGTTTAGCTTTAACATGAAGATTTGTGGTTCTCATTCACATTTATATTTGTATTTCAAGATGCACTGCATTTATTGAAAATACCTTGCATATGTAATCATGAATGCATTTATTCACTCTTTGCATGTATTTTAATACTACGGGTGCACACATAATTGTGTATTTGAAGTGCACATTGAAATGATCAACTAAAGTTAGCTTGACTAGGCCTTTGTTCCTTAACATGAAATGTATTTTTCCTTGCTTTGCATGTTCTTTTCCTTTGAAGGTGTGTTCATAACTAGGTAAAGCAGTATTAGGTATTAGAGATAGTGAGGTCTGAGAAGAGAAATCTTGACAAGAACAGGGCGATTTAACGAGCAGAAGAAGCCTCCTATTCATTTTGCATAAGGAATGAGGGTGCCCTAGGTTAACTTGGCCGTTCGAGCTCTGTGCGATGGGAAAATCAATGGATGTGGCCGATGCACACTGTGAGAAAGAGAAATAATTGGGGTTTTGGGTGGTGTGTTAAAAGATATGGATACTTCTGGAACTTTTTGGTTTTAATTAGTGTTAACATTGCTAGACAGTACGGCAGATCCCTTTTGACTTCCTTTGGTCCTTGTGAGTGTGTAGCCTCATGTTAAACACTTCTACTGGAGTCTTCACTATGCTGACACCTCCTTCCTTCATTCCTGAGCTCTCTGAGACCCTCTATTTCAAACAAATCTCACTCTAGTTTGGAGCCTGGATTAGATGACCCTTAAATCTGTTCATCCTTAAAAGAGGAAGATCCAGTTTCTTTAAGGAACGTCAATTTCTGTTTCTTAGCATTCTTATGGTACTGAGATTGAACATATTCAGGATTGAACCTATTCCAGCATTTCGGTTTGACGATTATGATTTTGTATCTTTATAATGAAACTTGATATGCACCCATATTGGATTGATTACTAAATTGTAATAAAACTACAAAACTTTACTTACCGATTCCTGGTCCTCATTGTGTGACCGAATGGGCTACATGAAAAGTTAAATTGAAAATTTGTTATTTACTCACTTGCCTCTCAGTCAACTAAAAAGATCCATCGGATGAAGACTGACCTCCGCTTCCATGTGCGACCTCAGGAGTGTCATAGATGAACTTTAATTGTGCCGAATTGGATCAAGCAATCAAGAAGCATTTATGATTTACAGCTGTTACCATCATCCAACTATTGAAAAACAGGGTATTGTCTTTTGTCACACATTAGTTATACTGTGCACTTATTGCAACATTTATTCTGGGTTTGTTAATTGTTATCACTTTTAGATAGTTTGCATACAATAAGTGGGAACGATTGGCTTTGTTACCGCCATGCAGTCTGTAAATTCGCCACCTGCTGTCTTGGAGTCTCCAGGTGATTTGATACATTTGAGACTTATCTGGGTGCTGATAGCGCAGAAATCTCGCGGTAATCTCTCTTTGGAAGATTTTGTAAATGTGGCACAATTAACCTTTAATTACCATTACCCTTTTCCACACCATTATCTATTCTAAAGATGATGAATCTTTGCCACCGTATTTTGACCAAAAGAGCTCCTTCATTAACACAGGCAAGTAATCAAATGCAAATAAATATTTTGGTCAATAATGAGAGGTTGTGAGTAGTTTTAAAGGGATTTATTTTCTAATTAATATTTAAGGTTCTCTGACTCTTCATTCATTAGTCAGATATCAATCAGGTTACAGAATTGATAATAGAAAAAAGTTAGCGCAGAGCATTTCATAATTTGCATACAGCTCATTCCATAAAGGAAAGAATAGCTATTCTAAGAAAATGAGGACAAATGATGTCAGTCAGAACTCATGAAGAATTCAAAATAAAGCAAGTGAGGTTAGCATGAAGCTAAATTAATAATTAGTAATTGCAGAATCTCCCATAAAGAGAAATAAAGCATAGAGCATATAAGCCATGGCAAAGCCAGTTAGTCAAAGCATAAAGCATGGGGCTTTTAATAAAAGTCAGAATGGAACAAAACAAAACCTTTGTCTGCATCTGTTCTGCTCTCCATCAAAGTCTGTCCTCCCCTCCTCTGCAGGTCTCTAAATCTGTGTCTCAGGAAGTCTGCAAAGGTCTCCGTCCCTAAATCTGTCTGAGTCTGAAAAAAACCTCCTAAACTAGAAATGCATTTATAAAACTAAAAATGTTGCAAAGCATGTGGCACGATCTTCGTTCTTCATCCAATTGGAATCCAGCTTTCTCCAGAAGGACGTCTCCACCTCTCTGGTGTCTGCACATATCACCCATCAGGCAGGCGAAATCCTTCCCACAACACATTCTGAATCTTATTTAATATAGCTTCACCTACTATCCTTTCTTTTAAAGAAACATTTTATTTTAACTAGACACATAACATTAGCTGCAAAATAATGTGTTATGTAAGCAGGAATCATAAAAGCATAACATGGTAATACATTTTAAAATGCATGTGATTTAAATAATAAATAAAAGAGGCTTTGTTTGAAGCATTTTCCAGCAACTAAATACGGTTACATGCTGTAATTATGTGAGGGGTCCTTCTTTCACATGAGAGGAAACATTCCTCTGTCATCTCAAAGATCAAGCTTGAGCTCTCGGAGCAAGCTAAATCATGAGCTGCTTTCTGTGTTCTAAACTTTAAAATGTTGTGTTAATTCAATCAACTATATGCTACTACTGCACACGTTTAACATTTTTGTAAGTTAAAACTACATTCTTTAGTGAAGACAAAATCTAAACTAGCCACATTAAAGTCAAACTATGAATTAATTGTGCATGTTTTACATGATTTATTAAGTGGAAAGCATCTGACTAAAGCCTCATGTTTTCATTTTCCAGCACCAAATGTCTGCGTGCCACTTTTAAAATGTATTTTTACGTTGGAAGCACAAGGCAGGTTTGTCATTGGTAATGCTTAATTCTATAGGAAATGTTCACGCTCTTTCAGTGCTATAGGGGAGATTCAGACCAGAGGTGAAAAAGAGGTTGTTACTGCATTCTTTGGGGTTTGAGGGCATTTCCCAGAACTAGATCCCAATGCCAGTGAAGAAGTGGATGAATATCCGATTGTAGAGAAAAAACGTAAAAAGCGATTTACTGTAATGCCCAGCTTGGTTGTTACAAAAGTCTGAGGTGCAGATTTACAAGAACCGATGCATCAGCATTGATGCGTCAAATTTCTTGCGCCTGCCGCAAATGCTCTAACGACGCCATGGATGCACTGTATTTACAATACAGTGATCCATGGCACAAGGATTCACAGATGCATCAGAAATTCTGACGCATCTTTTGGCACTAAAGTGACGCATTGCTGGAGTTGATCATAAGACTGACGCAACTCCAGTAATGCATGAGAATATAGAGGTGAGTCCCATGTTAAAAGCCCTGCGTCAATCCTTACACTTTTTTTGAGAAGGCGTAGGGCTTTTGATGCAGTCAAGTCATAGAGTGATGCAGATAAAAGTTGTAAATTTCACTGTATCAGTTCTACATGGCTTTTAACGTGGGAATACCTACCCTGCATACATTATACCTGGCACAGGCCATAGGGATCAAAGCCTGGAACTCCTTGCCAACTCAACTTAGACACACACAAACTGAACTCAATTTCAGGAAGTCCTTAAAAACATGGATTTTTGGTATTCCAGATAATATTGCCTGGTCCTTTCTCTGAATCTCTATTATCTAAATCTACGCCAGCTCTTTTCTCCTGTTAGGTGCCCTCCCTTTCCGCATACAGCGCCAAGATACTCCTTGGAGTGAACGTTGCGCTATATAAAAAACTCATTCATTCATTCATTCACAGGTATAATGTGACGCAGGCCTCTACAAACTGACGCATTGAGCCCAATGCGTCAGTTTGTAAATATGGAGCATTGTGAGCACTGATTGCGCCGCCGCTCGCTATGTAAAAAAAAATGAACCTGTGGCGGCGCTAGCTCCTTGTAAATATGCTCCTAATTTTTCAAGTGATTTCAGAACTAACATGAAATTGTGGTTTCATGTATGTCATCACTCAGAAGACTTATCTCGGAATGCCAATTTGCAGAATACAGTGATCAATTGGCGAGAGACCAATTTGTATGCCATTGTTGGGATAAAGGTCTGCAGCAAAAACTGTTGACTATGGCAGACCCATCTCTGGAAGTAACATTTCTTACAGCGAAGAGTATAGAAATATCTTAGGTGTCTGTGAAGGAGCTGGATTAGGAAAATAATGTTGAGCCTGTTGGTGCTGTGCAGGTTAAAATTGAAAAAACATTAAAGAAAAGCAACAAATGTAATACATTTTTTACATAAAAGAATATTTCTTTCATTGTGGATATTCGACACATGTGAAAGGTGGTAGAGTATGCAGTATAAAGTAGGTTGTTATGCTAAACTATGTCAAACCAACAAGGAGTCCGTGGAGAAAGTTAATGTTGTTGATGTCAAATGCATGGTTGACTCCATTCAAAGTGAACTTCAGAATATGGTACTAGTGGCTCAAGCAAAGGATGATGTGAAAGAATGTGTGGATCTGTATGTGGATATTGTGGTTGGGAATAAAGCTTTTAGGGCCAGATGTATCAACGCTTTTTGCGTTCGCAAACGGGCCGATTCACAGAATCGGCCCGTTTGCGAACGCAAAAATGCGTTTTGCAATGTATCAACATTTTTGAATTCGCAATATGGGTAATCGCAATTATTTGCGATTACCTAAATTGTGAATGCAGTTAGGGAATCGCAATTTGCGATTCCCTAAATGCAATTCTCGTAGTTATCGCAAATTGCGATTTAGCATTAAGGATTCGCAAATTACCACCAACTTGTAGTTGGTGGTAATTTGCAAATTCCTAGAAAAATGCACTTTTTTGCATTTATCTAAGTGCCATGTGGTGCACATGCATGCCCTTAGGGCATGCATGTGCGCCACATGTTCACACATGCTTATTTCAGGGGTGCAACAGGGTGCCCTTTTGGCCCCCTTGCACCCTTGAAATTGCATGCACAATTTGCAAGTACCTATTGGTTACTCGCAAATTGCGCATGCAATTCCTATTCATTCCTATGGGCCTCTAGGCCCATAGAAATGAATGGGAAGCCATTCCTTATTTGCGACTCACAATTTGTGAGTCGCAAATAAGGAATGCGTAGGAATCGCAATTTTATTTGCGAATCCTACATACATTGCATTTTGCGAGTCCATAATAGCGAATCGGTAAAATTCGCTATTAAGGACTCGCAAAATACAATGTTGATACATCTGGCGCTTAATCTTTTGGTTGGTTCGTGAGCCAGAATAGCCATGATTACTAAAGAATTTGTTTGAAGAGACCTGGGGTGATAGGAGAATAGAACCACCTGATAGAGCTCCAGTTTCTTATGAATAGAGAAGCATTGAGTTATGGGTATAGTTGGAGGATGTTCTAGAGTTCTGGGGAAGGCAGATACACAGGGAAATATATGTGGTGGTGAAAGGACTAAATCTTTGTGGATGGTTTCACCAAGGTTTGTTTGGCATGGTGTTAAGGCCAGGGATAAGGATCACATTCTGGTTGTCCAAGAAAGCAGAATGGTCGTAGGATGTTTTGACAGGTTTTCTAAAGTGTTTGAAAACTGTTTAGGGAAAATCTTGGATTTTAAACAATAAGTCAAGATTAAGGATAGAGCCATGCCAGTTAAGCACGAGCTAACGGGTGTGTCCTTTAGTATAAGGGATGATTTAGAAGCTCATTTGAATAAGTTATGTGAGCATGGCGTCATTGAGCCCACTGTGGCTCGAGTTGTCTTTCTCTTTTGGTTGTGGCTCGTAAGCAGTTAGGGGAACTTGGGCCATGTGCCAATCTTGGAAGTGTCAATCATGAACTGTGGATTGATTCACAGCCATTACCAAAAATTAAAGAGATTTTGAATATGTTGAGTGGTGGTTGATGGTTTTTGAAGCTGGATCTGGCTGCGTCTTATCAGTTTGAAATGGGGCTAAAATCATGGCATTTCAGGGCTTTTGTATCTACATTCGGAACATATTAGTACACTAGAATACCATTTGGCTTTGAGTCGGTGGCTTCTGTGTTTCAAAGAATAAGGGGCATATTATCAAGAACGGCGTTAAAATTATCGCCGCTTTAGCGGCAGAAAACTGCTGCTATAGCGGCGATAATGGGCTTGATAATATGCCCTTGAGAATTCCAATAGAAGCCCATGTTGACACCAGAACATGGGCTTCTATTGGAATTCTCAAGGGCATATTATCAAGCCCATTATTGCTGCTTTAGCGGCAGTTTTCTGCCGCTAAAGCGGCGATAATTTTAACGCCGTTTCTTGATAATATGCCCCTAAGTATCAAATGTTGAAAGAGATTAAACAAGTCTCATTGTATTCCAGGATGATGTTTTGCTTTTTGTGTCTAGTAGAGATGAACATGACAGACTGTAATCACAAGTGTCTTCAAGCAAGAGGAATGGTGTTATATAAGGGAAAGTGTGAGTTTCTGATGGAAACAGTTGAATATTTGGGCAATGTAGTATCTAAAGATGACATTTCCCCAAAGCCAGGATTAGTTGAGTCTATCAAAAATACACAGTAACCTAAAGATAAAACAAGCTTAAAGTTGATTTTAGGACTTTGTGAGGTCTATTCTAAATTTGTGCCTGAGTATGCGCCACACATGGAGTGTCGGAGTAGAATGTTGAAGACAGATGTGGATTTCATGTGGAATCAAGATTGTGAATGGGTAAAGGAAGAACTTGTTTGTATTAAATCTCTTAAGCCTTACAATCCCTCTTTACCTTGTACCATCACAGTTGATGATAGTACTGTGGGGTTATGTGCTCCATTGACCCAGTAATGTGGTAATGATAAGAACACTGTAGGATATGCCTCCAGATATTTGAGGAGCCCAGAAATAGTGTATTCTGTTATTGAAAAGGAATTGCGTGTGTGTTTGTGGGTAGTGGAAAAGTTCAAGGCATATTTATGGAAAGGTAAGATCATGATTATTACGGATCACAAACCGCTACATTATGTGCTCAGTGGGAGTAATGTAAAAAGTTATACTCCACGTATTAATCACCTATCTTCTAAACTATATTATACTACCAATTTGTCATTTTACATATACGTGAATAGAAAAATAAAATGCCAGATTATTTATCCAGATATCCCATTGAAGACATGAGAAGAAGTGCAATAGATGAGCTAGCTAAAGAAGAGGCTGAATCCCGTATTATTGCCGTTGTTGATGTTGAGGCTGCTAGTACTATTACTGAGAAGGAATGAAGACAAGTCTTTGATTCGGATGTGGTTTTACAGGAGGTTGTAAAATATGTTTGCGAGGGTTAGCTGAGAGAGGGACAGATGATGTGGGCTTCACAACCTTTTGTAAAGTTGGTGAAGAGTTGACAGTAGAGGATGAATTGCTTACGTGAGTTGACAAGTTAGTTCCTTCAGAAGTATTAAGGTGTGATATCATTAAAAGTAGTCATAAGGGATGTTTGGGTTCTACATTAACTAAGCATAGGTTGCCATCTAGTTTTTGGTGGACTGCAATGGATAGGGAAGTTGATGAAGTGGTCAAGAACTGTTATATATGTGCCATCAGTGAGAAAGGTGTTGTCACAAGGGTGACACCAATTAAATCCATTGAGTTACCGAGTAGACTGTGAGAAAAAATTGGCATTGGTAAATTGCTGTAAATTGGTATTTACAGCATAGATATGCCCTTGTTTTGAGTGACTACTTTTATGAATGAACTGAAATTAGGTTTTTGGTGAACCCAGCACTAGAAATATAATAGAATTTCTCAAAGATTTTTTTTCCAGAGAAGGATTTCAAGACTACATTCTTTCTGAAAACGGGGTGCAATTTGTAAGTCATGAAATGGAAGTCTTTCTTTCTGACATTTGGTGTTAAACATCTGTGGAGCTCATTTTATCATCCCCAAACTAATGGATTTGTTGAGAGGATGAATAGAGTCGTGTCCGAATATGTCAAATGGGCAGTTTCTAACAAGTGTGAAATCATCAGTGTCATCAGGACTAGATAATGGTGTTATCGCTATACACCATATTTAAGTACAAAGGTTGCTTCATTCCAGATATTAAAAGGCAGGAAACCTGTTTCTAAATTATGTTCTCCGTGGATGAGCAAGTTGCTAGAGGTGAATGACAACTCTGGCAGGGACAAGTATTTGTTGAATGAGGTGGAGAGATCCACGGATAAAGTGGCAAACATTAAACAAATGCAAAAACAACAGTTGATGGACAGAATGCAGAACAATGTCATACATTCACCCCAGTACAGAGATCTGGGCCTAAATCCATCGTTTTTTTGCTCACCATGCCATTCCAGTTTGAACCCAGCCATATGCAAATCAGTCTTGACCCTGTGCCTCATGGGAACAGTCCAGCCCGAACTGCCAAGCCAGGTCCTCCCTGGACTGGAAACAAGCATCCTAGGACCGGTTTCGGGGTTTCACCCCTCTTCAGCCAGGATAGCTTGATTCCAGTGGCATGGAGAGCACGGGACCCACGTCTGGGCATACCCGTCCCACTCGGGTGACAAATGCAAAAACAACAGTTGATGGACAGAATGCAGAACAATGTCATACATTCACCCCAGTACAGAGATCTGGGCCTAAATCCATAGTTTTTTGCTCACCATGCCATTCCAGTTTGAACCCAGCCATATGCAAATCAGTCTTGACCCTGTGCCTCATGGGAAAAGTCCAGCCCGAACTGCCAAGCCAGGTCCTCCCTGGACTGGAAACAAGCATCCTAGGACCGGTTTCGGGGTTTCACCCCTCTTCAGCCAGGATAGCTTGATTCCAGTGGCATGGAGAGCACGGGACCCACGTCTGGGCATACCCGTCCCACTCGGGGCTCACTTTGCCACTGGATTCAAGATAGCCTGGCTGATGACGGCTGTAAGCCAGAAACCGGTCCCAGGATGCTTGTTTCCGGTCCAGGGAAGACATGGCTTGGCAGTTCGGGCTGGACTGTTCCCATGAGGCACAGGTTCAGACTGATTTGCATATGGCCATGTCTAAATTGGGGTGGCGGAGTGAGCTAAAGAATGATGATGGATTAAACCCAGATCAGTTGACTGGGGGTGAGTGCTTGCAATGTTCAACACTCCGTCCATCATCCCCTTTGGTTTTGCTATGGTCGCCCTAAGTTGGCAGGGTATGCCCAGACGTGGGTCCCTTGCTCACTTTGCCACTGGATTCAAGATAGCCTGGCTGATGACGGCTGTAAGCCAGAAACCGGTCCCAGGATGCTTGTTTCCGGTCCAGGGAAGACATGGCTTGGCAGTTCGTGCTGGACTGTTCCCATGAGGCACAGGTTCAGACTGATTTGCATATGGCCATGTCTGAACTGGGGTGGCGGAGTGAGCTAAAGAATGATGATGATGGATTAAACCCAGATCAGTTGACTGGGGGGTGAGTGCTTGCAATGTTCAACACTCCGTCCATCATCTCCTTTGGTTTTGCTATGTTCGCCCTAAGTTGGCAGGGTATGCCCAGACGTGGGTCCCTTGCTCACTTTGCCACTGGATTCAAGATAGCCTGGCTGATGACAGCTGTAAGCCAGAAACCGGTCCCAGGATGCTTGTTTCCGGTCCAGGGAAGACATGGCTTGGCAGTTCGGGCTGGACTGTTCCCATGAGGCACAGGTTCAGACTGATTTGCATATGGCCATGTCTGAACTGGGGTGGCGCAGTGAGCTAAAGAATGATGATGGATTAAACCCAGATCAGTTGACTGGGGGTGAGTGCTTGCAATGTTCAACACTCCGTCCATCATCCCCTTTGGTTTTGCTATGTTCGCCCTAAGTTGGCAGGGTATGCTCAGACGTGGGTCCCTTGCTCACTTTGCCACTGGATTCAAGATAGCCTGGCTGATGACGGCTGTAAGCCAGAAACCGGTCCCAGTATGCTTGTTTCCGGTCCAGGGAAGACATGGCTTGGCAGTTCAGGCTGGACTGTTCCCATGAGGCACAGGTTCAGACTGATTTGCATATGGCCATGTCTGAACTGGGGTGGCAGAGTGAGCTAAAGAATGATGATGGATTAAACCCAGATCAGTTGACTGGGGGTGAGTGCTTGCAATGTTCAACACTCCGTCCATCATCTCCTTTGGTTTTGCTATGTTCGCCCTAAGTTGGCAGGGTATGCCCAGACGTGGGTCCCTTGCTCACTTTGCCACTGGATTCAAGATAGCCTGGCTGATGACGGCTGTAAGCCAGAAACCGGTCCCAGGATGCTTGTTTCCGGTCCAGGGAAGACATGGTTTGGCAGTTCGGGCTGGACTGTTCCCATGAGGCACAGGTTCAGACTGATTTGCATATGGACATGTCTGAACTGGGGTGGCGGAGTAAGCTAAAGAATGATGATGGATTAAACCCAGATCAGTTGACTGGGGGTGAGCGCTTGCAATGTTCAACACTCCGTCCATCATCCCCTTTGGTTTTGCTATGTTCGCCCTAAGTTGGCAGGGTATGCCCAGACGTGGGTCCCTTGCTCACTTTGCCACTGGATTCAAGATAGCCTGGCTGATGACGGCTGTAAGCCAGAAACCGGTCCCAGGATGCTTGTTTCCGGTCCAGGGAAGACATGGCTTGGCAGTTCGGGCTGGACTGTTCCCATGAGGCACAGGTTCAGACTGATTTGCATATGGCCATGTCTGAACTGGGGTGGCGGAGTGAGCTAAAGAATGATGATGGATTAAACCCAGATCAGTTGACTGGGGGTGAGTGCTTGCAATGTTCAACACTCCGTCCATCATCCCCTTTGGTTTTGCTATGTTCGCCCTAAGTTGGCAGGGTATGCCCAGACGTGGGTCCCTTGCTCATTTTGCCACTGGATTCAAGATAGCCTGGCTGATGACGGCTGTAAGCCAGAAACCGGTCCCAGGATGCTTGTTTCCGGTCCAGGGAAGACATGGCTTGGCAGTTCGGGCTGGACTGTTCCCATGAGGCACAGGTTCAGACTGATTTGCATATGGCCATGTCTGAACTGGGGTGGCGGAGTGAGCTAAAGAATGATGATGGATTAAACCCAGATCAGTTGACTGGGGGTGAGTGCTTGCAATGTTCAACACTCCGTCCATCATCCCCTTTGGTTTTGCCAAACATTAAACAAAAACAAGATCTTGTTAATAGAAATAAAGTTGGTGTACATTTTCTGTCAATGTAGGAGATGTTGTTTGTATCAGGAAACCAGGGCATATTTCTAAAGAGAGTTCCATATTTAGTGATAATGTGGTGGTTGACAAAATTTGTGTACATACCATTAGAGTTGGTGGTAAGCAATGGTAGAATGTCTACAAAGTGATCATATCAACAGAGGAGGAGGTAAGAATGAGGAAAGAAGGTGTGGTTCCTAATGGCAACAGAAAATAAACTGTTGAACTGAGTAATGACTGTCCGTAGGAGCATGAGAAAACAAATTATTCCTACACGATATAGGAGCTGAATTGCTAGTTTCCTATTTTTTTATGTCTTTAGAGGGGATCTGTATTTTTATTTTTGCTACAGAATGTTTTTTATTATATGTTTTAGGTCATGTGTATTTGGTAAGTGTGGTCTGGTGTTTTCTGTTATTTGTTTATGTAAGTGTGTGTATGTTAAGTTCAAATAAAAGACTGTTTGTTGGAGGGCTGACTGCTGTCAGATGGTGGTGCTGACAGCTAGCTGTGTATCTTCTGGAAATAAATTTTGGATTGATTAAACCTTACCTAGAGCCTGCAGTCTCGTTGGTTCCGTAACACATTCCAAATCCAAATATCCCAAAAAAGTACTTACCTGCACAATATTTTGGTAGTCAATATTTATGTCATAAGAATTTTACACATCAATATTTTTGTTGATATTCTGGTAGTATATTGTTTTCTCTATTGAAAAAATTGTCCAGCTTGTGACCTCTTCCATTGACCACAGAACAAAAATAGGCTCTACCTATCCAGAACACTTTAGTCTCTTGACTCTGGAGGACCCACACTCTATATGTGTGTTCAGACATGCATCTGTCAGCCTCTCACATGGGACCCTCAACACAGTGGGTAAGATCTCCCTTGGGACCTCTCCCATGAAAGAAGAGCCTAAGCCCAGAAATCTGTTCCATCCTCGGAAGGCTGACTCAGTCTTCTACCTCAGGCCTGGGTGGTGTACCGCACACATTCCATGAGGTGGATTATTTTCCACATGTGGCTCCATGAGCCAGAAAGCTAAGATTGCACACAGGCCACAGCAGATACATCATTGCTTAGTGCTGCATGCAACCCCGGAAACAGGAACTCGTGATGGAAGCTCTCTGTGGCTCCTGGCTTCCTGTCTGCTTGCTTCTTGCTGAACAGTCAGCACAAATATTACCTAGATTTTTTAAAGAAAGGTCACTCTTAACGTAATTAAATGAGTTTGTCTTCATTTAACATGTTCTGCAAGTTCTGAATGAAAAATTACTCAAATTATTTATTGATAGCATTCATAAGGGCATGAACACAGTTTTCAAAGCGCAAAACACAAAGATGAAGCATGCAGTATAAATGTAAATAGTGCCTAGAAACTGACCATGCCTTACTTTACTTATTATTGGTTACTTTCTGTATCTCAAAAAGAAATGAAATAATTGTTGGGCTGTTTCTTCCAAAGAGAGCAAACCCCATCTTTATAGTTTATCTCCTTCCTAGATATTCCTGACAGAAGGCAGCCCTGTCTCTTCAGACAGTGGACATGACTGAAGCTTTAATCCCCTGAGGGCTGCCTGAGAAACATGTGTGCTTATCTTGAACACAACCATGGTTTCCTCACCATTAGCAGTTTATAGGTGTATCCCTGCATTGCTCTGGAAGCCTAGGAGGTCTGTAAATACCGAAAGCCGTCATCCTCTGAGGGTAACATGGATGAACCTCCTATGGTGCCTGGGGAGCACATATGGGTGTATTCCCTGTGGTTCTTGGGTTCACACATGGATGAACCAACAATGGTGCTTGAGGAGCACATGGTATATTTTACGTGGAAGGCCAATACATTTACTACACTGTGGGCTGCATAAGTGCATCTATGCAATGGCTTCCTTGCTTGCTGGTCATATTCTATACCTCCTGAGCCCACTTCCTCTGCCACAACCTACACTGGTGCCTCTCTTGCTGAACACCAGAGTCAACTTCCTTCACCCCCCTACTCCTCTGTCCTCCCATGCACCCCTATAAAGGGAGCTGTTAAAGGGCCAAGTCTCCTTTCTACCCCAAGTCCGTTCCAAACTGCCTTCTATTAGGGTGTTTGACTCTGGGAGGCTGGAAGGGAGGGGTGTAAAGAATGGAACAAGGAAGATGACCCAAAAGTAATGTAGTGTACTGGTACCTTATAAAAATATTACTTCCTGGAACCACTTCTCCGTCCCTTCTTTATGCTATCAGGATGCACCAAGCCACCAAACTTTGATGGCAAAACTTATAATAAATGATATCACGTGGTGTATTATGCAGGGGGAAAAAAAACTTGAATGATTTAAGGACATTCTCAGTATGACATGCCATTTATTGATGGAAAACTAAAGAGACACATTTGAGCCAAAACCTCATTTTCTCGCCTTCACTTTAACCTTTAATGGAAGACAGTGTCTGGCACAAGGATGGCTGGCACTGCCCAAGACACTGCCATGAACCTGGACTGAATAAGGGATGGGCGAAAATTAAACACACTACTGAGAAATCAAGCAAGATGCCTGTTAATGTTTGTTCACAGTGGTGATCTGTGGGATATTCCTCCAAAATATTGAATTACAATATTTTTACACAAGAATATCATTGCAATAAAATTGTGATGTCAAAATATCGTTTAGATTAATATTGTAGGTAAGGATATTGTTTAGAAAGCATTTTGTTTATATTGTTGCTAATAATATCATTATTTCACATATTGTAATTTATATTAGTGTTTTATGCTATGGTTTTTGAGTATTCTGCTGTTGTGCCCTTTCTGGGGTGCCTCAAGGAAATATGACGCTAATGTGGAATGATTTCGCTCATGTGATGAATGACTTTTATTCTTCAGCTTCCACTTTGCACTTTAGGTGATGAGACCTGTTAAGGGATTCTTCTTGTCAATGATTGAGCCAGATGTCGAGTCTGTCTGATTTGTGTAGTTTTCTTGTGTTTGATGTTGGTATTTGTTTTAGATTTTATGCTTTTTTAGATTTAGCTTTTAATGTTTTTTAGTGTGCTGGTGCTTTTATGGTTTGTATATATGAACCGAATAAAGATGAATTGAATTTAGTATTCTATTGCTATTTTTTTTAATTAGTTTACATTTTTAGTAGCAGGATGTTCTGCTTTATGGGGAAAAGGGTGGAGAGTTATAAATTGTTTGTAACACTTTTAAAATGTGTGTGGTTTGTGATGTATTTTGTCATTGTTATTTTTGTATTTTCTTTATTTAGTGTAATAATAAATGGGTATAGATTATTTTTTGGTAAATTATTTTAATTGTTTTAAGTGTTTTAGGCGCAGGATGTAGTGTTTTTGGGGGGATTGGGCAGAGAGATTTTAAAATATGTTTTTTAAATATTTTTTATTTTATTTTAAAATATATTTTAACACTATTCAAATCTTTTTAAAATATTCGATTTATGATGTTTTAATGTATTGCATTTTATTCCATCTAAATAATTGTGTTTTTTTGTGTTTTCTATTATGAAATTCATATTTAAAGTTCTGTAAAGTATTTGTATGTTTTATTGCTTGAATGTGTATATTTTTTTCCTTAGGTATAAATTGCTAATTTAATAAAATTATTCTTTGTAGATTATAGTAAAATGACTGTTTAATTTATTATAATGTATTAATTTTTCTTTTTCATTCTTTACATAGTTTAAAAAAATATTGATTGTACTTTCTATTTGTATTTTTTTTAAATTGTAAAGTACATAATTTAATTTCTGTTTATGTTTTTTAATGCGTTTTTGTAAGTTGGTAGTTATACACTTTTTATGCTTTCATTTATTAAGTTTTTGGAAGTAATTAAAAAAAATTATATATTTTATTTTATATACTTAATTTGTGTTTGTACGTGTTTTGCAGTTAAATTTATATTATTATTGATTTTGACTATTACAAGTGTTTATTGTTTTGGGGATAGTCTCTGATTTTAGTATAGTATTTTTATCAATAGTTTTGCATTGGATAGGAAATATTTTGCTTACATTTTATAAAGTTTAACTATTTCACAAATATGGCTTAAATTGGAGTGGGAATAGTAAATCTACACCCTCAAAGTCCAACATATTCCCCAATGTGACTTAGATTGGAGAGGAAATAGTTAATCTGCTTTCCCTAAAAGTCCAATACAAACAGATCGGACACACTATGCCTAACCATCTTGAAGAGTGTGGGAATAAACCAGGGGTTGGGGAGGAAAAACAAATGTCCTGAGATGAGTGAAGTTGCCTCTGAACGCATCGACTTGAAAGTTGTCCTGTCATCAAATATGAACCAAAGAGAGATATTTAACAGGCACTTCTGCCCAATGACTGATGTCTCCTACTCCAGATCTGGTCCTGCTCAGATGATTATTGTAGGCTTGGATGGCAGTGATGTGCTTCTGACTGGGCACTGGAGTTATTGCAGTACCTGGAGTACTGATGAGAGTTTAGACTTTCCCCATGCCCATACTCTATGGGTAGTAAGAGATCAGCAGGCTGCATCCCATCCATGACGGATAGAATCTGTTGTGACTGCATAAGATGGAGTCTGAGATTGGCCACCATTTTAGTTCTTTCATAGTTTCCAGCATTGTGGCCAGAAGAATTTCCCTTTAATTCCACTTTTGAGAAAACTCTTAACCCTTCTTCTCCTCGAAGGACTAGAACCCTAGCATTTGTGTGCAAGATCCTCGGTCTGTTTCTTCATAATAACCCATTTCCTTTTTTTTCCTTGCTAAATGAGTTGAGAGTGGCACTTATTCTTGGAGGGCGGTGGGAAACTTTATCTAGCATCCCTGTTTGTCTGTCTTCAGAACAAAATGGTTGGAAACAGATTGACACCAGACGTTGTAGAAGTGGGTGATGCTTAATCCTGTGGGCTCCAAATAGAGCTGGTGAATGGCGGGTTTGGTAGGGTAGAGGGATCAGCTGTTTATAGTGCTTCTCCCACTCCACCAAACATTAAATGAACATCTACTTAAATAGAATAGAACAGTCATTCATTTTGTGTCAAATTTGGACTTTTTTCAGCAGGCTTAGCTAAATAGATCACTTTCTAGGCCCACACTCAACCCTCTGTGGCTCTGTTATAGTGATGTAGGCTTGGATTTCACACCTCTGGTCCAAGTACTGAGAGGGTGCTGGTTCTGGTGTGCTTTTAGTTCAATGTGGTGGGCTTACGTTTGCCATTCGCTGCTGTCCTGTAGTTTATGGTCAGTCTCTGCCGACTATGTCTCTTTACTACGAATGCGCTTTTCACGCATTCCATTACAACGCGGTTGTTACAACGACTGCGTTGTTTCAACGTGAACCATTACATCGCAAGTCGTTACAACGACTTGCTGTCGGGGGCGCGTTTGACTTAGGAATAGTATTATTTACTATTCCTACTCCAGTTTGTGCAACAGCAGGGAAGGTGTTGGATTGTAAATCCAACACCAGCGCGCCCCCTACAGCAAGTCATTGGAACGACTTGCGATGTAATGGTTCGCGTTGAAACAACGCGGTTGTTGTAACGACCACATTGTAATGGAATGCGTTGTAGCGCATTCGTAGTAAACGATGTCTCCCGTCTCTGCCAGTATCTGGAGAGGTTTGGGGGGTACTGCACAGTCTTTCAGCAGCATCCAGCAAGAGCCATGACCTCCAATCAGATGGTGTCAGAGTGTTTTAAGGCAATAACATCTCTGACTGCCATTTACTGAATCAACTGAAGCTGCTGTAGCAGTTGCTTGAGGTGAATTGTGCACATTGCTGTAGTAGTCTAGGTGAGATAGCAGCCTTGGGTGTCCCAGGTTCATCCTGTGTTGGAACAATAGCATCAGGGCTGCCTCAGTGAGCATATTCAACATAGGGGGAGAGGATGTGGCGTAGCAGCCAGAGCTCCCGACTTGGGAGCTGGGTTTCCGGGTTTGAGTATCAGCGTCGGCGCAACATTCTGTGATTCTAGGCAAATCACTTAATCTCCCAGTGCCCATGGACAGCACCTGGATGCCCTCACGGGTGATAAGCCGCGCTACATAAATCTACAAACTTTTACTTTTAACTAGGGTTCATCTCAGGGATGAAAAACTGCATCAAGTCAAAGATGGCTCACAGTTTCAGACCTTGTTTAGAGACCTGGGGAGTGCCCTCGATTAATGGCCAGTGGAGTGCCAAGTGGGTCACAAAACTAGCTATTTCAGAATGACCTCTAGTATGTGCCTCCTAAGTGGAGGAGAATCCTCAAGTCAGAGTGCAATTGAGAGAGCAGACCCAGCGGTTCTTATCCCTTTGACTTCTGTGTCCCCCGCTGAATTACTACTGGAAGCCGAGGACCCCGGCCCAAGCAGTTTATATGATTTGAACTGCAAAACAATATACAAACACACAAAAATAGTATAAATCAAACAAATAAATAATTTACAATTTTATGTACTTCACATACAAAAATAAAAATGTTAATGGCATGGTTAAAACTTTCGTTTTATTTCAAGTCTCTAGCATATCACCTTTTCTTTTCTGCTCCTAATGCATGTTGTCCTTTTCTCGGTGCACACCGGTGCTTCAGTAGAGGCCTCCAATCATCCAATCGTCCATGCTACATTCTGTTGTGTCTTGTGCTACTCCCAAGAATCAGGCTTAGAATACTAACTTCATGTTTAGCCTCCAATTTCAAATTACTTCACATTTACATATTTTCTCATGTTCAGTTTTACATTTTTATGTGCAGACTCCAGGTTAAGATCCCCTGGACCAGAGGACGTGCATATACATTGAAGTCACACAAAGATCTGAGCCTTGGGGGACACCTCTGTGTTCTTGAATAAACAACAAGCGGCCAGATTGGCTTGGGTTTAGCATGTCAACCCTGCCCCCCCCCCCCCTGTAGATACCTTGTATATTACTGTGGTCACTTTCACACATACATCCAAGTATCACTCTGATTAGGTCATGCAAAGGAAGCTATTTGCCTTTTATCTTGATTTATGACAACAGGAAATGGCGGTGGCCTTAGAAGGTAATTCTGTAGCATGGGTGTGGCGTCCTTTCCAAAGTCCGGATGGGAGTGGGAGGCCAGTGGTAGCAGGAGAGGAAAGGGCGAAGGTAGGAGGAGGTATACATGTGCTGTTTTGAGTTAAAAAAACAGTATTTCTCACATACAACGCTGCCACTGCTGACCCAGGCCCTGATCCCAAGGTAGGGGTCACATTTTGATCCTTGCGTAAACTCTGTTTTGGGTGAGACAGCGCAGATGCATGAATCAGGCCAGTGTAGTGTGGAAAAGGCCACTTTAATGAGACAAGTGTGTGTCACAACACTTATCACAAACCATGGAAATTGACTTATGGGCTAAACACATGGGGTCACCATCTATCAATGTATATATAACACGACCCCGCACCCCCCACATTCCTAAAGCTCTCTGACAGCTCCTTTGTACAGTCGCGGCCGGCTTGACTCCCGGGTGGGGGGGAGGGGTCGCCTGGGGGTTCGCGCAGGGGGGGGGATTTATAAAAAAAAAACTTAGAGGGCCGACAAAACAGTCAGGGCCCACAGCATTGGGCAGCCCACTCCTCCCCGATGCGCCCGCCCGCCCTCAACCAGGCATACACTTCTGCTTTCTCGCAGTGCGAGAAGCAGAAACATAACATGGTATTTAAAATACCATTTTATGTTTCTGCTTCTTGCACTGCGAGAAAGCAGTGAGGCGACGCTCCTCCGCCCTAATGGAGGAGCCGCCCCAGCCTTTGTAAAAACCCAACATCTGTGCTCACGTTTAAACACCGTTTCTCACTTTTGCCCACAGGGACAGCAGCTTTTAAACTGACCATAACCATTTCACTACACCCCCAGCACCCCTGAACCCTCTTCCCTCCCACGATCTCATCCGCCCGACCAGTAAGGTAACCAACCATGAATGCATTGTATACTTAACACTCCTGCCACCTGCTATCCTGACCGCACCTGCTGATCAGTGACAACTACAAAAAATCCTTCCTCACACAACCTTGACCCCACCTTAAAACTATCCCGAAGCTAGCCCCGCCCAGCCCCACTGCCAAGCCCCGCCCTCCTGCTCCCTGATCTGCACCACTCGCCCAGAGAGTCTGGGTTCGAGACCTCCTGCTGTTCGCGCTCCCAGACCCCATGGTTGGTAATTGGAATTCCCACCTCCACTGAGATTTTCCTCTGGAATAACTACCTGGTGCCATAACTATTCCTTCTACATAGTTTTCCTCTGGTGATTTTCGACAGTTCAAACCTGCTGAAACTTACTGTTCATTAACAAGAAATTAGGTTTGGTTCAGAGGCACTGAATCCCGCACCGCACACACAATTTGAATTTGCGAAATGAAGTACAGATTATGAGGTCTTTACTGCACCCGGTAAATACTATATCCTGCACTCTTGGTACATAACCGGTATGGTAAACACCTAAACCTCACGAGGCCACTTATAATCAGGGCATCAGGTTTCTGAAAAGAGTGAGTCGGTCAGTGGTCGAAGTGGGGGGAAAAAGTAGGGGAACTGTGGGCGGAGCATCAGGAGGCGGGAATACCCAGAGGATTTGGCATTTCACTGACCAGTTACAGCTTATAACGTTATTTAATACAATCAATTGATACACGTTTATTTGAGGTTTAATATATGGGTTATTGACATTAAAATACTTTTACAATGTGGGATACGTTTTCAATCACAGAATGTCCTAAATACGCTTATAAGTGGAACCAGACGCCATTTGTCTCCGAGCCATGCAGTTTCTTTCATCAGCACTTCTCCTCCCTTTTTCTAACCATTTCTGAACATAAAATTTGGGTTTAAATTCTATGACAGGAGGCCCCACTTGTTGGGGAGCACTGTTGATTACATCATTCTGTGCCCGTCGGTCAATGCAAAATTGTAGTCCTCTGTTTTTTATGTGCTTCACGCAACATGTCATGAATCCAGCATTAGATGCCTCCTGGTTTCCTGTTATTGTATCTAGAAATAGCACTCAAAAATTAATATATACACCTAAAACAACCCAGACCTGTTGGTTTTGCAGATGCTTTTATCAATATCAGACGAATGAGATACAATTATTATATTAGTAGTTTGTGTAATTACTACTCAAGTTAGTTAGCAATGAGAATTGCAAATGTATCAATCTGAAATTATGAAACTCAAACAGTGGTAGAGTCAGAAATAGGTAATGGTCCTCGGATTATCTCAATCAGTTATTTTCTCCCCTTCACACTAATATCCTCTGCAATCACTATTAGATAACTTTATCCTTTGTCTCTCCACAAGCACTGTAGGTGTCTAGAAATACCACCTGGCAGAGACTGCATGAGGAAGTTCAAACATGAATGGCAAAATATCATAGTTTGCGAATGTTTTCCACATAATTATAGCTCTGCCGTATTTGCCACATAATACATTCTCGGCTGCATAATCTGATTCTTTTCACTAAAAAATTGTTTGTAGCTCAAATGGATCAAAACACGTGACTTGTTTTGCTGTGAAGTAGAAGGCCCTTTACAAAGGTTGACTGGTCACCGTTCTCACTGCTGCACTTGTATGTTAAAATGGTATTAATGAGGCAAAAGCTTTGCAGAGACTGTTAGTATGTGTAAAAAAGTCAAAATATTAAAGTATCAGAAAATGTACCACACATTACGCTGCAGCCTTTCTTTGCTGCATAATTTAGTCAACACTGCAACATAATATTGCCCTCCATTGCAGCATAATTGCAGTGGCCCCAAAGCAGGCAGCACATGTTAAAAGTGCTTGTGCATGAAGCAGAGAGACTGTGACGTTTGCAAACTTAGAGGCATATATACGGCAATGGTGGCGCAGGGCAGCGCAGCAAGTTATTTTGCTGTGCTGGTCTACGTCACAGGGAAAGGGCAGGAATGCACCGTACTTATCCAATACGGTCCATTTCTGTCTTTTCCCCCTGAGCTGGCGCCGTTTTGTCATCCTAGCGCCAATGCAGGCACCCTGTTGGATGTAGGATTGTTTTTGTGGGGGGCACCTTCCTGCAGAAAAACAATGCTGAGAGGCTTTTTCCTCTTTGTATGTGTGCTGCACATATAGAAAGAGAAAAAAACAGAGAGAAATAAAGATATTTCTCCTTGTTGTGCCTCCCTTGGGGAGGCGTAAGATTTTGATGCATTCCCAGGTTTTCAAGTCCTTGTAAGTCTAGGAATGCATCAAGAACCATGGGACTGCATGGGAACACCCACCACAACGCGTCCCTTGTGCAGAGGAAGGCAAAGCGGCGATTTGCGCGGTGTTGCATTACTCCATATTTATGAAACCATTCAAAGCCATGCAAAGTGGCTTTGCGTGGCTTCATAAATATGACTTGGAGATTTGCGTCGTGCATTTACCACGTTCCGTGGTACAAACATGATGCAATGTCCTTGTACATATGCCCCTTAGTTTGGTGTTTGTGCAAATCCTGCATTGCCAATCCCTGGTGAGTTGCATTAGTACTGCTGGAACAAGGCCAATGGAGGCACCAATGGGTGAGGCGGACTGGCCTCAAGGGGCCTGTGACCTCAGTGGCAAAGTCACTGCTGCTCTAGGGTGTGCTGCTTCGTAGGCCTGCCCACAGACTGGAGGTGAACTTCGGTAGGGATTGTGGTGGGTAGGGATTCAAGGTTAACCCACACTGGCCACAGCTAGGGTCCACCTGCTGGTGCTTAGAGACCAGGGCTTCTATGGTCTAGTATGGCCTTCTAACGTCTAGTAGGGGAATGTGCTCCCTCAGGAGAGTGGTCTGATCATGAAGCATGATCCTGGTTACCCAGTTCCAAATTCGGTAGCTCTGGCCATAGTGCCACATCATCTCTCCCCCCCCCCCCCGAACACCTTTCTGCCCCACTGAGAGAAACTTACACTGCCTTCAGCTACAACCCAATTGTGCCCAGTTACAAACACCTGGATGTGACTCAATTCATATTATGCACTGCCTGAAAAAAAGCAACAACATCATGGAAAACGCAAACAATAATGCAAGATTATATAAAGTATGCAAAATATAAGCAGGAAAGACATGGTTGTCTTGAAGATTTTACACTCGTTGTTCAGAAATCAATTAGTGTTTTTTGCCTCAAACGTTGAGGACATGAATACAGGGCTCCTTCTGTACACGAGGTGTGCCTTTGTTGCACTTGTGGAAAGCAAGGAAGGGGTTAAGCAGGGCTCAGAAGATAAAGGGACTCTTCAGGAGAATTTGATCTTACTCACGGAAACCCACAAGGGCTCCTCCACATTCATGTCCGCCAACTAGCTGCTCAAACATCAACATTATGTATTCAAGTGTTCTGAAAAGGATACCTTTTAAACAGTCCGGCTTAGCTAACTCTCCTACCCACAAAAAACTTGAGAGAGCTCTTGAGAGTAAAAGACAAAATTATATTTTAATTCCGGAAGTGAAGGATACATCCAATTTTTTTTTTGGGGTGACAAATAGTATGGTAGTGATGCTGTAAAGCGTCACACAAAAAATCACCAACCTAAGAGGTCCCAAAAGCAAGACCTTGTTTAGATATCTCATTTGTTAAGTGGGGCACTTTTAATTTGGTGCCAGACAGGGCCGAACTGGGAGTCCAAAGCAGCCCTGGCAAATTTTGCCCATCCCCTGTAGAGTGTGTTGCGAGCAAACGCAGCAAGCGAGCCTGACCACTACAAAGGGACAGGGGGGAGAGGGTGTTCTCTCCCCAAGAAAAGGTTGAAAAAAATTACATAAATGGTGCATTCTACAACACATTTTATTATATATTCAATTTTATTTGCGCTTAGAGCACAGTAAATGATGACCTTGCAGTGCACCAGGATACAACAATCTTGTTGGGGCTCTTGAATGTTTCCGTCACTATCACCCTCCAACACTGCCCCTCATCTCTCCATATTCCCTCTCACATGTATTTCATTTGTTTTAAAGCGCCTCTCATACCATTGTAGGGACTTGGAGCACTTTACATCATGCACACATACAGAGACAATGAATCATACGTGTGTAAATCAGTGTTTAGAAAATGTTACAAGACAAAAGGGACAACAAGGTGTAGGATTCACATGCCATCAATTCTGGTAGGCATTTTTAAAGATCTGGAGAAGCTCAAACCCAGGATTCAAAATGTAACACAATGGTTGGATTTACTAATAAGAATGTATTTCTACCCCAAAAAAACAATTTTAGAAGTATTAGGATAATGAAGGATTGGGGAAAAAAACAACTTCCAAATCTGGACAATGCAGTTTGCATGCAGCTATTTGATGGCAGGTCATAGCTCAATGTGCTATATTTATTTGGATTGTAAATTATGCACTGCAAGTAACTAATGGATCTCTGTGACAAAAGCAGTAACCCACTGAGCTATGCAAATTAAATATAGTTCTGTGCTCTGTATGGTGCACGTTCTTTGCAGCAGGCAAATTAACCCTAGGCGCTACAATAGATGAGTCAAAACTGGCACTAGACAATACTCTCTGCTCTCTCTCCAACAGGAAGATAAACCACCCGAGACATCAATCTTGACTCTTTTATTGTTGCATGAAAACTGTTGTGTTTACAAGGAACTCTGCAGTGATTTATGCATTTTTGAGAGTGAGAAGTGAGTCATTGTGCTGGACAGTTCTGCTGGTTTTGTTACTGGGGGGGGTGGTGGGGGGGGTTCTGCAGCCCCCAGTAACAAAACCAGTCTCCCACCCCTCCAGCCTCCAGCCCTATGCCCATTACGCCAGTCCTGCCTTGGTGCCTGGGCCTATTTGTTTTCACAGTCCCACCCTGGATGGAGTACACAAGTGGCTCCGGTGCTCGGGTGTCACAGAACTAGACACCTCGGGCTGCTTTTATGTTATATCCTTAAACAAGGTAAACAGTGTTTTCAAAAAGAGCACATCCCTGAACACAGTCAGAGCAGCAGTAAACATTTTATAAAATAAAATAAGGAAAACAGCTGACAAGACAAATGTTTTCTCCAGTAATTTTTTTTAAAACGCCAACATTTGGGTACAGTCTGCCAGGAATTCTACACTGGAGTGCTCTTCCTTTCCTTGTGACGTCGTAAGTCTGTGTGAGCCCGAAAATAAAGGGCAGATGAGGTCAAGGGTGGGGCCGCCAATGCATTGTATTGGTCACAGTGGGGGCAGGCAGGGGGCCTCCTCACTAAATGAGGTGCTGTAAATCACACTGTAGCAGCAGGCCACCAAAGGTAGCCGTTTTCATGTGCTGATTGATTGCTCCTACAGTGCAAACGGCTCCAACAGTGTTGCTGGGCAGGCCCCTGCCCCCAGATACAGAGGGGAAGGGGGAGGAGGTCGTGGCAACTGCAGACACCTTCCTTAATATGCAACACACAGGGCTAGATGATCACGCAATATTTTTTAAGTTCGGACCATTCCTGCCGTCCTGGGACGCATTTTTAAAATAAAGAAGTAGGGGAACGGACTGTGTTAAATTTAAAACGTAGGGGCACGCCGTGCCCTTCCGATCCCGCCCCCTTATACCACTGGAGTGGATACATATATAAATAAGCCGAGAGACATGCTAATAGCATAGGGTGTGAGCTTTAAGGCAATACAAGGAGTTGGAGAACTGGGGTGAGGATTGGTTTGACATAAATGCTCTGCGTCACTGCTCTCACGGATCCTCGCACAATGATCATTAAGAGCACACACAAACAAATGACCACACAGCCATGTCCTGAACTCATTCAGGGAAAGCTGAGACACACCCATATTCATTCGGTATTAGGTGTTTGAAGGATCCAAAGTGAAATTAAATGTTTGAAAAAAATACTTTAAACAAATCGTTGAAGAAAATTGAAAGTCCAAAAAAGCCACAAGACAGTGAAGTAAGATAAAAAGGATAATATAGGGGGTAAAGGATTTGTTTTAGCCTACTTCTTCAGACTGTATTAGGGTTAGCTTTAAAACATAGTAAAAGGTAAGTGTAATAGTAAGGGCATAGATGCGATTTAGGGCTGCATTAAGGGTCAGGGTTGGGTTTTGGGTGCAGCGACAGGTTTGGAGGTCTGAGATAGAGACTTTTTTGATATGGCACGGATAGGTTTGGAATAGGGGTATAGATAGGTTTTAGATAGGTATATTAAGAATGTCATAGATAGTCTTACGTTTAAGCCCTTGGGCTGGGTTATGTTTAAGGATTGTGCGAGGGTGAAGATTAAGGTAGGTAAGATTTAGGCTCATTGAATGGGTTAGAGTTATGGACTGGGCTGGTGTAGGTGAAGAGGTTAAGGGTTAGGGTTTAAGAGAAGGGAACAAAACAGCAAGTTATTTATTTATTTGAGAGTTTTATATAGTGCTGGCTAGGCCCGAAGGTATCAGAGGGCTTTACAAGACATAGCATTGATAGGAGGATTCACAGTTGACATTTTATAACAAGAGGGTTAGATTCAGGTTTGGGGGTATAAGGGTGGGGTACACCCCCATAAATACCCAAATAAAAGATGAAAAGGTAACATTTCAAACCCATGGTTTTTCAACTTAATTCACTACAAGATCCAGACCCCAGGCCAGTTGGTACACAGAGGAACTCAAACTGATGAAATGCCACTGCAAACAACTGAGCACAAATGGAGAATGAGCCAGGACAATGCAGACAGGAGCACGTTCAAATCCACCCTGATATGCTACCACCAAATTATCCAGACCACCGAACATGCCACTCTGATGTCACAGGCCTCCATAATTCATAAAAAGTTACCAGACCTGCGGGTCTAGTGACTTGAATAGTCTACTCGACCTAACTGTAATGTACTTCACCCGTAAACTGGTCTCAAGTTGTGTGATCCTTGGCAAATATTGTTTAGCCTTTTTCTTCATTATCACATATGAGAGCACCTCCAAATATTTGAATTCGGCATTTCTGCTGTACAGAGAACTCTTTAGTTTGATTTAATAGACTAAACTTTTGCTCCATGTATAATTAGAATCTAGCCCACAGAGGGTACACATGACCCCTGACTTGCCTGTTAGTTCATCAATAGCATTGTCCTCCAAAAATAGGCAGCAAATTCTGAGGAGACATAAGGCGACATTTGACCTTTGTCTTTAACACAAAGCAAACGTGACAAAATAACAAAATCTAAAGGCATCTTTATTGCTCATTTACTTTCTGAGTGAACAGAACACCTGTTCTTTGTTAGCTCACCAGAATGGGCCAGTAGGCTAGAAAAATAGCTCGCCCTGTTAAAATCTGACTTACCATAGCAAGTGGGTGAGTAGATTTCTCCAGGCCTGGGTCATCACCAACAGAAGCAAATAAATCTTCGCCATTGCGAAAGATTTTACCTCACCAGCTGCCACCTCCGACTCGATCACTCCCTTGCAGGACCTCTGCAACAATCTCTCTTAGTTCTTCAGTAACAAAATCACTGCCATTCACAGCAACTTCAACCCACATCCGGACCCCACAGACCTCACCAAATGCCTCACGATCTTATTCAAAAAACAAATTCTAACCGCATGGCCCGTCATCTCTCCAGAAGATTGCAACCCATAGTTGCCATGCTCATACCCATTCTAAATGTCTCCAACTCTTCAGCAATCTTCCTCAGATGCTTGGAAACACACAACAGTCTTCCCATCGCTCAAGAAACCCTATGCAGACCCTTCTACGTTTGCCAATTACAGACCAATACTGTTCCCAGCCAATGTCTTAGGGAAAATTACAAACAGACAACTCACCAAATACCTCAATGACCACCAACTCCTTGACACCACTCAGTCTGGTTTCAGACCCAACCACGGCACGGCAACTGCCCTCATTGCCGCCTCAGATTACTTCTGCATGACTCTCGACAGAAGAAACACAGCCATCCTCATTATTTTGGACTTCTTCGCAGCATTTGAAACAGCCTCCTACCCCATTCTCATGCAACAACTACAAAATATAGGAATTCAAGGACAGGTGCTCTGATGGATCTGCTCCTTCCTGACTGGAAGACCCAGTCAGTCACCCTGGCACCGTACACCTCATACACCTGCAACCTCATCTGCAGAGTTCCGCAAGGATCCTCCCTGAACCCAACCATCTTCAGCGCAACTAGACGCAACTCATTCCCTTACGGACAAGACACCCAATACCCGGATTAAGTTCAATGCCTGCATTACTGAAATCGCTCACTGGATGATGACCAACTTTCTAAAGCTGAACACCGACAAGACCTAAATCGTGATCTTCTTGAAGAGCACATCAGCGTTGGATTCTAACATGAGTGCCCAAGCCCATGACGTTACTGCTTTGTGCTTCCATACCTTAAAGACGCTGAGGAAGATTTTCAAATGGCCCCCAATCAGCACCCTGAATACTGCTCGCCCTGATCACAAGCAAGTGTGGCTATGGGAACACCCTCTATGCCAGGAACAACAAAAAACTCAATAGAAGTCTGGAGACCATTCAGAACTCGGCGACACAAATCTTTTTCAACCTCCCATGTCACTCTCACATCACACCTTTAACTCCTCTAACTTTATAGAGACCAATTGTCAAATCTTTGGGGCATATTAGCAAGACCGGCGATAAAATTATCGCAGTTTTAGCGGCAGGAAACTGCCGCTAAAACGGCGATAATGGGCTTGCTAATATGCGTTATAGAATCCCAATAGAAGCCCAGGTTAGATGTGCAGGACATCTAACCTGGGCTTCTATTGGAATTCTATAACGCATATTAGCAAGCCCATTATCGCCGTTTTTGCGGCAGTTTCCTGCCGCTAAAACGGCGATAATTTTATCGCCGGTCTTGCTGATATGCCCCTTTGAGAGCAAAATCACTGCTGTACTTGATAAACCGATTCCCCTCACGGTTTAAAAACCTCACACACGCCTATCTGTCCCTTGGTACAACACAGCTTTAAAGGAGACTAAATTAGCTCGAAAGGAAATGGTGGAGGCACTACTTAGATGAAAATAAACACTACCTGAAGACTGCTTTAAATGACTATAAAAACAAAGTCAGCAGTGGCGTAGCAAGGTCAGGTGGTACCCGGTGCGGAAAATTTCTTGTCACCCCCGGCTTGACAAAATGGCAAAAATATGTGTTTAAAACACATATTTTTGCCATTTTGTCACCCCCAAAAGGGATTTCTTGTCACCCCCGGCTTGACAAAATGGCAAAAATATGTGTTTAAAACACATATTTTTGCCATTTTGTCACCCCCCTTAGTGATGACACCCGGGGCGGCCCGCACCCACCGCACTCCCCTTCCTACGCCACTGAAAGTCAGGAAAGCAAAAGCTGATTATTACTGCAGTCTAGTCTCAGCTGCCTCAAATAATGCTAAAAAGATCTTTGACACTCTTTGTGACCTTTCAAATCTATCCTGTCTGAGGTAAGACATAACACCTTCACAGAAGCTGTGCTATGATTTATCAGTCTTCTTTGGGGATAAGATCAGGAAGATATTAAAAGATATTAACAGCTCTCAGGAGTCAGAAATGCCTCCTTTGAATGGAATTGCTGCAGTTTCTGACACCATTCCTTCCAACAATGCCGTCTCCTAATCTCTTAGCCTCTGGAACGTCAATTTACAGCCTCATGAAACCCCCATAGCTGGATTGGATGGTTTTGATTTAATGTCCAAGGAAGGCTTTCACACTGTATATGTCCATCAGGTCCGGATCTCCCTTGGACCCTCTTCCTCCCAATCAATGGAAAAAATGGGAGGACGAGTTACTGCCTCCACTGTTACAACTTTGTAACCAGTCCCTTGAATCAGGTGTGGTTTCCGCATGCTGAAAAAAGCTATAGTCAAGCCACTGATGAAAAAAGATTCAGCTGACCCTTCACTCTTAGCTAATTACAGGCCAATACCCCTCCTCCCATTCCCAATAAAGATCTTGGAGCGATACGTCAGTAAAATATTAGCCATATTTGGAGGACCACATACTGTTAGATAATGAGCAATTTGGCTTTAGACCAGGCCACGGCACCAAAACTGCCTTACTATGTGCCACTGATTAAATTCGCAGGATGGTGGACAATGGCCTGTCAGTGCTGCTCGTCCTCCTTGACCTCTCAGCGACCTTTGACACAGTGAACCACCACACCCTGCTTGCTAGATTAGCCTCAGTAGGTGTTAGTGGTCTTGTGTCAAAATGGCTAAAATCATAGCTACAAGACCGCTGCCAAGCAGTGGCTTTACCTCCCTTCTGCTCTAGTTTCAGAAATATTCTACATGGAGTCCCACAGGGCTCTTCACTCAGTCCAATCTTGTTTAATGTCTATATCAAGCCATTGATCTCGCTTATCAAAACCTATAAGATCACGGTTATCAAATATGTAACCGATACTCAGCTGATTCAGTCACTCAATAACAATCAGTCCGACACTACCAACAACTTTCAGACTTGTGTAACAGACATCTCATATTGGATTAGTGCAAATTCGCTGAAACTAAATAGAGGTAAAATATAGCTCCTCTGCTGCTCACCCAGTAATGTTCCGGGGCCTCTGCCCTCCAATCTTTGGCCTCTCCCCACGGGGACTCCGCTTGGTTTTCGAACCTCGGAGGTATTTTAGATGATCATCTTTCTCTTAAAAATCACGTCAATGGAGTAGCAGGGTGTAGTAATTGAGGCGGAAGCAGATGAAAATACTTAAGAGTATTTATTTGGGCTACATGGTCGTGGAGCCAGTAGAGGAGCTCCACCAGGCTCAGCAGACAGAACCAACTGACAAGAAGTATAGAGTGCCTAGGCAACATAGAGATTCTACAGGTGACATCATAGAATACACTATGTACATCAGAAGCAGTCTCAAGACTGTAACATTACTAAACATCCAAAGCACTTTTAACATTACACATTACTACATACCTTCCCTTGTTCCTAAACAAACAAACAAAGAAAATAAAGAAAACAAGAGGAAGGAAACATTTATCGAAAACGAGCAGGAAGGGTACGATGTCTTGAACTCCTTCTCACAGAACGTGTAGGCACGGAAACCTGTTGAACCACTGAATCGGCAGTAACACATTTTCTCTGAGATTGTGAATAAGCATCTGACACCTCATCACGATTGTGAGAGTTAGAGGGATTAGAGCGCTCAATAACTTTAGAAACCTTTGACAAATTCCACCAGTGCCCCCCTTCGACTTGAACAGCATTGCCAAAAATCTTTACAACACGAAGAGGCTTCCCAAATTTGCTTTCCCCTTTCTTGGCATAAATAGGAGACTTGATTTTGACATAGTCACCAACGTTAAGATAAGACAATTTGACACCTCTTTTGGAATCAAACCAATTTCTCTGTTTTGACTGTGTGTTCGACACATTTTCCTTGACAATAGACATGAGGTTATCAACACTGGTGTTAGATTTAATCAATCTCGACATCCAGCCAGGTTTAAACAAAGTATTGGCTTTTTTTCCTCTCATGAGAACGAAAGGTGCAACTTTAGTTGATGAATGTGGTGTGGTCCTATAAAACCAAATCATGTCATTGAGGGCACGTACAACATCGTGATGTCCCACTCTGGCCCATTTGACACATTCACCAACAACACGATTCATTCTCTCCACCAAACCATTACTCTGGGGATGATAAAAGGAGCTCTTAACATGTTTGATACTTGAAGACTGTAGAAAAAGCTGAAATTCCCTGCTGACAAATTGTTTACCATTGTCAGACACGACTGTCTCCGGAAAACCTTCCCTCAAAAATATTCCCGTGAGGAAATCAATGATAGTTTTAGCATTGGCTTCTTTGACAAGTTTTATCTCAGGCCACTTAGATGCATAATCCATGAGGACAAGAATGTACTTATACTGCCCACATAAAACATCATAAGGCCCTTGAATATCAATCCCTACTTTAACTCATGGTCGATCCGGACATTCAATGGGTGATAAAGGAGGAGTGAACACTTTCAGAGACTTGTCTGAAGTCTTGCAAATACAGCACTCTCGAACCATGTCCTCTATGTCGGTATCCATGGATGGCCACCAAAAGGCATCTCGGATACGACGTTTAGTGAGTGTGGCGCCTAAATGCCCTGCGTGAGCCCTCTTCAAAATGTTGAGCCTGAGAGAAGAAGGAGGGACCAATTTCTCTCCTCTCATCAATAAACCATCTTCCAAAGATAACTCACTTTCAATCTTGCAAAAAGGTTGTAATGATGGAGAGAGAACCTTTTCACGTGGCCAACCATTCTTAACTAGATCACAGACATCACAAAGAATGGAATCAGCTAGAAAGGCGGATCTCCATTCATCTTCTGAACCAACTTTAAGTTCAGGAATATCGAGAGTAGCAACAAAACAATCTTCGCAATCTTCGTCAACAAGATCTTTATACTTAATGTCGTCTTGTTCATTGTTACTAACGGGAAACCTGGAAAGAAAGTCTGCCCTGAAATGTTTTCCTCCCGCAATATGTTTGACATCAAACTGATATTGTAGAAGTCTAGTGACCATTCTGAGAATCCTGGGTGTGCAACACTTACTCATGTTGTCACCCAGAATATTCACAAGGGGTTTATGGTCGGTAAGGAGTAAAAACCGCTTACCCCACACATATGGGCGGAACTTTTCTATGGCCCAACAACAAGCCAACAACTCCTTTTCGATGACTGAATATTGGTGTTCAGCTGCTCTCAAAACTCTAGAGGCAAATCCAATGGTTTGCTCAACACCTTCAACGATTTGAGTTAACATCCCCCCTAGACCAACCTGGCTAGCATCGACAGTGATACAACAGTCATGATTGGGATCAAAAGGTTTAAGGGCTTTGCAATTAGACAACAACGATCTCACACGTTCCAAGGACAAAACACACTCTTCACTCCATTCGAAGTGTACACCCTTTTTTAACAGGGCACTTATAGGGCGAACAATGGTGGCAAAATCAGGAATGAATTTTGAATAATATTCACACAGCCCTAACAGGGACTTGACACCAGTCTTGTCTGATGGAGGAGGAGCACTCGACATGGCTTCCAATAGACCTGGCCTGGGACTGACACCTTCGTGGGACACGACATGTCCTAGGTATTCCACTTTGTCACAATTAAATTCACATTTTTCAGATTTCAACACTACACCATGCTCTTTGAATAACAATAAAACTTTCTGAAGAACAAGATCATGGGAATGAGAGTCTTCCCCAAAGACAAGAACATCATCCTGAAACACAAATACGGAGTCCAAATCACTCAGGATATTGCTCATGACTCTTTGGAAGACGGAGGCCGCAGAGGCTAACCCAAAGGGCATCCGACGGTACTGGAAAGTCCCTAAAGGAGAGACAAATGCAGTGAGGTGTTTGGATTCCGGATGGAGTTCGACTTGATGATATGCGTTAGCAAGATCAAGTTTGCTAAAGCATTTAGCTCCCTTGGTGGCAGCAAACAAATCAGATATTTTGGGTAGCGGGTGAGAATCGACCCAAATCTCCTTGTTAAGAGACCTTAAGTCGACACAGACCCTGAGTTGCCCATTTTTTTGCGGGCTACCACCAAGGGAGAAAGCCACAGAGAAGATTCTGCCGGCTCGATGACTCCCTTAACACATAATTCTTTGAGCTCCTTCTCCAAATCGGACCTGACGCTAAAGGGTACGCCCCTAAGTTTGTGTTTCACTGGTACAGCACCTTGTTTAACCACAATCTTGTGCTTGAAACTACTTATCTTACCTAGACGATCCCCAAACACGGAAGGAAACTTGGATGTCCACTTTTGTTTGGCATCATTTTGTTTTATGTCGTCATGACACTCCACTACTAACACTTGTTCACGAGCTCCAGGTTTCAACATCATACCAAATAAGCCCTGGTGGAACCACCCAAGTATGTTTAAACCTTTGACTGCTACATCAATTTTCCCCTTTATGTGCCTACCTTTGAAAGACATTTCATCTTCGAAAAATCCAAGAAGATCGATTTTGCGTCCTTCATAAGATACGGGTGATCGGTCTGGAGGGGACAACTCAATAGAATTTCCCCATGTCTCTTCAAACAATTTCTTCGTTACCATTGTGATGCGAGCACCTGAATCTACCAGTAAATGGAGAATTTTGTTACCTATACCAATCTCTGCAATGGGGTCTACACAATCAGAAGGATCACCTTCAACAACACTAGAAGAGGGGCTGTTGTGTACGTTTCTTTCCTGTGAGATAAAATCACTCTCTTCCTGAATGACAGAAATAACTTCTGAATCGCTTTCAGAATTAGAGTCAACTACACACACAATAGGTTTCTTAGAGTTTTTCCTCTTTAGGCAGACCTTGGCAAAATGGCCAACTTTTTTGCAGTAGTTGCACGTGAAAGAAAAGGCAGGACATCTACTACCTTTTGCATGAGTGGGATTACCACACCTAAGGCACATATTTGGATTAATTCCCTCGGGTTTAACAGATTTCACAATACTTTTGTTAAAGACATTTTTTGATTTGATCTGAGACTTATTAATCTTAATAGCATTAACACTCTCATTGAGTTTGTCACTATTTTTGTCCTCAAGTTCTTTGAGAGACGTCATTGAAATTTCGATACTTTTAGCGATTTTCATGGTCTCGTCGAGTGATGGATCACTTAGGCTAAGAAGTTTTTGTCTAATGCTTTTCTCTTTGCAATGACAAACAAACTGGTCTCTTATGAGCTGGTCCGTGAAATTTTCAAACTTGCAGTCTGCAGACAGTCTCCTCAAGGCAGAAATATATGAATCAACATCTTCATCATCCAATTGCTTCCTTTTGAAAAATTTGTGTCTCAACACCATAAGATTGGGTTGTTTATCGAATCTTTTTTTTAACTTCAACACGGTTTCTCGAAATTCATCAAGACCATCACTTTCTTCAGGAGCAAGAATGGGTAAGTGTTTGAATATTGATCTTCCTTCAAACCCTAGAGAGTGCAATAGAAGACATTTTTTTCTATCAGCAGTGTATCGTGATGCTCCTATTGCGCCTAGGTACGTTTCGAAAGCGTCGAACCATATTTCCCAACGTACAGGAGGTTCACCTGGAGTGTCTAGGAATGAAGGAGGAGGGTTAACGGCCTGCATTGTACACATATCAGCAACTATAAATATCTAAAAGAAATAGTGTATGAAAATAGCACAAAAAAAGGTGTAAGAGACGTTTCAAGATTTAACATGCGTGAAATTTAAACAATAATATAATGCAAGGTGAGTGTATATTGCAACGTAGCTTAACAAGTCAGGTGTGTGTATCACCGTGTGACACACATTGATAAAAATGAACTTGTTAAGAAAAACATAGTTAAGTTTTCTGTACCAACTTTTTAACAGAGGACTGGTGTGTATATCACCGGAATACACGAAGCTGGTTGGAAATGGAACTGTACTTGAAGATGTACTTGTGCATAGAACTGGTTTTGAAATAAATGGAAGGTGTGTGTATCACCGTGATACACAAGTTCGTTGTACGTTGAACTTGAATGTAGAGGCTTAACCAAGGATCGCTGTTGCACGTCTTGGTGACAGTAATGCGGTGTGTGTGCCACCGCGATACACGAAGTCGTTGTCAGGGTAACAACTACGACACTGGGCATACAGCGGAACGGGAGCTGGAACGCACCGCAGAGATAAACACAAAGGGAGCTGGAACGCAAGGAGGAATTCCGGATCACGTGATGATAGACGCTGACGCTGTGTGCTGACGCTGTGAGAGAGGAACTCCCAGCGTGGAGGAATCTACACAGGAATGGTAGCGTGGTGGACAATGGCTCCCGTTCTCAATTACCGAGGAGAGTAGACGAAGTAAGTGGCCGTTTTGAAATTTGAAAGATGCAAGTGCAAATGGGGTAGGAAGTGCTGAGAAAACAGCGGTAAATGAAGAGAAAAGTCCGGCTAAATGCGCGAAGACAGATAATGTTGATGCTGAGCCAGAGATGAGTGTGAGGAAAGTCTTTGCGCGCAAAGTAGCGGAGGACAGTTTTAAAGGAATAAGCTTCCTACCAGTTCGTAGTCTTGTCAGAATGCACTTGGTCGCGAAATCCTTGACACCAAACAGCTGATTAGAAAAAAGATATTTTCTTCTGCGTGATTAGCTTGCTTGGTTTCTCGTCGAGTGAAGGAAAGCTTCTGCACGCTTGGGTTCGTTGAGAGTGACCATGTAGTCCGAAGAATCGTCGCCAATCAATTTGTAATAATTGAGGCGGAAGCAGATGAAAATACTTAAGAGTATTTATTTGGGCTACATGGTCGTGGAGCCAGTAGAGGAGCTCCACCAGGCTCAGCAGACAGAACCAACTGACAAGAAGTATAGAGTGCCTAGGCAACATAGAGATTCTACAGGTGACATCATAGAATACACTATGTACATCAGAAGCAGTCTCAAGACTGTAACATTACTAAACATCCAAAGCACTTTTAACATTACACATTACTACACAGGGGTTTGCTTTTCTCTCCTTCTGAGTCTTAGAAAGCTTTTTACAATGCTACCTGTCCAAGACAAATCTCCAATTGACAGATGTGTAGTGCTTAGCAGACTGGATTACTGTAATGTTCCTCCTGGGAGCCTCAAACTATCTGATTAAAAAACTGCAGAGTTCAGGTTGCTACAGCCAAACTGACTCTCTGCAGACCGCGGAGATCCTCCGCCTACAGTGCCCTCAAGGACCTTCATTGGTTACCCATCGAGCAGAGGATCCTCTTCAAATCGCTCTGTAGTGTATTTAAAGCCCTTCAGAATAAGGGCTGGAAGTCACTGCAGACCAGACTGAGGAAATACATCGCAGGAAGATCGCTACGTTCAGCCACAGTAAATCTTGCCCCCCCAAGAACACAGATTCTGCAGGGTGCGTCAAGGGCGACGAGCCTTCTCAATCAAAGCTGCTCAGGTCTGGACTAAGCTCCCACCTCACCTAAGATTGAGATCAGGCCAACCTGCTTAAGTTTAGGAAAGCCCTTTAAACCTGGCTTTTCTCAAAAAAATAATGATCTGATTACAGCTATCCCCCCCTCTGGCCCCTACCAGGACTTTAGTGACTCTAGCTCCAGGATACCAATCTGGTCACAGTCCGCTCTACAAACACACCATAAAAAATACAATACAAATACAACACACCTGAAGGAGCTCCACTGGCTCCCCATTCACAAATTAGCACATTTAAAACTCCTCACCCACACTTTCAAGGCACTAGATAACACTGGTCCAGCATACCTCAACAATCGCATCTGCTTTCACAAACCTTCCAGACACCTCTGCTCATCCAGACACCTACTTTCACACATCCCACGCATACGGAAAACCAGATCCAGCGGTCAAGCCTTCTCCTACATCGCTCCTAAAGCATGGTATGACCTGCCCTACACATAAGAGCCTCCTCCTCACTTCCTGAATTCCACAAGAAGTTGAAGACCTGGCTTTTCGAGTAGTACCACTAGGCCATGGGTTTGGCTAGACTCACACCTCCTTAGTGCCAGGATAACCTCTCGGGTGATAGTGCACTCTACAGATCTACATAACTTAACATACCATTACATAGCATAGCACAGCATAGCATAGTTTGGCCCACATTGCCTTTAGCCTTTCTCACTTATGTTCTAGTTTCCCAACATAATACTGTGCTAGAAGTAGTTTTGCAAGATGGTAAATATCACTGTTTCAGCAGGATTACCATTTTTGAAAGTGTTTACATGATATTGCACTAGTCCTGATAAGTGATTGGGGACCCCAGTTTACATAAAGGCTAATCTACCTGAGACGGTTGTATGATGTTACAACGCATGCTATTACAACGCATGCCATTACAACGCATACCTTTACCCCGACTTGCTGTCGGGGTGCGCTGGAAGTTGGAATAGTATAATTTACTATTCCAACTCCAGTGTGTGCAACAGTAGGAAAGGTGTTGGAGTTAACTCCAACACCTTCTACTCCCTACAACAAGCCTTTCGCGTTGTAACGACATGCGTTGTAATGGCATGCGTTGTAACGCTTCCGTGTAAAGGCTGTTTCCCACCTGAGACGTGTAGTGACTGCCAAAACTAAATTCAGTTTTTAGAAAGTTGGACGTCTCCCCGCGTTGTGCACACAAGCCGGACACGGATCAGGACTCGCTACACTGCGCATTACCTAAATCCTCTAACCTTGGAGGCTCTTTGGCCTCTGACCTAACAACTTAGCCTGAGATCTCTTTAATAAGGACACACAGGCGGTTCCTTTCGGCCTGAGGCCTCTTTTCGTTCAAACAAGGTCCTTAATTTCGGATGTTCCACGCCGACTACGCTTTACCGGATTTTACTTCTTTGGCAAACGCACTCCACATTAAACTTTATTGCCCTGAAGAAGCCCATGTTTGGGCGAAACGCGTTGGCTGTCTCTAAAGATGTACACCAATCGTGCTTGAAATAAAGACATACAAAGACATCGACAAACGACTATTGATTGTTTATCAATTTGTACACCTTGCATCGTGTTACTTGCCGCCCGTATCTATTGCCTCTCATCTATCTTCCGTTTATGTTTCTATTTGTGGTCATGTGGCAGCTGACCATTTGAGATGGGCAATACATATATACCACGTGACTGACCTGGGTAGTGCAGTTGTCTATAACCCGGCTGCATTTCTATATGTTGATTAGTTTTTAGAAAGGTTTTGTGCAGACCAAAGTTATAAGCAAACACAAATATTATGCTCGAAGCTATGAGAAGGAAGAAACCCCTACTACACTTCGATTACCTCCTCTGAATTTCAATTGGCAACAGTGCCCCTCGGTTTCCACCCCCCCCCCCTATTCGCCTTTCAGATGGGTACTTCACCCTCTGTTTCAGGTGGAAACCCCTCAGCTCAAACTTTCACTAGATGATATCTTCTTTGGAATCAAGACGGCTATAATTGTTGTATATATCTATAAACCAGTAGTTGTTTTTTGTTGTGAGCCCCTTATGCCTGAATAAATGCATTGAACATCCTCACACTGGATGGCAGCTGCCACTGATCTCTGAGTACAGACAGCGCCCTGATGAAGGTCGCACCAACTTCCTCTATTAACCTTTAACAACCGAAACGCGCGTCGGCGCAACTCTGTCTACTTTAATTCTTGCTTTATAAATTAAGGCATAAGAATAAGCACTATGATACATTGTCTTATTTGTGCCTAATGTTTCGACATATTTGTTTTGTAAAGTATGACTGGGTGTGATTGTTCCTCCAAACATGCCATGTAGTTATGTTTCTTGTTCTGTTTTTGTTTATGTATGTTTTGAATCTATGTGGAGCTCACAAAAATGTATGTATATATTTTTGATACAAAACCAATATACTTTAATGTAAAAAACAAATATTTTTATTGATGAAAAATAAATTATGAATTGAACTGGTCTGATTTATGATTTTCAATATTGTAAACGTACCGTTCTTATATTAAGTCAAATGGAGAAGCTTATCTTCAGTTTTGCTGTTAGTATCCTTCCCTAGAATCTTCTCCATACATATTGGTTACTCAGGGACCCTCTTTTGTCTTTAAACTTATCTAACTCTACACCTTTGTAAGGATATTGTATAACAGCGCTCGGCAGGAATCCTATCCAGAGAGATCTTTAGCATGATTTGGATATCATTGGTATAAAGAAACAAGTCAAAACCAAAGGAATGAATGAGTTGAGGAAGGAGGGTCATGCATAAGCTAAAGAGAAGGCAGAATTGATCCTTGAGACTTGCATGCAGGTGGGGACGTGGGAGGGCACCTAAGTTTAAAGACTGGATCAGAGACATGATATTTTGGCAGGATCAAACACTTACCTACGCTGAGTTATTCCCATTAACTTCACGCCCCAGAGATATATGGGGTCCTCTGAAAACATATCTCTTGTCACACCCAGTAGACATCGCAATCAACAATCAGGCAGGATAAAAAAACGCACTAGAAACGGATTGATCATGGATGACTAAGGAATGGGAAGGACATGTGGACGCTCAGCGACATAAAGTTGCAATCCTCAATGTGATGAACAGAAGTATATTGGAAAGTTTATGTATATGAACAATTTATTGTAGACTCATACCCTTTACGGTACTATGGAAACTGATATGCATACCATAAGAATGTACACAAAGTATAAGTATATATCTGCCCATGCACTTCATGTACTGTGACTGACATTTGTTTAATAATAAAAAAAAATAAAAAAGAATTGATCCTTGAGGCCCAGTGTTCTGACTATTGTGGTAAAGGAAGAAATCATTACCTGTAATGTTTTGTTCTTTAGAAAGCTGGAGAACCACCAGAGAGTAACACCTGTGACACCCAGTTCTGAATCTCTGTTAAGATTTGATGGTTCACCGTGTCAAAGGCCGCGGAAAGACCCAAAAGGACTAGGGCAGCCAGATGATTGCTAGGAGGCCATCTCATCCAAAGCTAACAACACAGCCAGCAGGGTGCAATAACCAGGCCAGAAACCCATATGGGAGGGATGTAAAAGAGAAGTGGCTGTAACAAACTCCTGCAGCTGGGAGAAAACTGTTTGCTTAATCAATTTGACCAGGTACATTTTTTGTGATATTAGACAGTAGTTTGTCAACCCTATCAAGGTCCAGTGATGTTGTATTTTTTAAATAAGGCATAACAAAAGCATGTGGTTCTTAACCAGTGGTACGGGGATCCTTGGGGGTCTGCAAATCCCACTCAGGGGGTCTGCAAATGCTTAGAATATAATAGAGTGTCTACAAAATAAATCAAAATGTACAACTGAACATTTTAAAACGTTCTGTAAATGTGAAGGAATTTGAAATTGGAGGGTAAAAATTAAGTTAGTAGCCTCAGGATGTGGGAGCAAGCCAAGTGCATCAAACAGAATATAGTATGAACGATGAGTGGCCTCAATTGAATTTGAAAACGATCCAACCTTCCGATTGAGATTAAAATTTTGATTTTTAAAAAATATTTGTGAGTTAAATCAAATATCTGATTATTTGTGTATTTGTTTGATAAATGCTTGTTTCTGTATTTTTGTGCACATTGTTTTACGGTTCAAATCATCAAAAATGCTTAGGCCGGGATCCCCAAATTCCAATAATGTCTCAGTGGGGGTCCCCGGATTCCAATAATGACTCAGTGAGGGACCTTGGATTGAATAATGATTAAGTGGAGATCCTCCGAAGTCTAAAGGTTAAGAACCACTGCTTTAGATAATTAGAGACAAACCTAAAGACAATGAGGCATTTAGGATAGCTCCAGGAAGAGAATAATCTACAAGTAGCACATTCTTGTGTATCTCAGCAGGAAGTAAATGCGGCGGGCAACCCGAAGGTTTATATTCTGACGATGGACTGAAAATCTTTAACATGAAGAAGTGACCATTTAATTCATGAGTTTGCGAGATCTTGGAGCTAAATAAGCGGGAAGCAGACGCAGGTGATGGAGGGCGGATATCTGAACCTTAATCACTTGGTAAAATTATTAAGTATATTTGCCCATTGGTTCCATGGACCTATGTTAGTCGACTTGAAGCAATGCCATCCCATCGAGAAAGCCATCAACATCCAACTCGCCACATTCATTGAAGAACACAACATCCTCGACTCCTCCCAATCCGGCTTCAGAAAAAACCACAGTACGGAAACCGCCCTCCTCGCCGCAACAGACGACATCCGCACCCTACTGGACAAAGGAGAAACAGTAGCCCTCATCCTCCTCGACCTATCAGCGGCGTTCGACACAGTCTCCCACCGCACCCTAATACGCAGACTCTACGACGCAGGAATCCAGGACAAGGCCCTCGACTGGATCCGCTCCTTCCTCTCCGGCAGGACGCAGCGGGTCAGACTCCCCCTTTCCTCTCGGACCCCACACCTACCACCTGCGGAGTCCCCCAGGGCTCCTCCCTCAGCCCGACGCTCTTTAACGTCTACATGGCTCCACTCGCCCCCATCGTCAGAACCTACGGACTCAACATCGTGTCATACGCAGACGACACCCAGCTCATCCTCTCCCTATCCAACGAGCCCAACACCGCCAGACGCAACTTTCGAGAAGGCATGGAAGCAGTCGCCAAATGGATGAAAAACAGCTGCCTACAACTAAACACCAACAAAACAGAAGTACTCATCATGGGCCCAAACCCCGATGCCTGGAGCGACACCTGGTGGCCCCCCACCCTCGGAAACCCGCCAACCCCCACGGACCACGCACGCAACCTGGGAATCATCCTGGACTCCGAGCTCAAAATGGACCGCCAGATCAACTCTGTCTCGTCTTCCTGCTTCCACACCCCCCGCCTCCTTCGTAAGACCTTCAAATGGATCCCCCTCGAACACCGAAAGACCGTCACTCACGCCCTGGTCACCAGCAGACTCGACTACGGCAACGCACTCTACGCCGGAATAAACAAAAACCTCACCCGCAAGCTACAGACCATCGAGAACGCCGCCGCAAGACTGGTCCTCAACCTGCCAAAACACTGCCACATCTCCCAGCACCTGCGCACACTCCACTGGCTCCCTGTCGAGGCGAGAATCACCTTCAAGATGCTCACCCACGCACACAAGGCCCTCCACCGCACCGGACCAGCATACCTGAACAGCCGACTCAAATTCCACGCACCCCAAAGGACCCTACGATCAGCCCAGCTCTCCTACGCCGTGGTCCCCCGCACCAGAAAGACCAGATCGGGAGGCTGCTCCTTCTCCTTCCTCGCGGCCAAAGCATGGAACGCCCTTCCGCTCCACCTCAGACAGACAACATCGCTCCCCATCTTCGCAAGAAACCTCAAAATCTGGCTCTTCGACAGACCCCCTCCTTGATGGATGGAACCTGCACCCCCCCCCCCTAGCGCCTTGAGACCCTTACGGGTGAGTAGTCGCGCTTTAACAAACCCCTGATTGAATGCAAGGGAGCTGACATCAGAAATACATTTCCAATTCTGTGAAGCCAATGTGACTCCACAATGAAGACCAAGATTCAATTAATTCAACCATAATGGTTTATTTTAGAACATTAATCCAGCCAGTATATATGTAAAGCAGAAATAAATTCAAAAGATATAACAATACGGTCTGAAGACCAAAGTGTGCCAATAAATGGAGGCGTAAAAAGATGAGCTACAAAATAGTAACAGCCACAATGCAAAGGAAACCGATTGATGCGATCAGGTGTTCCATAAAGAAACTTTCCCTTTCTAGTTAAAACATATCCTAAGATAAGTTCTAAAGGTTATTTTTAAAAGGGAGCATAGAAGGTGTCAGTAGAGGGTTAAACTTCAGTAGAGGTTCCGAGAATTCGGAAGAGTGCTCAGCATAAAGCTTTACACTCAAAGAAGCCCAGGAGATAGAGATCGGTTCCCTCCCGAAGTCAGGATGAAGTCTGCCTAACTAACTAGAAAACACCAATTAAAAGAACAACTAACAATTTCTAGAACATCCATATCTCGTTCTCACCACCGACAGCCAATAGTGTACCCGCATTCAAAGGGAGTCAATATACTCCCTAAGTTCCTGTCTCCTCACAGTCACAAGTGCATCTGTTGGCCTTGGGCGTTGCATCTTCTTGGTACACCGTGAACATATCATTATCACCGCTCCGTTCTGATTCCCAACTTTCTCCTCCCAGTCCTCACTATCAGCGGACTAATACATACAATAAACCTTTCTCTAACTAATGAGAAACATGATAACGTACCGGCAAAGAAGAAAAAAACAGCATACTGGGAGTGTGAAGGCAAACAATTTCAGCTAAGGCTAATGTCAGGCTAAGTTAACTCGAGAATCAAAATGGATGCACGTTACAGCATTATAAATCAATGAAAGCAAGCAATCATTATTAAACATGACTATAAAACAAACATGATTACATCATTCTATTGATCAACCTAATATATCAATGTGGAAACCATTAGTGGCTGCAATGGTTCCATACTATCGGGGCCGGACTGGCCATAGCGGGCACCAGGCGTTTCCCCGGTAGGCTGCCAGGGTGGGGGCCGGTTTTGGGCCCCTGGGGGGCCGTTTTTGTTACCGGGGGTCAGCAATATCGGCCCCCTGTAACAAAATCATCCGAAACCGGCCCTCGCAAACTGCTCGGCTGCACTCCCCCTCACCCCAGGGGGGGCCGGCTGAGCAGTTTGCCAGGGCCGGTTTCTGTTCCCAGTCCGGCCCTGCATACTATTAATTCATTCAAATGTGCCACACATGTTAATGACGTTAAACCACACGTTGAATATAAATGTCGTACATGAGTGCATAAATGGGTATACATGACCTGCATAGGATGGAGCCTAGATCACGCTGTGCCACAAGCGATGATATTCAGTCCAACCAAGAGGATGAGAGTATAGAAATTTGGATTATAAAAAAAGTCACCAGCTGATTGCACTTTTCCTCCAACGGAGATGGATCTGGCAATTTTGGCAGGGTCCGAATTTCTCTAGTAATGAAAAAAATGGCTTCAGTCATATTGGAGGCATTAAATATTTTATGAGAGAAAAAGCCTTTGCTTTTTTAATGAATCCCCCACATATGAATATAATTTAGCTTAGACCATTCACTTTAAAAAGACAGGATTATATCCCTGACGCCAGTGACTCCCAGCAGAGCGGAGGGAGTATTCAAGGACAGCCAGGTTCTCAGAGAACCAACTACAAGAGGGGAGAAAACGTTTGCCTTAAAATTTGGCTTTTAAGGCAGTAAGGTCCAGAGTACCATTCAGTTGGGTTTGGGAAGTGTCTACCAATTTTTGCAGATCCGGGTCCATCATGGTGGTTTCTACGAGCAAATGACAAACCAGGACGTTAATAAATACATTGATATTGATATCGAGTAGCTTTGTATAGCATGCGAATGTCGGCAGGCGTCCTGGCGCTGAGTCTACTGCACTGGGGGAAGATGGGCAACATAGCTAAAATTATAGACTGAGGCCTATCTATCCTCTGTCCTAAAAGACTGGGAGGTCAGATACAGACCAATCGATGAACTCAGACACAAAAGAGGGGCTCCTTCTTTTCACCAGAGAAGAACCAAGGGGCATATTAGCAAGGCCCACGTTAAAATTATCGCCGTTTTAGCGGCAGGAAACTGCCGCTAAAACGGCGATAATGGGCTTAATAATATGCGTTATAGAATTCCAATAGAAGCCCAGGTTAGATGTCCTGCACATCTAACATGGGCTTCTATTGGAATTCTATAACGCATATTAGCAAGCCCATTATCGCCGTTTTAGCGGCAGTTTCCTGCCGCTAACACGGCGATAATTTTAACGAGGTTCTTGCTAATATGCCCCCAAGTTTTAAGAGGCTTCCTGTAACTAAGAAAATTAGATTGACTTCTAAGGTGTTGGGGAAGGCTATTCCAGAGCAGAGCTGTGATGTGAATGAAACTCCTGACTCCCCATTTCATTCTTCTAATTTTCTGGACATCGACTGTCCTAGAATTGATCGAACGTAACGTCCTTCTGGGCCTATTCCAAGAGAGGTTGTTCTTCAGGTATGCCGGGGCATTCCCATACAGGGTTTTGTGTGCCAAACACAAAGCTCTGAACCTAACTCTCTCCTTCACGGGAAGCCAATGTAGATCTCGTGAGCCTCAGCTACAGGCTTGAACTTGGGGATGCTCATGAGGAGGCGAGATGCCGCATTCTGCAGGCACTGTAGTTTCCTCAGAGAGCGCGGATGAATGCCTAGATATAAAGTATTGCAGTAGTCCAGCCTCGATAGCACTAAGGCCGTGACCTTTGATTTTTGAAGGTCAAATGGTATAAAGGGAAGGATCTTTGTACTGAACGCAGTAGAAACAAGCATTTGCAATGCAATAGGTCTCGCATTTGCGAGAGTTTTAGCTATTGGCATTGTAAATGGCAATGTCTTTTATTTGTGTTTTGAAAACCTGCAAGCGGTGCGTAAACATGCACTTTGTACTTATAGTCCTTGCTTACGAGAAGCAAGGCTGGCAGTAACTGCGCCTGTTTTGCTGCCAGCCTTCCTTCTCGTAAGCAAGGACTTTAAGTACAAAGTGCGTGTTTATGCACCGCTTGCAGGTTTTCAAAACACATAAATATAAGACATTGCCATTTACAATGCCAATAGCTCAAATGCTCCCAAAGGCGAGACCTATTGCATTGCAAATGCTTGTTTACCGTTGTGATGAGCACAGAGTTACCCAATAGCTGTGTATAACATGGAAACACTACATCCAGGCCGTTAGTTAAGAAATCAGTGCATTGAGTGAGTTATCGGCTTGGTTCTTTTCAACGGGCCTTATTAGAAGCAGGTCCGGAAAAAATGATTCATAAAAGGAAAGCCAAGGACTGGAAAAGGAATCCTGGTAAACCTTGGTGAATCGGCCCAACCCACTCGGCATTCCTGGGGGCAGAAAGCTGCCCTTTTAAATCCTGTAGTGCCTTGTAAGTTATAACAAGCATTGGCAATGGCATTCGGCCTCACGTTGACAATGTTCTTGGCTTACTCCTTTTGCCTTTCTGGATAAGCAGCATTGAGAAAAGAGAGTGCGGATAGTTGAAGACATCATCATGTACCCCCATGGAGTGCTACATCACAAATGGCAGTTGGAAAAAAAAAGGAAAACTAGTTCCCTGCAGTGGAAGTATAAAACTAATCCAATCAAAAGAGAGGTTAAAAAAGAAATTGTTCAGGGGCGGGACAAACACAATAGGGAGAAAAGCCATTCAGTCTAGAGCAAGGAACTGTAGATAGACAAGAAAGACATCCCGTCTTGAGCAAGGGGCTGACCTAAAGACCACTGTACCGCATTGTATGCCATGCTGGCTGCGACGGACAGATGAAACAGCAGAAATTCTAACTGTAGCGAGAACAAAAGAAGAGATTAAGAAGTAGCTATTGCAGATACCCACGAGCTCATATGTATAGTATTGTATTGTAATTGCAATTATATAGCGCTTTCTACCCCTGATGAGGCGTCAAAGCGCTTTTCCGGCAAGTAGCATGCCACTCCGGAATTCATAAAGGATTAGTGGTGAATTAGTATAGTGAAATAAGAAATTAATTTGAGCGGTGCATATGTTAGCCTGTTATTTGTATTGAGAAGGATAGTGGAGGGATAGAAGAGGGAAAAGGTTTGCATTTATATGGTGCTTGCTACCCCTGATGAGGTGTTGAAGCACTTTCAGGCGAGTAGCACGCTACTCCGGAACCAAAAAAGGATTAGTTGTGAATTAGTCTGGGGAAATATGAAATGTGTCACAGTGAGTTCAGGACTGGAGTAGAACGAGGCTCAAGGGTGTCCTCTGGCCCTCTGCAGACGTAACACGTTTCACAATGACTACATTTTTAAAGTTTGAATGCATAGGTGTCTTTAAGTAATTCTAAAAATACATACCTGTAATAAACGTCACTTCCTACACAGATGGCGCACTTTCCACCGGCAAACCCGCCGCCTCAGAAGCACCTCTGGAACAAGGATGAACACGTTATTCGAAGGGGATTTTTTCCAATCCTGACTCCTTCTTATACAACTTTCTAGGGATGCTCAGCATAGGAACAGGAGAGCGAGGCCCATGCTATATTTTATTGATAGCCAATGTATAAATTCTTCCTTTTTTTTTAATACAGCGCGAACTCGACCCGAAGGTATCAAAGCGCTGTACACGAGCACTAGTTGCGTTACAGACCGACACATTCACTGTGTTAGGCACGGGGAGATTAAGTTATTTGCCCAGAATCGCAGGATGTTGAACGTCCCTGCCTAGGCTCGACCCCAGTTCCCCAGCTTTGAGGTCGACCGCTCTAGCCATTAGGCCATCTTGTATAGTCTTTGCACATAAAGTTATCATACTTGAGCCTCTGCCTGTTATACATACATGTATCTTGTGGCTGTTGTACATACATTTATCTTACTTGAATAGCCGAAAAATCTGACATGGACTGGATCGGCGATTGACATCAAAACGTAACCGGTTCAAGACTTAACATGCCAAGCGTGATGGCCCATCTTGCCCGGATGGACTTTGTGCCAGTGGCCGCTCATACGGACTTTTCCCCTTTCACTTTCCCTTGTAATGTAATTACTTACCAACAGTGCTGAACTGCAAGCACGTCCCGTTGCCTGAAACTGACGCGGGATCGACACGTACAGTTCCTGCTTGGCCGCCTCTCTGGGTGAGACCTCAGATGTGGGCTCCCTGTCGCTATGCACTGTGGGCGTTCGGAACAGAATGCCTCCACTTATGAAGCAACCTGGGCCGCGAGCACACAGTGGCTGTCTGCCAGTGACGTCACAATGGAGGGATGAGTGACGTCTCACTGACCCGACGCTTCCCATTGGGCCGAGGGCCTTGTTTAAGAAAACCATCTGACTGCTTGTTGATGGAACGCACAGTGCTTCTGGATGGTTGGTAAATAGCGGACCTTGAGCAGAAGGCCTTCTGTCCAGGCAGCCAAATCAAACCACAGTGCTTTATGTTAAGTAGATGTATGAACCGCACTTTCACTCAGGAGGGCATCTGGCGTTGAGCAGTTATGAAACTAGCCACGCCTAGGGTCTAATGTGATTATTCGAAAAACCAGGTCAGTGCACAAACCTACAGCAGACATACTAAAAGAGTACCTGATGGGGCCTGCATTCCATGTATAGTCCTGAAGACCTCCGTCTCGAGGCAGTCCAAATATGTGAAAATCAGTAGAAATATGTCAAAATATTTGCGGGCAAATCAAGTCAAATTAATCCGCAGAAACAGTGAAAAAGTCCAAATAAGTGAAAATCTGCAGAAATATTTTTAAAGGTATCTGCTCAAAGGATGTACAATTGAGTTGCAGAGAAAAATCTGTTTCTTGGACAGCGCCAATTATAAACAAGCACGGAATCGAAACCTGTGGTGCGCGCGCACCACAGAGGAGCCAAACGTGGGAATCGAAACCAGTGGTGCGCGCGCACCACAGAGGAGCGGGGGGCGAGGGAGCCTGTCGTCTGTGCCGCGCGCTGATGCGCGTCCTAGACACGGACGGGAATGGGCGGAGCAAAGGCGGGACATGCGCCCGCCTTTGCCCAATTGCGTGCCGTTTTTTTTAAGAAAAGCACGCTACAGCCAATGCCAGCCTGCGAAAGCAAAACCACACGCACGAGCGTGTGGTTAGCTTTCTGAAGCCCATACAAAAGGTCTTGCGCTGCGCGAGCAATGCTCCGCACTGCAACGCTAGGCGCGAGACCTAAAAAGCAGGAGCTAGTCAGTTTATTCTTTCAATTATGGAATCTGAGAAGAGGCTAACGAAGAGAAATGGCCCTTTGGCGCCTTCTGGGAGAAACAGTAAAATGGGACAATGTGAGCTAGTCGCCGAAAAGCGCTTCAACGCCTTGTCAGGGATAGTAAACGCTAAATAAATACAATTACACCAAAGTGGTCAGTCGAAGGGGCTGGAAAAAGACAGAACGATTGACAGAGCACAGTACTGGAGCACGTGACCTCGAGCTCATGGCCTAACCGAGGAGTGGGAAGGGGCACTCATGGAGAAGGCAAAGAAAATAGGTCGGTTATTTGGCAATAGCCCTGACTCCACGTTGTCAAAATGGGAGTTACAATTACCTTGGGCGGTTGGTTGAGTGGGGTGAGATGAAGCTTGAGAGAGGACTGAGGCTGGAGGGCTTCATGCCCTGCAAGTGAGGGTCCAGATACTAAAAGAAAAGGCCACTGGGTCTCAGAACAGTCTCTGATGTTACCTGAGAGAGCCTCAAGGCCTAGGGAGGAACAAGAGTCCAGCGTCATGCATTTCAAACTGCTCTTATAACTCTGAAGACAGGCCAGGGGCGTCATGAACCCCCGCTTTAGCAGCTTCAGCGGGGGTTGGGTTCTTTATGGGCCTCGTCTGTCTGCAGCTCTTCACACAAAAGATGATAAATACCTCTACAAAGGAGTACAGCGTCAGTGGAAGAGTAAACAGGAGCAACGGAGAACGGAAGATGGGTTAATGGAAGAGGGAAATATGAAAGGAATATTGAATGCAAGGAAGGGTGAAAGGATATATGGATGAGTGGGTGAATGAGTGGGTGGATGAACAAGTGGGAAGATGGGTGGGTGGAAGGATGAGTGTATGATTATGTGGATGGACAGGTGAAGGGATGGCAGAGTTAAGGGATTGATGGATAGGAGGATGGACAGGTGAAAGGTTGGTAGAGTAAAGGGATGGATGGCAGAGTGCATGGATAAGTGGATGAATGGAGGGAAGGATGGATGGATGGATGGATGGATGGATGGACGGATGGATGGATGGATGGGTGGATGGATGGAATAGGAAAAGAATGAATGATGGATGAAAGAATTAATGGATGAGAAAATGTATAGGTTAAATAGTGGATGTCAGTGGGTGGATGGAAGAGTGAAAGGATGAATGGATAGATGCTTGAATAGAAGAGACATGGGAACTCTTCTAGGGAGGGATGGGCTCACTTGCTTCGCTTGTTTGGTACCTTCAGAGGTTTAGTTCAAAGTGGGGGTATTTTATTTTTCGGAGTAATCCCTTGGACAGGGCCACAGCCTCTCTTCCCTTAGTAGGGGGCTGTTCGGCAGAATAATATGGTTAAAAATCTCACGAGCACTCTTAGTAAGCCACGTTTCGGTCACACGAGCAGTGCTAATGTCAGAGCATGAAAGCTTCTAGGCGCGTCGCGGTTCTTTACCGCTGATCAAGCGGTGATTAAAAGGCAGGATAGGAGTCTGCCGCGGAGGAGACCGGAGAGAGGAGCTTTATCAGTATGAAGATTGCTGGCATTTAACCCCTCCATGGGCCCGTATAGAGTCTGTGGAAGGGGAAACAGATGCAGCTGAGGTTCATGAGGGTAACACTTGGGGGCATATTATCAAGAGCGGCGTTAAAATTATCGCCGCTTTAGCGGCAGAAAACTGCCGCTAAAGCGGCGATAATGGGCTTGATAATATGCCCTTGAGAATTATAGAAGCCCATGTTGACACCAGAACATGGGCTTCTATTGGAATTCTCCAGGGCATATTATCAAGCCCATTATCGCCGCTTTAGCGGCAGTTTTCTGCCGCTAAACCGGCAATAATTTTAACGCCGTTCTTGATAATATGCCCCACAGTGTTCAAACCCCTTACCGGGAGAAGAACCAGCAAACTGCATACATGGAAGAGACCTGCACATCTGCACACGTGTAAATATACAGTCATATTTGTGCTTCGTTTGTAAGGAATACACTTCAGCTTCTGTGTTGGAAATCAATTCCAGCCTATGGTTTTCAGTATACTTAGTTCCATTTTATATGCATTTATGTATGTGTTAGTGTACTTATAAAGCACAAACCTATCTGTAAATCAACAGAGAACTGGATGAAAGGAGGAAAGAGGGGGACGGAAGCACAACTGACCTCCATGTAGCACTCTCTTTGTTGACGTGGCATCACTGAGGTAAGTACAGTCACTGTCCTTACCTGTGAATGTTGTGTTCCTTCCAGGATTGGAAGAGAAACCACACCTAGCAGACTAGTGTAAGCACAGACTTCTAGACCCTGGTGCCTAGCAGCAGATGACGTGTCTGCCTGGTCTTGGCTCTAGTGATGCTGTTGCTGCATTTATGGCATGGTCCACTGAATATCTGGATCTTGTCACCCTGTGTCCGCATGGAGTTCTAGACCCTGGTGCCTGGCAGCAGATGAAGTGTCTTCCTGGTATTGACTCTAGTGATGCCTCTGCTGCATTTATTGCATGGTCCACTGAATATCTAGATCTTGTCAGCCTGTGTCAGTTTGGAGTTCTAGACCCTGGTGCCTGGCAGCAGATGAAGTGTCTTCTGGTCTTGACTCTAGTGAGGCCGTTGAGGTATGTATTCAATGGTCCACTGAATATCTGGATCTTGTCACCCTGTGTCCGCATGGAGTTATAGATCCTGGTGCCTAGCAGCAGATGACGCGTCTTCCTGGTCTTGGCTCTAGTGATGCTGTTGCTGCATTTATTGCATGGTCCACTGAATATCTGGATCTTGTCACCCTGTGTCAGTATGGAGGTCCAGACCCTGGTATCTAGCAGCAGATGAAGTGTCTTCCTGGTCTTGACTCTAGTGATGCCTCTGCTGCATTTATTGCATGGTCCACTGAATATCTGGATCTTGTCACCCTGTGTCCTCATGGAGTTCTAGACCCTGGTGCCTGGCAGCAGATGACATGTCTGCCTGGTCTTGCCTCTAGTGATGCTGTTGCTGCATTTATTGCATGGTCCACTGAATATCTGGATCTTGTCAGCCTGTGTCAGTATGGAGTTCTAGATCCTGGTGCCTCACAGCAGATGACATGTCTGCCTGGTCTTGACTCTAGTGATGCTGTTGCTGCATTTATTGCATGGTCCACTGAATATCTGGATCTTGTCAGCCTGTGTCCGCATGGAGTTCTAGACCCTGGTGCCTGGCAGCAGATGAAGTGTCTTCCTGGTCTTGACTCTAGGGATGCTGTTGCTGTCTGAATTGCATTGTCCACCGAATATCTAAATCTTGTCAGCCTGTATCAGTATGGAGGTCCAGACCGTGGTATCTAGCAGCAGATGACATGTCTGCCTGGTCTTGGCTCTAGTGATGCTGTTGCTGCATGTATTGAATGGTTCACTGAATATCTAGATCTTGTCAGCCTGTGTCAGTATGGAGTTCTAGACCCTGGTGCCTAGCAGCAGATGACGTGTCTTCTGGTCTTGACTCTAGTGTTGCCGTTGAGGTATGTATTGAATGGTCCACTGAATCTCTGGATCTTGTCAGCCAGGTAGGATCCTTGAGTACAGAGTTCATGAAATGAGGGTGTTGAGCAGGGTGAGGTGGGTGACAGCGTCTAATGATGAAGGACAAAGAGGACAGAGGTTCTCATTGTTGGTGATACGGAGGACATCCTCAACCATCTTGATGGTGGCTGGCTCTGCACCGCCTTGTGGTCTGAATCCTTTTTGATAGAAAAGTCATCCAGGTGGAATGCTGCTATAGCATTAGCAATGTCTGCTGCATGTTATTCTGTGTAGTAAAAAATCGATTGCCATGATGTGAAGAGTGTTATGTCTGTGCTTGTTTTGCATTACAGTGTGAGGAACGTGGATGTGATTGCTAGGATTGATGGTGCAAGGGTAGTGTCACCAAGTGGGGTGTTTGTGGGCGTGTGATTTGTTCATGATGGTGTAGAATGGAGTAGATAGATAGCACATGGTGATAGATATGTAGTACACGATCTAGAGTGTCAGATTCATGCGTTCGGGTCCTTGGCAGCCCTTCTCGGGACCAAAGAGGAGATGCCTCTGTTGATTAGTTGTCGTAGGAGATAAGGTTGGGGGGTAGTCACACCTCTTTAAAGAGTAAACTAATTGGCGCAAACATCCACAACCCCCTTTTGGATGAATTAAATAAACCACAGCACAGTTATGAGCAATGTGGTTGAAGGAGGAGGCAGAGAGGAAAAGAAAAACAATGGCATCAAGAGGTACACTTTCTAAACGTGTATGAAAACAAATAAACAAATAAATTGCAAAAATGTGTTGAATTATTTTACTCAACCTCTAACTGTTGTAGCTTGTTACTAGCGGTATGTTACTATACTAGAGTGTATGTTTTAAAATATATGGTCAAACACTATTCACCAAATTAACTCTTGCCTAGTGGCTAAGTCAAATTGCATCAACATGTTTCAACTCAATAATATAATTTTGAGTATTCATCAGGATTCAAATCAATGCTGTTGTCTTTCTTTCTACAAAGTATGAAAACTATATTTGCACCTATTCCCCACTGCTAGATTGCCTTTAGACTTGCATTTATCTTTTCAGTTGGTAATCCTATGCACTTTATATCTGGTTCACTTTGGTACACGCTTACATCAACGGGTTATGCCACTCAATGCCTGATTTCGAGTCAGGCAAAGTGCTTTCCTTGGGTGGGATAGTGCTCTGCCTGATCTTGAATTGCCCTGTGTTCCCGCACCGGATCTGATTTTACCATCTGGAAATTACAGCTGGTAAAATGGCATGAGGCTTTGGTCCCTTCCAAGCTTTTTCTTTGGCCAGGTAAAAACATTCAGTGCTGGCCTCTGTCAAAAAATATTCTTCTATTTTCCTCCCCTACTCTGCCAGCACCAGCGGTAGCCTAGGTTTGCTCGTCAAATGCACACCTTGAAAGGAGCAGATGTTATTGACCTTTGAATGTTGAAAGGCCATGTTGTCCCTGCCCAGATCTCTGGTCTGCAATGTGCAGACCTCTCTGCAGAAGGCCTATTTACACACTCACCTAAGTTAGTATTTGCACTGTTAGGAGGTAGTACTAAGCCATGAGGTTTTTCTCATGACAATGCTTTCTCACTAATGCATAATACATGTACAAAACAATTAAAGGATATAATTACCAAAAAGAAAATAATGACATTTAAAGGCAACTGTTCAGATCCAAAAAACGGATTTTTCTTTTGTGCCTACCCTCGCACTGTTGTGACTTCTTTGAAGCTGTCTTGGCGGCTCCCAGCACCCGGCCGGCTCTGCGGCTAGAAGCCCTGATCTCCAGCCTTCTCTGCACCACATCACACACCCAACTGAAACCTGCTCCTTTGAACTTTACTAAATCTCGGCCCTTTTGATCTCGCTGTTGGGGAATTCCGTTCGTTTATGAGCTTGCAGAGGGTTCCAGCAGACGTGTGATTTTAAGAATTGCACGTGGGGCACTGGCTGGCTGTTATCTGCACAGAATACTGTAGGAAAAGAGGTTATCGACGTTGTGCTGGCCTGCACCATTCTCTTACCCACCCAACCAAGTCAATCACGCCGAGTTACGGAAAAAACCACTCGTAGTGTTTAAATTGTGAAAAAATAAAAGTGCCAGGGCCCGCTCTGACAGCGGACTCTGGACTCCTCCAGCCTTGGCTGAGACCCACCTGTACATCCCAGTGAGGACGGAGCACCGTCCTCTGGTTCACGCAGTTCATTTTCTGTGTCTACGGGCCGCAGTGGAAATAAAAGAAGGACGCAAAGTGGAAGTGATCTCCATTATAGGAATGGCCGCTGCACCAAACAAAGGGGCTCATTAGGATGGCGGACGGACTGGAGTCCGTCCGCCATCCTGATGTAAACCGGGACCGTCCCCCATGCATGCGGCGGTCCCGCACACCCGATCAGGATGCGACCGCCACCATGGCGGACGGATCCTGCATTTTAACATTGCGGCGGGTGCTGCTGAGAGCAGCACCCGCCGCGATGTTAAAATGCCATGTTGTGCATTTCACAGCACTACGTGGCAGGCACCACACGGTGCCTGCCACATACTGCTGTGAAATGTAGGGGGTACCATGGGTACCCCCCAAGTGCACCCTCACCTCCCCCAACACAAGGGGGACCCGCAACGGGCCCCCGTCAGTAATCCCCAACAGCCTTTCCATGGCGGCATCGCCGCTATGGAAAGGCCTGCAATACCAAGCATCCTAATTTGGTGGACGGTGTCTGCTAGGAACCGCCACCATTTAGGGCTATCGGATCCGTCCGCCGGGCAATCTGTTAGATTGCTTTTGGCGGGCCCGTGGCAGACGGTCTTTGCGTCCGCCACGGTCCGAGCGCGATTTCCTCCGCCATCGTAATGTGGCGGGGGAAAATCGCGGTACGATTGCCGAAGGACCGCCACCGCATGGCTGGCGGTGACGGGCCTTCCGTAATCGTAATCAGCCCCAAAGTCCTGGAGCCAGTGCTTAATTTGTAAAATATTAAGTGCCAGGGCTCTGACCAGGAGGCCACTGCAGCTTGCACCACCCATCGCCCTTGTCATCGCTGCCAAAACAACTTCTAACCATCTCTTGCATGTAAATGCAACAGTTCAGACTATTCCAGGTCCCCAAAGCTAAAGGAATGGCTGGGGAGGCAGGTATTAGGAATTTTAATGCACATTGTAGTCCTAAACTACCGTTGTTCTGCTCATCTCAAAATTAGATGAGCAGCGCCATGTGGTGGACTGTTCTAAGTATGGTGTTGACAATTAGGCACCGGTGTCGAGCACCGGACACCAATTAAGTACCGGTGCTGAGCACCGGAAAGCCCCGGCTCAAATTAAGCAGTGCCTGGAGCTAACCACCAGCAAGCCCTGGGCAGTGCTTCATAGCTGCCATGGGTTCAGATTGCTATGAGTAACATTTTCATAATTTCAGTGTAATTATGAGTGGCAATTCAACGACTATGAGTGACACTTTCTCAGGAGCAAAATTAAGCAATGAAGATGAGAGGAACATATAAATATCAGAAATTACAGACATTTGAGCAATGACAAACTCTAAGAAGATCTTAAAACTGCTGCAAAGCACCAGAAATGGAAGGGCACTAACAGGAGACAGACTACGTGACTGCAGTTCTCAGTAACAGGGGGCAGGCACTGCCACTGCTCAGAAGATGATCTGATCATTCATGACCGTGGGCTAGCCTAAAAAGCTAATTTTATAGCATGGGTCAACTCGTTATTGAAACTACCCTCACAACCCTTACCCTTCTGCATCTTGCCCACTTAGGGTTGCTACTTTTCCCCGAGAAAAATACCAGCCTTCTGTTCTCAGTCTAACATTTTGCAAAGGCCCAGACACGATTCTTAAATACAACTTTACATAGCTGCCAATTTTTCTAATTGCTTATGTGTGACATTTATATGTTTTCATTGTGTGAATGAGTGACATTCTGCTACTAAATGTGTGACACTTGCTCATGAGTAAATCAAAGCAATGAATATTATTTGCGTGCCTGTGAGTTTTCTAATACTATAGTCAGATATACAACACTATAACCAACGTACCCTAAAACAAGCCAGATCTGTTGTTGTAACTAATTCTTGTTCGCAGTATCAGATGAATGAGTAATTAATAAATATTTTGTTGTGAATTAGAGTTTAAAATGATGCAGTTCTGAAAATATTAGACAGTGATTTAAACATTAGAAAGGTGTGTGGAAGGAAAGCGGTCTTCAGAGTGTTTGAATCGATCATGTTTTCCCAGTCATACTGTCCTCTGCAGTTTCTCTTTATGCACTTTCATTCTTTCTCTTCCAACATCTCTCTGTGAAAGTGTCCATAAGCACATCACGTCATCTCCTTCCTCTTTATCGCTGTGTTTGTCCTTGTGCACAGTACTTCCTTGTGTCGCACCCCGTCTCTATGTTCTCAGCTAACATAGACACACTCTCTACTCACCTGTAAATACATTTGCATTTCCTTTGGAGTTGTCAACATTTCAACAGTTGTGTACCTCATTCACACGCTTTAGATAAAATGGCAATTACAATTGTCACATGTGTGATTATCGCTTGGTGCACCATGTAGAGACAAATGACTAAGGGGCCGATTCCGATCTCGGCCGGTAGGGCTCTGAATCGGATTTGGCTTTACCGGATCCGATTCGGAGCCCTGTTTCCCGACCGATTCGTACGTGCGTCCGGGCGAGCGAGTACGATGCGAAATCTCCGATCGACTCGTTCGCGAGACCCAATTGCACCGACCGACTCGTTCGCGAAAGCCGACCGCTCCGACCAACTCGCACGGACACGACTCGCACCGCGCAATGGAGACGTTCCCCGGCCGGGTAAGTACGATGCGCGCCTCGAGCAGTCCCACCGACTCGCGCCGTCCGGCTCAAAAGAGCAGTCAGAGCCGCACTTTGGGGGTCCGTGTCAAACCCCCCTGTACGCCTAGCCGCGCGAGTCGCACAGTGGGGGGACCCATGGGTCCCCCCTACCTGTGCATGTACGGCGCGACCCGCTTCGACGCGTACCCGCTATAGGGGGCGCCCTTGTTCGCCTCGCACCCATTGAGTCAATGGGAGCCCGCGTACGCGTTGTACGACCGGCTCCCATTGACTTCAATGGGAGTCCGACCGAATCGAGTCCGATAGCATGCGTGCGCATTGTACTCGTTCGGTCGGACTGCTAGGGTCCGATTCGGTCGGAAATCTCTCCGGGTCCGGCTCGGTCGGTGAGATTTCCGGCCCGAATCGGAATCGGCCCCTGAGTGTGCAGGTATCCTGAAGACTAGTGTGAACCACTGGTCGGCAAAGTGAGAAACTCCCAGTGCCTGGAGCTCACAATCCTGCCCTATTGTCAGCATCCAACCACAGCCTGATCTCACTGAAAAACCCAGAGACGGCATAGTCACAGAATGCCGTGTTGTTAAAATCTACAGAAACAGAACAGTTGGTAAAAGCAAATAGTCTTCGGAATGCAATATGGAGTAAAACGTGAAATGTAAACAGGCGCTGCGTCTTTGTCATGGATTGCCTTCAGGGTGTTAGTTATTCTTCAGCACTCGTTCAGAACTTCTCTTCTTGCCAGTCACAGTAGCTGCCCTGCTGGTTTTGCTGCATAGTAGACTGGCCTCGGTGCACCAAGATCTGCTCTCTGAGTCGCACCGGCCGACTGGGACTGGCTTGAAATGGAAAAATAGAAGTGCCGGTACCCTGTACCAGAGTACTTGCTTGTTTCTGAGAAGTGCTGGTACTCTCCAATTAAACATATTATGTCACTCTTGAAAAGTGCAGGTACTCTCCCTCTCAAAATAAAAAAAGTGCCGGTATTCAGTACCAGACAGTACCGGCCCATTTAAAGCAATGTCCCTGGGACAAATTAAGAGCTGCAGTCGCCATGTGTAACTCAAGGTGCTCACTGGACCACAGAAACCACACTTTGGGACTGTAAACACAGCAGGGAATATACAAACTAGGAGTCAGCAATAATTCAGAGACGGGAAGTCAGGAACTCGATCATTTTCTCATTGGGGCCATTACTCTAGCGTAGAAACCGTACACAGGAGCAGGAAAACCTCACACCAACGCATGAAGACCACCCTGTCTAGCAGTAACAGTTCTTCTATGCTCTACATTTATGGCCAATGAAGCACTGACCCAAAATCCTTAACACATTGTAACCCATGCTATGTAGTTTACACATGGCAGTGAAACGAGCGCTGGGAGTGCGGATATGGTCTGGATGAGAGGGACAACTCATCAGGCACCTTTGAGTCTATATTGACTTTCATTTTATGGGTTGATGGTCTCCTTTGAATGAGTTGGAGAATGGGGACTTGGGGGGCAGCCAACCACAGGGAGGTCTGCCCCCCGGGGTTTTTGGGGAAGTGGTGCAGTCCAGCGACTGCATGCGGGTTTTGGGCTTCGGTTGGGCTACTTTTGTAGCCCAAATTATAAATATGCTGCCATTTTAAGGTGCTAGCCACCATTTTATCTTGGTGACACGGTGGCCCTCCCGTCCCTGTTCTAAGGTTTTTTTTTTCCCCCTTTATCAGTGTTTTCTCTCTTTGCGGTTCAGTTAGTTTTATTGCATACAGGTGCGCAAGGGGAGCTATGTTTGTAGGTTGTCGCTTGATTCAGGTGCGTAGGTGGCTGGCTGAGAAGTTGCCATGATTTACAGAAGTTTATTGTTTGTCAGCAGCAGTTCAGGCTGAAAGGGAGCAGGTAAGCAAGTTCACGCCTGGACGACATAGGATGTTCAAGGTTAGGTAGGAAGTTAAATGGACGGGAAAATGCACCACCATTACCTCAATAAGAAGGCCATCTTTAGGAAGACGAGCAGCAATGAACAGAGTGAATTTATTGCAAACCTCTTTGTGTCACAGGCAGGAGGACATAGGCAGGAATCCCCCGGACGGAGACAGATGACCAGAATAGACTTGAGGCAGAGACTCTCCTGCACACAGGGGTAGTTACACCCAAGGTCCAAAGGACGGCAAAATCACAGGCTTCGCAGGCAACATGAATCTCCATTTCAGTTTAGGGGTCACTGAGATGCACACCAGGACACTTTGGTCTTGGTGTGCAGCTCGGTCAAGACCCTTTGCAAACACCAATGTCGTTTGGTTGACGGTCGCACATAAGGTTGCCACCTGGCTAGTACTTTAACAACAATATGAGTATTTTTTGTGTGAAGGCCAGTAACACTAATAGTATGTTTGGCTAGGCCACATACTAAGGTATGCATAGTTACCGGAACAAGTGCCGTTGTGATATTCTGAAGAGTGGAGTGGACTTCGCCACAGCTGATGAGCATGCGGCATTCAGCTCAGTGTCTAAGTTAAATTAGCCAATTAGAACAAGCCCGAGTCTGAATGGTACCCAACTGTCCACACAACAAAAATGATGAACGTGCAAGACGGTAATGAGCCTCTTTCTACTACATCACAATATGGCAAAGAGCACTGGCTCGGGCTGGCTGTCTGAATCCATGGGGTTCACATTTGCTATTTGAAAGGATACCTCTGCTCATGGTAAGACATAGCCTTTATTCAAGCATCTCTACAGCGACCGGCAGGCAAGAACCCCAGGAGAAACTGACTCCCCAGCCAGCCAGGATCCTAACTGCATAGCAAACACTCTAGTTTATTGCTACATTCCGAACTAAAAGAATACAGGATGCCTAATATATTATATTATAAATTACAAACAACACAGTGAGGCCCAAACACAATTGTTGTGCCCAGCCTTGATCCTTGTTCAATAGTGTGACCAAATAGAAGAACATGCAGATAATTTACAATGATGTTTCAGCTCACTCAAATCAAAGTTAAGGGCCTGGCGCTGCACCTTTTCAATTTGATCCCCAATTCTCCTTTCTCAAGCAGAGCACCTGAGACCCTTGTATGCACAGCATGGCATGGAAGCCATATAGCTAGAAAAGTATTTGCCCTCAATACAACGACATTTATGTATTTTTGATTTATTAACTATTGTATGCTGTGCAAACTAGATCTCCAAAGACGGCAGAGTACTTTATATAGGTTAACGTTTGTAAAACAATACCAAACACGGAACGAATACAAATAAATGGAGACAGAAATAAAGTTCGTTATTGATCAATACCTCTAGTAGCAGCATGTGCAAGAAAGAGGCAAGCCAAGTGCAAGAACAAATTATTATTAACAGATATATAGTGTCTCCTTTAAAGTTAGGATTCAACTGAAAAAACTCCAGCTTATGGAAGGAACTAATGACCCAGTAAACACAGTAAAATCCACCAGCTGAATTTTCTCCCCAGTGATATCACTATCTTGGCAGAAATTCAGTGGGAGCATTTTACTCCGGATTTAGAATTTGATCCAGAAATTTGAATATTTCCATTTCCCTCTAGCTCTAAATGAGGACCATTGACTAGTTATTATTAGACATTAAGACATATATACTCATCGCTAACAGATGTATAAATGCTTAGGCTCAGCACTACAAATGTATACACATATAGGGGTGTCATTAATAGATGTTTAGACATTTAGAGGGTCATTTGGAGTTTGGTGGATGTGGGACATCGGCTAAAGAGCTGCAGGTGACCAACCCATCAAACTCACAGTTCCTCCACTTTATTTTGAGTTGGGGGGAATTCCAGATTCCTGACGGTGGAGCCTCCAAGGTATGTTAAGCTAATAGACCATCCGCCATAGGGCCGTCTGTCAATGTACGGCAGACAATCCTGCCTGTGTAGGGGTGATGCCACAATGTACATTAAGTCTCGCCTAGAACAGCGTATGCGCTGTCTGTTGTGAGACATTTTTGTAGTTTACAGTGGGCTTAGAACCCGCCCATTGCTTACCATTGATTGACTTCATTGTCACTCTTTTTTTGCTTGCTTCTTATTTTTCAGCTTCTGTAGAATTTGCTTCCTCTTTTTCTGTGTGTTTCACCCCTGTGGCATGGACACACTATTTGAGTCCTTTCACTGCTCATTTTTCAGGTGCTACTCTTTTCTTTTTGTGTATGCACTCTTGGAGAGTGTGTGTGTGTGTGTTTTCCAGCAGTCTTCCCCCTTCGTGTTCTTCTTTCACACCCTCCCTCTATTGTGTTCTTGCTTCTGCCCCACCCACCCTTCTTTGCCATTCTTACTCCCACACAACCCCCTTGTCTGGTTGCCTCCCTGCCCACCCACTGTCTGGTGTCTGTGTGCTCCCCCATCCACTCCTGCCCACCCTCCATTGTCAGTTTGCTGTCCCATCCCTTCCTGATCAAGCTTTGTTGTCAACTTGCTGCTCCAACCCCCATCTGCCTACCGTTGTTAGCTTGTTTCCCCAGCCCTTACCATCCACCCTCCATTGTCAGCTTGCTTCCTCACTCCCTTTCACCCTTCCTGCCTTGTCAGCTTGCTTCTCCATGCCCTCCTGCACCATCCCTCCAATGTCAGCTTGCTCCCCATAACCAACCACCCTGCATTGTCCACATGCTTCCCCACCCCTTCCATTAACAGCTTACTTATGAGTCCATTGTCAGCTTGCTTCCATAGCCCTCCTCGCCCACTCTCCATTGTCCATTGTCAGCTTGCTCCCCAGATCCGTTGACAGCTTGCTTTCCTAGCCCCTCCTGCTGCCCTCCATTGTCCGTGTGAACCTACAGCCCCTCCTGCCCCACCCTCCATTGTCATCCTGCTGCCCCAGCCCCCACCAACACCTTCAGTTTTCAACTTGCTTCCCCAGCCCCTCTCGCCTGACCTCAGTTGTCAGCTTGCTGCCCCTCCTGCCTGCCCTGATTTGTCAGCTTTCTGCCCCATTCTCTCCCGCCCACCCTCCGTTGTCAGCTTGCTGCCCCAGCCCCTCCCACCCTCCCTTCATTGTAGGTTGCTTCCTCAGCCCGTCCCGCCCAACTTCTGTTGTCAGTTTGCTTCCCCCTCAACTCCCACCCACCCTCTGTTGTCAGCTAGCTGCCAGTGCCCCTCCTACTTACCCTCTGTTGTCCATTTGTTTGCCCCAGCCCCTCATGCCCACCCTTCATTTTCCTTTTGGGGCCTCAGGCCCTCCCACCCTCCCTCCATTGTCCCTCTGCTTCCCAATTGTCTCTCCCATATCCTCTCCCCCGCGTCCTTCTCTACCACTGTTATGAGCCCCAATGTACCCCAATATAGGCCTAGCGAGATGCATGACCTTTCACCTACATTTGTCCTACCTTGCTCTATATAACGGCTTTGGCGCTGACCTTTTGCCTAGTTATGTGCTGAATAAATGTCGTGTGGTTTTCTTCGAGAACTAGCCTCTTTTATTATGCATGAGGATTCTTAGTATCACACAGCAGGATTACCATCTTCTGTATAATAACTCTGTACAAAAGTGTGGTAAGGGGTTTAAGTATTATGTTGTAGGTAGGTTTTATATAGTTGTGTATCGCTTTATGGAACATTGCATATGTAAGATTCCCTATGCCATGTTTGAGATTCTGGAATGTGAGGCTCAGCTGAGCCACTCTTTACTTGGCTACTGTCTCCATCAGTCGTGGGTCCTGCATTAGACAATAAAGTTCTTGTTATTGTCTGGAACACAAGTTCTGCTTCCTTGGATTATTTCTATATGCCACACTACATATTTTGGCGACGATTGTGGCTTCTGTTTCTGAATTTGCGACAAGAAAACCGGACCCACCGACCTCACAGCATCTCTCAACGCTGTGTTTCCTTTTAATTGTGGACTATTTGGTGTCGGATTTAAGGACATTTGGATTGCTGAAGGTGCGAACTCTCTGTGAACTGCGCAATACTTGTGAGTGATTTTCATGTTTTTGGATCTTCTTTCTACACTTTGCGGACGTGCGTTTATATTTGGGGCCTTATTTACTTTCAACTGGCACCCGCATTCCATCTTACCCGCCCGCATCCTCATGCGCACTGACTCGTGACTACACCTGCTTTCATTTGAACTGGATCATCATTACACAGCACCAGCATCCGAAGCTCCTGCATCGTTCTTCGTTCCTGATTGCTGACGCTTCACGCTGCTATGTCATTTCACTTACTGGAACGTGCCCAATCAACTTAAAAAAACAGACGTTTCGACGCGATCGACGTCACAACGCAGGGCACGTTTTTGGCGGCCATCTTTAAGCATTGGGACATTCTCTATTACATACTAACGTATGTACAACGTTCGTCGGTTCATCGTTGCATCGGGAACACAATTTCTCTGCTTGTTTCCGTGACAGGCACACGTTGGTTTACTTCATTCCGGCTACCGTCATGGATTACTCTGCTTATATTTCTACAAACTAATTTATCTGCGCATTACTGTTTACTCTAGTAAGATTTATTTCATTTATTTTATTCATTTGTACTTTTACTTTGCAGCACTTATGGCCAATTCAAATAATATTTTGCCTCCTCCTTGCTTCTTACAAGTTTCAGGCAAGCCACTCACACCTTGGCATAAATGGTTAAGAGTGTTTTAAAATTATTTAGAAGCAATTGACGCTATTGAATACTCACCTTCTAGAAAAAGAGCTCTTTTCTTTAACCATCTGGGCACTGCCGGGCAACAACTTTTCGACAACTTACCTTTAATTCCTGCACCCTCAGGTGACGACACTTGGAATGTTTTTACGGAAGCACTTGCACGGTTGGGAAAGCAATATAAGGATGAACCATCGGTGATGGTGGAACGTCATGTTTTTTTTAATTGAAAACAATTACAAGATGAATCTATTGAAGACTACTTAGCTACTTTAAGAGTTCTTGCCTCTAAATGCGAATTTGGTTCCAATCTTGACATTTCTTTACGTGACCAATTGGTGTTCAATTGTTTCAACAAAAAGATACAAGAGCGCATACTTACATGTAAGAATCCCACTTTGGATGAGGTAATGGGAATTGCTAGAAGTATTGAATGCTCTGTTATCTCACCCAAAATTTTAACTGAAAATACTAATACTAATCCCACTGTTACTCCCAGTACCAGTGTGATGACTCATTCTGCTAACAATAGCAATGAAACTGACATTAATGTTGTTGCCACTCGTTTTAAAAACAAGAAAACGTTTGAACGTAAACCTAATGCATTTTGTTACAGGTGTGGTTCGAAATTCCACATGGGTAATTATCCTAATTGCCCGGCCCAAGGTAAACGGTGTAATAATTGCAAAAAGATCGGGCATTTTTACACCGTTTGCAAAGCTGTTAAAGACAAAAGCAAAGTTAGTCAACTCAGTACTGAAGATGAGTCAATTTGTGATGCCTTGAACATTGTTTCACTTTCCGTAGATATTAACATGCTCAATGACAAAGCAATTAAAGGACCTATATGTGAAGTACTCATAGGTTCCATTGCAGTTCACATTATGGCTGATTCCGGCTCACCCATTACCATAATAGCAGACAAAACTTTTCACAAATTATGGGCCAACACTAAATTGACTCCTACTGATGTGAATCCTAAAGCATTTGGGGAGTATGATATTATTATGTGTGGATACTTTAGTGATACCATAAAGTTCAAAGATAGAGAAATTCTTACTAAAGTTTACGTTGCACTCAATGGAAGGGACATTTTAGGGTGGCTTGATCAAGCTAGTCTAGGTATAATTCTGAAACCTGGACATCCTGAGCCGGTTGTCCTTGGTGATTTGCCTATATTATCTGTAGAGAATACTAAACCTCATGACTCTACCTTGCTCAAATTGTTCGAGAAGTACAATGCTGTATTTAGTGACAGTGTTGGATTGGTAAGAGGTTTCGAACATACTATAAAGTTGAAGGACAATGCTTGTCCTGTGATTCAAAAGTCAGGCCTGTACCTCTTTCTGTTAGGGAAGATCTGAAGAAACATCTAGATCAATTGTGTTCACAAGACATTATATGTTCTGTTGAATCCTCAGAGTGGATTTCCGCTGCAGTAGTCGCATGCAAAAGTTCTGGGGACATCCGCTTGTGTGCCGACTTGAGAGTGCTGAACCGAAATATTGTCGTGGACTGCCACCCCTTACCCAGAATTCATGATATGCTAGTGAAATTAGGCCATAGCAAATTTTTCACCACCATAGATTTACGCTCCACATATCACCAGATTCCCTTGTCCTTAAAGACACAACCTCTCACGACTTTCGTTACTCCATTTGGCGTCTACATGTATAAAAGACTCCCTTTTGGTTTAGCATCAGCAGCTAGCATATTTCAGAGGTTAATGGATCAAATGTTCGATGACATTCCAGGCATTCAGGCATTTCAGGATGACATACTCATTCACTCAGAAACCATACACCAGCATTATATTCTACTAGAAAAGGTTCTTAACACATTACAGACACACGGTATGACTGTTAATGCTAAGAAATGTAACTTTCTCACACAAGAAGTTGATTATCTTGGCCACAATATTTCTAGTGTTGGTATCAAGGCCAAAACCTCCTTGCTTGATGGCATCAAGAATGCTCCTCTCCCATTGGACAAGGATTCCTTAAGAGCGTTCCTAGGCTTAAGCGAGTACTATGCTCGTTTTGTTCAAGGCTATGCGTTGTTGGTACAACCTCTCAGAAATTTGTTAAAGAAACATGCCAAATTTGTATGGTCTGAAGATACACAGAATGCTTTTACTTCTGTCAAAGATTTGATTATTAATGCTCCGGCAATTAAACTTTCACACATGGTGTCGAGAGTATAATAACTGTGGACGCTAGTGCCAAAGGCCTTGGTGCGGTTTTGAGCCAAATTGTTAATGGACAAGAAAGCACCATAGCTTTTGCATCTCGCACACTCAATTCTGCTGAACAAAACTATAGCACTATCGAGCGTGAGGCTTTAGCGTGCACTTGGTCAGTAGAAAAATTCAGGATGTACATTTGGGGACTAAGTTCCAATTATACACTGATCATAAACCCTTGATATATATGCTTGGAGATAGTTGTTCCAACAAAGCCTCTTCTAGGCTCATAAGGTTACTGGCTAGACTTCAAGAGTTCAATTTTGATATCAAATATCTACCTGGGGGCAAGAACGTGCGAGCTGACTGCCTTTCACGTCTTCCTTTGCCATGTGTTGATGATTTAATCAAATATAGAAATGACTTTGAATGTGTCTTCTCTATTGAAGATGTTGTACAAAATACGAAGATCACCCAAGAAGAATGGTTACGTAGTTTTGATGCTGATGATTGTTTGCAGAATGTCAAAAAGTTTTTAATCAAGGGTTGGCCACTTGACAGAAGTCTCTCAGTGGAAGAAAAGACATTCGCCCAAATAGCTCCCGAGTTATCTTTTTCCAATGGCATTTTACTACGTCAGGATAAATTCGTTCCACCCAGGGGTCTTAGAGACACTATCATTTCTGTGGCTCACGAGGGGCATTTAGGCATCACTGCAACCATAAACAAAATCAAACAAACTTATTGGTGGCCTGGCATTGATAACCAAGTCAAGAGGCACATTGATCAATGTCCACAATGCCTTTGTTCAGACAAACACTGGAAGACCTCTAGTTCACCCCTTTGTCCTGTTCAATGGCCAAATGGTGCTTGCCAGAAAATTGGTCTAGATTTTGCAGGCCCGTTTTCTGTTTTAGGTAAAGATAAGAAATTCCTTATTGTTGCCATAAACTATTTTTCCAAATGGATCTATTTTGCTTTTGTCAAAAACGCTGATGCTAACTCTGTTGTACTGTTTTTACAGCGTTTATTTTGTATTGAGGGCACACCTAGAGAAGTTATAACCGATAATGGGTCCCATTTTATTGCACAAGAGGTAGATTTGTTTCTCAATAAACTTGACATTAAGCACATTTTAGTTCCATTATACAGTCCATCTTCTAATGGACTCGTTGAACGACGCCAACCGCTTACTTAAAGAAGGTATCCAAACTGCTGTGGCCAATGGTTTGGACATTGCTGTTTTTTATTTCAGAAGATTTGGAACTATAACACAGCACCACACGGCACCACTGGTGTGTCTCCCTATATTTTACTCAGAGGTCGCACACCTATCTCCAAACTCAATCCAGCTTGGTTACTTGACAAGTGTACTCAATCTCCTCTTGATTTGAATGAGGTAAGGGACAAGGTTAAAAAGAAGCAAGATGCTTATAAACGTGATTATGATAGACGGATGCATGTCAAGGACAAACCATTAAATCCTGGAGATTGGGTTCTCATAAAAAAACCTATTAGAGTTTCCAAAGGTCAATCTAAATTTTCTCCACCAGTCAGAGTTTTGAGAGTTTCACGCATGGCAGCTCTACTCCAAGACAAAGGTTGGTGGAACACAAATGCTTTGGTCAAAGTAACTTGTGAGCAAGCAGGTAGAAATAACATTTGTGAAAGCGCCAACGAGGATTGGTATGGTGTTGGTGACATGACCACTCCTTACGCAGCTAGCTCTCCTGCTCCTTCTCCCTTATCAGGTCAAGGAAATTGCACATCTGTTCCTTCTAATTCTGCATTACAATCCGATGTGAGTATTCCTGTTAGGGGGGAAGGAGAGGGGACATGTAGGAGCAGTAGCAGAATCAGGACAGCTCCTCTCCACCTAAGAGATTATGTTGTGTAGTTCTTTCATTTTATGTAGTTCTTTTACTCATGGTGATATTTATACACAAAGTAAATGTTTAGTCTAAAAAAAAAAAAAGTTTATTTTGTATTTGAAAAGGGGGATGTGTGGTAAGGGGTTTAAGCATTATGTTGTAGGTAGGTTTTATATAGTTGTGTATCGCTTTATGGAACATTGCATATGTAAGATTCCCTATGCCATGTTTGAGATTCTGGAATGTGAGGCTCAGCTGAGCCACTCTTTACTTGGCTACTGTCTCCATCAGTCGTGGGTCCTGCATTAGACAATAAAGTTCTTGTTATTGTCTGGAACACAACTTCTGCTTCCTTGGATTATTTCTGTATGCCACACTACATATTTTGGCAACGATTGTGGCTTCTGTTTCTGAATTTGCGACAAGAAAACCGGACCCACCCACCTCACAGCATCTCTCAACGCTGTGTTTCCTTTTAATTGTGGACTATTTGGTGTCGGATTTAAGGACATTTGGATTGCTGAAGGTGCGAACTCTCTGTGAACTGCGCAATACTTGTGAGTGATTTTCATGTTTTTGGATCTTCTTTCTACACTTTGCGGACGTGTGTTTATATTTGGGGCCTTATTTACTTTCAACTGGCACCCGCATTCCATCTTACCCGCCCGCATCCTCATGCGCACTGACTCGTGACTACACCTGCTTTCATTTGAACTGGATCATCATTCCACAGCACCAGCATCCGAAGCTCCTGCATCGGAGAAGAAAGATCGACATCGGGTGCTGGAGCGCGGGGGGATGGCGGCTGCCCGCCCCGAACCACTAATCATCGGAAGGCTCACCAGACCCTCCAGCACTCCTTCCCTCCCCCTGGATACTAGGGAATAACAATCGCAGACGCGCTGGCCTCAGAAACGGGAGGCACTGCGCACACCATCACCTACCACGTCTTGTGCCACTTTATCCTCATTCTGAACGTTCTGGAGAACCTATGCATGCTCCAATACGTGTCCTCTACAGAGATCCCTGCGGTCCATTGGTTGGCCTTCATTGGGTTCATGATCTTCTCCCGCAGTCTCATGATTCTGAACTATCTCCCCTGGATAATGAATGGGTTAATCACTGTTAGTTCTGAACATCATCCTCTGCAGAACTTAATATGATAACATCTGGATTGCTGATGTGCAGCGTACTATAAACTTCTGTGAATTGTGAAAAATAATTCGAATTACAAACTGTGTGCTTCATGTCCTGGATGGCAAAGCTTCTGGAATGGCCTGTGCTAGGTTTTTACCTTTGAGATGGGGCAAATTCATGGCCACAGAGAAAACAGTCTGTCCCCCTAACCGATGCTGTCCGTTCTCATTTAGTACTCTTTCTTTCTTTGTCTACTTCCTTTACTCCTATCCCCTCTCACCTGAATCTCTCCCCTTGCCTGCTACACCACCTAGCCCCCTGTCCTTTTGTGCCCTTTTGACTAAGCACTCCTTCTCCCCTTGTTGGGGAAAGATCCAATATTTATACTCTGGAGTCTCAACGAACCCGCTGAGAGAGTCCACAGCGCCAAGGAGCCACCCACAGTATAGGTATGGGATGGCACCCCTTGCCAAAGCACTCCCTCTCCCCTTTTGGGGAAGGATCCAGTGTGTAGGCCTTGGAGTCTCAGAGACCCCTCTGAGAGAGTCCACTGCGTATAGGGAACCTCTCGCAACAGAGATGGGGAAATGATACCACTTCCCCTGGGATCACAGCTTACTGGACGTTGGACGCAGCTTTGACTCGTCTACCGGTTAGTGTCCCCGTCACCCTCCCCCTCCTCTTTCCATGCTGTGTCTCTCACCCTCCCCTCCTCTTTCCCTCCTCCTTTCTCTGTCTTCTTCCCCAGCTCCTACCCCCTCCCCTGAATCTCTCCCCTTGCCTGCTTTTTCCCTTACGTATATGTCCTTTTTGTAGTCTCGACCTTACATGTAACTATGTTTGCCAAGCTCTAATAACTGTGTAACCTTTGTAAGAATGTAACCTGCAACTATGGTCTGATACTCATGTAAAGCGCTCTGATACCTCCGGGTCTAGCCAGCGCTATATAAAACCTTTAAAAAAAAATAAAAATAAAAAAAATCGTTCTTCGTTCCTGATTGCTGACGCTTCACGCTGCTATGTCATTTCACTTACTGGAACGTGCCCAATCAACTTAAAAAAACAGACGTTTCGACGCGATCGACGTCACAACGCAGGGCACGTTTTTGGCGGCCATCTTTAAGCATTGGGACATTCTCTATTACATACTAACGTATGTACAACGTTCGTCGGTTCATCGTTGCATCGGGAACACAATTTCTCTGCTTGTTTCCATGACAGGCACACGTTGGTTTACTTCATTCCGGCTACCGTCATGGATTACTCTGCTTATATTTCTACAAACTAATTTATCTGCGCATTACTGTTTACTCTAGTAAGATTTATTTCATTTATTTTATTCATTTGTACTTTTACTTTGCAGCACTTATGGCCAATTCAAATAATATTTTGCCTCCTCCTTGCTTCTTACAAGTTCCAGGCAAGCCACTCACACCTTGGCATAAATGGTTAAGAGTGTTTTAAAATTATTTAGAAGCAATTGACGCTACTGAATACTCACCTTCTAGAAAAAGAGCTCTTCTCTTTAACCATCTGGGCACTGCCGGGCAACAACTTTTCGACAACTTACCTTTAATTCCTGCACCCTCAGGTGACGACACTTGGAATGTTTTTACGGAAGCACTTGCACGGTTGGGAAAGCAATATAAGGATGAACCATCGGTGATGGTGGAACGTCATGTTTTTTTTAATTGAAAACAATTACAAGATGAATCTATTGAAGACTACTTAGCTACTTTAAGAGTTCTTGCCTCTAAATGCGAATTTGGTTCCAATCTTGACATTTCTTTACGTGACCAATTGGTGTTCAATTGTTTCAACAAAAAGATACAAGAGCGCATACTTACATGTAAGAATCCCACTTTGGATGAGGTAATGGGAATTGCTAGAAGTATTGAATGCTCTGTTATCTCATCCAAAATTTTAACTGAAAATACTAATACTAATCCCACTGTTACTCCCAGTACCAGTGTGATGACTCTTTCTGCTAACAATAGCAATGAAACTGACATTAATGTTGTTGCCACTCGTTTTAAAAACAAGAAAACGTTTGAACATAAACCTAATGCATTTTGTTACAGGTGTGGTTCGAAATTCCACATGGACAATTATCCTAATTGCCCGGCCCAAGGTAAACGGTGTAATAATTGCAAAAAGATCGGGTATTTTTACACCGTTTGCAAAGCTGTTAAAGACAAAAGCAAAGTTAGTCAACTCAGTACTGAAGATGAGTCAATTTGTGATGCCTTGAACATTGTTTCACTTTCCGTAGATATTAACATGCTCAATGACAAAGCGATTAAAGGACCTATATGTGAAGTACTCATAGGTTCCATTGCAGTTCACATTATGGCTGATTCCGGCTCACCCATTACCATAATAGCAGACAAAACTTTTCACAAATTATGGGCCAACACTAAATTGACTCCTACTGATGTGAATCCTAAAGCATTTGGGGAGTATGATATTATTATGTGTGGATACTTTAGTGATACCATAAAGTTCAAAGATAGAGAAATTCTTACTAAAGTTTACGTTGCACTCAATGGAAGGGACATTTTAGGGTGGCTTGATCAAGCTAGTCTAGGTATAATACTGAAACCTGGACATCCTGAGCCGGTTGTCCTTGGTGATTTGCCTATATTATCTGTAGAGAATACTAAACCTCATGACTCTACCTTGCTCAAATTGTTCAGAAGTACAATGCTGTATTTAGTGACAGTGTTGGATTGGTAAGAGGTTTCGAACATACTATAAAGTTGAAGGACAATGCTTGTCCTGTGATTCAAAAAGTCAGGACTGTACCTCTTTCTGTTAGGGAAGATCTGAAGAAACATCTAGATCAATTGTGTTCACAAGACATTATATGTTCTGTTGAATCCTCAGAGTGGGTTTCCGCTGCAGTAGTCGCATGCAAAAGTTCTGGGGACATCCGCTTGTGTGCCGACTTGAGAGTGCTGAACCGAAATATTGTCGTGGACTGCCACCCCTTACCCAGAATTCATGATATGCTAGTGAAATTAGGCCATAGCAAATTTTTCACCACCATAGATTTACGCTCCCCATATCACCAGATTCCCTTGTCCTTAAAGTCACAACCTCTCACGACTTTCGTTACTCCATTTGGCGTCTACATGTATAAAAGACTCCCTTTTGGTTTAGCATCAGCAGCTAGCATATTTCAGAGGTTAATGGATCAAATGTTCGATGACATTCCAGGCATTCAGGCATTTCAGGATGACATACTCATTCACTCAGAAACCATACACCAGCATTATATTCTACTAGAAAAGGTTCTTAACACATTACAGACACACGGTATGACTGTTAATGCTAAGAAATGTAACTTTCTCACACAAGAAGTTGATTATCTTGGCCACAATATTTCTAGTGTTGGTATCAAGCCCAAAACCTCCTTGCTTGATGCCATCAAGAATGCTCCTCTCCCATTGGACAAGGATTCCTTAAGAGCGTTCCTAGGCTTAAGCGAGTACTATGCTCGTTTTGTTCAAGGCTATGCGTTGTTGGTACAACCTCTCAGAAATTTGTTAAAGAAACATGCCAAATTTGTATGGTCTGAAGATACACAGAATGCTTTTACTTCTGTCAAAGATTTGATTATTAATGCTCCGGCAATTAAACCTTTCACACATGGTGTCGAGAGTATAATAACTGTGGACACTAGTGCCAAAGGCCTTGGTGCGGTTTTGAGCCAAATTGTTAATGGACAAGAAAGCACCATAGCTTTTGCATCTCGCACACTCAATTCTGCTGAACAAAACTATAGCACTATCGAGCGTGAGGCTTTAGCGTGCACTTGGTCAGTAGAAAAATTCAGGATGTACATTTGGGGGACTAAGTTCCAATTATACACTGATCATAAACCCTTGATATATATGCTTGGAGATAGTTGTTCCAACAAAGCCTCTTCTAGGCTCATAAGGTTACTGGCTAGACTTCAAGAGTTCAATTTTGATATCAAATATCTACCTGGGGGCAAGAACGTGCGAGCTGACTGCCTTTCACGTCTTCCTTTGCCATGTGTTGATGATTTAATCAAATATAGAAATGACTTTGAATGTGTCTTCTCTATTGAAGATGTTGTACAAAATACGAAGATCACCCAAGAAGAATGGTTACGTAGTTTTGATGCTGATGATTGTTTGCAGAATGTCAAAAAGTTTTTAATCAAGGGTTGGCCACTTGACAGAAGTCTCTCAGTGGAAGAAAAGACATTCGCCCAAATAGCTCCTGAGTTATCTTTTTCCAATGGCATTTTACTACGTCAGGATAAATTCGTTCCACCCAGGGGTCTTAGAGACACTATAATTTCTGTGGCTCACGAGGGGCATTTAGGCATCACTGCAACCATAAACAAAATCAAACAAACTTATTGGTGGCCTGGCATTGATAACCAAGTCAAGAGGCACATTGATCAATGTCCACAATGCCTTTGTTCAGACAAACACTGGAAGACCTCTAGTTCACCCCTTTGTCCTGTTCAATGGCCAAATGGTGCTTGCCAGAAAATTGGTCTAGATTTTGCAGGCCCGTTTTCTGTTTTAGGTAAAGATAAGAAATTCCTCATTGTTGCCATAAACTATTTTTCCAAATGGATCTATTTTGCTTTTGTCAAAAACGCTGATGCTAACTCTGTTGTACTGTTTTTACAGCGTTTATTTTGTATTGAGGGCACACCTAGAGAAGTTATAACCGATAATGGGTCCCATTTTATTGCACAAGAGGTAGATTTGTTTCTCAATAAACTTGACATTAAGCACATTTTAGTTCCATTATACAGTCCATCTTCTAATGGACTCGTTGAACGCGCCAACCGCTTACTTAAAGAAGGTATCCAAACTGCTGTGGCCAATGGTTTGGACATTGCTGTTTTTTTATTTCAGAAGATTTGGAACTATAACACAGCACCACACGGCACCACTGGTGTGTCTCCCTATATTTTACTCAGAGGTCGCACACCTATCTCCAAACTCAATCCAGCTTGGTTACTTGACAAGTGTACTCAATCTCCTCTTGATTTGAATGAGGTAGGGACAAGGTTAAAAAGAAGCAAGATGCTTATAAACGTGATTATGATAGACGGATGCATGTCAAGGACAAACCCTTAAATCCTGGAGATTGGGTTCTCATAAAAAAAACTATTAGAGTTTCCAAAGGTCAATCTAAATTTTCTCCACCAGTCAGAGTTTTGAGAGTTTCACGCATGGCTGCTCTACTCCAAGACAAAGGTTGGTGGAACACAAATGCTTTGGTCAAAGTAACTTGTGAGCAAGCAGCTATTATCCGCCAAAGTAGAAATAACATTTGTGAAAGCGCCAACGAGGATTGGTATGGTGTTGGTGACATGACCACTCCTTACGCAGCTAGCTCTCCTGCTCCTTCTCCCTTATCAGGTCAAGGGAATTGCACATCTGTTCCTTCTAATTCTGCATTACAATCCGATGTGAGTATTCCTGTTAGGGGGGAAGGAGAGGGGACATGTAGGAGCAGTAGCAGAATCAGGACAGCTCCTCTCCACCTAAGAGATTATGTTGTGTAGTTCTTTCATTTTATGTAGTTCTTTTACTCATGGTGATATTTATACACAAAGTAAATGTTTGGTCAAAAAAAAAAAAAAAGTTTATTTTGTATTTGAAAAGGGGGATGTGTTGTAAGGGGTTTAAGCATTATGTTGTAGGTAGGTTTTATATAGTTGTGTATCGCTTTATGGAACATTGCATATGTAAGATTCCCTATGCCATGTTTGAGATTCTGGAATGTGAGGCTCAGCTGAGCCACTCTTTACTTGGCTACTGTCTCCATCAGTCGTGGGTCCTGCATTAGACAATAAAGTTCTTGTTATTGTCTGGAACACAACTTCTGCTTCCTTGGATTATTTCTGTATGCCACACTACATATTTTGGCAACGATTGTGGCTTCTGTTTCTGAATTTGCGACAAGAAAACCGGACCCACCGACCTCACAGCATCTCTCAACGCTGTGTTTCCATTTAAATGTGGACTATTTGGTGTCGGATTTAAGGACATTTGGATTGCTGAAGGTGCGAACTCTCTGTGAACTGCGCAATACTTGTGAGTGATTTTCATGTTTTTGGATCTTCTTTCTACACTTTGCGGACGTGTGTTTATATTTGGGGCCTTATTTACTTTCAACTGGCACCCGCATTCCATCTTACCCGCCCGCATCCTCATGCGCACTGACTCGTGACTACACCTGCTTTCATTTGAACTGGATCATCATTCCACAGCACCAGCATCCGAAGCTCCTGCATCGTTCTTCGTTCCTGATTGCTGACGCTTCATGCTGCTATGTCATTTCACTTACTGGAACGTGCCCAATCAACTTAAAAAAACAGACGTTTCGACGCGATCGACGTCACAACGCAGGGCACGTTTTTGGCGGCCATCTTTAAGCATTGGGACATTCTCTATTACATACTAACGTATGTACAACGTTCGTCGGTTCATCGTTGCATCGGGAACACAATTTCTCTGCTTGTTTCCGTGACAGGCACACGTTGGTTTACTTCATTCCGGCTACCGTCATGGATTACTCTGCTTATATTTCTACAAACTAATTTATCTGCGCATTACTGTTTACTCTAGTAAGATTCATTTCATTTATTTTATTCATTTGTACTTTTACTTTGCAGCACTTATGGCCAATTCAAATAATATTTTGCCTCCTCCTTGCTTCTTACAAGTTCCAGGCAAGCCACTCACACCTTGGCATAAATGGTTAAGAGTGTTTTAAAATTATTTAGAAGCAATTGACGCTATTGAATACTCACCTTCTAGAAAAAGAGCTCTTCTCTTTAACCATCTGGGCACTGCCGGGCAACAACTTTTCGACAACTTACCTTTTGTTCCTGCACCCTCAGGTGACGACACTTGGAATGTTTTTACGGAAGCACTTGCACGGTTGGGAAAGCAATATAAGGATGAACCATCGGTGATGGTGGAACGTCATGTTTTTTTTAATTGAAAACAATTACAAGATGAATCTATTGAAGACTACTTAGCTACTTTAAGAGTTCTTTCCTCTAAATGCGAATTTGGTTCCAATCTTGACATTTCTTTACGTGACCAATTGGTGTTCAATTGTTTCAACAAAAAGATACAAGAGCGCATACTTACATTTAAGAATCCCACTTTGGATGAGGTAATGGGAATTGCTAGAAGTATTGAATGCTCTGTTATCTCATCCAAAATTTTAACTGAAAATACTAATACTAATCCCACTGTTACTCCCAGTACCAGTGTGATGACTCATTCTGCTAACAATAGCAATGAAACTGACATTAATGTTGTTGCCACTCGTTTTAAAAACAAGAAAACGTTTGAACATAAACCTAATGCATTTTGTTACAGGTGTGGTTCGAAATTCCACATGGACAATTATCCTAATTGCCCGGCCCAAGGTAAACGGTGTAATAATTGCAAAAAGATCGGGCATTTTTACACCGTTTGCAAAGCTGTTAAAGACAAAAGCAAAGTTAGTCAACTCAGTACTGAAGATGAGTCAATTTGTGATGCCTTGAACATTGTTTCACTTTCCGTAGATATTAACATGCTCAATGACAAAGCGATTAAAGGACCTATATGTGAAGTACTCATAGGTTCCATTGCAGTTCACATTATGGCTGATTCCGGCTCACCCATTACCATAATAGCAGACAAAACCTTTCACAAATTATGGGCCAACACTAAATTGACTCCTACTGATGTGAATCCTAAAGCATTTGGGGAGTATGATATTATTATGTGTGGATACTTTAGTGATACCATAAAGTTCAAAGATAGAGAAATTCTTACTAAAGTTTACGTTGCACTCAATGGAAGGGACATTTTAGGGTGGCTTGATCAAGCTAGTCTAGGTATAATACTGAAACCTGGACATCCTGAGCTGGTTGTCCTTGGTGATTTGCCTATATTATCTGTAGAGAATACTAAACCTCATGACTCTACCTTGCTCAAATTGTTCGAGAAGTACAATGCTGTATTTAGTGACAGTGTTGGATTGGTAAGAGGTTTCGAACATACTATAAAGTTGAAGGACAATGCTTGTCCTGTGATTCAAAAAGTCAGGCCTGTACCTCTTTCTGTTAGGGAAGATCTGAAGAAACATCTAGATCAATTGTGTTCACAAGACATTATATGTTCTGTTGAATCCTCAGAGTGGGTTTCCGCTGCAGTAGTCGCATGCAAAAGTTCTGGGGACATCCGCTTGTGTGCCGACTTGAGAGTGCTGAACCGAAATATTGTCGTGGACTGCCACCCCTTACCCAGAATTCATGATTTGCTAGTGAAATTAGGCCATAGCAAATTTTTCACCACCATAGATTTACGCTCCGCATATCACCAGATTCCCTTGTCCTTAAAGTCACAACCTCTCACGACTTTCGTTACTCCATTTGGCGTCTACATGTATAAAAGACTCCCTTTTGGTTTAGCATCAGCAGCTAGCATATTTCAGAGGTTAATGGATCAAATGTTCGATGACATTCCAGGCATTCAGGCATTTCAGGATGACATACTCATTCACTCAGAAACCATACACCAGCATTATATTCTACTAGAAAAGGTTCTTAACACATTACAGACACACGGTATGACTGTTAATGCTAAGAAATGTAACTTTCTCACACAAGAAGTTGATTATCTTGGCCACAATATTTCTAGTGTTGGTATCAAGCCCAAAACCTCCTTGCTTGATGCCATCAAGAATGCTCCTCTCCCATTGGACAAGGATTCCTTAAGAGCGTTCCTAGGCTTAAGCGAGTACTATGCTCATTTTGTTCAAGGCTATGCGTTGTTGGTACAACCTCTCAGAAATTTGTTAAAGAAACATGCCAAATTTGTATGGTCTGAAGATACACAGAATGCTTTTACTTCTGTCAAAGATTTGATTATTAATGCTCCGGCAATTAAACCTTTCACACATGGTGTCGAGAGTATAATAACTGTGGACGCTAGTGCCAAAGGCCTTGGTGCGGTTTTGAGCCAAATTGTTACTGGACAAGAAAGCACCATAACTTTTGCATCTCGCACACTCAATTCTGCTGAACAAAACTATAGCACTATCGAGCGTGAGGCTTTAGCGTGCACTTGGTCAGTAGAAAAATTCAGGATGTACATTTGGGGGACTAAGTTCCAATTATACACTGATCATAAACCCTTGATATATATGCTTGGAGATAGTTGTTCCAACAAAGCCTCTTCTAGGCTCATAAGGTTACTGGCTAGACTTCAAGAGTTCAATTTTGATATCAAATATCTACCTGGGGGCAAGAACGTGCGAGCTGACTGCCTTTCACGTCTTCCTTTGCCATGTGTTGATGATTTAATCAAATATAGAAATGACTTTGAATGTGTCTTCTCTATTGAAGATGTTGTACAAAATACGAAGATCACCCAAGAAGAATGGTTACGTAGTTTTGATGCTGATGATTGTTTGCAGAATGTCAAAAGTTTTTAATCAAGGGTTGGCCACTTGACAGAAGTCTCTCAGTGGAAGAAAAGACATTCGCCCAAATAGCTCCCGAGTTATCTTTTTCCAATGGCATTTTACTACGTCAGGATAAATTCGTTCCACCCAGGGGTCTTAGAGACACTATAATTTCTGTGGCTCACGAGGGGCATTTAGGCATCACTGCAACCATAAACAAAATCAAACAAACTTATTGGTGGCCTGGCATTGATAACCAAGTCAAGAGGCACATTGATCAATGTCCACAATGCCTTTGTTCAGACAAACACTGGAAGACCTTTAGTTCACCCCTTTGTCCTGTTCAATGGCCAAATGGTGCTTGCCAGAAAATTGGTCTAGATTTTGCAGGCCCGTTTTCTGTTTTAGGTAAAGATAAGAAATTCCTCATTGTTGCCATAGACTATTTTTCCAAATGGATCTATTTTGCTTTTGTCAAAAACGCTGATGCTAACTCTGTTGTACTGTTTTTACAGTGTTTATTTTGTATTGAGGGCACACCTAGAGAAGTTATAACCGATAATGGGTCCCATTTTATTGCACAAGAGGTAGATTTGTTTCTCAATAAACTTGACATTAAGCACATTTTAGTTCCATTTTACAGTCCATCTTCTAATGGACTCGTTGAACGCGCCAACCGCTTACTTAAAGAAGGTATCCAAACTGCTGTGGCCAATGGTTTGGACATTGCTGTTTTTATTTCAGAAGATTTGGAACTATAACACAGCACCACACGGCACCACTGGTGTGTCTCCCTATATTTTACTCAGAGGTCGCACACCTATCTCCAAACTCAATCCAGCTTGGTTACTTGACAAGTGTACTCAATCTCCTCTTGATTTGAATGAGGTAAGGGACAAGGTTAAAAAGAAGCAAGATGCTTATAAACGTGATTATGATAGACGGATGCATGTCAAGGACAAACCCTTAAATCCTGGAGATTGGGTTCTCATAAAAAAAACTATTACAGTTTCCAAAGGTCAATCTAAATTTTCTCCACCAGTCAGAGTTTTGAGAGTTTCACACATGGCAGCTCTACTCCAAGACAAAGGTTGGTGGAACAAAAATGCTTTGGTCAAAGTAACTTGTGAGCAAGCAGCTATTATCCGCAAAAGTAGAAATAACATTTGTGAAAGCGCCAACGAGGATTGGTATGGTGTTGGTGACATGACCACTCCTTACGCAGCTAGCTCTCCTGCTCCTTCTCCCTTATCAGGTCAAGGGGATTGCACATCTGTTCCTTCTAATTCTGCATTACAATCCGATGTGAGTATTCCTGTTAGGGGGGAAGTGGAGGGGACATGTAGGAGCAGTAGCAGAATCAGGACAGCTCCTCTCCACCTAAGAGATTATGTTGTGTAGTTCTTTCATTTTATGTAGTTCTTTTACTCATGGTGATATTTATACACAAAGTAAATGTTTAGTCTAAAAAAAAAAAAGTTTATTTTTTATTTGAAAAGGGGGATGTGTGGTAAGGGGTTTAAGCATTATGTTGTAGGTAGGTTTTATATAGTTGTGTATCGCTTTATGGAACATTGCATATGTAAGATTCCCTATGCCATGTTTGAGATTCTGGAATGTGAGGCTCAGCTGAGCCACTCTTTACTTGGCTACTGTCTCCATCAGTCGTGGGTCCTGCATTAGACAATAAAGTTCTTGTTATTGTCTGGAACACAACTTCTGCTTCCTTGGATTATTTCTATATGCCCCACTACATATTTTGGCGACGATTGTGGCTTCTGTTTCTGAATTTGCAACAACAAAACCGGACCCACCGACCTCACAGCATCTCTCAACGCTGTGTTTCCTTTTAATTGTGGACTATTTGATGTCGGATTTAAGGACATTTGGATTGCTGAAGGTGCGAACTCTCTGTGAACTGCGCAATACTTGTGAGTGATTTTCATGTTTTTGGATCTTCTTTCTACACTTTGCGGACGTGCGTTTATATTTGGGGCCTTATTTACTTTCAACTGGCACCCGCATTCCATCTTATCCGCCCGCATCCTCATGCGCACTGACTCGTGACTACACCTGCTTTCATTTGAACTGGATCATCATTGCACAGCACCTGGATGAATTCACTAGCTGGATTAACCTAGCCGATCCTAACCTCAAGTTTACTGCGCAATCCAGCAATATCAAACTTGAATTTCTCGACGTCTGGATCGAGCACCAAGACTCTCAACTACAAGTTTCATTATACACCAAGCCTATGGCTAGAAACACTTTATTACAGTTCAGCAGCTTCCATCCTCGCTGCCAGAAGGAGTGTATCCCTTTCAGCCAGTTTCTCCGCTTGCGGAGAAATTGTACGAGCATGAATGATTTTTTAAAACAGGCTGATACCCTGAAAGAAAAATTGCTTAATAGAGGATACCCAATGAGACTGATTAAAGACTCCTTGAAGAGGGCCAGATATTATAACCGGGAAGCCATGTTCCAACCTAAGAACACTGAACAATCAAACAAACTGGTATGTGTGATCAAGCATTTCAATCTTGACCACAAGATACGCCAGACCATCAACTCCCAATGGCACTTACTGAATATGGACAACAGTGAGCAAAAGTTACCTAAACCTCTGTTTGCATTCAGAAGGAACAAAAATCTTAAAAATCACTTGGTAAGAGCCAAGAACCCTGAATGCAATCCTTTTTGCCAAAAATCTATCACAGGGAGTCAGCGTATCAAAGGGAACCACCGATGTGGCTCCGGCCAAGCATGCCCTAATGCCATAGTAAGTGATAAAATTCAAGTGAACGAACGAATTGTATCTCTCTCTGAAATGACCAACAGCCGTTCATCGAATGTTATATATGTCATTCTCTGTCCTTGTAAACTAGCCTACGTTGGCGAAACCGGCAGAGAATGTAGAAAGAGAATTGGTGAACATAAGTCTAACATCAGACTTAAGAAACACTCTGCCCCCCTGGTCAATCATTGGTTGGAGGCAGCCCATGTAGAGAGCGATCTTAGATGGTCCATTCTGGAGAAAGTGCAATCAAAAGCAGGAAGGGACGTGACTGCCACCAGAAGGAAGAGAGAAGTCTTTTGGATCTTCCTTCTTAACTCGCAAGAGATAGGATTAAATGAAGTCTGTCCATGGGAGAATGCGATCTTATGATAGATCTACACCTGACGTGATTCCGTTTTTCCCTAGGGCCTCAGACTTACTTGATCGATGTTGTCTGCATAACTAGTCCGTTCCACCTAAACTGGATTTCCATTTCTCTATATGAATGAATTCTTCTTTATTCCCACATGTGATGTCTTTTCACCTATGCAGGTGAGAATTTTTTCTTCCCCTTCTTCTCATCAACTTATCCCTTTTATATTATCTTTTACTGATTTAGTATTGTGATAATATATCATTGGTCCTCATCAGTCTTTCTTTAAACTGACGTATTTCAGTTTCTCCCCTTTTTTTGTTTATAACCTCTTCCCCTGTCCAAAATGGCCTCCGTGGAATTCTTTTCATCCAACTGTAAAGAGCAGTCCTCTTTCTATTATTGTTTTCTGACTCCAAGGGAGGAGCCCGACCCATTCGATCTGAATGGCTGCTTTGTCTTTTTTCATCCCCATTTAAACACGCTGAACGCCGCCTAAGGTGCCCAGCTGATTTGGCATTCGGCGGGAGTTTTGTTCCCCGCACTCCGCAGGACGACCTTGGCCGCCGCGCTTTATATCTCACTTTGGGTAAGTCCGGCTTGCATTTCACTCTCTCGACAGGGGCTTCATTCAGAGCCAGCTTTACCGTTGTTAGAATTTTTGTTTTCTCATTTTAATTACATATCTGTAGCTAATGGCCCCTGCCCCATAGCATATGTTTCACTTTGCTTTCCCGCGGGGCGTGCGGGCTTACGTCTCCTCATTCTTTAAATTTTGGCATAGAAATGAAATGAAATGAAATACCAGCATTTGTAAAGCGCACAGCTACCTCCGGAGAGGTGTCCCGGCGCTGGGGGCCGTCGAGAAGATTAAGCGAGCTATTGCCCAGAGTCACATGGTGCTGGGCTAACCTGCCGCCGGCACCGGGGATCGAACCGTGAACCCCATGGTCCGGAGTCAGGCACCCTGGCCGCTGCGCCACACCTCTTCATACATAGACTCGTAAGCAACTGTTCCCATTTGTGCCTCGACTGACCGATTCGAAGACACATGTAAATCCCGCGGTGTCTCTTCAGATTATTTACTTTCTCGTGCTGTATGACTACTTACGTCTTTACTGATTGTTTTTCTGCATATATGTATTAACTAATAGGGATATCCCTTTATCCTGCGTTTTCAACTAGCCTAGCGTTGCATATCTCTGTGATGCCTCTTTTTAACTTCCTGGCGTCCGTTCGTTTTGGACCCTTTGATACCTCGCATTTAAATATTTATTGCCTGGCTTACACACTCCACCCTTGTAGAGATGCTCGCTGCTTCTACACATTTTCCGATCCCCCAGCCGTGCATTCGGGTGGCATCTCTCTCCCCCTGAAGCACTATTTATTTACTTTGTGTGTTCTTATTATTTCTGTAGATGTATTCTGAACATTGCTGAATATGCGTCATTGAGCGCTACTCTCTTGGAGATTGAACTAACTCCAAAAACATTTCTTTTGCATTTTTGAACTACACTATAAGTGGATTCGGATGACTGTCTTGTCTGTCCACACCTCAGCTGTATCTATTTAAATATCTTGGTAAGCAGAATACCATCTTTTTAGATCTCTGGATTGGTCTATCTATTCCTGAGATTCCCCACCTCCAATGTTCATATATTATGTCCTTTATCCCTTCAGACCCTGTTGTTGAGCCTTTTTTTCAACCCATTCTGTTACTGCTGGTGGCTTGCCTAGATGTTCCAAATTCAGGTATACTTTGTATTTGTATTGTACTATATAGCTTTTGTGAATCTACTATCACCACTATCCTCAGCTCTTTTTCACTTTGGGAATTTCGGGTGAACTCTTCTTTAACTTATAAGTCTTTCATTACTGGGATTCCTTGGACCTTCCCTATATTCCTCTGCCAATCTCTGTCTATCTCTCCCGTGCGCACTCTTTCTTTCGATAAAAACGTGTTGATTCTATTTAAAATGATCCTCATCATTACGCTGCAAACGTTTAATTCTCCCTTTTACATGTTGTATATTTAGGAACTGTACCCTCCCTGAGATATGTTGATTTTACCTATGTTATATTATATCTATTGTTTTCTCCATTCCATTATCCTTTTAGGCGCATCTATTCTTGAATTGACCGCCCTGATGAAGGTGTGACCCATATCGGGTTAGACACCAAAACGTGCGTTGGCGCTGGAGAACCTCGTGCCTCCATTTGTTTCCACCTTCTATAACAAGAAGACACTTGAATGACTACTGACTACTTGATGCCTATCATGTATCTTGTATCATGAACGTTGATCAATTTGAGTTTTGACTATATCCTAAATGTTGAATTTTTCTTGAGTATGTAGAGTGTATGAGTATGTTTGGAATTGTGGTTGTGAGTGTGTATTGAGTGTGTGAATGTGGGACCTCATATATATTTATGTATGTTGGAATGGTTTCATGCCACATGTCACCTTTATGAATTTTGATAAAATATTATAAATAAATAAAATATATATTTTTCTCTATTCCCTTTTTCTTATTTGTTTGGGGAATTTCTCTGTTTGTATAGCGATGTTTTAATGTATTAGTGACTTTGTTAGCATTTTATTATCTTTATTCAGGCAGCTTAGGTCCCTCTAGACTGTATGTGGGTCCTGCATTAGACAATAAAGTTCTTGTTATTGTCTGGAACACAACTTCTGCTTCCTTGGATTATTTCTATATGCCACACTACAAAAAGTCACCGCTATCGTCATCCTTGAACGACAGGCCCACAGCATCATTACACATCTAAGTAGAACCCCTGAGAGTACCTTTTGGGTATATAAGCACCACATCTTCACTGGGCAAACCAGAGGAGAAGCTTCCATGCTGACACAAGACGCTGGAGTCCCTACACACAGAAACTCCACCACGCCGTGGTCTGACATCCCTTGCGGGGTGTCCAACTCAAGACCAAGACTTCATTGGGGTGGGCTCTTTCCTAGGGGGATTCTTGGCTTCACACCTACATACATGCTAGATACACCTAGGTACACTTAGCTAGAGTTTGCATCTTAGGAGAACGCTTGATTATTACTATGTATCTATATGCCTGCATATATTCACTCTTTTAGCACCCTGGTAGAATTCTACCATTTATTTACTCTGTCGGTACTTGCAATCGTATATATCTGTTTCTGTCTAATGGTTGTCGCAGCACACGTATTTTATACTAGAATGGTGCTGGTTCAATAAATGCTTATTGAAAACGTCCCCATCGTTTATTCTGTGTATTTCTCTGAGACCAAGTGAGCACGAGTGACAGAGCAAAAAGTAGTACACTTTTTCCACGATCCCTGAAGTATCAAGGGTTGTCATGTTCGATAGTTGCCAGAGACTATTTGCTCCTTGGTAAAGTTAGGGGGCTTATGGTGGCACTAAGAGCTAGCTGGTCTAAAGGCTAACATACCCTTTGGGGGTGTCTGGAATCAGTCTGGACACCAATCCCTTAGTTTATGTTGTCTAAACGTGCAGATCCTATATAGATTTATAGGAACTACACGACACCACCTTCCATCTCTGTTGCCTCATGTTCAACCCACTTGTCTTTTTTATAAAAAAAAAAATGCATTAGCACTGGTTGCATCATAGTGCTATTTTATCAATTATTTTTAGCCAGGTACTATTTTTTTTTTTTTTTTTAGTCAGGCAGCACAGCAGGACCCCAATGTACAGCATGGCTACAAATCATTGCCAAAGCCAACAGTTCTCACAGGTGAGACCTATTGGCTTTACCAATTCTTGTTCCTGTTTTGGACAGCCAGGGACAGGGCCTAACATTCCTAACAGGAAAGCAGTGTAATGAACCTCACGTCCTGGGAGAAAACTTCCAGCCCATCAGCTTCATTTGTTTTTTATTTTTCAATAACAAAGTCTACTTTGAGAGTGTGTTTATGGAAAACAAAAATCTTTGCCATTAAATATGGCACCCGCCGGCAAAGCTTCAGTAAGACGGGCGATCTTCGTCCAAGGGAGCAGAGACATCCTTCGCTGACTTGCCGGACCGGCAGCCCGCTCACCAGCCGATATCTATATTAAATCACAAAATACCTGTCGGCTCAGTATGTACTCCTAATGAACGCCTACAGGGGCCCTATTATGTATAAGGCGCACTTTCCTTATTTGCATCACGGCGCACCTTCAAACAGGTGTGCTGTTCGAAACAGGGAAAGTGCGCCCTATTAGGTTGAATGCGCTGTCCACAGGGCAGCTGCAAACTCGTGCTTCCCTGGCGGCAGCGCATTCAAGTGAAAAACAGAGCTGCTGCTTCAAAGCCGCTCCGTGTTTCACTGTGCACTTTGAAGAGGAGAGAGAGATCCCTTGCATGCGGGTGCAGTGAGTGACTGGATATGTCTGGGGGGGTCCACAGGACCCGCTTGACACCCTCCAGAGGGCTGCCATCAGGGGGCGCACTGCTAGTACGCCTCCTGACAGCTTCTTTACGTCTGCGCCCGGCATCCATAATACGGCGCGGGCGCAGGGGTAAAGAGATTCCCTTATTTGCATGGGAGTACGCCTCCATGCAAATGAGAGAGTGCCTTCTTGAGATAGCACTGGCGTTAATGTGCACCAGCGCTATGGTGCTATCTGTAATACAGAAGGGGCCGCTCAAGCGTCTGGGGCCCCTTCTGTAATACCAAACTGCCCCGGGGCGCACAAGCGTCTGTGGCCCCGTCTGTAATACCAAACTGCACCGGGGCGCACAAAGTGGATGTAAATGCCTGTAGCGCCCCCGGGGCACTTCTGTAATACGGACCCAGGTTGATGAAGAACCATATTCTGCGGCCACATCTGAGGAGGCCTCGAAAATTCTCCTCCACGTTGCTAATGTCAGCAGATTTGATCGCTTTACTCCACACAAGCGGCGATATTGACATTGCCCTTTGAACCTCTAGATATTCTGGAGACTGAAAACCTGTGAGTTCCAGCAGGAGTTCAAAAGGAATGCACTCACTCCTTGAATGAAGCAGCTTAAAATGCACTTTTCGAAGTTGTCTTTTGTGTTTAATTTTAGAGCTCTCTTTACTTAGTTAATACTTGTCTGGCTTGTATTGCTGATAAGATTATTTGTGTAGTGTATTTAAACACACATATCATTAGCTCTTTTTAACCTGCCTCTGACATATTGGTAGGACTCTGGTTGGTTTAGTGGATCAATGTTATTTAAAATATATGCATCCTGTTCAGAATTATTATCAAATAGCACTTCACACGCTAAGACCTAGCACCTCATGCTTGCAACGGAGGGGGAAAAGGAAAACTACAAGTCCCAGAAGGCAGAGTGCTTCTGTCTTAGAAGCCTTCATTGGCTGAGGTTAACACAAGTCATGGGGCAGCCTGGCACACTCAGTCGATCGTCAGACTCATCTATGAAACACAGTCTGACTTGGAACATAGCCTGTCGGGTGTCAACCACTGTCAGGCTGGCAGGAGTGAGTGCTGAAGGACAGTAGGGCTGGGTGGTGTCAGCTGCACCAGAGACCTGCTTGTAAGGCCGACAGAGCTTGTCCACTTTGTTGTCAGACTTGTGACCTAGTGACGAATTGTATTTGGCACAATCAGCCACGTGGCAGGCTCAGACTGGCTGAGCTGGGGCACAATCAGTCATGGGGGTCTCGTGTCATGTCAGTCTTGCATCTCAAAGGGTGGTGGGTTGGGAAAGAGTCAGTTATTTCCCAAACACCCTCATATGTCTGGCTGACTTCACCCAAGCACTACTGTATCACATGATGAAAATTAAGTAAACATGAAAAAACAACAGGGATAATTTTACAGCACACGTTCACCCTGGACCAACTCAGTGGTACTGATTTTATCACCACCAGAAGCCAGCATTTCAACCTGTAACCATGGGATGCACAGTGTGGCGAGCCAGCGGCCACTGCTTAAAGTAATGATTTTCAAAAATGGACTGCCTTGTGCTTCCAATAACTTCCTTACGTTGCGATGACTTAGCCAGCTCGGGTGTCTCTGAAGGCCAACACGGCGGGTCCGGCTCACCCAGCCACACCTCAGGTGACCCCCCCCTGGAGGAGTGTTGTAAGTTCGCAGATTCACGAAAAGAGCTGAGTTTATCATGGGAAGTAACACAGCAGGGGGAGGAAGCAAGGTTCCTAGGAAGGGATCTCCTACCCTCAGGTTGTGATAGGTGACTGGAAGGGCTGAGCAGTGACGTAAGGAAAATATGAGCCTGGAACAAAGAATGAATGTTTTGAAGGTGGTAGCTTCAAGCAGTGCATTGTTAAAATGCTTATGAAAGGCAAAGACGAACTGCAGATAACAAGGACAAAGCTGCGGGGGGGTAGGGATCGCACATCAGGAGGAGCTTTAGAAATGGTCAGATTGGGTTTTCAAACAGCCATCTTACCAGAGACGTTTTAAGGCATGGGCAAAATGGGCGCTGGCCCTGGGCCCCAGCCTTTCAGGGGGGGTGGGGGCTGATAGAGCCAGCTCTGTTCTGCAGGGTATTTCCTGGATGTCCTTGAATAATTCTTGAACAGATTGTTTTAAGTACCATTTTCCTTTCATCAATTTTTAATGTGGGTGATGTGTGAGTCTATTGCAGACATTTTGCCAAGAAATGTTGTGTTTGCGTTTCATGCAACATGCATAAAAAATGTAATTTAGATCAAAACAGGACCTTACATATGAGAAATGGGAGGGCACAACAGAGATTATTTGCAGTAATATTAGTGAACTGCTGTTGTGTTATAAATAATCAGGGGCTGCTCCTCCGCAGCCTCGCACCACTGGCTCAGAGCCAGCAGCTTAAAAATAAAACGATATTTAATTATCGTTTTATTTTTAAGCAGCTGGCTCAGCCAGCATGTGTAGGGAGGGGTAGGGCCGAGCCATGGGAGGGGGGGGGGTGTAGGAGGAGTGCTATGTGCACTCTCTAAGTCCCCATGTGTGTTTGGCCGGCCAAACACACATGCGCATTTAGGTTTCTCTAACCCGGCTGTATTGAACAGCCGGGCTGGAGAAACCCTACAGACTCCCTGACCTGAGCGAGCGTCTTTTCAGCCTGCTCAGGCTCAGCAGCGTGGGATTGGACAGGGAGTCTGTGACGTAGTCCCAGTGTCGGCTGGGAGAAGGAAGAACCAACACGGAGGCGCAATGCGGGAGGCAGCCAGCAGCCAGCAGCAGGTAAGCTTAACTTTAATTTTTTTTAAATTATTATTCAACTCCTCCCCACCAATCCCCCCCCTTTATCTATGTGGTGGCCACACTGGTTATAATATTGAAAACGCACATCACTATCCCTGAATATTAGGGGCCTTTTTTATGAGCCCCTGCGTCACTTTTGCACCGCCGTTGCGTCACTTTTTGTGACGCTGCAGTGGCGTAAATAATGCGCCATGTTGCACCATATTTATGAAGTGACGCATCTAGGCAGATGCGTCACTTCGTAAACCCCTGCACTACATCATACCTGCGTCAGGTATAATGTATGCAGGGTGGGCGTTGCCCCGCAAGCAAGCTTTGTAGAAGTGGCGCAGTGAAATCTATGAGATGGCAGGCGTAAGGGTGGCACAGGCCCTTTCACATGGGGCTTGCCCCATGTGAAAGGACACATTGCTGGAGTTGCGTCTGTTTTCAGACACACCCCAGCAATGTGCCACTTTTGCAGCAACAGATACGTCAGTAATACTGACGTATCTGTCATTCCTTGCGACATGATGCGTCATACAGTAAATATGATGCATCCATCATGTCACAAGGAGGGTGCACTGAGAAGTGTTGATCGCTGCTTTCACGCAGCGATGCGACACTTCTCATAAATGAGGCCCTAGATGTACAAAACATTTAGAATTTGAGGAGTGTGCCTGTGCACTGTCAGTGACCTGGCCAAAGAGGCCATGAAAGAGATGAAATCAGATCATAAATTCAAAGCTGTTCTGAACAGGGGCCCCCAAAATATGTTTGGCCCAGGGCCAACGAAATCCTTAAGAAGTTCCTGCAACCACGGCACTGGGAGCACCTTTTCCTTGCTTGCAGGCCCATGGCATCCTTGTTAGACCACTGGGAGACAACCCAACCTGTCAAGGAGAGACTCGGAGACAGCGCCGGCCCGGCGGTGGGAGAAAAGACCGCCCAATCTGTACTGCAAGATGGAGTGACAGAAACCAGAGTGTGCCTCTGAGTGACAACCGAAACCGGAAGTGAGTCACTGGCCCAGGATTAACACCACAACAAGGAACTTGTGACATTCAGGGCAGCAGGAAACCCCTACCCCTGCCGAAATGGCATCTTTTCAAACAAAAAACTGTCTAAAAATAGAAGCTGATTTGCATCAGTCATTCCACATCCCCACGCAAAAATGTTGAGTTGTTTTCAGATCAATCAAAAATGCAACCGGTTTAGAAAATAAGAAGTAGTGAGATGCTGGTCATCTGGGAGGTTTCATCCTTAGCAGGCATGTTATTCTGCGAATAGATGGTTGTAGGAGTTCGATGCATATACACTCAACAAGAACATGTCGCATACCAGTTACAGCACTAACTGCAAAAAATAACATGGCTACACAAGTCTAGTTGGCAAATTAGGCCTCAGTGCCAGTGGCCTCTCAAGCCTGACTCACACCTAGTGGTCACATTCCAGTTCCTGAACAGTCTCAGAGATCACCTACATTTTGCTAGTTCCCTGCAGCCTCAGAGGTTCCGAGACAGACTCACTCAGGCCTGGTTCAGTTGCTCTCTGTTAACATTTATCCTAGCCCTATGGATTTTGATCAAATCACTAACAGTCCGTGTAATAAATTTGAGCATTTGAGAGGGGTGAGAACCCATCTCAAATAATAATCGTAATCCTTGTCAATGTGAACCACTAACGTCACTAATTAAACCGGTGTTTAACCCTCTGGTAGTTTGACACAAAGCAGTCAGGCCTAACTTAGCGGCAATTTGTAAATTATTTAGCGCTCGAACAGTAAAAAAGTCAAAACACACCACAAGAAAATAACAAACCAATTAAAAAAATAGAGCACATTTTAATAAATAAAATGATACCAAAATGACACAAATCCAAAGAACTGGAGAGCCGTTTTCTCAAAATTTGAATTGAAAATAGCTCCAAAAATCACAAAGCGCCAACTGTGGTTATATGGTTGTGCTACACCGGGTCAAAGTCAAAAGTTGAGGACAACCAGGATGGAGGGTGACTAGGATGCAGGGACCAGGTTCGTCCCGGATAAAAGTTTACTTTCTGACGTAAACATTTTTATGGAGAAAAAGCTGCATCCAAAGTAAGGCTCGGCGACGGTGCATTACTGAAGAGCAGTGTTCCAATGAGGTTACCAACGAAGGTGGGAAAGCTCAGAGTGAACGAAGTCCAAAATCTGTGCCCAGGACGTCAACGGGTTCCTGCTCGAAATGGGTCCCTATGAAGCCCTCTATGTTCAGACCTGGAAACAATTCTGGAAGTCAGCTTTCCTTCAGTGGGCAAACCAGCAAGCTGAGGCCGACCAGCGATTCAACGTAAATGGCTGCAGCTTCGATGGTGATCCCAGATGCCATCGGTTCTCCAGGCAGAAAGTTGGCAGAAAGTTCCCAGATTTGGCAGTGTGGACAGGAAGAGTGCACTCTAACACCAGCCGAGGGTCCAGAACCTGGGGGACACCGCTTGAGGGTTAGGACTCACACCAACAGAAGCTAGCATCAGAGCCCAGGCCAGTTCCAGTTTGTTTTGGTCAGCTGAGCAGTTGCAGGGAAAGGGCCTGTAGAAGCATGTTGTATCCCTGTAGCTCAAACAGGAGGCAGCTAACTGGCTCTTGCAGTCACTTCTGGGGTTCTGCGTTCAAGGCAAGCAGGTCCAGTCTTCCTTCAGGCTTCAGACTGCAGGGCAGCCATTCTTTTGTTCTTCACAGGCCTAGGAGTGTGTTCTGAGGAGAGGTCTGTGGGGTCCACTGTTATGCCCAGTGCCAGCCTGTGGGTGAAGGGCATGCCTTTGTCACACCTTAAACCAGCTCAGGTAGTTCCTCTATCCCCACTGGTATTCATGCCTGACTAAAGAGACCAAGTAGAGGCAGGCCTATGTGTGAGCTTCACCTGCGAGTGGCAAGGTGGGCATCCTTTGAAGCTCAGGAAGAAATTGGACACAGCCCCCCCGGCCATCTTGTCAAGGGAGGAGGCCCCATCATCACTCTCAGGGCCCTTTGTCCCCTTTCTGAGAGCAATACAAATCTCACGCCAAAGAAGTCGATGTGTTGTTTCAGCTAAGGGACGATTAGGGCCTTTTTCCATTCTACAGGGATCCATGCGTTGGTAAGAGAGTTGTTACACAACTCCAGAGGGGGTATGTGACAGAGCTGATTTAGTCAGCATCCAACATTTAGGAGGAATGGGTTCTGATGGGGAGCCCAACTTGATTGAACTTGCATTAGTTACCAGCTGATCTGTTAGTTGAACTGGTCAAGCCATGATGTGGTATGAAGTTCGACTGGAACTTCTGGATATCTCAAGCCGTCGATTGAGAGATGATTCTTATCAAACTGAACAGGAGGTTTGGCTTTTTGAGTAGAAACGCCCATTGAGTTACAGATGGCATTAATTTTATCTTCAAAGAAGTTAGAAAGTCTCTCTACAATGTTTTGAAGGAGTAATAACTGAGATGGCACAGTTAGGAGAGGCTAAAGCCCTAACTAAGGAGAAGGTTTCCCTGGATGAATTGTCAGCTGCTAGAATTTTAAAACGAAATAATCAGCTTTGGCAGAGATTACCATTCTCTTGTGCTTCTTCAGCGCCAACTTTAGTTCAGTTTTGGCCTTCTCGTAATAGTCCTTTCACTGCACATGTTCTAATTTCTTACACCCCTTTTTTGCTTCTATTAAGCTGTGTACTGGGGGCTGTGGGTCTAGCCCTCTTGAGGCTAACCCTCTTTAGAGGCAAAACGTCATACAAGCTGGTCTCCACCCGTAGGGAGCAGCTGGTATAACCATTTTTCATTAGGTAAAAACGTTGAGGCCTAGTGATCCTCAACAACATATTGATAAATTCTAAGGTAGAAATTTTATTCCACTGATTTTTTAGTTGGGATGAATGGGAGCTTTCTTGTCCCTGGTGCCAGTTAGATATGAGTTGAAAGAAAAATTTGATCAAATGGGGGTAGAATGTCCTCACACTCTATTAAGTCACGCAGACCAAAAACAAGATCTACCTTGTGACATTTCTGATGTGCAGAGCCAGTGATCTTAGGGAAAAGATCCGTACAAACCATCCCATCGATAAGATTGGTCATCGTACTAACAGCAGCCGTAGATTCAATCCATAGGTTGAAATCTCCATCAGATCGGTGTGGGATAAGGACATCAGTAGCATAAAGTCAAGAAAAGTGTTGATGAATGGTTCCGTTGGACCTGGTGGACGATAACACACCCCACCTGTGAGAGGCTGGATTAGTATATGGTGCTCACTTATGTAAGTGTAGCACCCTGCACTAATCCAGACAACCCTTATGGTGATTTTAGTGGTGTTAGACAACCTTAGAAAGCTCACTAAAACGCCACTGTACTTGGTAGACTGGGGTACACTAGTATCCCCAACGAAAGACATGGTCACTAGGTGTAGTGTGGTGTTGCACCTACCTAACCTAGTGGAAACTAAACTTCCTAAGATAGGAGAAAGGGTTGTGCTAGACCCTTAACAAACAGTCTTAAAGTTCAGTAGAACTTACTTATTCTATAGTATTATATGTGCCTAATGCTAGTGATGGTTTTTCAATTAATCCACACCTAGATTAGCTGGTAAAACAAGGCAGGCTTGAATCCCAATGCTGCACACCAATGTGAGAGGCTGACTTAGTGTATGGTGCTCACTTATGTAAGTGTAGCACCCTGCACTAATCCAGACAACCCTTATGGTGATTTTAGTGGTCTTAGACAACCTTAGAAAGCTCTCTAAGTGGTAGCTGTGGAGAGCAGCCTTCAGGCTTAGTACAGAAGGAGTGTAAAGCAGCTTGTTTTACCAGAACTTAATCTTATGGTATAGGTTAAGTGAAAAAGAACCACACAGTATAATTATAAAAAGATGTATTTATTATTAACACTAACACAATGTATTTCCTCCTACCTGGAAATGCAACACAATACACACAATACTTTGTCAATAGAATACGTAAATAGCACAGAATACAAAGTGGTCCCCAGGGGGAGACCAAACGATATACTAAAATAGTGGAATGCGAACCACGACCTAAGTCAAGAGGTGACCCAGAAGTTATAGAAGAGCCGGGGACCCAAGGAACCACCCAAGGTGAGTATCTGGGAACCCCACGGAGGTCGTGTGCATAGTGGGAACACGACTGCGTGCTGAATGTTAGCCAATGGGAAAGTCGGGGTTGCAATTTTAAAGAAGAAGGACCCTTCCCAGCAGACCCTGAAGAAACCCCGTGGAAGATGGAAGGTTGGAGAGTCACCCCACCCGTGGATACCCCAGGAACCAGGATACCTACACCAGGGAAGCCAGGTGCATAGGTGCGAAGTGACGTCGGAAACCGCCGTAGACCACAATGGAGGACTTCAGAAAGGATGCCGCTGGTGAAGAAGGTGAAAGTGTCCGTTGGAACCCAAAGGTGGATTCAAGATGAGAGGTACCTGCAGGAAGAGATGACAGAGTCTATGCCACTCAGGATTGACCAGGAGGCATGGAAGACGAATGCCCACTCATGTCAGAGATGCAGGAGAGATGACGGTGCCCTTGAAGTTACAGCTGTACGGACCACACGACACAGCGAAGGACCAAGAGCCATGCACGAGCTGTCCCACATCTGATGTCAAGAGTCAAGGGGGGGTCAGTGTCCGGCAGGGTCACCAACAAGCCTTGGCAACGGCAACCAACGTATTTGAAGAAAAAGGTGCGGTGTCTGACCCAGCAAGGTCCAAGTGACTCACCACGAGCAGGTAAGTCAGAGCAGGTCCCGAGCAAGCAGGTGAGCCCACTGGAGTCAAAGACCCATGAGAGGACCCACTGGCCGAAGGCCCAGAAATCACAAGAGGACCTCGAGCAGCTCACTAAAGAGTGAAGGCCCATGGTGCAAGGGATGCGATGCAGGTGAAGATCTTGGCTGCAGGAGATGCTTGAGGTTGAAGCTTCTTGGACCCCAAAGATCTCTGGAGGAGAGAGTCAACAAGCCTTGGCAACGGCAAGTCGATGCGGTGCACAGGGGTTCTGTTCCAGCGGTTCTGACAAGGGATACTGGCCTCAAACTCAGTGAGAAGAGAGTGCAGGCCTCGAGGGAGTTGCAAAACTACCACCTGTGTTGCTGAGCCTTTCATAGTCCGTGAGAGCCCAGGATCAACGGACCAGTCAGCTGTGTTGCGGTGCCTGCAGAGACTCCTTCACTCCAAGAGAGATTCCTTTGGGTGTCTTGGATGACCAAAGGCCCTGTGAAGAACCTGTATGGAGCACAGGCACAGGCGTTGCAGCAGACTTGCAGGACGACGAGACCAGTAGCAGCAGGAGTCTTCCCAGTTGCAGTCTGGGTTCCCAGCGCGAAGTCCGGAGAGGTCCAAAGTGCCCAGACGGTCAAAGTTGAAGTGGTATGTGATCTGAATCTTGTCCCACGACGAATTAAGGGACCCACTCACAGGTAAGCCCTTAAGAACCCTTAGGAAAGGGTTGGAACTATTCAGGGATCCCTCCCAGAGGAGGGGCTAGACAGTGGGGAGGATACTCCCATGTCCTTTGTCCAGTTTCGCACCAGAGCAGGAGCCAACGAATACCTGAACTGGTTTGGATGGGACTATGCAAGGAGGGCACCAAATGTGCCCTTCAAGCAGTCTGAGTGGCACTGGCAAGTGCCTCCACCCTGTCCTAATACACTAAGTCCTATTTGGGAGGTGGTCACACTTACTGACAGGATACTTATTGTCCGGCCTTCCTCTGCTCGAGCTTGGCTCAGCAGCAGGAGGGTCGAATCGTGTCTCTGGTTTGCTGTCCGGGTCTAGAAGACTTGTACAGGGAGTACTGAGGGCCTCCCGGTCGAGCTTTACAGTGCATGGAATCATACCTCCCACACCTTTACGGTGTGGGGGCATGATTCCAACATGTTTGACATCAAACACGACAGGGTTCGTCACAGCCAGTTTAGAGATGGTCATCGCGTAATGACGTATGGCCACTCTATGCATCTTAATGACTGATGCACTTACCACCCCGGAGAATTGGCTCTGAAGGTTGTAGGGGTGTACTGCTTATGCAGGGGCACCCTCACTCTTAGAACCGAGCACCCTGCCTTCAGGATTTAAAGGCCTGCCTTAGGGGTGACTTATAGGTTTTAAGTGCAGTGACCTCAGATATAAGGAAACTTGTATCTTTCGTAAGTGGTTTTAGCACCAGCTTACATAGGCTGCAGTGGCAGGCCAGTAGTCACAATTTTAGTGGTCTCCCATGGGTGGCATAATACATGCTTCCGCCCATGGGAGACCCCAGGTGTGCCTATGCCCAGGGTACCTTAGTACCATATGCTAGGGACTTATCAGGGAACACCAGTAGTCAATCTGGAGTGTACCTAAGTACTCACCATGTCCAATTTAGAGAATAAGAACAGAGACTGGGGTCCTGATTAGCAGGATCTCAGTCAGACTAGTCAGTAAAAAATAATGACACCAGCCAACAGTGGGGGTGACCATGAAAGCAGATCCTACTTTCCTACACATCTCCTTTGCTTCACTTCACACATAGGTTCAGCCACACATGCACAACAGTGAAACACTTCCAATATACACCACACTGCATTCAGACACTCACTCAAACATAAAAACACCTTGATAGCTGTAGGGTCCTACCTCTGAATCTTTTATTGTTCCACTCCACCAATTTATAACACAATAACAGCAGAGCTTTAGTTGTGCACAACACCAAACTAGTGCCCACATAGTTCACACACAAGCCCACACCTTTACAAGCAATCACACCCAAAGGAGCAGGGTGCTAAAAGCCCACAGAGCATTTTGGCGCATCTCCATAAGTAGGAAGCACTATACAATTGCACCGTAATATACAATTGAAGATGAGGTTTGTGTTGCGTCATTACGTCATGTGCGCGTGTCCACGTCATGAGGCAGATTCTGTCTAGTAGTTATCATGTGGTTCTGCAGGGACGTCATTGGAGGTGACTGGACATAAGATAGAGAGGCCCTGTTGCATCTCGTGGGGCTGTGTAAGTGAAACAATGTCTGTGTCAGGGTGTCCCTTCCCCCTATGCTTTCAATGGTGGTTGGGCATGTGGAAGTTGACACACTTCCAGTGCCGGATCCCTCACTCGTGGTGGGAATGTATAGAGTATTAGGTGTCACTCTTATTCCTGGTGATGTTTGGCCAACAGCACTCAACACAGGACAGGGGTGCCACCCTCCCTATTCTCATGGGATCTGGCTGGGCCCCATACATAGATGATTCACAACATTGCGTAACATGGTTGCTGTGTTACATGTGTCTCTCGTGGGCTTGCGACCGGGGAATGAGTGCTGTAGAGAGATGCCTAGGAGGATTTCCACTGTGCGGTGTTCGTGGTTGGAACACCTCCGGCCTCGGCGCACAGAGTTCCGGATGTGGTGGCTGCTGGTGAAGTGATGCCATCCCACTCTAGGATCACTTCCTCTATGACCCATCCGCTGGCGCGTGCTCACATGATCAGAGTTCTCCATAGACGTAAAAAACTGTGATTTTTCATCGATTCACTGCCAGGTATTCTCTCAAATGTTTGCCCAAAACTTAGGCAAACAATGGAAGGGCACTTCTTTGTACTTTGATGCTTCTGCCCGTGGCATATATATACATGTTAAGGGTGTCTCGCAGACACCTTATTATGACGTATATAGACATCAATAGGGCAAGAAAGGGGTTAACACGTTCTTGCTGTGTGACAATAGCATTGACACCATATATGTGCACCATGCATGCCTGACTGTCTGAACCACAGTCATTCTGGAATCGAGTATATTTATTTATGAAACTACATTTACCAGAATGCCAGTGGGTGGAGTTGATCGGACTTGTCCCAAAAACGAAAAGGGTTTTACAGCGAAGTCTGGCACATTCACTGACCTCTAAGCCCTATCAATTTTGCCTGACAAGGCACAGTCTTCGTTCCCACTGTTACATTGCTGCTTTGTGGTCTTCACGGCAGCAATCGACTGAGTGCCTAGAGGGGCCCTTTGGGCCAAATAAAAAAAATGGGGAATCCCTCCCATTCTCTTGGATCCAATTATCCAGTTGCATACCAATACCTGGATTTGAGTCGAGCTGGGGGATGGTTCACACCTGTCCACGAAAATCCCAACGTCACGGGGAGTCAAACAGAAATGTGTGCTAGCCCCCCTGCTTTTTAACTTATTTATGGCTGATCTCCCACAAAATGTTGACACAGTCAATTGCCACCCCACAAGGATCGGCGGAACTCAGATTTGCAACCTCCTATACGCTCACGATCTTGCCCTCTTCAGCCTTATGAGGGTAGGGTTGGTTGCAACGGTTGCCTAATCAGCTGCACACCTCCACATCTACCAGCAATCTAGAAGTTAACCTGAAGAAGACAAAGGTAGTTACATTTGGTAGAAAAAGATATCAGGGCGGCGGCTGGACTTGCAATAACCATAAGATTGTAGCAGATCAATCGTATAAGTACCCGGGGGTACATATTGATGCCACGGGTTCTTTAATTAAGCACCCAAAAGAAATTGCTGCAAAGGCCATGTCCCTTCAAACTTTCAAAAACATTATTGGACCCAAGACTTGCCCCAATGCTGGAAGTTAAGCGAGCCAAGATTTCCCCTACATTATCTTACGACTCCGAAATCCTATGGGGTAAAGACAGCACAACACTGAATAAACTCACTGCAAAGATCTGTAAATGCGTCTTGCAGCTGCCAAAGTCTTTGTCTGCCGCTCAGATGAGACTGGAACGAGGCTTCCTCGACCACCGAGCACTGGGTGCAGGTGGCTTTGTTAACCTGTGTCATAAGCTGAGAAGGGGCAGAGCTGGCTCTCTGGCGGCCCTGATATGGACCGACATCAGCTCTAGTGGGCCAGCCGGGTCACATCACCTGTTCCTAAATGATAGTGTGCAGCTTTTGTCCGCAAATGAACTGTGGGACCTAAACCTGAGTCAATCGGCATTTAAATTTAGTATTATAAAATGTATCCGTCTTTGGTCCTGCCACACAGATAGAGCAATCCTAGCTAAACGTAAGCATGCATGGGCAGTTCTCAATTCCTATCACCAGCCTCCCCATCCCCAATCCTTGCCTGTACTATTTCCAACCGCTTGAAGCTAAGATTCATGACGCTCGGACTGGGTGAGTGACTTTTTTTGAAGCACCTAGCCCACTGGCGCCGCCCAATGGAAGGAATCAAATGCAGGGGCTGTGGTGTGTTTGACAGATCCCTTGAGCATGCTTTGTGCATCTGCTCAGCCTCCTTGGATGACCATAAAACAAGTCTCTGGGTTGAGTGGAACAGGTTGGGAGTTCGATCCTGTCGGCAGGGCATCATAGCAGCACTTACTCAATCCAGAAAATACTGCCCTAAACATCCGAATGACAAAATGTGTCCATCTTGCAAATAAAAGGCTTCCGCCCTTGAGTGGCTCCCCGTGCTAATGAAGGTCCCATCATGTATTACCAACGACCAATCAGCTGCCACATTTAGGCCCTCGCTCTTTCTTAAAGCCCTTAGATGTAATCAGATTGCTGCTAGCTCTTGAAGGCACCTGTTAATCAATTTTGTATTCACATATTTATTTAGTTTTTAACCGGGCTTTATATTATCTCAAGAATGGTCAATTTTTATAACCTGGATTGGTTTTATCAGCTCTGTATATTGTAAAGGTTTTAACTAACCATATACAATAAAGATCAGTGTTATTATTATTACAATCAGCAGAATGCCTTTCTCTGATACCAATGTATCCTGATTTACAGGTGGCTTTCACTCACATGATGGGGCAGTGCATTCTACACACAATGCTGATGTCTCTTCTTTGTGTGCACTGTAGTGAATGTTGTGAAAATGAACACCTCATGCAGTTAATTCTGGGGGATTCCCTCCACTTTCCCACTCTGAATACACGTTCACTCAATGATAGACATTCACTCCACCCATTGAAAGAAGTACATTTAGCTGCATATTTGGGTTTTAGGACTGCTGAAGGCAGGAGTGTGGGCGTAGGTCAGTTTCTTAATCTGTTCTTCAAGGTCTTTTGCATCCACAACTGTCGGTAGGAGCTTTGTTTTGTGGTTACCAACATGCAAGCAAGAAGCATTGGCAAAGCCAATAAGTATAGCCTTTGGTGCCTGTTAGATTTGCCAAATTTTGGCCGATTCTGCACAGCATTGGGATGCTGTAAAATGTCGGGATGCGTAGCAGAACCATCAAAAAATAAATACATTTAAAAAATAGCGTACCAAAGCGACAGTCAGTAGAGGTCACTCATTCCCGCACGCGTCAGAATGCATGCGCGCCTCAGCGGAATGCTGCAGGCGGGATTTGCTTTATTTTTTTATTTACTAACCCAAAACAGTAGACACAAGGGGACTGAGGGCACAAAAGAGAGTGAAAGTGAGGAATATGGGGGTGGGAGAAGTACATGAAAGCAAGCAACATACGTCTGAGAGTGCAGTATGGAGAGCACAGGAGTAAGACATTTTGGAAACTGGAGCAGACGAAGAAGACAGCTGGAAAATACAGGCACTCTCACGAGGAGCTTAACTAAAAAATAAAAAAGAGGTAGTTCCCTAAAAGTGCTCGCGGGAGGGGGTGGCGATAATTAGGGTTATAGATCCAATGCTGGCTGTGATTATGGAGCATCCAGATATGTATTTACCAGTTGATATGATGAATGAACGCATAATGAATGCTGTGTTGTGAACTGTTGAACTACTATGCTGTTTTTGCAAAAGGATCAATAAAATCTGTTTAAAAAAAAGAAGTAGTTTCGTAAAAGAGAGCAGCGGATGGAAACAGGAAATAAGGGTATGCTTCAGGGGAGGGACAAGTAAAGCCAGCGAATAAGAAAAAAAGCAGAGTGGCAATAAAGCCAACCATTGGTCTGTACTTTCTTGGTAAGCCCACAGTCCACAGTATTTCTTTTGCAATCAGATAACTCGCACTGTCTGGTATGCTCGACCTGAACAGTGGCTCTGGTTTATATGGACAATAACTGCTCAAACAGGTATAAGATTCCTGTATTTGGCTTGTGAGTGCTGAATGTAGCTGAAAAGTGACAAGGAATTTATTGTGTGTGACGGCTGTACAGGCTGTTGGTTATTCATACTGCAGGCCAGCGGCCTAGTTCCCCCAACTAAAAGCACAATTTACACCTAGAAGCAGCAAATAGAACACCCTTGCCAAGGAGGGGGTGCAGAAAAATGCCACTTTATAGTCCAAAGAGGTAAGGAATATGCTTTTAAACAGCCTTATCTACTGTTATACTGAATCGTTCTTCATTTACTTGTACAGAGCTCCCTAGATAGGTTTGTGATAGATAACAGCCCCTTCAAGTACACTTGCATCACCTTTGATGTCTATACTGTTCTAGGAGAAGTAGTTCTACTGAGGACAGCTTGTTCAGACTAATTGGAGGGTTGCAGGTTTGAGTGACTGCTCAGATTGCAGATGCTGTATGTGTTCTGGTGCCTCTGCTGTACATATTATATTTGTACCAGGGAATTAGGCTGTCACTGCTGGGGCCCATGCTGTTCATTTTCTGTGTGTGAGGGAAGCTTGCACTGCTGTGGCCCTTGCTGTTTCTTTTCTGTGGATCACTGACAGAATATAGACAGTCAGAATATCGAGGTACAAAAATATCGACACAAAAATATCGATGTCAAGAATATCGAAGTCCTATCTACATAATGGTAAGTACAAAAACATCGAGAGAAAAAATATCGTTGTCAAAAATATCGTTGTTAAAAATATCGTTTTTTTAAAGTTTAAAAAAAATGAAAAATAAAGTAGATAATACATATAATTAAAAGAAACATAGTTAAAATTATTTTAAAATGTTTGAAATGATAACTAATACATATGATGTAAAAATAGATTGAACATATATATGTATAAAATATAATATATATACTTACTTAATATTTATAAATAATTATTTTAATAACTTATAAATTGTTAAAAAACATTAAAAATTATAAATACATATACACCAATAATATAAATAAAAATATAAAAATATATATAACAAATTAAAAAATTAGAATATTTTTTATCTTTTAAAATACATTATACACTAAGGGGCTCATTACGATGGCGGGCGGAAGCACAACCGCCGTGCTGGCGGATGCAAAAACCACCAGTTACCGCCGGCACGCAGCAGTCCACACGCCTGCCCAATTACGATGCGAAAAGTAGGCCAAACACCGCCGGCAAGCCAGCAACACCGTCCGTCATCAAAGTGCGCCCGTACACGTAGCGGCGCAGCCTAACTGACACACACCGTCCGACGAAATCACGTCCCGCCCGGCGTATAAATTACGATGCCGCAAACAAACGGCTCCCACGGCTAAGAGATACCGTACGACAAACCGAAGCGGTAACACGGACGCCGAGCACGGACAACGAAGAAGCGGCTCCCCGAGCATGAATCCAGCACTGCAGGCCCTCCCCATGCTCTTGCTGATGCACCACCAAGGACGCAACGTACCGCGGAGACGCAGGTAGGCACACACACAACAAGTGCACGCAAACAGCGCACACAGTGCAAGGGCGGAAAAGCGGACAACCCCCCCAGCGCGTGTACACTACACATCCACCATTGCATCCACATATGACACACAGGCCAAATCGTAACATCGCGTAACACATGTGTACACACCACCTGGGACTAGGAACCAACGACCCCGTCACGGCCCCAAAGCGGCGATGACGCCGCCACACATGCGCACAACGCAGAGGCCAACCGCAGCGCCATGCATGCGTCGCACACAGACACAGGGACACAACCAAGCAGCACACACATCAGCCCCACCCCGAACGCACATGACACGTGACAGGCCTGCCACAGACATTTCCCCAATGCCCAATTCACAGACAACACCCAACGCCACACAACCGACGCACACATGTCAGTGAAGTCACGCAACAGCAGGACACACCCCAGTGTAACAAACATGGCGAAGCACACAGCGGCGGCAACACCAACTAGGAGAAGCAGGGCCCCTTCGGGAAGAGGAACGCCAGTACCACACTGAAACACCCATACCACCCTGCACATATGAACAAGACATATAAAACGGAACACCAAAGAGCCCGGGGACCGACAACAGGTGGCCCAAGAATAACATTCACACACAAGGCCCAACGCAGAGCGGAAAGGCAGCCTGCCGCCCACACAAGGGAGAGCAGACAGCACTGAATGACCTTCCATTCCAACTCCGAAACCACAGCCCTACGAAAGAAGCCGGTGAATACAGCCATTGTCCAAGAAAAGACCAACACAGGCATGCCGAGGAGACCGACCACAGGGCAGATAGCGCATATCACAGAAGCACACAACGGACGGGGAAGAAAGAAGAAAACACTCCCCATGTCGGCCACATGAAAGTTAATTGGAAGGAGTCACACATCACTGACCTTGAACTGTCTGAGAAGCATGTGGGATGAGGGCCCGTGTCCTCCAAACAAGCCAACAGAACACAAGTCCTGTCTCCCTACGACTACACAGAGCTCACAGCAACCTCGGAGCGTGCACATTGCAGACTGCACACACAGCCGGAGCACGCCACCACAACGCACCGCTGCGAAATGGCAACCGCAACACACCTACCCAACTACGCCGGACAGCTCAAGCTGTACAAAACCAACCTGATACATATATTGGGATGCGATCTCCTGTCCCTGCTGAACGTAAGTTACCGACTGACTTACCGCATCACATTGTTCAGCTGCGTCATGCCCGTCTTCTACTGTCGGAGGTGTCCCTACCAGCATCCCGTGGAGATATGCCTCTCCAACCCGGCATGTCTAAAGGCGGACCTGCTACCACTACTCCTCCCTCTGGACGCACACGACAGGGCCTGCTCTGCCTATGGGGGCATGGCGTATGTGGCCAACATCGCACCCGCACTGAAATGGGACCACTGTGCCTCCACACGACGGATCATCGAGAACAGCTACATCGAATGTCACCCAGCATGCCCCATCATGGTCCTCCAAGGGACAACTTACGAACAACACCTTGACAGCCACCATCCGCTACATTGGCTGGCAAACATGTACACCACCAATGACATGGAAGCCCTGCTGGACGGCATCGCATACCTGACAACCTGTAAATTCGTCGGACCACAACGCAGGTTCCCCGATTGACCTATGATGTCCAACCCCGCACCCATGCTTAGCTTCCGCACGGACTGGCCAGTCACCACCACAACAGCCATACCAAACGACCGGCAACTGTTACCACACCATCAACGACATCGCCATGACATCGGATATGACCGGGACATGCACACTGTTCCCCATCACATCCAGGAACACCGCATGCATCGTGGGAGGCAGTGGCATGGGCTCTGTGTATCGCACCCACATGGACGGAACTGCACGAACAACCAGGACACGACATGGATCCAGCGCCCATGGACACACACACCACTCAGTGGACATGAATAGGTCGCCTGGAGTCTGTGGGTGCTGCACCCCTCCCACCCCCGCCCCGGGAATCCCATACCAGGACCTTTGCATGGACGACAAGTGCATACAACAACAACACGACCCCAGTGACTGTGACATGTCCAGTAACCACCACATTGCAACAACAAGTGGCACGCCGCTGCATGCACGCAAGCACATGCCCTGATGTCATCTCACATGCACGCGTGCATGAGGAACAACCGCAGCAAACCTGTCACATGGAACTGAGATGGACTGTGCCCATGATGCCAAGCGGTCTGGTAGGCTACATGTATACCGTCTGTGTCAAAGTCCGCAGCTCCGCAGCTATACGTAAATGTACATTAGCACAGCCTTGGCCAAGCAGATGTAACTCTGAAGCCCACATCCCACATGCAACAGCCAATCACATGTAACCCCACACCCTATCCCATTTGCAATCATGCTCAGTATATCCTCAACATGTATTCCGCTGCCAGTAGTGTCCACTATACTGCATCACAGAGGACAGAAGACTCAATATAATGTTTGAAACCAAAACTGTCTCCGCTGACTCATTTCACAAGTACGAATGAGAGAGGATGAGAGTATGTGAAGTACACGGCAGTCGTGACATGACCATGTAGTCCACTGGTATTGGATGTCAACGCAAATGAGTAGCACAACTGTGGAAGACACACATGTGTCGTGTGAAGTCGTATGGACGCAGTGCTCAGGTGGGTGGGTGTGACGGGTAGATGCGCACATGCCAAGTTGGAGCACGCCGTGTCGGGAGGGGTCATGAACAGTACACCACCGCTTCCCTGGGCATTGTGAGAGGACACCTGTCGGGGGGAGTGAACACGTGTGTGCACAGCAGCCGGGCACACGTACAAAGCGGTACCAGGCGCACCTCAGCCCACCCTCTGTGGACAAGCTGGATCCTGTTGTGCGCCCGCCATGCCCCTTGACAAGGCACACACAGCCCCAGTCGACCAGGTGTAACCCCAACATAGTCAATCCGCACAGGCGATACAGGGCACGGGATGGCAGTGGAGCATGGTGTGTGAGAGGTCTCCTCGCGCTCCTCCTGGTCATATCACGCAGGCAATAGAACCTCAACGTCTAGCATGGCACAAGTCAAATGGAAGTGTAGGGGGACGCACCACAGCACGAGCAGCACTGACGCTCACGGGAGGTGGCTCGCACCATCCCATCCATTGCCCATTATACCAACCACGCCACATGCCATTGCGACTAAGTGCAAGCGCGTGCGCCACCACCCCCGAGCCCTCCCCAGAGAGGCCAAAGAGTGAATGTGTGGGCCATCAGTCACAGACGGACGCGGCATGGCCGCAAGGGCAGCCACAGCCACTGGGTGTCGCAGGTGGCGGATCCGGAAGGCGAAGACTGTGATGCATAGTCCATGCAGGCCGGGTCTCCATTTGGGGCACCACGCAGGTGGACGGCGTCCCGCAACACATCATACCCTGAGACAGCCCACTCGTGCAACTGGACCCACACATACACTCCTTGCCCTCTCTGGTGCGAGCTTGGGGCTGCCTGTGCAAGCGCTAGCCTCGCAGGTGCACATGCATATTGGGGGAGCGAGGGGAGGACATGAGGGCTGGGGCGAAGATGACTGTATCACTGTCAGTGAGTACAAGGGATGACCCAGATGTGGAAAGGAAGAGACGTGTCCCGTGTGTACTGCAACTAGTCGCCAATCCAACTACCCCCCATGTCCGGAATGTAAGCCCGCACCTAGGCCCGCCCATCCGCCACATCGAATATACCACCAGCACGACAACCTTCCCATTCGAAACACTGACTGGGGGTGGCGACCAGTGAACAATCATGTGTAGCCTACCCACGCGTACATGTGGGCCCTCCATGATCCATGTCACCTGCGGCAAAGTCATGACATGCGCAATGAGGGAAGTGAGGAGAGCTGTCCGCCCCACGCACAGAAGGTGCATCAGCTCCACAGACCCAGCAGCGAGTCCAGCAGGGGTCACATGTGCAGGGGCAGCTGTGCCTGGTGTGAAGGCACATGCATATAGACAGCACATCGACCAATGTGTAGTCTGCCCACATCTACAGTCCATCATCATGCGGACATAGGAATTGAACACAGGGCAACACATCTTAGTGGGTGCACCCACCGTGACCAACAATGCGCAATCATCGACGTACCCGCCCTGTGCATGGCCCCCCACCCAACGGAGGCACATCCAGTGCCACCATCCCACACACACAAGCCTTCCACGGAACATGCTGTGTCCAATGGTCAGTACAGAGTCAGCGCCCATCTGGTGGATCCTGAACAGGAGACACATGCACACACATGCCAGCTCCCACTATGTACGTCTGCCACCTGGCACGTGCAATGTAACCTCTCACCTGTGACGTGTGACTGCAAGCACACAGCCTTCTTGGCATGGGGCTGTCAATGTGGACACCTGTCAATGTTTCGGGAGGTGTGATCCGTACAGTGCTGTACATAGGGTGCAGTGCTGACACCTACTACTGTCTCATATCCCCTCGTGCCACAGGTCCCACTTGTTTTGGCCGCTCAGCCTGTGCCCACATCGTCGTCGTCGTGTGCCATACTCATCCAGCCTCGGAAGCAGTTCCATGCTCAGCAGACATTCATGTTGCCGTGGCGTTGCCGCTTGACGAATATGCAGTCAGTCCCCATCAGCACGCCCCGCAAGTCATTGGGGCCTAGATCCCCATGTGCATGCACATGGCAGTGGTTTGTATCACTAGCCATTGCCATTGTTGGGAGACCTGTGTAAGTGTATTGTGGCCGTGCCGTCCCAGCTTGACAGCTGGGCTGTGGCTCATGTGCTTGCTCAGTCATGTCAGTGATGTGTATGCGAAATTGCTATGTGTTGTGTTGCTTTGACATGTGTCCACTGCCATTTTCCCTAGGCGGAGACCGAACATTGACCGCCCATACCAATTGCTGGCGGACATGGACGATACAGAGGTCATTAGGAAGTTTCGGCTGGACAGGCCAACCCTGCATCGACTGTGTGCCATGTTGGAACCCCATCTCCGTCCCCGCAGGGTGTATCCGACAGCTGTCACCCCCACGGCTAAGGTGATGGCCGCCATGCATTTCTTCGCCACTGGGTCATTCCAGCACACAGTGGGCAGTGGAGGAGGGATGTCCCAGCCCATGTTCAGCAAGGTGCTGAGGGATGTACTGGCAGCCATGATGCTGTACCGAAACAGGTACATCCGCTTCCCCAGGACTCGTGAATTGGCGGCAGTGAAGGGTGCATTCTATGCCCTTGGCAGAATCCCACACGTCGTTGGAGCCATTGACTGCACACATGTTGGCCTTGTTCCACCACAGGCCACTGAGCACCTGTACCGCAACAGGAAGCACACGCACTCCCTGAATGTGCAAGTGGTGTGCCTTGCGGACATGGTGATCACCCACGTGTGTGCAAAGTTCCCAGGCTCGGCCCATGACGCACACATAATGCGCAACAGCATCTTGCCACGACTGATGTCCAATCTGCAACAGGATCGTGGCTGTATTGTCGGTGAGTATGTGGAGTGGTGTAGCGTGCTGGTTGTGCGATGCTGTCCCCTGTCCAGTTGGAATAGCAACGGTTCTCTGTGTCCCTCACACCCAGGTGACTCTGCGTACCCGAATGGGGCATGGCTGCTCAGTCCATTAAGGAATCCTCGCACCCCAGCAGACGATCGCTACAATGAGGCACATGGGAGGACCAGACGTGTGGTCGAGCGTACCTTTGGCCTCCTCAAGTCCAGGTTCAGGTGCCTGGACCGCACCGGGGGTGCGCTGGCGTACTCCCCACAGAAGGTGTGCCAGATAGTGGTGGCGTGCTGCATGCTGCACAATCTGGCCATTCGGAAGCAGATCCCCCTCATCGTGGATGACGGAGATCAACCAGGGCCCCAGCCCGCAGACCAGGACAGCTCGAGTGAGGAGGACAGCGGAGAGGAGGAAGCTGGTAATGTGCGGCAGCAGCTCATCGCCCACTACTTCACTTGACGGTGAGTGTCCATGTACGACGGCTGATGTGGCTGTATCTGTGCAGGTGTGTGTGTGCTGTGTCAGGGTGGCCGTTTGTTCACTGCGTGCTGTGTGTCAACGCTCCATGGCCAGGGTAGTATGCCACTGTTGGTGGCTGTGGCATTGTGCCCTATTGCTCTGTGCGATGTGTGTACATTGTTTGTAGTTGTTGACATGTACTGTGTGATGGGTGTGTGACACACTCATTGAATGTGCTCCTGTTCTGTCTCCCACCCCTAGGTCCCTACAGGCCCTCCGGATTCCATTGCCATGCCACGCATCAGGTGCCTTTCCGCCCAAGGTGGCCGTTGTATTCCGTACAAATAAAACACAGGGCACAAACAGCAGTTTGTGTAAGAGGTGCATTTATTTCAAACTGTGACATGTGATTGTGTGTAAGGTGATGACAAAAGTGGTGCGTGCAGTGACAATGAGCTGTCGGTCATGGCTGCGTGATGCTCAGGGTGTACCCACTGGTTCTATGTCCATAGTCCAACACACACATGCCATCCAGATGGCTGTGTGGAGTGGGATCGTAGTCCAAGTCAATGCAGTGGGTGGTCAAGGAAGGCTGGCTGGCTGCCTCACTTGCGTCTGGAGCGTGCGAAGTCCTCCCGGGAGATCTGTTTCCACTTCGGACGGCCCCTTCCACGTTTGCGAGGGGGGGTGCCTGCTTGCGACATGCTGGTGGTTGAGGTGTGCTCACTGGCTGTGGACGCAGGGGAACTGGACGCAGCTGCCCGACCCTGCGCCCCGGCAGGTGGTGGCGGTGGTGGAGCTGCTGTCCCTGGCTGTGACCTCACCACCAGCTGGCCCATGAGGTCCACGAGTTGACCTATACGGGCGTCCATGGACCTCAGCACCCCCAGCACCTCCCGCGTGTCTGAAGCAGACCTGACCCATTGTTCTTGGGCCTCTTCATAGGCCCCAAGGACTCTGGCCATTTGAGGCAGGGCATGGCTCCCAGGGGAGACTTGCGTTTCCCTGACCCTGCTCCTCCTACCAGTACTGCTGCCACCGGCCTGCCCACTAGCCACATTGCTCACCACGGTCCTCGCTGTGGCTCCCAGGGTGGATCCAGTCGGGCCGGGCCACCACCTGCGCTGGGGCTGGTGCCAGCGAAGACGTGGTGGTGGTGGCGGCGGTGGTGGTCGGTGCGGCGATGGTGGCGGTTGCGGCAATGGTAGTGGCCGCAATGACCGTGGGTGTGGCCGCAATGACCGTGGGTGTGGCCGCAACGACAGTGGCAGCAGGGGGCTGGGAATGTTCAGCAGCCCTGGATGATGGGTTGGTGGGTAGGAGGGGTCCTGGGGAGCGGCTGGGCCCTGCCACACCAGATGGGCCTGCTTGGTGGTCCGTGTCCGAAGAGGAGGACAGATCCTCCACATCCGTGTGTCCTCGTTGGGGGCTTGTAGGCTGGCTGTGCTGGCTGCTGTCTCCATCCCCAGCATCCAGCAGTTCGTCACCTGTGGAGAGAATGAGATTTGTTATTGTGTTGCACCTGGCGAAGTATGTATTTGTCGTCTGACATTAACAGTTCGTGCAATCTCGTACATGGGTTTCCCGGAGGCGTGTGTGTGGCTGTAGCATTTGTAGTTGTGTGTGCTTGGCAATGGGACTGTGTGCTGTGCACATGTGGCATGGGACGGATTGGCCATGCCGATGGGTGTGTTGCTGTGCCCCTACTTATTGTGACTCTGGTGTATGCAGGCTCCTGGCCCATCCTGTGTCTGGTTTGTACTTTGCTTTTGGTGTTCAGATGGGACACTTAGGAACGCATATGGCAACATGGGGGCCATGCCCCAGATTCGCATTTGGGATGGAATATGCTTTTGGGGTACATGCTGTGAGCCATGGGTGCCGAACGTGACATGTGTTGTGGCAGCATGACAGTGCATGGTTTGAGGTGTGTGCATGCTTGACATGGCCTGCATATTTGCTGTCTGTTGTGATTACTGGACATGGCATTGGACGCATCGTTATGAGTGAGTGATGGTTGTGTGCCAGCCAACGTATTGCAGTTGTCCCATCTCCTTGGTGTGCGTGCTGCCCTGTGCCATGTGCATCACTGCAGTGCTCGGGGGGGTGTGGCCCATGTTGTGTGTTGTTGCTCACAGTGTGTCGTGCGCTTCATTGACTTCTGGCACATGGTTGGTCATGGGCATGTATCTTAGCGTGACTGCTGTATGTGTGGCAGCTGTGCGGATGACATGCCTTTCATGAGACTGGGGCTGACGGATGGGATGGATGGTATGTTGTATGTGCATGGTGTGTCTGTGTGTTTGATGGGTTCAGTGGTGTTCGTGTGCATTTATGTTGTTCCGCTCTGTTGCGTCTAGTGTTGTTTGTCTTACATAGGCATAGTTGTGGGGTGTGTGGTTGACAGGCAGTAGGGGCTACATGGACAGGACTTCAATGGTGTTTCGGTTGTGTGTGATGGGTTGCACAGTGGCTGCCGTGTGGTACTATATTCAGTGTGGCTTGTGCATGCAGACGTGGCTCCTTGGGTGTTGCTGTGTCTGTGATGGGTCATGTGGGGTGTGAGTCTGTGGTTCATGTCCGTGTGCACATTGTTCACTTGTTCGTGACGGTGGGCGGTGCTGCGTGTTCGTCTGCTACGTGACATGTCCCATGTGTTGGTCGTGTTACGGTCCTCATGCCTCCAGTAATCCAGCCCTGTCCAGTTTCCCACCTGCAGGTTGTTCGGGCGTGCACTGTACTGGATGCCACATGGTTCTAAGCGGGGGGTGCTCCATGTTGCAGGTCTGTGGGGGTGGGGGGGTGTTGTGGGTCGTGGTGGTGGCTGGACACCCACTGACACCGATTGCTGTGGACCGTGATGTCTACCTTTCGGCTGTCGTTGTGCACTGCGGTGGCTGACACGTGGCTGTGGGGTGTGGGGGATGCTCCTCCTTGCTGTGCTGTGGGACTAGGGGCCTGGTGTGTGTTGTACTTGGGCTGTCCACCCTCCCACCCACTGCACTTTGTGTTCCTGACACTTACCTGTTACTTGTCGGTTAGTGAAGCTATGGCGGACACATGGGTGTGGTGGGTGCTCGTTGTGGCGCTTCTGGCATATTTGGGGACCTGTTGGTGGTTACGTGGCTGGCTGAGTGTACACATGTCCCCACGCATCTTACAGTTGTTCGGTTTGGGCTGTGTGTGGTGGTGTCTGTTGCATGTGTGTGTGATGTGTTGTGTATTGTGTGCTGGACATGGGGGTGTTTGTCCCTGGGAGCTGTGGCATGGTGGTAGTGCATGTGAGTACATAGCGGTGTGCTGGTATACATTAGTTTGTACTTACCAGCCTCCACTCCCCTGCTAATCCGGCGAGGATCTCGGGATGTATGATGACTCGCACCTTCTCCTCCCACGCTTTGAAGGTCTTGAAGAGCGCGGGATTCCCTCCGCCAGTGTCGGCAGCCAGCTCTCTGTTCTTGCTCTCCTTCTTCTTGACCAGGCTCTTGACGTCATTCCACCGTTTGTTTATTTCGACTCTGTTCCTGGGCAGGGTCCCGACTGCATTGACCTGGTCTACGATCCGGTTCCACATTCTCTTTCTGGTGGCTAGTGGTGTGTGCTGGACCAGGTTCCCATAGATTTGTGGGTGCACCTTGATGATCTCGTCGACCATGACCGTCAGCTCCATGGGCGTGAACTTGGGCATTCTTTGTGGTGCCATGGTGTTTGTGGTGCTGGTGCGGTGTGTGTTGTGTAATGTGCAGGGGGTTTGTGGTGCCGGTGTTTGGTGGTGGTGGTGGTGGTGGTGGTGGTTGTGATGTGTGCGTTTCTGTGGTGTGCTGCTGTCCTTGCTGTGTCACTGTGTCCTCTCCTCTCCTCTCTAGTTTGCAATGTTGCAAGGGGTTGTGGTCTGTGGGAGTGCTGCTTTTGTACTTACCTATGTGGGTGTGTCCTCATGGTCTGTTGTTTTCAGGTGTGTTGTGTCTGGGGTTCTGGCCTTTGTAGTTTTTGTTTGTCCAGGGGGTGTTTTCGGGATGTGTACTGTGCTTGTGTATTTGTGCGTGCCTTGCTGTGTGGACTTGTTGGCCATGTTGTGTGCGATTGTTTTTGTCAGCGGATGGTTTCTGTGCAGGGACGTGGGCGCCATGGCTTCGCCGTGTCGATTCTCATCGGCGTTGTTTGCGCTGGCGGGCGGTATATTTGTAGTTTTCCCGCGCTCATGGCGGTGCGATCGTAATCTCACGTGCGGTGTGTCGGCCGTGAGGGCGGGCGGTTTTGTGTTGTCGGGCGTGTTTCCGTCCGTGGCGGGCGGTTTGACTCCGACTCGGACGATGGCGGGCGGTATCTTGTGACAAAATTCCGCCGATGGCGGTTTTCGGTTTGTGTAATCGTAATGGCGTGGTCGGTGTTCAGACGGTGTGTGCGGGCGGATTTTTGCCGCTTCCATGCCTGGCGGATTTTTTTACGCCGGGTATCGTAATGGGCCCCTTAATTAACTAAAACATTAGAGAAAATATTGGATAGCGGAGAGGATAAATTTACTAATCCTACTCCATGCCATGGAATCCTGTTCCTCCTTCCCGCAGTCTGCCTCCATGTGGTAGCCATGGTCCTCACCAAGGGAACATCAGGGTCCATGCCATGGAATCCTGTTCCTCCTTCCCGCAGTCTGTCTCCCTGCGGTAACCATGATCCTCACCAAGGGAACATCTGGGTCCATACCATGGGAATCCTGTTCCTCCTTCCCGCAGTCTGTCTCCAGGTGGTAGCCATGGTCCTCACCAAGGAAACATCTGGCTCCATGCCATGGAATCCTGTTCCTCCTTTCCACAGTCTGCCTCCATGTGCTAGCCATGGTCCTCACCAAGGGAACATCTGGCTCCATGCCATGGAATCCTGTTCCTCCTTCCCGCAGTCTGCCTCCATGTGGTAGCCATGGTCCTCAGCAAGGGAACATCTGGCTCCATGCTATGGGAATCCTGTTCCTCCTTCCCGCAGTCTGCCTCCATGTGGTAGCCGTGGTCCTCAGGTTCCTTGCCAGATAAATGTGCCTAGAGTTTACAAAATTGGAATGAGACTACCTGTGCGTCTCTTCACCACCTCTGAGTTGTCTGTACGAGAGTGCAACAGTAGAGAAAGTGTTGGATAGCGTAGGGGTAAAAATTACTATTCCCACTCCAGAGAGTGCAACAGTAGGGAAAGTGTTGGATAGCGTAGGGGTAAAAATTACTATTCCCACTCCAGAGAGTGCAACAGTAGGGAAAGTGTTGGATAGCGAAGGGGTAAAAATTACTATTCCCACTCCAGAGAGTGCAACAGTAGGGAAAGTGATGGATAGCGTAGGGGTAAAAATTACTATTCTCACTCCAGAGAGTGCAACAGTAGGCATAGTGTTGGATAGCGAAAGGGTAAAAATTACTATTCCTACTCCAGTGAGTGCAACAGTAGGGAAAGTGTTGGATAGCGTAGGGGTAAAAATTACTTTTTCCACTCCAGAGACTGCAACAGTAGGGAAAGTGTCGGATAGCGTAGGGGTAAAAATTACTATTCCCACTCCAGAGAGTGCAACAGTAGGGAAAGTGTTGGATAGCGTAGGGGTAAAAATTACTATTCCCACTCCAGAGAGTGCAACAGTAGGGAAAGTGTTGGATAGCGAAGGGGTTAAAATTACTATTCCCGCTCCAGAGAGTGCAACAGTAGGGAAAGTGTTGGATAGCGTAAGCGTAAAAATTACTATTCCCACTCCAGAGAGTGTAACTTTAGGGAAAGTGTTGGATAGCTGAGGGTTAAAATTAACATACTTATCAATTAAATAATTTTTCAAATTAAATAACCAGTTAATAATTAATTAATAATAAATTATTTATAAATAATAACAAAACAAAAAAAAATTACTTCATTATAATTAAATTACTTCCCACTCTATTCCCCTATAAACCCACAACCTGCTCCTAAAAAAAATAACACAATTACTATAATTATCAATTAATCAATTAATAAAAATTAATTACCAATTAATAATTAATGAACAATCAATTATTTATCAATACCAATAAATAAAAAATAATAATTACTTTATTAAAATTAAATTACTTTACACCCTATTCCCCTATAAACCCACAACCCGCTCCTAAAAAAAATTAACACAATTAATATAATTATCAATTAATCAATTAATAAAAATGAATTACCCATTAATAATTAATTAACAATAAATTAATTATCAATACCAATAAATAAAAATAAGTTATTACTTTATTATAATTAAATTACTTCCCACCCTATTCCCCTATAAACCCACAACCCGCTACGGAATAAAAACACAACATTTAATTAAAAATAATTAATAATTTCAAAAAATTCTCAATCTTCCTACAAAGCCCCTGTGTAATGTGCTTCATGACCGTCAATTTTGAGTGTGTCTGACTGTGTAAGTTGGAGGGAGGTTGGAGGGCTCATCCTCCATTGCTGAGGTGCCGCTGGGCACATCCACAGAACGAGGGCAGCCCTGTACAGACCACCCAGACCAGATGGGAAGAGCTCAGAGTTGGCGAGTGAGCAGCTGTGCCCAGGATCAGAGCTGAGGATGCAGCTCTAAGAGTACATTTGTGTGGTTCTGGTTTAGTGCGAAGTACATACATGTCCATTGGGGTTACTGTGCTAAAAAGCAGACGGATGGGGAAAAGCCGAACATGAGCGAGGGCTGGGGTCAGGGGGGGAGAGTATAGAAGAAACAGATGGGGCAGAGGTCTGAAAGGGAAAAGAAGAAACATGTATAGCGAAGACAGCCTGAAAACATAAGTGCTTGAAGAGAAATAAAAAAGTAGCTCCAAAAATGGGGGCAGCAGGACAAGATAAGTACTTGCTCTAGGGAAGGGGGAGGGCCAAACACAAGAAGAGGAAATGACGCCCGCATGCCATGACGAACAGAAAGAAAGCAAATGAGAGGGATGCTGAAGCTTACCAAAGGTAAGCTACTGATTGAAAACAACATGTCTTGCAAAGCCAATAGGTCTCGCATATGGGCAAGCTATTGGCTCGATCAATCAAGTGGCAGTGGTGAATGGGAGGGTGGGTGGGAGTGGGGAATGAGAGGGTGGGTGGGAGTGGGAAATGGCAGGGTGGGTGGGAGTGGGGAATGAGAGGGTGGGTGGGAGTGGGAAATGGGAGGGTGGGTGGGAGTGGGAAAATTGCGGGAAATGGGAGTGGGAAATGAGAGGGCGGGTATGTTTGGAGAACAGGACAGCATACTGTAAAGTGTGAATCAAGTTTAAATTCCAATGATTTTGGAAACCATACCATTATATCTAATGAGTCGCTTAATTCAGCTTGTTATCACATGTTTACCAGAACCGAAAAAGTAATTGTTGCAAACTATTTTTCTGCGGTTCTCCTTTTTGATGGAAATTTAGTGAACTAAAACCACACAATACTTAGAAATGATCTTATTGTTTACAGTACAATCAACAACTAGATTAACTAGATAAAAATGAAAACTTCTTTATTTACCATGCAAATACATGCATGTACATTGAAACCAGGAGTCAATTTGTATTTCTGACAGAAAGGGTAGGATGTGGAGTAACGTCCAGGCCTGACGACCTTAGAGTTGGGAAACCAGGTTCAAATCTTGGCATTGGCTCAATATCCTGTGATTCTAGGTACATTTCTTAATCTCCTCGTGCCTACAAACAAAATTAAAGTGTGTAATGTACCTGGTGGTCATGTAAAGCACTCAGGACCTTTGGCTCCACTCAGTGCTCTATAAAAAAATGTGTGTTTCAAGATGACCACTACATTTACACACATCAATGATGTTCACCCATTGCTGATGCTGTGACGTGACACGTGACCATGCGCTAAGCTACAAGAAGACTATGTAACAAGAGATTTATGCAACCGTGTAGTCCGTAAATGGAGAATTATATAATGGGCAACTCGTAAATCAGATTTTGGAAACATATTTATTTTAAAATAGCACGAAGAGCACTTTGCTACAAATAAATATTTTTAATTCCATGCCTGGCACTTGGTGCTCGCTGATTGAAATATCTTTAAAGTGCTTGCGCATGGATCGTTTTTCGCTCAAATTTAGCGCAGAAATGCACACATCTTATAACGTATTCAGAAGTGAGTAACATCCGATATCTTTAGGTGCGGGCTGGGTGTGGGGGGGGGAGAAACAGAGGGTAGGGTGGGTGAAGGGAGACAAAACGGGTGAGTGGGATGAAACAAGGATATAGAAGTAACGGACGGGCATGGGGTGGGAGGGAAAAGAAGCATTATATGTAAAACAGCCTGAAAACAAACATTCATATGGAGTGCGTGAACACAAACAAAAAAGTATGTCGAAAAACAGGAGCAGTGGAAGGACACAAGTACTTGGTCCATGCTCCAAGGGAGGGACACAGGACATGATGAAGGCATGCTGAGACAAATGGGAACAAACCAAAAGAGAGCAACGGGGAAGTTAGCCAATTGCAAGCTATGGGCTATGGGTGGGATACAAGCCCACTAACTGTATAAAAAAAAAGTCTCGGGGAGGAGACCTAAAAAAAGACGTAAACTTGCAAATGCCGCCCACAGAGCACCATGTAACCCCCCCGTGCCATGTCTACATCAAAGATGATTGAGGGATCAAATGTGTGAAAGCATGTTGTATATTTATGGAAAGTCAGCAGCCACCGCGTTGTGTACACGCTGAGCGAGTAACAAACTAGAAAACTAAGGGCCAGATGTAGGTAAAAGCAGTTTTGCGAGTCCTTATTAGCGATTTTTAGGGAATCGCTATTAAGGACTCGCAAAATGCCATGTAGGTAGGAATCGCAATATTTTTTGTGATTCCTTAATATTCCTTAATTGCGAATCGCACATTGCGATTCGCAATCAAGGAATACCTTCCCATTCATTCCTATGGGCCTAGAGGCCCATAGGCATGAATGGGAATTGTGCACGCGATTTGCGAGTACCCAATAGGTACTCGCAAATTGCGTGCGCAATTTCAAGGGTGCAAGGGTTCCAGAGGGACACCCTGTTGCACCCCTGAAATGTGCATGTGTGCACATGTGGCGCACATACATGCCCTAAGGGCATGAATGTGTGCCACATGGTACTTTTAAAAAAGCAAAAAAGTGCTTTTTTAGAGGAAATCGCAAATTACCACCAACTTGAAGTTGGTGGTAATTTGCGATTCCTTAAGGCAATATCGCAATTTGCGATGCCTACTAGCATAGCATTTAGGGAATCGCAAATTGCGATTCTCTAAATGCTTACGCAAAATAAGGAATCGCAATTTTAATAATTCCTTATTTTGCGAGTAGGTATTTGCCTTTCTACATTGGACTCAGCTGATTTGCGATCGCAAACGCCGAAATTCGCAGAATTTCGGCATTTGCGATCGCAATTTGGCTTCCTACATCTGGCCCTGAATAGGCTAAAAAGCTAAATATAGTCCTGGACAACGTGTTGCATGTCACACACTTTACAGTGTTGTACAAAGAGGAGTTATTCACTAAACTAAGGGCCTGGAGTACAAAATCTGTTTGCGGTGGTAAATCCAGTGAGCCACAAAATTGCACGGTTTGTGACTGCAAAATGTTTTTTTGCTCTTCACTAAAACCATTTTGGAAGCCAGAAAAGCATTTACATCTCACAAAATGGTTTCTATTACCCATTCCAAATCGCAGTTAGGAGCAAGCGTGAAAGGCCCGTCCCATCTTAATTGTGTCTTGCAATGGTATGTATCAATGATCTGGGACCACAGTTGTTTGGGACCACTACCTGCTCTCCCCAATGTGTTCCCAAACAGGAACTATTGTTAGAACGCAGCATTGGTTCCTTTAAAGAACACAGTGGGGCATATTTACAAGCCCATATCGCCACCACAACGTCACTTTTTTAGACGTTGTGGTGGTGATAGGGGCTTTGCCTTATTTACAAGGCAGCGTTAAGCCACTTAATGTGGCTTAATGATGCCTTGTAAATAAGGCCACCTTTCACGCTGCACTTAGCGTGAAAGGGGAGGGCAATGAGTGTTGCTGTGGGCGTTCCACCGCAGCACCCATTGATTTTGACGCTGTGTTCTATGTACAAGGGTGGCGTAAATAGGAGGCAGCGCCAAAATTAAGCCCAGGGAAAACCTGGTCTTAAACAGGCGAAATGAGGAGAAATGCTTTATTTCTCCTCGTTTTTGCTGTTTCCATGTGTGCTGCATTGTGCAGCACACAAAGAAACAGCAAAACGCCTTGGATTGTTTATGTGTAGGAAGGTGTCCCTTCCTGCACATAAACAATCATTGAAAAAAATTACGTTTTGCAGCTTCTATGCTGCATTAAGAAATGAATGAATGAAATGAAATGAATGAAATGAAATTTATACTTGTAAAGCGCACCCATACCCCCAAAGGGGTGTCCAGGTGCTGTACGCATACCGCTGTGGAACCCTTCCTGGCTTTTCCCTGTGGAATGTCCACTCCTGGGCACCCCCAGGGTGAAGCCAGGCATCCCAGCGCTGTTGGGGCCGTTGTGGAGATTAAGCAAGCTATTGCCCAGAGTTGCAGAGTGGGACCCATGATTAGAATAGGCACCGAGGCGAGAATTATCAGGTCCGAGGAAATTGAGCCCAAGACCCGCCGAGGCGGGAATTGAACCCTGGTCCCGGGCCAGATCTCTGCATCAGGGTCTGCCGCTCTAACCATTGAGCCACACTTCTTCAGCACACACAGAAGTTATAAAGGGATCACTGACAGAATATCGATAACAAGAATATCGACCTACAACAATATCGAAGTAAAAATATCGAATGCCAAAATATCGACTCCCTATCTACAAACAGGTAAGTACAAAAATATCGACTCCAAAATATAGTTGTAAAAAATATAGTCAGTCAAAATATCGAATTTTTTAAATGTATGAAAAGTAATGTAAAATTAATGAAATAATATATATAATTAACTAAAACATACTTAAAAATACTTAAATAACTTTAAAATTAATAAATAATTAATGTAACTTAAAAAAATAAACATACATTTTAATTTTTTAATACATAAATATATTAACGTAATATTTATAAAAAATATTCAATATTTTTAGCGTAGGATAGCGGGACGGTAAAATTTACTATTACCACTTCAGTCAGTGCAACAGTAGGAAAGCGTTGGATAGCGGGACGGTAAAAATTACTATTCCCACTCCAGACAGTGCAACAGTAGGGAAAGCATTGGATAGCGTAGGAGTAAAAATTACTATTCCCACTCCAGAGAGTGCAACAGTAGGGAAAGCGTTGGATAGCGTAGTGGTAATAATTACTATTCCCACTCCAGAGAGTGCAACAGTAGGGAAAGAGTTGGATAGCGTAGGGGTAAAAATTACTATTCCCACTCCAGTGAGTGCAACAGTAGGGAAGCGTTGGATAGCGTAGGGGTAATAATTACTATTCCAACTCCAGAGAGTGCAACAGTAGGGAAAGCGTTGGATAGCGTAGGGGTAATAATTACTATTCCCACTCCAGAGAGTGCAACAGTAGGGAAAGAGTTGGATAGCGTAGGGGTAAAAATTACTATTCCCACTCCAGTGAGTGCAACAGTAGGAAAGCGTTGGATAGCGTAGGGGTAATAATTACTATTCCAACTCCAGAGAGTGCAACAGTAGGGAAAGAGTTGGATAGCGTAGGGGTAAAAATTACTATTCCCACTCCAGTGAGTGCAACAGTAGGGAAAGCGTTGGATAGCGTAGGGGTAATAATTACTATTCCCACTCCAGAGAGTGCAACAGTAGGGAAAGTAATATTTTAATATTTTACTAAAATATAATTAATTATCAATACTAATAAATATTATTAATAACACTAATTACCAATTAATGAATAAAAAAATAATTACCAATTATCAAAATGTAATTACCAATTAATAATTAATTAACAATGAAGTAATTATCAATACCAATTAATATTTATTAATATGTACTTAATTTCAATTAAATTACTTCCCACCCTATTCCCCTATAAACCCACATCCCGCTACAACTATTTAATTAATAGAATTAACATAATTACCATTTAATTAATAAAAAAAAATTACCAATTAATAAAAGTTAATTACCAATTAATAATTAATTAACAATAAATTAATTATCAATACCAATTAATATTTATTAATATGTACTTAATTTCAATTAAATTACTTCCCACCTTATTCCCCTATAAACCCACATCCCGCTACAACTATTTAATTAATACAATTAACATAATTACCATTTAATCAATTAAAAAAATTACCAATTAATAAAATTTAATTACCAATTAATAATTAATTAACAATAAATTAATTATCAATACCAATTAATATTTATTAATATGTACTTAATTTTAATTAAATTACTTCCCACCCTATTCCCTATAAACCCACATCCCGCTACAACTATTTAATTAATTGAATTAACATAATTACCATTTAATCAATTAAAAAAATTCCAATTAATAAAATTTAATTACCAATTAATAATTAATTAACAATAAATTAATTATCAATACCAATTAATATTTATTAATATGTACTTAATTTTAATTAAATTACTTCCCACCCTATTCCCCTATAAACCCACTACCCGCTACGGAATTAAATTACGCAAAAATTAAATAACATAAAATTCATTGCTTTTAAAAATTAAACATACATTACAACAACTAATATACACTTTTAACACATATACTAACATACAATACACTTAGAAAAAATTCGATATTATTAAAAATTCGATATTTTTTAATGCCTATATTATGTACTTCGATATTTTAACTATCGGTATTACTTACCTTAATTTCGATATTTTTAACGACTATATTATGTCCATTCGATATTATGTCCATTCTATATTTTAGACTCGATATTGTGTCCATTCGATATTTTTGTTTCGATATTATGTCTGTTTACCTTATAAAGCACCATTACTGATTGTTTATGTGCAGGGAGGGACACCTTCTGGCACAGAAACAATCATTCCCCTGCAACGCAGACACCCTTGCACTATGTTGCAAGGGTGTCTGCGTTGGCGCAAGGCAGCTAAATTACTGCTAGCACAGGGGGACCGTATTCTTGTAAATACGATGCAGCCCAGGGTTTTCGAAGTGTCGGAGCGTGGCGTTAAGACAAGGAGGCTAACGCCACGCGCTGCCACTTCTCTCGTAAATATGCCTTGGTGTGGTTTAATAAACAAGTTTCCTATTTGTGAATGTAAACGCAGGGATGGTGGCCTGCTGCTCTTTGTAGGCAATCACAGTAGGTCATGAATAGCGCCTCCCTAATTTATACTCATTAGGCAGATCTTTCTGCTAACTCTTGGGACTGGAGATTGTGCAATGCAACATAGTACGTACATCACATCACAAAATCAGACGTAGGTCCTAAAACCGACAGCCCACATTATGCAACCACTTTTTGCGAATTGTCTCTTAGTACAACAGGCCCCCAGTCTTTGCTGGTTGCCTTAGAAATGTTTTGATTGCAAACTTGTTCATTTTCCTTATATTTCACTTACTTCAACCGACTATATTCACTTTGAAGACTCCATCGTTTATTTTCAATATCATTTAGATGCACTCAAGGAAGCCTTAATGCTGACCTGTCCCCCTCCCCCACACTTCCAATAGGAGGTAAGTTGTTATGACATCTTGAAGGGAGGTTTCGGTGAAGAAGCTGCTCTAAATCTAAACACAAGTGTGGTACTACACAAAGTGTAGTGGGCCCTTACCTCCTCCAGAGTCCAGTGTCCTTAAGAGGGATGGAAGCCATCACTTGACAGATCAGCCATGTAGAAAATCTCTTTTTTGACTCTCAGGGGAAACTCTTTTGACTGTTGCTCAATAGCAGAAATTCATTGGGAAACTTTAAATGTAAATTCTGTTGTCCTTAAGTCTGTGATGAAATGCCATCCTCAAACTTAAACTCCCAAGTGTTTTTTGTTGCATAGTTCATTGATGTTTATATAGGCTTAGCATACAACATGCAGCAGTAAAAGTTTCCCAGAAAAAGCCATTACATTTTAGATGTTCTCAACAGAAGGGGGAACTCTCATTGTGTCACTGAAAAGTGATAGGCGGGCAGTCAGTGCTTCTGGTGAACGTCCTGAACACCTATGTTCCTGTCTTTGTGGCAGAGGTCGTGTCTCCTCTGTTCACATCCCTTCCACTGTCTGTCCTGGCTCCACCGATTACATGCCTTCTGGTCTGTCTCCTGACTGCACTAATCACAAGCCTTCCGGTTTGTCCTGATGCCACTGATCACAGACCTTCTGGTCTCTGCCCTGACTCCACTGATCACACTCCTTGTGGTCTCCATCTTGGAGCCACTGATCACAGTCCTTCTGGTCTCTGCCCTGACTCCACTGACCACAGACCTTCCACTCTGTCCTGATGCCACTGATCAAAGTCCTTCTGATCTCAGTCTTGACGCCACTGATCGAAGTCCTTCCAGTCTGTGCCCCGACACCACTGATCACACTCCTTCCAGTCTGTGTCCCAGCTCCGCTGATCACACTCCTTTCAGTCTGTGTCCCAGCTCCACTGATCACACTCCTTCCAGTCTGTGCCCCGACTCCACTGATCACACTCCTTCCAGTCTGTGTCCCAACTCTACTGATCACACTCCTTCCAGTCTGTGTCCCAACTCTACTGATCACACTCCTTCCGGTCTGTGTCCCAACTCTACTGATCACACTCCTTCCAGTCTGTGTCCCAGCTCCTCTGATCACACTCCTTCCAGTCTGTGTCCCAGCTCCGCTGATCACACTCCTTTCAGTCAGTTTCCCAGATCCGCTGATCACACTCCTTCCAGTCTGTGCCCCGACTCCACTGATCACTCTCCTTCCAGTCTGTGTCTCGACTCTACTGATCACACTCCTTCCAGTCTGTGCCCCGACTCCACTGATCACACTCCTTCCAGTCTGTGCCCGACTCCACTGATCACACTCCTTCTAAGTCTGTGTCCCAGCTCGGCTGATCACATTCCTTCCAGTCTGTGCCCCGACTCCACTGATCACACTCCTTCCGGTCTGTGTCCCAGCTCGGCTGATCACACTCCTTCCAGTCTGTGCCCCGACTCCACTGATCACACTCCTTCCAGTCTGTGCCCCGACTCCACTGATCACACTCCTTCCAGTCTGTTCCCCGACTCCACTGATCACACTCCTTCCAGTCTGTGCCCTGACTCCACTGATCACACTCCTTCCAGTCTGTGTCCCAGCTCCGCTGATCAAACTCTTTCCAGTCTGTGTCCTGACTCTACTGATCACACTCCTTCCAGTCTGTACCCCGACTCCACTGATCACACTCCTTCCAGTCTGTGCCCCGACTCCACTGATCATACTCCTTCGAGTCTGTGTCCTGACTCCACTGATCAATCTTCCTTCCAGTCTGTGCCCCGACTTCATTGATAACACTTCTTCCAGTCTGTGCCATGACTCCACTGATCACACTCCTTCCAGTCTGTGTCCCAGCTCCGCTGATCACACTCCTTCCAGTCTGTGCCCCGACTCCACTGATCACACTCCTTCCAGTCTGTGCCCCGACTCCACTGATCACACTCCTTCCAGTCTGTGTCCCAGCTCCCCTAATCACACTCCTTCGAGTCTGTTTCCTGACTCCGCTGATCACACTCCTTCCAGTCTGTGCCCCGACTCTACTGATCACACTTGTTCCAGTCTGTATCTCGACTCTACTGATCACACTCCTTCCAGTCTATGTCCCAGCTCCGCTGATTACACTCCTTCCAATCTGTGTCTCGACTCTACTGATCACACTCCTTCCAGTCTGTGTCTCGACTCTACTGATCACACTCTTTCCAGTCTGTGTCCTGACTCTACTGATCACACTCCTTCCAGTCTGTGCCCCAACTCCACTGATCACACTCCTTCCAGTCTGTGCCCCGACTCCACTGATCATACTCCTTTGAGTCTGTGTCCTGACTCCACTGATCAATCTTCCTTCCAGTCTGTGCCCCGACTTCATTGATAACACTCCTTCCAGTCTGTGCCATTGATCCAGCGCGATATTAGCAAACAGCATTCATACACCAGATACTCACTTGGGCCCATACATTCATACTATGCTAATACCTACGCTGGGGTTGTCAGTTGTTACTCTTTATCAAAATCCCTGCTACCAATTACCTTCAGATTGAAGAGTAATGACTTACCAATGAATCCTTTGCTAATTGGGAAGTTTAAAATGAGTGACATTCATTATAGTACATAATCCTGAAATAACCACTGAGTCAGGAAGTTTTAAAATGTTTATCTAAAGATTTAGCAGAGTAAATTACATAACCACATGGTACTTAATCGCATATCACGGATGAAGCATAGAATAATAATTATTGATTAATGATGGTCCCTCAGAAAGGAGAAGATAGAGACAGCAGCGCAACTAAAGGTTGCATTCATATTTACCTAAGTGCGAGAACCAAACCCCTTGGCCAAGGAGTTGGAAAAGAATAGCACCCAGGAAGGATGAAGAGCAAAGACCTCCTCCAGGTTCAGGACAGGACCGGTGACCTCTCTACAACGACGCCTGCGTCGTTCCCCTCTCTGATACTCGGCTTCTCCTCGATTCTCCCGTGCCTTCCTTCTAATGGACTCCGCCGCCCCCTCCTCAGGACCTCTCTGGACAGCGGTTTAGTCTGCAATCGATCAGCTTGGCGGTCTGGAGCTCTTCTGCCTGACAGCATGAACGCCTGTTCTCGTGTGTACGTCTGCTCTGACTAATTAACTAATTCTATATCTATTATACCCTTCTATGCCCATGTACCTCCCCTTAATGTTGCTAAAATATGGGACCACTACTTCTGATTGGACAGGGACAGGGGTTGATCCTCACACCATATTGTTTTGGTTCGTATTCTGAAGCCCATTGTCTTTAAACTACCGCCCATTCAATTTTATACATTTGCTTTATTTCCCACCCGTCTCACGACAAATGTTATATATTCTTCATATACAAAGTTTCAATTTTCAACAGGAAAGGCAAGAGCACAGCAGCTTCGGCCAACAGGTCATGGCCTTGGACGACGTCCAGGTTGACTTCATTTGTATTCTTTGGCAGCCAAACAGGACACATGCGCAGAATCATTGTCTCTCGAGTTTCAGATCATCAACCCCAGGCCCAAGTTTACGGACTAATAAAAGTCAAAGAAGAAAATATTAAAATCACAAATAATATGTTTCACTGTATACCCACTCTTTCTACTCTATCCCTATTTACTTATAAATCTATCCCGCATTAGTAGCGTTAAGAAAACAACAAATTAATAATAACACAAGAGCAAGCTGAAGCATGTGAAAACATCAAGCAGCCATTTTAAAGCACACTGCGCAGAAGCAGAAATTTCCCACCAAGCAAAGAAAGACGTCACAACACGTGATATGGTTGAGACATGCGCAGTAAGGTTCCTGCGCTTTAGCGGCCATTTTAGGAAAAGACAAGCTTTACTTGTTAGTTAGAACACATAGGCAAGCTTCCTTGCTATTCATGTAGTGTATGCAAAGTTAATATACACAATACAAGATTAATAAATTAATACTGTGAGGAGATTGTATTCGAGCAAGTCTCATTTGTGAGTCCTTGCTCCATCAATCCCCTCTCTGATGGCGTTTAAGAGCCATCAAAATACTACCCTCAATCAGATGCCAACTTCTAGCAAATAGTTTCATTCTCATTTTTACATTTTCTATTTTTAATATCCCCTTTTAATTTCTTGTATAATTCACTTCTCCATTCTTCAAGTTCTATTTCGTCAATCTTTCTCTTCTTCCCTTTTCCTGTCACATTATATGTTCCGTTCTTTCTACAACATTTGCACCATATTGTTATTGACAGTACTATTATTGCTATCCCTGCTAAGGGTACTAATATTTGACCTATAAGTCCTTTTCCTACATTAGCAAACCAGGTACCAATTGATGAGATACTATTTGTCAATCTTTCCCATACACTATCAACTTCCAGTGGTTTAAGTTCCTTCTCAAGTTTAGTTATATTCTGTATATACGTTCCAATTTCTGCACTTTTATCAGGAATGTAAGTGCAACAATGTTTCGTCTTCAGTAATTTACAGACTCCGCCCTCTTTTGCTAATATAATATCAAGAGCAAGTCGATTTTGCATAACCATAGACCTAATCGCAACCATTTCCGCATTAATCATTAGAAATCCTCCAGCAGTATCCGTTGATAAACGATCAACCACTGTAGACAATTTACATATTTTCCTTGAGTTCAGAATTATTCCCACCGAAGGTATCAATGCACCAAATATATCACCTACAATTTCAGAAAAACTAGGGGCATATTAGCAAGACCGGCGATAAAATTATCGCCGTTTTAGCGGCAGGAAACTGCCGCTAAAGCAGCGATAATGGGCTTGCTAATATGCGTTATCAGAATTCAATACAAGCCCAGGTTAGATGTCCTGCACATCTAACCTGGGCTCTATTGGAATTCTACTGTCGCATATTAGCAAGCCCATTATCGCCGCTTTAGCGGCAGTTTCCTGCCGCTAAAACGGCGATAATTTTATCACCGGTCTTGCTAATATGCCCTAGCTCTTTACTACGTGTTAATTCGCCATTATTTTCATTGCTCCCAGTGTTTCTTTTTACGTGGTATATTTTTGGAAATACTATTCCAAAATAACAACTTCCATACCTCCGTGCAGGAAGCCTAAAGTAAGCCTTATTCCCGCATACATAATAGATCCCAGGAAAAACTGAATCTGTTCCTCCTTTGATTCCCCAACCTCCAAGAATTAAGAAATTGTGTTCACATTCACTGGTACCGATGAAAACATTGTTATAATCAGTCTTTAACCTATGTAGACAAATTTTCCCCGTCTTTACAAAATCCAGAGCCATAGCAGCTTGAGCCTTGCCAGGTGTGTAACTCCCTTCTTTCTCAGCCCAAGGTGGCAAATGAGCCTTATGCTCAGAAGCTTTCCTTTGAAAATCTTGTCTTCTATTTTCTACTAAATTCAAAAATATCTTTTCTTCTTCGTGTAAAGAACATGTTAGATTGTGTCTCTGTGCATGTGTTATGTCTATTGATTTCATTGTTAAGAAAAATTCTCCCATGAACTGTGCGTCTTGACTACTAAGCACTGGGTTCATACTCTTTCGAATCGGAACTTCAGAAAATATCACATCTATGTTTGAATAATAATATTGAAGTCTACCTGTTCTATAAAATAAACTAGATAAAACACTACATGATATGCCATATGTCAATGGTAAGTGATGATATGTTAATCCTTCTGCTACTGATTCGGGTAACTTCATACAGACATAACAATTACTAACTTCCATGGTATCTACATATTGAAATAATAACTTTGTGAAAACATTTAAACTAGTGTCGTTATCAGTTATTTCATGATGAAATTCTGGTTCATTGTCTGCCATTAGTTCTACTCTATTTCCCTTCATGTGTGCTGTCCTTCCTTTAGTTTCGTTATTAATCTTTTTATCCATTATCATAAGGTAAGGAACTGCTACGATCAGGACTAACCAAACTATAAGCACCATTACTAGACTACATATGCATATTGCACAGCATCTTCTACAACATCTCTGTTTTGGTCTCCCAGCAACTCTATCATCAGGCATTTCGACAAGGAAGATTGCTCTTCTTATCTATTTTTCGCTTTTCTTTATGTGACTCTTTTTCGTAGTCAAGGTGGTCTTGTTTCTTTCTTGTACGTCAGTTCTGCACTCGTTCCTTCGTCACCACTTTCACTTGACTTTGAACTTTCGTAATCTTCAAGAATAATGTAAGTCCAATCAGGACCCTTGAATTTGTTATTCACAAGTTTCAGTCTCTTGCTTCTTCTTTTCTTAGTTCTGTTTTCTTGTTCGGTTTGACTTGTTACTTCATTTACTTGATCTGGATCTTCACTTCTGGTTGTTATGTGGTATTTTACTCTTTTAATGACACTAGGCCAATGATCACCTTTTCTTGTTTTCTTTGTTTGCACTGTTTCTTTATTTTTGTCTTCAGCAATCTCTTTATTTTCACTTTCTGACACCTTTTCGTTTTCTGCAATTACTGTTTTCTTTCTTGCTCTTTTTCAGGTCTGATTTGTTTTTCTTCAGCAACTCCACTGTGAGTTTCCAATAATTGACCTTGTGCTTGATTTATTTCTTCATGTTCATTTTTCTCGAGATCTTTTTCTTCTGTGTGATTTTCTTGATCTAACTGGTTCTGATCAGGGCTTATTGCACTTTGTACTTCTGCAGCCTGACCGGATTCTTCTAAACCTGTCTGTTCCTGCTCAAAACTTGTTGGTTCTTCATTATTTTGAACCCAGTTTCCTTTCCCTATCTGGTCCTGCTCAGGTTCTTTTATTGTATGTTCTTCTTTTCCCTGAGCTGCTTCTTCTTCGCCTATCTGATCTTCTTCGATTTCTTCCAATTTTGTTTGACTTCTTGTTCTGTAGTAGACTTCAGGAATTTCTACCACCGGTATCCAGTCCTGACTTGTGCTCGGTTGTTCTTCTGCAGCTTCTTCTGAATCTCGAGCCTGAGATTCTTCAGCTGGGCAACCTTCAGCTTCCTCAGTGATTGATGCTGACTGAGGATTTTCTTCTTCAGGGTCTGGTACTCTTTTGGTGTGGCTTACATGAATCCAATTAGGAAATCCTGCACACTTCACTGCTGTGTTGGTAGTCAGTATGACTTGACAAGGTTTTCCCCATCTAGGTGATAGACACGTCTCTCTGGTGTGATTCTTCACTACCACCCAGTCACCAGGATTCAGATCATGTTCTTGTTCAGGCTGCCTTGACACTGCGTCTTCTCCGACCTGATGAGAGATAGAACGCACTAGGTCAGCCAATCCTTTGCAATAATCCAGAACCATATCATCAGATATATTCAGCAGTTTGTTTATGGGAACATGTGCTTGTCTCATTGCTCTTCCCATCATTATCTCGTGTGGATTCAGTCCCGTATTTCTATCAGGAATGCTTCTTAGGCCCATTAAAACAAGTGGCAATGCATCTGGCCACTCCAATGATGTCGATGCACACATTTTTCCCAGTCTGGATTTTATAGTGCCATTCAATTGTTCAACCACTCCAGAAGCCTCGGGACGATATGCACAGTGCAATTTTTGCTCAATTTGGAATGCTCCGCAAATTATTTGAATCACTTCACTGTTAAAATGTTTTCCTCTATCTGATTCCAAAGTTACTGGGAAACCAAACCTAGGAATGAGTTCTCGTAGTAACAGCTGTGCGACTGTAATGCTGTCACTCCTCCTGGTAGGGTAAGCCTCCACCCACTTTGAAAACAGACATACTATGACTAGTACATATTTCAACCCTCTGCATGGTGGTAACTGTATAAAGTCGAACTGGAGTCTTATAAATGGACCATCTGCCTTTCCAATCTTCCCAAACCCGATTATTGTCTTTCTCCCTGGATTATGCATCTGGCAAGTCAAACATCTCTGGCAAAGGCTCTCTGCTACAGCCCTGAACTTGGGATTGTACCTGTTCTGTCTGAAATGCCTAATCATTGCATCTCTCCCTATGTGTGTGTCTCCATGATACATCCTGGCCATTTGAGAGAGCAGACAGTCAGGCATGACTGGTCTGCCATCAGCACAAATCCACACTTCATCATCTCCCCTTTGGGAACAACCCACTTTGACCCATGTTTTCTTTTCATTTTCATCAGCCCCATCTTGCAATCTTCTAACTTCATTCCATGTTTCAGGTGGCATATACAGCATAAGTTGGCAGCTGATTCCCATTCTTTCCACCCTTTTATTGACTGACAATCTATTTTTGGCACAATGTTGAGCCACTAGATCTGCATATCGGTTGCCAATTACCACCCAGTCATCTCCTGACTGGTGTGCGGCACATTTCACCACAGCCAATTCTTTTGGTGATTGTATTGCTTCCAGCAATTCCCTTACAAATTGTCCATTTTTAATGGGGGATCCTGAAGAAGTCATGAAATCCCTCTGCATCCATAGTTGGCCAAAATCATGCACAACCCCGTAACCATATTGGCTATCTGTAAATATAGTTACTTTTTGATTCCTCCCAATTTTGCAAGCTTTTATCAAAGCAATCAATTCAGCTACTTGTGCAGATTTTACTCCTGGTAAATAGGATGCTTCAACTATTCCAGTTAATTCACATACTGCATATGCAGCAGTTAGTTTACCGTCTTCATGCCTCTGGCATGAACCATCAACAAACAGCTCCCTGTCTGGCTTTCTAAGGGGCTGTTCTTCAATGTCCGGACGTGGTTTTGTGCATAATTCTGTGACTTGTAAACAATCATGTTCTTCTTCTTCGTCAATTTTAATTTCCTCATGATATGGGTCTGGTAGTAAGGTTGCGGGATTTACTATTGTGCACCTTACAATGGTCACATTTTCAGCACCCATTATTATTTTCTCATATTTAGTCAGCCGACTAGGAGTAAGATGCTGAGTTCGTGTTCTTGTCAACAGAATTACAACTGCATGTGGAACATACACCTTCACAGGATGTCCCATCACAATTGACTCACTTTGTTCAATACTTAAACAGGTAGCCGCTACTGCTTTTAAGCAGCCTGGCAACGCGGCTGCCACTGGATCCAATGTAGCAGAAAAATATGCTATAGGACATCTGTCTAGACCATGTCTTTGTGTTAAGACTGAAAGTGCACAATTTTCTCTCTCATGACAGAACAATGCGAAGCTTCTTTTATAGTTGTGCATGCCTAGGGCTGGTGCTGAGCACAGAGCATTTCTCAATTTTACAAAAGCTCCTACACTCTCATCATCCCATTCAACTGGGTCCTTTGCTTTCTTTTTTGTCATTTGAATTAGGGGCTTCGCTAACAAGGAAAATCCTAGTAGCTATTTTCGACAGTAACCTACTATTCCTAGGAACATTCTCACTTCTCTTTGGGTTACAGGCATTTGCATTTTCTTAATCAATTGTACTCTTTCCGAGGTTATTCTTCTTTTTCCCCTCTCAATTTGGTGTCCCAGATATTTAACAGCTGTTGTACAGAACTGCAATTTTTCTGGTGAGACTTTATGCCCTTCTTCAGCCAAATGATTCAATAGTGCTATGGAATCAACAACACAGTCCTCTCTGGTGTTCAATGCCACCAGTAAGTCGTCAATATACTGCACTAGGACTGAACTACCTGGCATCCTAGTTTCTCAAGACACTTTTTCAATATCTGATTAAAGATGGAAGGACTTTCCGTGTGCCCCTGAGGAACACGATTCCATACATAGACTTTGTTCTCAAATTTAAATGAAAAAAGATACTGGCTGTCTGGGTGCAATGGTATTGAAAAGAACGCTTAGCATAAATCAATCACTGTGAACCATCCTGCACTCCAAGGAATCTGGTATAGGATTACTGCAGGATTGGGTACTATAGGACAACAAGGTTCCACAATCTTATTTATTTTGCGCAGGTCCTGAACAATCCTATATTTTCCGCTAGGTTTCTTTAAACCCATTATTGGTGAATTACATGGGCTACTCATTACTTCTCTTAGTATGTTTTGTTCTACCATTCGATTGATTTCTTCAATGACTCCTGTCTTTACTTCTGCACTCATTTTGTACTGTCTAGTATTTGGGAAAATCGCACCTTCCTTTACGGTAATTTTAACTGGGTCTATTTTGGCCATAAGTCCTACTTCCTTTCCTGTGAAATCCCATACTATGGGGTTTACTGCAGTTTTTAATTCTTCTGGCAGCTCATCTTTTGTTATCAAAGAAAACATCTCATCTACCTCTGTACCTTGTTTTGCAATCATAAACTTATATACATGATCTTCATCTGGGGTTTGAACTGCCACACCATCTGGGGTGCAGAAAATTGTGCAATTCATCTTGCATAACAAATCGTGACCTAATAAATTTACTGGACTAGAATCACACACCACAAATTGGTGCATTTCTCTGAAATTTCCAATTTTAACTTCCATTGGTTCGGTAAGAGGTGTTCTAATCTTTCTATTAGCTACTCCCACTACTTGGATAGCTTCTCCAGAGAGAGGAAGGTCTGGAATGTCTGCTGTTCTCACAGTTGACCTGGTAGCACCAGTGTCCAAAAGGAAAGTAATATCATTACCTTTCACCTTCCCTTCAACATATGGACCTGACTGATCTACCGATAAGGATGCGCCAAGTACGCACTCCTTCTCCCCCTCTCCTAGGCACCGTCAAAGAAACTGTGATGTTACATAATCATTCTTACCACTTCCTCCTTGATATCCGACGTCTGTACCGTGGTTTGCTCTGCTTACATTACCCTGAATAGGTGCAGGTGGCAACTGACTCTGAGGATTTACCCCCTGCTGTGAGTCATTCTGCGTCTGTGGATTTAAATTTTGATTTGGGCCATTATTATTCCGAATCTTTTTACATTCATCCTTCCAATGCCCCAATTTTACGCATCCATGACAAGGAAATTTCTTTTTAGCTTCTTCTCTACTCATTCGTCCTCTCACTTTTCCACCATTCCCAGTATCGCCATTCGTTCCAGAATCTTTTCCTTGATTTTCACTTGGATTATCCAAATTAATTCCCTGTTTCTCAGCCATTTTCACCTGTGCCCACATCACTTTTTCCTGCAATTTCTTGTGCCTATCCTCAATATCATCTCTACAGTATTTCGCATATTTCAGAATCTCATCTATGGGCTTGCCCTGCCAACACAACATGTGCTGCTTAATCATCTGACAAATCTCTGGCTTCAGACCATAAACAAATCGATACACAAACTGACTCATGTTCTTGTCTCCAATGTCCTCAAATCCACTATACTGCTTAAATACCTGCAATAAACGCTCATAATAGGCGTGTACCGATTCACTGACTTCTTGGGTGGTTCGGTCTATTTTCACCCAATCTGTTTCTTTCATTGGTATTTTGCCTTTCAGGTAAGTTATCACCTGCTGATACTTTTTCATTACATCATTTGACGGGGCACCTGTTTTCGGATCTCTAGGATACTCGTCACTTGGCCAATCAACTGTAATTTTACAATCTGTCCACAAATCGGCAGGTACCACTATGTCAAACAAGCCATCTAAATCTTTCAACAATACCTTTGACACCTTCACAAACCTCTCAACCTGCTTGTACCATTCAATTGGTTTTTCTCTCAACTTTGGAAAATCATTCGTAAACGACAAAATATCCTGTCTACTCCATGGGACATGTACATAGCCCCCTCCTGGAACTTCTCGCATCGGATACATTTGATCTGTTTTCCCTGTTTCTTTCATCACATATTCAGAGGCTGTTCTACTGGATCATGCCTCTTCCTTTTCTTTGCCCCTCGAACTCTCCATTTATCTAGGTCTCCCCATTTCTGTAAGACTATCATTAATTCTTTTACTTGTAACTTTCTTCCAGAGGCATTCATATTTTCTAAATCTTTGTCTGAGAAATCTGCTCTATTGGGTTTCTGCAATACCTTTGATCTCCCTATTTCAATTCCCATCTGCAGAGCTAAATCTGATAATTTTTCATGGAATATTTTTACATTTCTGGTGATACTTCTGCATATAAACAATAATTCTTCTTCATTGTAAGCATTTAGGCGATCTAGCCCCACATTTCCTGCTATTATTTCTTCTAATTCGACTTTTAATTTATAAATATCCAACATTTTTGGAGGTGTACACTGTTGTTCTGACCCTTGTGCCCACCTTTCTAAGTCTTCTGGACTAACTACAGTGACACTTTTTGCTCCCGATGAGGTTATTAAGTTTATATCTTTCGAGCACCCAGGTGTAGTTCTTCTGGGAGTACTATTGACAGAATCTCGAATTGGTAAATCCATTAGAGATATTGTTGATTCACAATCACTAAAATGATCCTCAACCATTACTACTGCTTCATGTTTAGGAATATTCACAGGAGTAGGCATAACTAACGGAGGAGGACAGTTTCCCGAACTACCATATAATGGAACTACTGGACCAATTGTTACAGGTATGGTCAAAGAGTCAGGATGCACTTTTATCTGAGTTATTTTCTGTATTAATTCTGCTCTAGTCTTCTCTAGGGCTTCTTTCTCTTTATTGTGAAGTATCCTACTGGGGGTGAAATCATGCATTACCTGTGGTACTAATGGAGTTTTTAACAGTGGGGCACTTGGGGTGCATCCACTTGTCCCTTCCTGATATGGTGGGGGGTTCCTTAATATTTCTTCTATAAATTCATCTTCGGAATCTCCATTTCTCATTAGGTGTTTTGTCTTTTCTGTGCATTTGCTTCCTAATTTTTCTTCTGCTGTTAACAATGGATACAATGCTTCTGTAAGCATTGCCCTCCTCCATTGTTTCATCTGACCGTCCCTAGACTCATGTTAGTTTCTTCGGAAAAATCCTCGATAACCCCTATTACTCCTGGTTCGGTCACGCTCAAATGCCTCGGTTTCCCATTCCTCTAAGGCTTCATATTGAGTTAATCTAGGTCTGGGTTCTAGGTCATTCATCCTCAATCTCAAATTTTGAAGAATTCTCCCATTGAAAGTGCCATTCTCGGAAAATGCTAATATCCCATCATTTTTGGTATATTCTATCCAATTCTCTATCCATACACAAGTATGATAACCTCTCTCCATCATCATGAATGAAGCGGACGTTTTAACTGGTGGAATGATAATTCCTTCCCTAGTTTTGATTGGTTTATCCTTTTTAAAATAGTTCTTAATCTTTTGCAGAAAGGACATTTTTCTCTTCTCTCCGTACATTCTATCTAATCTTCGGTGTATAAAATGATATTCTGCAAAACCTAGGAATCTCCTATCCAGACGAGTTCCTGTTAAAGTCGGATCGCGTTTTAACATGCAATCTCTATCTACTAAGTTTTTAGCTTCTAGAATATCAACCAATCAAATGTCGGCTTTCTTATATTACTGAACCAATCCTAGCGCGGCATTTCTGTGACGTTAGTTTGTCAACCCCTCCTTTACAATCTGCTCTTCTCTGTCCCTTGCTGTTTCAACCAATCCCAGGGTGGCACTTATCACGTCAGTATTGCTCCTGACTACTGACCCCTCCTTTACAAGAGTCGTTCCACACCCGCTGTTTCAACCAATCCCAGCGCGGCGGTTTCTGACGTCAGCTCCCTCTCCGGCAGCTGACCCTCCCTTTACAAAATCTTATGCAAACTTATTTTCTCTATAAATCTTAATTAAATTTCAGTAACAACATAAAACATTCGCTATCATGCCAGTTTCTCTAAAAATAGAAAAGATAGTTTCCTCCCATACTTAGTAAAACCTTTCCATTTACTAAACATACACTACGAGTAAAAACCCTTCCGTTTACTCTTCACACAAGCTCCAGAAGTACCTGTTACTTCATCAATGTTACCCTTTCTAGGTGATATAACATCAAATTTTCATCAGCGTACTTTTTTGCTATTACTCACACACATAGATTCCCTAACCAGTACTGATAGTCCTGCTTAACTTTTCAGTACTATTTCTGCCTGACAGATAACCTCACTGCAGTATGGCTTCCACTTAACAACCGCTATTCAATTTTTCCCGGGGATTCTAGACAACAAAAAACAAACTTTGAATACACGGATGTTAGTTCATAAAAATAAAATTCTCATTACCCAATTAACAAAGAGTAACCATCCTCTGATTACCAGAAAACTGATCCAGCGCGATATTAGCAAACAGCATTCATACACCAGATACTCACTTGGGCCCATACATTCATACTATGCTAATACCTACGCTGGGGTTGTCAGTTGTTACTCTTTATCAAAATCCCTGCTACCAATTACCTTCAGATTGAAGAGTAATGACTTACCAATGAATCCTTTGCTAATTGGGAAGTTTAAAATGAGTGACATTCATTATAGTAAATAATCCTGAAATAACCACTGAGTCAGGAAGTTTTAAAATGTTTATCTAAAGATTTAGCAGAGTAAATTACATAACCACATTGTACTTAATCGCATATCACGGATGAAGCATAGAATAATAATTATTGTTTAATGACGGTCCCTCAGAAAGGAGAAGATAGAGACAGCAGCGCAACTAAAGGTTGCATTTATATTTACCTAAGTGCGAGAACCAAACCCCTTGGCCAAGGAGTTGGAAAAGAATAGGACCCAGGAAGGATGAAGAGCAAAGACCTCCTCCAGGTTCAGGACAGGACCGGTGACCTCTCTACAACAACGCCTGCGTCGTTTCCCTCTCTGATACTCGGCTTCTCCTCGATTCTCCCGTGCCTTCCTTCTAATGGACTCCGCCGCCCCCTCCTCAGGACCTCTCTGGACAGCGGTTTAGTCTGCAATCGATCAGCTTGGCGGTCTGGAGCTCTTCTGCCTGACAGCATGAACGCCTGTTCTCGTGTGTACGTCTGCTCTGACTAATTAACTAATTCTATATCTATTATACCCTTCTATGCCCATGTACCTCCCCTTAATGTTGCTAAAATATGGGACCACTACTTCTGATTGGACAGGGACAGGGGTTGATCCTCACACCATATTGTTTTGGTTCGTATTCTGAAGCCCATTGTCTTTAAACTACCGCCCATTCAATTTTATACATTTGCTTTATTTCCCACCCGTCTCACGACAAATGTTATATATTCTTCATATACAAAGTTTCAATTTTCAACAGGAAAGGCAAGAGCACAGCAGCTTCGGCCATCAGGTCATGGCCTTGGACGACGTCCAGGTTGACTTCATTTTTATTCTTTGGCAGCCAAACAGGACACATGCGCAGAATCATTGTCTCTCGAGTTTCAGATCACCAACCCCAGGCCCAAGTTTACGAATTAATAAAAGTCAAAGAAGAAAATATTAAAATCACAAATAATATGTTTCACTGTATACCCACTCTTTCTACTCTATCCCTATTTACTTATAAATCTATCCCGCATTAGTAGCGTTAAGAAAACAACAAATTAATAATAACACAAGAGCAAGCTGAAGCATGTGAAAACATCAAGCAGCCATTTTAAAGCACACTGCACAGAAGCAGAAATTTCCCACCAAGCAAAAAAAGATGTCACAACACGTGATATGGTTGAGACATGCGCAGTAAGGTTCCCGCGCTTTAGCGGCCATTTTAGGAAAAGACAAGCGTTACTTGTTAGTTAGAACACATAGGCAAGCTTCCTTGCTATTCATGTAGTGTATGCAAAGTTAATATACACAATACAAGATTAATAAATTAATACTGTGAGGAGATTGTATTCGAGCAAGTCTCATTTGTGAGTCCTTGCTCCATCACCATGACTCCACTGATCACACTCCTTCCAGTCTGTGTCCCAGCTCCGCTGATCACACTCCTTCCAGTCTGTGCCCCGACTCCACTGATCACACTCCTTTCAGTCTGTGCCCCGACTCCACTGATCACACTCCTTCCAGTATGTGTCCCAGCTCCCCTAATCACACTCCTTCGAGTCTGTTTCCTGACTCCGCTGATCATACTCCTTCCAGCCTGTGCCCTGACTCTACTGATCACACTTCTTCCAGTTTGTGTCTCGACTCTACTGATCACACTCTTTCCAGTCTGTGTCCTGACTCTACTGATCACACTCCTTTCAGTCTGTGTCCCACTCCGCTGATCACACTCCTTCCAGTCTGTATCTCGACTCTACTGATCACACTCCTTCCAGTCTATGTCCCAGCTCTGCTGATCACACTCCTTCCAGTCTGTCTCAACTCTACTGATCACACTCCTTCAAGTCTGTGTCTCTACTCTACTGATCACACTCCTTCCAGTCTGTGTCTCAACTCTACTGATCACACTCCTTCCAGTCTGTGTCCCGACTCTACTGATCACACTCCTTCCAGCCTGTGTCCCAGCTCTGCTGATCTCACTCCTTACAGTCTGTATCTCGACTCTACTGATCACACTCCTTCCAGTCTATGTCCCAGCTCCACTGATCACACTCTTTCCAGTCTGTGTCTCGACTCTAATGATCACACTCCTTCCATTCTGTGTCCCGACTCCACTGAACACACTCCTTCCAGTCTGTGCCCCGACTCCACTGATTACACTCCTTCCAGTCTGTGCCCGACTCCACTGATCACACTCCTTCCAGTCTGTGTCCCAGCTCCGCTGATCACACTCTTTCCAGTCTGTGTCCTGACTCTACTGATCACACTCCTTCTAGTATGTGCCCCGACTCCACTGATCATACTCCTTCCAGTGTGTGCCCCGACTCCACTGATCATACTCCTTCGAGTCTGTGTCCTGACTCCACTGATCACAATCCTTTCAGTCTGTGCCCCGACTCCACTGATAACACTCCTTCCAGTCTGTGCCCCGACTCCACTGATCACACTCCTTCCAGTCTGTGCCCCGACTCCACTGATCACACTCCTTCCAGTCTGTGTCCTAGCTCCCCTTATCACACTCCTTCGAGTCTGTTTCCTGACTCCGCTGATCCCACTCCTTCTAGTCTGTGCCCCGACTCTACTGATCACACTCTTTCCAGTCTGTGTCCTGACTCTACTGATCACACTCCTTCCAGTCTGTGCCCCGACTCCACTGATCACACTCCTTCCAGTCTGTGCCCCGACTCCACTGATCATACTCCTTCGAGTCTGTGTCCTGACTCCACTGATCACACTCCTTCAAGTCTGTGCCCCGACTCCAATGATAACACTCCTTCCAGTCTGTGCCATGACTCCACTGATCACACTCCTTCCAGTCTATGTCCCAGCTCCGCTGATCACACTCCTTCCAGTCTGTGCCCCAACTCCACTGATCACACTCCTTCCACTCTGTGCCCCGACTCCACTGATCACACTCCTGCCAGTCTGTGTCCCAGCTCCCCTAATCACACTCCTTCGAGTCTGTTTCCTGACTCCGCTGATCACACTCCTTCCAGTCTGTGCCCCAAATCTACTGATCACACTTCTTCCAGTCTGTGTCTCGACTCTACTGATCACACTCCTTCCAGTCTGTGTCCCGACTCTACTGATCACACTCCTTCCAGTCTGTGTCCCAGCTCCGCTGATCACACTCCTTCCAGTCTGTATCTCGACTCTACTGATCACACTCCTTCCAGTCTATATCCCAGCTCCGCTGATCACACTCCTTCCAGTCTGTGTCTCGACTCTACTGATCACACTCCTTCGAGTCTGTGTCTCGACTCTACTGATCACACTCCTTCCAGTCTGTGTCCCAGCTCCGCTGATCACACTCCTTCCAGTCTGTGTCTCGACTCTACTGATCACACTCCTTCCAGTCTGTGTCAAGGAACCACACACTCTTACCTGTTCAATTGCGTGGTGTTGAGTTTCTCAGAGACACAATGAGCCAACTTCCCTGATTCCTATTTTATAACTGGTGATGTTAAATATTACACTAATTAACAGATAGAAACTAGGGAGGAGGGCCGGATACTGGACATTTTTTGTAGTGGGTTCTTGCTGTCGACCTGCGAGGCAACAAGGGACAAATCTGAGTAAACTGTCCAGAGTACTTTGTTTTTTAAACTACTTTCTATTGTGAGTTTTCTTTCTAAATTCAAATCTAATAAAAAGCCTACCTGCGATCAGAAGTTGGAAGTCCTAACGTCCGAGTATGTCTTTGTGGGGCTGAATAGCAGAGGTGGGGTAGATGTAGTGCGTCTTTGCTTCAAGATGATGAAGTCTCAGGAAGCTCTTGAGGAAAAGAGCAAAACACCAGTATGACTCTAAGTTCAACTACATGAGACTTTCTTATAACCTTGGTCAAATACGTAAAAAAATACTTTTAGACATAACTCACTTGTGGGTTTTAGTGTTTCTTTGTAACCAGCACCTACTAAATGGGAAAAAACAGAAGGAAAAACAACATGCCTTCTAATCTTAATTCGCTATTCCAAGCAACTATGAATGTTCTTTCTTAAATAAACTCTATGACTTTTACTCAAAAGCCATAAAGTTCTTCTTGACAGTGTTCTATTCTTTTGTTAAACGTAACAAAATTGAGCACAAAAAGGTACCAGAAAATTATTGTTGACTTTCTTGCGTAGGGCGCCAGAATTAACTTGTACTTAGCTTTCTTATTTCTTGTTTTGTAGGTCCAGACGTCGCCGTGAAGAAAGATGATTCCCAGGAAGCAGAGTCAGGAGCGACGAAGTCCTACACGCTGCCTTTCAGGTAAGTTTTGAAGAGGAGCAGCACGAACTTCATCCGGGCAAAATGAACAGAAGGCCAAGCGCCTTCTAGAACTCAGGTGTGGTCTTTCATAGTCAGACCACACCCACGCGTTCACACGTTCGCACACGTTCGCTACGTGGCGACGTGTGCACACAGGTTCTTCCTGATCCCGGTAGCGAGCAGAAGCTCCGCCGGAACCCACAGCTCCGTAGCATTCTGTATTCTAAACACAAGCATTTACGTCCAACTCAATGATAGAGCTGCAGACATCTCTGGCATCTAGCACTTAAAACTCCAAGTGTTCTTTGTCAATAATACCCGCTATATGTCCAAACATACTTAGAAACGGTTTCAGTGTTCATGCTTTAACCAAGTACAATATTAAATCATCTAAGCCGCATTTTTACAATACAAACAAGCATAAAACTCATTTACACATTACACTGCATTAAGGAGTGCTGGTGCACGGGATAGGGGTGGGCTTTTTATAACATAAAAAGGCTTTGACCTATATAGAGACACACACAGAGATGTGTATTACAGAACATGTCTTTGACTAGATGCTCCAATCATGACAGTACTCCCCTCTCAAGATCCCCCCTAAAACCATTGGGATTGGCTTTGGCTTAGTTGGATGTCGTGTATGGAAGGTTTTTACAATACGGGGAGCGTTCTTTAAATGCTCTAACGGTTCCCATGAACGCTCCTCGGGTCCATATCCTTTCCAGTCTACTAAATAGAATAATTTACCACAAATTCTTTTGGCAGCCAAAATTCCTTTAACTTCAAATTCCGGAACCCCTTCTATCATAACGGGAGGGGGAGGTTTAGTCATGCGGATTTCAGGATGACAAGGTTTAAGCAAAGAGACATGAAAGACTGGGTGAATTCGATAATGTTGCGGGAGTGTTAATTTAACACTTACAGGGTTAATTATTTTTCCACAACAAATGGGCCTATGAATCTGGGATTACATCTCTTGTTTCCTTTTATTCGCAAGTTCTTAGTTGCTAGCCATACTCTATCCCCTACTAGGTAAGAAGGGTGAGCAGAACGAAATTTATCAGCTGATAATTTTTGACTTTCTTTAGCCTTTGCCAAATGAAATTTGGCATCTTGATGAATTGAATTTAGTTTAGTGACAAACTCATGAAGAGATGGAACTTCCTCAGAGGAAATGTTTTGGTCAGGAATACTTTTGGGATGATAACCATAAGTACAAAAAAATGGAGACATATTGATAGAAGAATGATCTCCATTATTATAAGCAAATTCCAAAGCCCATAAAACATCTGACCATTCTTCATGATGATCTCTTAAAAACACACCGTAAAAATTGTTCTATGGTTTGATTAGTGCGTTCCGTCAAGCCGTCAGTCTGTGGATGATAGCTTGAGGATAAACGTACTTCCATATTCAATGCTTTACTCAGATTTTTCCAAACATGTGAGATGAATTAAGGGCCTCTATCCGAAATGACCACAGATGGAATTCCATGTAAACGAATAATATATTTAGCTAACAGTGTTGCTAATTCCATAGCTGAAGGCAATTTTTTCAAAGGAATAAAATGAGCCATGCGAGTAAACTGATCCACTACAGTTAGAATAGTTGTGAACCCTTGTTTAGTAGGTGGAAGTTCAACAATAAAATCAAGGGAGATTGTATGCCAAGGCTGAGGAGGTATCGGTAAGGGTTGTAAGAGACCACTGGGGGCTTGATGTAAAGATTTATTCTGAATACATACAACACATGTTTCGACAAAAGCTTTGATATCATCGAACATGGAAGGCCACCAAAATTTTCTCTTGTTTGAGTGATAAGTTTTTGTTATACCTGGATGAGCAGACAATAGAGTGTCATGATGTAATTCTATGATAGACTTTTGAATAGAAGCTGTTGGTACCACAATCTGATCATTCATAAATAACACATTTTCTTTCCATTGTACAGATCGATATATTTCTTCCCACTCATCTTTAGATTTTGTTTTTATTGTTTCTTGAATTTCATGAAGAACATCTACTGTAACAAGTCCAGCTTGAAAAACATGACAAAGGTAGAATAGGTTGTGCATCATTGATAGTCTCTTTCTCACCTATGCGAGATAAAGCATCTGCTTTATGATTCTCTTTGCCAGGTCGAAAGGTGATGATAAAATTATAATCATTGAAAAATAATGTCCAACGCAGTTGTCTGGCTGCCAAAGCTTTAACAGATCTTAAAGATTGTAAATTTCTGTGATCAGTATAGATTGTGATTGGTTGGCGAGCACCCAACAAGTAATGGCGCCATTCTTCAAAAACTGCCTTGATTGCCAATAATTCTTTATCTGCAATGGCATAATTTTGTTCTGCAGCAGATAACTTTCGCGAATAATAGGCAATGGGGTGCATCTGTCCTGTGTTTTTATCTCTCTGAGATAGGATCCCTCCCAAGGCAAATTGTGAGGCGTCAGCCTCTACGATAAATGGGCTAGATGGATCCGGATGTCCTAAAATTGGTGCTGAAGTGAACAACTCTTTTAATTCTTGGAAGGCTTTTTCAGCTGCTTCATTCCATTCAAGTTTTACTCCTTTACGAAGGAGTTTAGTAATAGGGGTAATGATTTGTGAGAAATTCTGAATGAAGCGTCTATAAAAATTTGCAAAGCCTAAAAAGCTCTGGATTTGTTTTACAGAAGTGTGACTAGGTCAAGAACTCACCGCTTCAACCTTTTTGGGTCCATTTCAATTCCTGACGGACTGATTACATATCCTAGAAATTCTACTTTGGTGACGTGAAACATACTCTTTTCTAATTTGACAAATAAAGAGTTTTGCAGTAGTTTTTGGAGAATGGCACGTACTTGTTTTACATGGTCAGATTTGGTATTTGAATAAATAAGAATGTCATCTATGTAGACAACACAACAAACATCTATAAATTCGTGTAATACCTCATTTATAAAAATTGAAAAGCAGCAGGAGCATTACAGAGTCCGAAGGGCATAACTTGGTATTCAAAAAGACCGAATTTGGTGCGGAATGCTGTCTTCCATTCGTCGCCCTCTCGAACTCTTACCAAATGGTATGCTCCGCGCAGATCCAATTTAGTATAAATGGTCACTTGTTTAATCTGATCTAATAAGGTCGGAATCAAAGGCAAAGGGTATCGATTTTTTACTGTTACATTGTTCAAGGCTCTGTAATCGATGCACGTGCGCAAATCTCCCCCCTACTTCGGAATGAAAAATAAAGGGGAAGAGACCGGGGATTTAGAATGCCTAATAAACCCGTTTGCCAAATATTCATCAAGGTAAGTTCGTAAGTATTCATTCTCTTTTTCAGTTAGTGCATATATACAACTACATGGTAGTACTGCACCAGGAACCAAATCTATCCGACAATCGAAATCTCGATGTGGAGGCAAGGTATTAGCCTTTTTTATCAAATACATCAATTAAATCATCATATTCAGTGGGAACTCCTTCAAGGATTAACACACTTCGCGTTTCTTTAGGAAAATCATAACCCTGAACTGTGTCATTGTCGGCAGGAGTTGTGAAACAGGTGTTGTGACAATATGGTGAATAAAAAGTAACAGTTTTCTTCACCCAATCAATCCCAGGATTATGGCAAATTAACCAAGGAATTCCCAGAATGACTCTAAATTGTGGTGCGTCAATGATATCAAACGTAATAAGCTCACTATGAGAAGGGGAACTTAACATCCGTAACGTTTCTGTGTGATGTTGAATGGGCCCAGAAGTGAGCTCCTTATCAACTGCCCGGACGATTTCAGGTCGAGTTTTAGCTACGAAGTGTAAGCCTAATTTGTTCATAAAGTGTGTATCAATAAAATTCCCTGTGGCTCCAGAATCAATTAATGCGTCCACTATCCATGAACGTTCAGGATTATCAATAGCTGTGAGTTTTACTTGAATACAAAGATGTCGAAATGAATCCATAGGGTCTGTGGAGGCCAAATTAAAACTCTCACTCGACAAACTGACCTCGTCTTTCGTCGAGTTTATTAGTTTTCCGAGTTTGCTTGAACTATGGTTACCTCTGATGACTTGATTTTATTTTTATTGGGACGTGTAGGACACTCTTTTACAAAATGTCCCGATTTGCCACAATAAAGGCATTGATTAAGTTTACGTCTTTTTCTTTTTCTTCTTTAGTGAGGGGTCCACGAATGGTACCAATTTGCATAGGTTCTTCCTGATCAGATTTATTAGCTACCTCCTTAACGGAAGGAATTCTTTCTTTAACTATTAAAAGCTTATGATCTGACTTTCCCCGTTCACCTTTTCTTTCCAATAATCTGTGATTTAATTTTACCACCAAATCAGTGAATTCACTGCAAACGTCAGGTGGGTCTAAAATCTGTGTAACCATATCTTTTAATTCGTCCCTTAATCCTCTGTAAAAAGGGAAATTCTTTTATCATGAGGCCAGTTGGTTTCTAAAACTAGACGATTGAAAATGGAAATATAATGAATTAAATCTGATGACGCTTGTTTTAAGTTTAGAAGTTCGTTGTCTGTTGTTTGTACAAAAACGTGTTTTGCAAACAACTTTTTCATAGTTTGTTTAAATCGTCTAAAATCATATAAAAGAGTGTCATCACTTTCTACTAATGGGACTGACCATAAAGCTGCATCGCCTCCTAAGTAGGAGAGAATAAAAGCCACTTTAGATGAATCATCAGGAAAGGCTGTGGGTTTTGCAATAAAATGGAGGTGACATTGGTTCATAAAAATGGTGAATTTATTACAATCAACATAGAACCGTTCAGGTTGAGCTAAAGGTACTGCCACAGCGGTTACAACCTGAATTTGGGTAGAAGCGTTGGAAGCTGTAGTTGGAGGTGTTGTTTGAAAACTAGACGGTTTCAGAATAGGTTTCTGAATTGCTCCCTGAAGAGTTGTTATATCCCTGCGCAAAGCTGCGTTTTCGATTTTAAATCTCTTAACATTGCAGCTATATCCTGCAAACTAACTTCTTGAGCTGGATCTATTGCGTCTGGGCGAAACTATAACCGTGGTCTTGGCCTTCTGTCAAGGAACCACACACTCTTACCTGTTCAATTGCGTGGTGTTGAGTTTCGCAGAGATGCAATGAGCCAACTTCCCTGATTCCTATTTTATAACTGGTGATGTTAAATATTACACTAGTTAACAGATAGAAACTGGGGAGGAGAGCCGGATACTGGACGTTTTTTGTAGTGGGTTCTTGCTGTCGACCTGCGAGGCAACAAGGGACAAATCTAAGTAAACTGTCCAGAGTACTTTGTTTTTTAAACTACTTTCTACTGTGAGTTTTCTTTTTAAATTCAAATCTAATAAAAAGCCTACCTGCGATCAGAAGTTGGAAGTCCTAACGTCCGAGTATGTCTTTGTGGGGCTGGTTAGCAGAGGTGGGGTAGATGTAGTGCGTCTTTGCTTCAAGATGATGAAGTCTCAGGAAGCTCTTGAGGAAGAGAGCAAAACACCAGTATGACTCTAAGTTCAACTACATGAGACTTTCTTATAACCTTGGTCAAATACGTAAAAAAATACTTTTAGACATAACTCACTTGTGGGTTTTAGTGTTTTTTGTAACCAGCACCTACTAAATGGGAAAAAACAGAAGGAAAAACAACATTCCTTCTAACCTTAATTCGCTATTCCAAGCAACTATGAATGTTCTTTCTTAAATAAACTCTATGACTTTTACTCAAAAGCCACAAAGTTCTTCTTGACAGTGTTCTATTCTTTTGTTAAACGTAACAAAATTGAGCACAAAAAGGTTCCAAAACGTATTGTTGACTTTCTTGCGTAGGGCGCCAGAATTAACTTGTACTTAGCTTTCTTATTTCTTATTTTGCAGGTCCAGACGTCGCCGTGAAGAAAGATGATTCCCAGGAAGCAGAGTCAGGAGCGATGAAGTCCTACACACTGCCTTTCAGGTAAGTTTGAAGAGGAGCAGCACGAACTTCATCCCGGCAAAACGAACAGAAGGCCAAGCGCCTTCTAGAACTCGGGTGTGGTCATTTATAGTCAGACCACACCCAAGCGTTCACACGTTCGCCCACGTTCCCTACGTGGCGACGTGTGCACACTGGTTCTTCCTGATCCCGGTAGCGAGCAGAAGATCCGCCGGAACCCACAGCTCCGTAGCATTCTGTATTCTAAACACAAGCGTTTCCGTCCAACTCAATGATAGAGCTGCAGACATCTCTGGCATCTCGCACTTAAAACGCCAAGTGTTCTTTGTCAATAATACCCGCTATATGTCCAAACATACTTAGAAACGGTTTCAGTGTTCATGCTTTAACCAAGTACAATATTAAATCATCTAATCCGCATTTTTACAATACAAACAAGCATAAAACTCATTTACACATTACACTGCATTAAGGAGTGCTGGTGCACGGGATAGGGGTGGGCTTTTTATAACTTAAAAAGGCTTTGACCTATAGAGAGAGACACGCACAGAGATGTGTATTACAGAACATGTCTTTGACTAGATGCTCCAATCATGACAGTACTCCCTCTCAAGATCCCCCTAAAACCATTGGGATTGGCTTTGGCTTAGTTGGATGTCGTGTATGGAAAGTTTTTACAATACGGGAGCGTTCTTTAAATGCTCTAACGGTTCCCATGAATGCTCCTCGGGTCCATATCCTTTCCAGTCTACTAAATAGAATAATTTACCACGAATTATTTTGGCATCCAAAATTCCTTTAACTTCAAATTCCGGAACCCCTTCTATCATAACGGGAGGGGAGGTTTAGTCATGCGGATTTCAGGATGACAAGGTTTAAGCAAAGAGACATGAAAGACTGGGTGAATTCGATAATGTTGCGGGAGTGTTAATTTAACACTTACAGGGTTAATTATTTTTTCCACAACAAATGGGCCTATGAATCTGGGATTAAATTTCTTGTTTCCTTTTATTCGCAAGTTCTTAGTTGCTAGCCATACTCTTTCCCCTACTAGGTAAGAAGGGTGAGCAGAACGAAATTTATCAGCTGATAATTTTTGACTTTCTTTAGCCTTTGCCAAAAGAAATTTGGCATCTTGATGAATTGAATTTAGTTTAGTGACAAACTCATGAAGAGATGGAACTTCCTCAGAGGAAATGATTTGGTCAGGAATACTTTTGGGATGATAACCATAAGTACAAAAAAATGGAGACATATTGATAGAAGAATGATCTCCATTATTATAAGCAAATTCCAAAGCCCATAAAACATCTGACCATTCTTCATGATGATCTCTTAAAAACACACCGTAAAAATTGTTCTATGGTTTGATTAGTACGTTCCGTCAAGCCGTCAGTCTGTGGATGATAGCTTGAGGATAAACGTACTTCCATATTCAATGCTTTACTCAGATTTTTCCAAACATGTGAGATGAATTACGGGCCTCTATCCGAAATGACCACAGATGGAATTCCATGTAAACGAATAATATCTTTAGCTAACAGTGTTGCTAATTCCATAGCTGAAGGCAATTTTTTCAAAGGAATAAAATGAGCCATGCGAGTAAACTGATCCACTACAGTTAGAATAGTTGTGAACCCTTGTTTAGTAGGTGGAAGTTCAACTATAAAATCAAGGGAGATTGTATGCCAAGGCTGAGGAGGTATCGGTAAGGGTTGTAGGAGACCACTGGGGGCTTGATGTAAAGATTTATTCTGAATACATACAACACATGTTTCGACAAAAGCTTTTATATCATCGAACATGGAAGGCCACCAAAAGTTTCTCTTGTTTGAGTGATAAGTTTTTGTTATACCTGGATGAGCAGACAATAGAGTGTCATGAATAGAAGCTGTTGGTACCACAATCTGATCATTCATAAATAACACATTTTCTTTCCATTGTACAGATCGATATATTTCTTCCCACTCATCTTTAGATTTTGTTTTTATTGTTTCTTGAATTTCATGAAGAACATCTACTGTAACAAGTCCAGCTTGAAAACATGACAAAGGTAGAATAGGTTGTGCATCATTGATAGTCTCTTTCTCACCTATGCGAGATAAAGCATCTGCTTTATGATTCTCTTTGCCAGGTCGAAAGGTGATGATAAAATTATAATCATTGAAAAATAATGTCCAACGCAGTTGTCTGGCTGCCAAAGCTTTAACAGATCTTAAAGATTGTAAATTTCTGTGATCAGTATAGATTGTGATTGGTTGGCGAGCACCCAACAAGTAATGGCGCCATTCTTCAAAAACTGCCTTGATTGCCAATAATTCTTTATCTGCAATGGCATAATTTTGTTCTGCAGCAGATAACTTTCGCGAATAATAGGCAATGGGGTGCATCTGTCCTGTGTTTTTATCTCTCTGAGATAGGATCCCTCGCAAGGCAAATTGTGAGGCGTCAGCCTCTACGATAAATGGGCTAGATGGATCCGGATGTCCTAAAATTGGTGCTGAAGTGAACAACTCTTTTAATTCTTGGAAGGCTTTTTCAGCTGCTTCATTCCATTCAAGTTTTACTCCTTTACGAAGGAGTTTAGTAATAGGGGTAATGATTTGTGAGAAATTCTGAATGAAGCGTCTATAAAAATTTGCAAAGCCTAAAAGCTCTGGATTTGTTTTACAGAAGTGTGACTAGGTCAAGAACTCACCGCTTCAACCTTTTTGGGTCCATTTCAATTCCTGACGGACTGATTACATATCCTAGAAATTCTACTTTGGTGACGTGAAACATACTCTTTTCTAATTTGACAAGTAAAGAGTTTTGCAGTAGTTTTTGGAGAATGGCACGTACTTGTTTTACATGGTCAGATTTGGTATTTGAATAAATAAGAATGTCATCTATGTAGACAACACAACAAACATCTATAAATTCGTGTAATACCTCATTTATAAAAAATTGAAAAGCAGCAGGAGCATTACAGAGTCCGAAGGGCATAACTTGGTATTCAAAAAGACCGAATTTGGTGCGGAATGCTGTCTTCCATTCGTCGCCCTCTCGAACTCTTACCAAATGGTATGCTCCGCGCAGATCCAATTTAGTATAAATGGTCACTTGTTTAATCTGATCTAATAAGGTCGGAATCAAAGGCAAAGGGTATCGATTTTTTACTGTTACATTGTTCAAGGCTCTGTAATCGATGCACGTGCGCAAATCTCCCCCTTCTTCGGAATGAAAAATAAAGGGGAAGAGACCGGGGATTTAGAATGCCTAATAAACCCGTTTGCCAAATATTCATCAAGGTAAGTTCGTAAGTATTCATTCTCTTTTTCAGTTAGTGCATATATACAACTACATGGTAGTACTGCACCAGGAACCAAATCTATCCGACAATCGAAATCTCGATGTGGAGGCAAGGTATTAGCCTTTTTTTATCAAATACATCAATTAAATCATCATATTCAGTGGGAACTCCTTCAAGGATTAACACACTTCGCGTTTCTTTAGGAAAATCATAACCCTGAACTGTGTCATTGTCGGCAGGAGTTGTGAAACAGGTGTTGTGACAATATGGTGAATAAAAAGTAACAGTTTTCTTCACCCAATCAATCCCAGGATTATGGCAAATTAACCAAGGAATTCCCAGAATGACTCTAAATTGTGGTGCGTCAATGATATCAAACGTAATAAGCTCACTATGAGAAGGGGAACTTAACATCCGTAACGTTTCTGTGTGATGTTGAATGGGCCCAGAAGTGAGCTCCTTATCAACTGCCCGGACGATTTCAGGTCGAGTTTTAGCTACGAAGTGTAAGCCTAATTTGTTCATAAAGTGTGTATCAATAAAATTCCCTGTGGCTCCAGAATCAATTAATGCGTCCACTATCCATGAACGTTCAGGATTATCAATAGCTGTGAGTTTTACTTGAATACAAAGATGTCGAAATGAATCCATAGGGTCTGTGGAGGCCAAATTAAAACTCTCACTCGACAAACTGACCTCGTCTTTCGTCGAGTTTATTAGTTTTCCGAGTTTGCTTGAACTATGGTTACCTCTGATGACTTGATTTTATTTTTATTGGGACGTGTAGGACACTCTTTTACAAAATGTCCCGATTTGCCACAATAAAGGCATTGATTAAGTTTACGTCTTTTTCTTTTTCTTCTTTAGTGAGGGGTCCACGAATGGTACCAATTTGCATAGGTTCTTCCTGATCAGATTTATTAGCTACCTCCTTAACGGAAGGAATTCTTTCTTTAACTATTAAAAGCTTATGATCTGACTTTCCCCGTTCACCTTTTCTTTCCAATAATCTGTGATTTAATTTTACCACCAAATCAGTGAATTCACTGCAAACGTCAGGTGGGTCTAAAATCTGTGTAACCATATCTTTTAATTCGTCCCTTAATCCTCTGTAAAAAGGGAAATTCTTTTATCATGAGGCCAGTTGGTTTCTAAAACTAGACGATTGAAAATGGAAATATAATGAATTAAATCTGATGACGCTTGTTTTAAGTTTAGAAGTTCGTTGTCTGTTGTTTGTACAAAAACGTGTTTTGCAAACAACTTTTTCATAGTTTGTTTAAATCGTCTAAAATCATATAAAAGAGTGTCATCACTTTCTACTAATGGGACTGACCATAAAGCTGCATCGCCTCCTAAGTAGGAGAGAATAAAAGCCACTTTAGATGAATCATCAGGAAAGGCTGTGGGTTTTGCAATAAAATGGAGGTGACATTGGTTCATAAAAATGGTGAATTTATTACAATCAACATAGAACCGTTCAGGTTGAGCTAAAGGTACTGCCACAGCGGTTACAACCTGAATTTGGGTAGAAGCGTTGGAAGCTGTAGTTGGAGGTGTTGTTTGAAAACTAGACGGTTTCAGAATAGGTTTCTGAATTGCTCCCTGAAGAGTTGTTATATCCCTGCGCAAAGCTGCGTTTTCGATTTTTAAATCTCTTAACATTGCAGCTATATCCTGCAAACTAACTTCTTGAGCTGGATCTATTGCGTCTGGGCGAAACTATAACCGTGGTCTTGGCCTTCTGTCAAGGAACCACACACTCTTACCTGTTCAATTGCGTGGTGTTGAGTTTCGCAGAGATGCAATGAGCCAACTTCCCTGATTCCTATTTTATAACTGGTGATGTTAAATATTACACTAGTTAACAGATAGAAACTGGGGAGGAGAGCCGGATACTGGACGTTTTTGTAGTGGGTTCTTGCTGTCGACCTGCGAGGCAACAAGGGACAAATCTAAGTAAACTGTCCAGAGTACTTTGTTTTTAAACTACTTTCTACTGTGAGTTTTCTTTTTAAATTCAAATCTAATAAAAAGCCTACCTGCGATCAGAAGTTGGAAGTCCTAACGTCCGAGTATGTCTTTGTGGGGCTGGTTAGCAGAGGTGGGGTAGATGTAGTGCGTCTTTGCTTCAAGATGATGAAGTCTCAGGAAGCTCTTGAGGAAGAGAGCAAAACACCAGTATGACTCTAAGTTCAACTACATGAGACTTTCTTATAACCTTGGTCAAATACGTAAAAAAATACTTTTAGACATAACTCACTTGTGGGTTTTAGTGTTTTTTGTAACCAGCACCTACTAAATGGGAAAAAACAGAAGGAAAAACAACATTCCTTCTAACCTTAATTCGCTATTCCAAGCAACTATGAATGTTCTTTCTTAAATAAACTCTATGACTTTTACTCAAAAGCCACAAAGTTCTTCTTGACAGTGTTCTATTCTTTTGTTAAACGTAACAAAATTGAGCACAAAAAGGTTCCAAAAACGTATTGTTGACTTTCTTGCGTAGGGCGCCAGAATTAACTTGTACTTAGCTTTCTTATTTCTTATTTTGCAGGTCCAGACGTCGCCGTGAAGAAAGATGATTCCCAGGAAGCAGAGTCAGGAGCGATGAAGTCCTACACACTGCCTTTCAGGTAAGTTTGAAGAGGAGCAGCACGAACTTCATCCCGGCAAAACGAACAGAATGCCAAGCGCCTTCTAGAACTCGGGTGTGGTCTTTTATAGTCAGACCACACCCAAGCGTTCACACGTTCGCCCACGTTCCCTACGTGGCGACGTGTGCACACTGGTTCTTCCTGATCCCGGTAGCGAGCAGAAGATCCGCCGGAACCCACAGCTCCGTAGCATTCTGTATTCTAAACACAAGCGTTTCCGTCCAACTCAATGATAGAGCTGCAGACATCTCTGGCATCTCGCACTTAAAACGCCAAGTGTTCTTTGTCAATAATACCCGCTATATGTCCAAACATACTTAGAAACGGTTTCAGTGTTCATGCTTTAACCAAGTACAATATTAAATCATCTAATCCGCATTTTTACAATACAAACAAGCATAAAACTCATTTACACATTACACTGCATTAAGGAGTGCTGGTGCACGGGATAGGGGTGGGCTTTTTATAACTTAAAAAGGCTTTGACCTATAGAGAGAGACACGCACAGAGATGTGTATTACAGAACATGTCTTTGACTAGATGCTCCAATCATGACAGTACTCCCCTCTCAAGATCCCCCCTAAAACCATTGGGATTGGCTTTGGCTTAGTTGGATGTCGTGTATGGAAAGTTTTTACAATACGGGGAGCGTTCTTTAAATGCTCTAACGGTTCCCATGAATGCTCCTCGGGTCCATATCCTTTCCAGTCTACTAAATAGAATAATTTACCACGAATTATTTTGGCATCCAAAATTCCTTTAACTTCAAATTCCGGAACCCCTTCTATCATAACGGGAGGGGAGGTTTAGTCATGCGGATTTCAGGATGACAAGGTTTAAGCAAAGAGACATGAAAGACTGGGTGAATTCGATAATGTTGCGGGAGTGTTAATTTAACACTTACAGGGTTAATTATTTTTTCCACAACAAATGGGCCTATGAATCTGGGATTAAATTTCTTGTTTCCTTTTATTCGCAAGTTCTTAGTTGCTAGCCATACTCTTTCCCCTACTAGGTAAGAAGGGTGAGCAGAACGAAATTTATCAGCTGATAATTTTTGACTTTCTTTAGCCTTTGCAAAAGAAATTTGGCATCTTGATGAATTGAATTTAGTTTAGTGACAAACTCATGAAGAGATGGAACTTCCTCAGAGGAAATGATTTGGTCAGGAATACTTTTGGGATGATAACCATAAGTACAAAAAATGGAGACATATTGATAGAAGAATGATCTCCATTATTATAAGCAAATTCCAAAGCCCATAAAACATCTGACCATTCTTCATGATGATCTCTTAAAAACACACCGTAAAAATTGTTCTATGGTTTGATTAGTACGTTCCGTCAAGCCGTCAGTCTGTGGATGATAGCTTGAGGATAAACGTACTTCCATATTCAATGCTTTACTCAGATTTTTCCAAACATGTGAGATGAATTACGGGCCTCTATCCGAAATGACCACAGATGGAATTCCATGTAAACGAATAATATCTTTAGCTAACAGTGTTGCTAATTCCATAGCTGAAGGCAATTTTTTCAAAGGAATAAAATGAGCCATGCGAGTAAACTGATCCACTACAGTTAGAATAGTTGTGAACCCTTGTTTAGTAGGTGGAAGTTCAACTATAAAATCAAGGGAGATTGTATGCCAAGGCTGAGGAGGTATCGGTAAGGGTTGTAGGAGACCACTGGGGGCTTGATGTAAAGATTTATTCTGAATACATACAACACATGTTTCGACAAAAGCTTTTATATCATCGAACATGGAAGGCCACCAAATATTTCTCTTGTTTGAGTGATAAGTTTTTGTTATACCTGGATGAGCAGACAATAGAGTGTCATGAATAGAAGCTGTTGGTACCACAATCTGATCATTCATAAATAACACATTTTCTTTCCATTGTACAGATCGATATATTTCTTCCCACTCATCTTTAGATTTTGTTTTTATTGTTTCTTGAATTTCATGAAGAACATCTACTGTAACAAGTCCAGCTTCAAAACATGACAAAGGTAGAATAGGTTGTGCATCATTGATAGTCTCTTTCTCACCTATGCGAGATAAAGCATCTGCTTTATGATTCTCTTTGCCAGGTCGAAAGGTGATGATAAAATTATAATCATTGAAAAATAATGTCCAACGCAGTTGTCTGGCTGCCAAAGCTTTAACAGATCTTAAAGATTGTAAATTTCTGTGATCAGTATAGATTGTGATTGGTTGGCGAGCACCCAACAAGTAATGGCGCCATTCTTCAAAAACTGCCTTGATTGCCAATAATTCTTTATCTGCAATGGCATAATTTTGTTCTGCAGCAGATAACTTTCGCGAATAATAGGCAATGGGGTGCATCTGTCCTGTGTTTTTATCTCTCTGAGATAGGATCCCTCGCAAGGCAAATTGTGAGGCGTCAGCCTCTACGATAAATGGGCTAGATGGATCCGGATGTCCTAAAATTGGTGCTGAAGTGAACAACTCTTTTAATTCTTGGAAGGCTTTTTCAGCTGCTTCATTCCATTCAAGTTTTACTCCTTTACGAAGGAGTTTAGTAATAGGGGTAATGATTTGTGAGAAATTCTGAATGAAGCGTCTATAAAAATTTGCAAAGCCTAAAAAGCTCTGGATTTGTTTTACAGAAGTGTGACTAGGTCAAGAACTCACCGCTTCAACCTTTTTTGGGTCCATTTCAATTCCTGACGGACTGATTACATATCCTAGAAATTCTACTTTGGTGACGTGAAACATACTCTTTTCTAATTTGACAAATAAAGAGTTTTGCAGTAGTTTTTGGAGAATGGCACGTACTTGTTTTACATGGTCAGATTTGGTATTTGAATAAATAAGAATGTCATCTATGTAGACAACACAACAAACATCTATAAATTCGTGTAATACCTCATTTATAAAAAATTGAAAAGCAGCAGGAGCATTACAGAGTCCGAAGGGCATAACTTGGTATTCAAAAAGACCGAATTTGGTGCGGAATGCTGTCTTCCATTCGTCGCCCTCTCGAACTCTTACCAAATGGTATGCTCCGCGCAGATCCAATTTAGTATAAATGGTCACTTGTTTAATCTGATCTAATAAGGTCGGAATCAAAGGCAAAGGGTATCGATTTTTTACTGTTACATTGTTCAAGGCTCTGTAATCGATGCACGTGCGCAAATCTCCCCCTTCTTCGGAATGAAAAATAAAGGGGAAGAGACCGGGGATTTAGAATGCCTAATAAACCCGTTTGCCAAATATTCATCAAGGTAAGTTCGTAAGTATTCATTCTCTTTTTCAGTTAGTGCATATATACAACTACATGGTAGTACTGCACCAGGAACCAAATCTATCCGACAATCGAAATCTCGATGTGGAGGCAAGGTATTAGCCTTTTTTTATCAAATACATCAATTAAATCATCATATTCAGTGGGAACTCCTTCAAGGATTAACACACTTCGCGTTTCTTTAGGAAAATCATAACCCTGAACTGTGTCATTGTCGGCAGGAGTTGTGAAACAGGTGTTGTGACAATATGGTGAATAAAAAGTAACAGTTTTCTTCACCCAATCAATCCCAGGATTATGGCAAATTAACCAAGGAATTCCCAGAATGACTCTAAATTGTGGTGCGTCAATGATATCAAACGTAATAAGCTCACTATGAGAAGGGGAACTTAACATCCGTAACGTTTCTGTGTGATGTTGAATGGGCCCAGAAGTGAGCTCCTTATCAACTGCCCGGACGATTTCAGGTCGAGTTTTAGCTACGAAGTGTAAGCCTAATTTGTTCATAAAGTGTGTATCAATAAAATTCCCTGTGGCTCCAGAATCAATTAATGCGTCCACTATCCATGAACGTTCAGGATTATCAATAGCTGTGAGTTTTACTTGAATACAAAGATGTCGAAATGAATCCATAGGGTCTGTGGAGGCCAAATTAAAACTCTCACTCGACAAACTGACCTCGTCTTTCGTCGAGTTTATTAGTTTTCCGAGTTTGCTTGAACTATGGTTACCTCTGATGACTTGATTTTATTTTTATTGGGACGTGTAGGACACTCTTTTACAAAATGTCCCGATTTGCCACAATAAAGGCACTGATTAAGTTTACGTCTTTTTTCTTTTTCTTCTTTAGTGAGGGGTCCGCGAATGGTACCAATTTGCATAGGTTCTTCCTGATCAGATTTATTAGCTACCTCCTTAACGGAAGGAATTCTTTCTTTAACTATTAAAAGCTTATGATCTGACTTTCCCCGTTCACCTTTTCTTTCCAATAATCTGTGATTTAATTTTACCACCAAATCAGTGAATTCACTGCAAACGTCAGGTGGGTCTAAAATCTGTGTAACCATATCTTTTAATTCGTCCCTTAATCCTCTGTAAAAAGGGAAATTCTTTTATCATGAGGCCAGTTGGTTTCTAAAACTAGACGATTGAAAATGGAAATATAATGAATTAAATCTGATGACGCTTGTTTTAAGTTTAGAAGTTCGTTGTCTGTTGTTTGTACAAAAACGTGTTTTGCAAACAACTTTTTCATAGTTTGTTTAAATCGTCTAAAATCATATAAAAGAGTGTCATCACTTTCTACTAATGGGACTGACCATAAAGCTGCATCGCCTCCTAAGTAGGAGAGAATAAAAGCCACTTTAGATGAATCATCAGGAAAGGCTGTGGGTTTTGCAATAAAATGGAGGTGACATTGGTTCATAAAAATGGTGAATTTATTACAATCAACATAGAACCGTTCAGGTTAAGCTAAAGGTACTGCCACAGCGGTTACAACCTGAATTTGGGTAGAAGCGTTGGAAGCTGTAGTTGGAGGTGTTGTTTGAAAACTAGACGGTTTCAGAATAGGATTCTGAATTGCTCCCTGAAGAGTTGTTATATCCCTGCGCAAAGCTGCGTTTTCGATTTTTAAATCTCTTAACATTGCAGCTATATCCTGCAAACTAACTTCTTGAGCTGGATCTATTGCGTCTGGGCGAAACTATAACCGTGGTCTTGGCCTTCTGTCAAGGAACCACACACTCTTACCTGTTCAATTGCGTGGTGTTGAGTTTCGCAGAGATGCAATGAGCCAACTTCCCTGATTCCTATTTTATAACTGGTGATGTTAAATATTACACTAGTTAACAGATAGAAACTGGGGAGGAGAGCCGGATACTGGACGTTTTTGTAGTGGGTTCTTGCTGTCGACCTGCGAGGCAACAAGGGACAAATCTAAGTAAACTGTCCAGAGTACTTTGTTTTTAAACTACTTTCTACTGTGAGTTTTCTTTTTAAATTCAAATCTAATAAAAAGCCTACCTGCGATCAGAAGTTGGAAGTCCTAACGTCCGAGTATGTCTTTGTGGGGCTGGTTAGCAGAGGTGGGGTAGATGTAGTGCGTCTTTGCTTCAAGATGATGAAGTCTCAGGAAGTTCTTGAGGAAGAGAGCAAAACACCAGTATGACTCTAAGTTCAACTACATGAGACTTTCTTATAACCTTGGTCAAATACGTAAAAAAATACTTTTAGACATAACTCACTTGTGGGTTTTAGTGTTTTTTGTAACCAGCACCTACTAAATGGGAAAAAACAGAAGGAAAAACAACATTCCTTCTAATCTTAATTCGCTATTCCAAGCAACTATGAATGTTCTTTCTTAAATAAACTCTATGACTTTTACTCAAAAGCCACAAAATTCTTCTTGACAGTGTTCTATTCTTTTGTTAAACGTAACAAAATTGAGCACAAAAAGGTTCCAAAAAATTATTGTTGACTTTCTTGCGTAGGGCGCCAGAATTAACTTGTACTTAGCTTTCTTATTTCTTGTTTTGCAGGTCCAGACGTCGCCGTGAAGAAAGATGATTCCCAGGAAGCAGAGTCAGGAGCGATGAAGTCCTACACGCTGCCTTTCAGGTAAGTTTGAAGAGGAGCAGCACGAACTTCATCCCGGCAAAACGAACAGAAGGCCAAGCGCCTTCTAGAACTCGGGTGTGGTCTTTTATAGTCAGACCACACCCAAGCGTTCACACGTTCGCCCACGTTCCCTACGTGGCGACGTGTGCACACTGGTTCTTCCTGATCCCGGTAGCGAGCAGAAGCTCCGCCGGAACCCACAGCTCCGTAGCATTCTGTATTCTAAACACAAGCGTTTCCGTCCAACTCAATGATAGAGCTGCAGACATCTCTGGCATCTCGCACTTAAAACTCCAAGTGTTCTTTGTCAATAATACCTGCTATATGTCCAAACATACTTAGAAACGGTTTCAGTGTTCATGCTTTAACCAAGTACAATATTAAATCATCTAAGCCGCATTTTTACAATACAAACAAGCATAAAACTCATTTACACATTACACTGCATTAAGGAGTGCGGGTGCACGGGATAGGGGTGGGCTTTTTATAACTTAAAAAGGCTTTGACCTATATAGAGACACGCACAGAGATGTGTATTACAGAACATGTCTTTGACTAGATGCTCCAATCATGACAGTACTCCCCTCTCAAGATCCCCCCTAAAACCATTGGGATTGGCTTTGGCTTAGTTGGATGTCGTGTATGGAAAGTTTTTACAATACGGGGAGCGTTCTTTAAATGCTCTAACGGTTCCCATGAACGCTCCTCGGGTCCATATCCTTTCCAGTCTACTAAATAGAATAATTTACCACGAATTATTTTGGCATCCAAAATTCCTTTAACTTCAAATTCCGGAACCCCTTCTATCATAAAGGGAGGGGGAGGTTTAGTCATGCAGATTTCAGGATGACAAGGTTTAAGCAAAGAGACATGAAAGACTGGGTGAATTCGATAATGTTGCGGGAGTGTTAATTTAACACTTACAGGGTTAATTATTTTTTCCACAACAAATGGGCCTATGAATCTGGGATTAAATTTCTTGTTTCCTTTTATTCGCAAGTTCTTAGTTGCTAGCCATACTCTTTCCCCTACTAGGTAAGAAGGGTGAGCAGAACGAAATTTATCAGCTGATAATTTTTGACTTTCTTTAGTCTTTGCCAAATGAAATTTGGCATCTTGATGAATTGAATTTAGTTTAGTGACAAACTCATGAAGAGATGGAACTTCCTCAGAGGAAATGATTTGGTCAGGAATACTTTTGGGATGATAACCATAAGTACAAAAAAATGGAGACATATTGATAGAAGAATGATCTCCATTATTATAAGCAAATTCCAAAGCCCATAAAACATCTGACCATTGTTCATGATGATCTCTTAAAACACACCGTAAAAATTGTTCTATGGTTTGATTAGTGCGTTCCGTCAAGCCGTCAGTCTGTGGATGATAGCTTGAGGATAAACGTACTTCCATATTCAATGCTTTACTCAGATTTTTCCAAACATGTGAGATGAATTGAGGGCCTCTATCCGAAATGACCACAGATGGAATTCCATGTAAACGAATAATATCTTTAGCTAACAGTGTTGCTAATTCCTAAGCTGAAGGCAATTTTTTCAAAGGAATAAAATGAGCCATGCGAGTAAACTGATCCACTACAGTTAGAATAGTTGTGAACCCTTGTTTAGTAGGTGGAAGTTCAACTATAAAATCAAGGGAGATTGTATGCCAAGGCTGAGGAGGTATCGGTAAGGGTTGTAAGAGACCACTGGGGGCTTGATGTAAAGATTTATTCTGAATACATACAACATATGTTTCGACAAAAGCTTTGATATCATCGAACATGGAAGGCCACCAAAATTGTCTCTTGTTTGAGTGATAAGTTTTTGTTATACCTGGATGAGCAGACAATAGAGTGTCATGATGTAATTCTATGATAGACTTTTGAATAGAAGCTGTTGGTACCACAATCTGATCATTCATAAATAACACATTTTCTTTCCATTGTACAGATGGATATATTTCTTCCCACTCATCTTTAGATTTTGTTTTTATTGTTTCTTGAATTTCATGAAGAACATCTACTGTAACAAGTCCAGTTTGAAAACATGACAAAGGTAGAATAGGTTGTGCATCATTGATAGACTCATTCTCAGTCTCTTTCTCACCTGTGCGAGATAAAGCATCTTCTTTTTGATTCTCTTTGCCAGGTCGAAAAGTGATGATAAAATTATAATCATTGAAAAATAATGTCCAACGCAGTTGTCTGGCTGCCAAAGCTTTAACAGATCTTAAAGATTGTAAATTTCTGTGATCAGTATAGATTGTGATTGGTTGGCGAGGACCCAACAAGTAATGGCGCCATTCTTCAAAAACTGCCTTGATTGCCAATAATTCTTTATCTGCAATGGCATAATTTTGTTCTGCAGCAGATAACTTTCGCGAATAATAGGCAATGGGGTGCATCTGTCCTGTGTTTTTATCTCTCTGAGATAGGATCCCTCCCAAGGCAAATTGTGAGGCGTCAGCCTCTACGATAAATGGGCTAGATGGATCCGGATGTCCTAAAATTGGTGCTGAAGTGAACAACTCTTTTAATTCCTGGAAGGCTTTTTCAGCTGCTTCATTCCATTCAAATTTTACTCCTTTACGAAGGAGTTTAGTAATAGGGGTAATGATTTGTGAGAAATTCTGAATGAAGCGTCTATAAAAATTTGCAAAGCCTAAAAAGCTCTGGATCTGTTTTACAGAAGTGGGACTAGTCCAAGAACTCACCGCTTCAACCTTTTGTGGGTCCATTTCAATTCCTGATGGACTGATTACATATCCTAGAAATTCTATTTTGGTGACGTGAAACATACTCTTTTCTAATTTGACAAATAAAAAGTTTTGCAGTAGTTTTTGGAGAATGGCACGTACTTGTTTTACATGGTCAGATTTGGTATTTGAATAAATAAGAATGTCATCTTAGTAGACAACACAACAAACATCTATAAATTCGTGTAATACCTCATTTATAAAAAATTGAAAAGCAGCAGGAGCATTACAGAGTCCGAAGGGCATAACTTGGTATTCAAAAAGACCGAATTTGGTGCGGAATGCTGTCTTCCATTCGTCGCCCTCTCGAACTCTTACCAAATGGTATGCTCCGCGCAGATCCAATTTAGTATAAATGGTCGCTTGTTTAATCTGATCTAATAAGGTCGGAATCAAAGGCAAAGGGTATCGATTTTTTACTGTTACATTGTTCAAGGCTCTGTAATCGATGCACGTGCGCAAATCTCCCCCCTTCTTCAAAATGAAAAATAAAGGGGAAGAGACCGGGGATTTAGAATGCCTAATAAACCCGTTTGCCAAATATTCATCAAGGTAAGTTCGTAAGTATTCATTCTCTTTTTCAGTTAGTGCATATATACAACTACATGGTAGTACTGCACCAGGAACCAAATCTATCCGAAAATCGAAATCTCGATGTGGAGGCAAGGTATTAGCCTTTTTTTTATCAAATACATCAATTAAATCATCATATTCAGTGGGAACTCCTTCAAGGATTAACACACTTCGCGTTTCTTTAGGAAAATCATAACCCTGAACTGTGTCATTGTCGGCAGGAGTTGTGAAACAGGTGTTGTGACAATATGGTGAATAAAAAGTAACAGTTTTCTTCACCCAATCAATCCCAGGATTATGGCAAATTAACCAAGGAATTCCCAGAATGAGCCTAAATTGTGGTGCGTCAATGATATCAAACGTAATAAGCTCACTATGAGAAGGGGAACTTAACATCCGTAACGTTTCTGTGTGATGTTGAATGGGCCCAGAAGTGAGTTCCTTACCATCAACTACCCGGACGATTTCAGGTCGAGTTTTAGCTACGAAGTGTAAGCCTAATTTGTTCATAAAGTGTGTATCAATAAAATTCCCTGTGGCTCCAGAATCAATTAATGCGTCCACTATCCATGAACGTTCAGGATTATCAATAGCTGTGAGTTTTACTTGAATACAAAGATGTCGAAATGAATCCGTAGGGTCTGTGGAGGCCAAATTAAAACTCTCACTCGACAAACTGACCTCGTCTTTCGTCGAGTTTATTAGTTTTCCGAGTTTGCTTGAACTATGGTTACCTCTGATGACTTGATTTTATTTTTATTGGGACGTGTAGGACACTCTTTTACAAAATGTCCCGATTTGCAACAATAAAGGCATTGATTAAGTTTATGTCTTTTTCTTTTTCTTCTTTAGTGAGGGGTCCGCGAATGGTACCAATTTGCATAGGTTCTTCCTGATCAGATTTATTAGCTACCTCCTTAACGGAAGGAATTCTTTCTTTAACTATTAAAAGCTTATGATCTGACTTTCCCCGTTCACCTTTTCTTTCCAATAATCTGTGATTTAATTTTACCATTAAAATCAATGAATTCACTGCAAACGTCAGGTGGGTCTAAAATCTGTGTAACCATATCTTTTAATTCGTCCCTTAATCCTCTGTAAAAAAGGGAAATTCTTTTATCATGAGGCCAGTTGGTTTCTAAAACTAGACGATTGAAAATGGAAATATAATGAATTAAATCTGATGATCCTTGTTTTAAGTTTAGAAGTTCGTTGTCTGCTGTTTGTACAAAAACGTGTTTTGCAAACAACTTTTTCATAGTTTGTTTAAATCGTCTAAAATCATATAAAAGAGTGTCATCACTTTCTACTAATGGGACTGACCATAAAGCTGCAACGCCTCCTAAGTAGGAGAGAATAAAAGCCACTTTAGATGAGTCATCAGGAAAGGCTGTGGGTTTTGCAATAAAATGGAGGTGACATTAGTTCATAAAAATGGTGAATTTATTACAATCACCATAGAACCGTTCAGGTTGAGCTAAAGGTACTGCCACAGGGGTTACAACCTGAATTTGGGTAGAAGCGTTGGAAGCTGTAGTTGGAGGTGTTGTTTGAAAACTAGACGGTTTCAGAATAGGTTTCTGAATTGCTCCCTGAAGAGTTGTTATATCCCTGCGCAAAGCTGCGTTTTCGATTTTTAAATCTCTTAACATTGCAGCTATATCCTGCAAACTAACTTCTTGAGCTGGATCCATTGCGTCTGGGCAAAACTATAACCGTGGTCTTGGCCTTCTGTCAAGGAACCACACACTCTTACCTGTTCAATTGCGTGGTGTTGAGTTTCGCAGAGATGCAATGAGCCAACTTCCCTGATTCCTATTTTATAACTGGTGATGTTAAATATTACACTAGTTAACAGATAGAAACTGGGGAGGAGAGCCGGATACTGGACGTTTTTGTAGTGGGTTCTTGCTGTCGACCTGCGAGGCAACAAGGGACAAATCTAAGTAAACTGTCCAGAGTACTTTGTTTTTAAACTACTTTCTACTGTGAGTTTTCTTTTTAAATTCAAATCTAATAAAAAGCCTACCTGCGATCAGAAGTTGGAAGTCCTAACGTCCGAGTATGTCTTTGTGGGGCTGGTTAGCAGAGGTGGGGTAGATGTAGTGCGTCTTTGCTTCAAGATGATGAAGTCTCAGGAAGCTCTTGAGGAAGAGAGCAAAACACCAGTATGACTCTAAGTTCAACTACATGAGACTTTCTTATAACCTTGGTCAAATACATAAAAAAATACTTTTAGACATAACTCACTTGTGGGTTTTAGTGTTTTTTGTAACCAGCACCTACTAAATGGGAAAAAACAGAAGGAAAAACAACATTCCTTCTAATCTTAATTCGCTATTCCAAGCAACTATGAATGTTCTTTCTTAAATAAACTCTATGACTTTTACTCAAAAGCCACAAAGTTCTTCTTGACAGTGTTCTATTCTTTTGTTAAACGTAACAAAATTGAGCACAAAAAGGTTCCAAAAATTATTGTTGACTTTCTTGCGTAGGGCGCCAGAATTAACTTGTACTTAGCTTTCTCATTTCTTGTTTTGCAGGTCCAGACGTCGCCGTGAAGAAAGATGATTCCCAGGAAGCAGAGTCAGGAGCGATGAAGTCCTACACGCTGCCTTTCAGGTAAGTTTGAAGAGGAGCAGCACGAACTTCATCCCGGCAAAACGAACAGAAGGCCAAGCGCCTTCTAGAACTCGGGTGTGGTCTTTTATAGTCAGACCACACCCAAGCGTTCACACGTTCGCCCATGTTCCCTACGTGGCGACGTGTGCACACTGGTTCTTCCTGATCCCGGTAGCGAGCAGAAGCTCCGCCGGAACCCACAGCTCCGTAGCATTCTGTATTCTAAACACAAGCGTTTCCGTCCAACTCAATGATAGAGCTGCAGACATCTCTGGCATCTCGCACTTAAAACTCCAAGTGTTCTTTGTCAATAATACCCGCTATATGTCCAAACATACTTAGAAACGGTTTCAGTGTTCATGCTTTAACCAAGTACAATATTAAATCATCTAAGCCGCATTTTTACAATACAAACAAGCATTAAACTCATTTACACATTACACTGCATTAAGGAGTGCTGGTGCACGGGATAGGGGTGGGCTTTTTATAACTTAAAAAGGCTTTGACCTATATAGAGACACGCACAGAGATGTGTATTACAGAACATGTCTTTGACTAGATGCTCCAATCATGACAGTCTGTGTCTCGACTCTACTGATCACACTCCTTCCAGTCTGTGTCCCGACTCTACTGATCACACTCCTTCCAGTCTGTGTCCTGACTCTACTAATTAAATCTCTTCCAATCTTTGTTCCAGCTCCGCTCGTCACAGTCCTAGCTGTCTTTGTCCAGCCTCTGTTGATCACAGCCATTCTAGTCTCTGACCTGACTCTACTAGTCATATCCGTTCCAATCCACATACCACACTAAGAAAGGTGTTTTGATGAGACCACAATCTTCCCTAAGGCTGTCAAGGACATCATGCTATGGGTAATAGACCTTTACCCTACTCTGAACCCAGGTGTGGTACATACATAAAATAGAAATGCTCTATTTGGCACCTTGGAGGCGCTCCATGTGCTTTTTAGGTGTTGCTGCAGACTGTTTCAATTTTTGGCCAGACCTCACTTCACAACACACAGTACTCAACGGAACCTATTGAGAGAGGTTTTGCATTAGCCCCCTTTGGTCATTGGCTTCTATGAGTAAGCCTCCTTCAGGCATTAGTTGTTTGGTTATCCATCACATTTATTGACCAGTCCATGGCATTTTGCAGATGTCCACAACTGGAAACGTTGTTTCTAATGACCTGGAGGAAGGTGGTCACCTTATTTTCCATACCAGTGGGAGTGGCAGTGGCTGAGTCCCAACAGCGGTAACAAACAACAAGGTGATGGATTGAATGCTTGAATTAATCTCAGCCGCTAGCGATTGGTCGAGCCGCAATCTATTTCATTGTTCTTCACCCACCATGCCACTCCAGACAGAGGCCCATCTTATGCAAATCAGTACTAACCCTATGCCTAATTGGAACGGTCCATATTAAATTGCCAGGCCCAGCCCCCTCCAGAAGGAAAAAACAACAGCAGTCAGTTAATGAGGCCAATATTACCTAAGATCACAGCCCAGGAGAGGCACTAACGCATCATGGGAATGCTCGGGCTGCAGTGAGCTAGCAGTCATACCATAGCTCCCCCCGTACCTTTCACCGTGTTCAATGTGTGTTCTGCCATGTTATATTATGTTCTTAATTTTGTTAAGCGCACTGCTACCTGTACAGGTGTCCTAGTGCTGCGAGAAAGGGCTGAATAAGGAAAAGAGGCTACTTGACATATAACCAGGTCTTCAAGGCTTTCCTCAAGTGCATTATGTCCTGTGTTCTACTTAACAGTGCGGGAAGAGTGTTCCACAGTTTGGCCCTCAAGTCCCAGAAAGCCCTGTCTCAGCAGTCAGCTAGCCACACTGAGTCAGGTTAAATCCGGGCACCAAAAGAAAGGAGGCATTGCTACACTAGAAGTATGGCCCAGGACATAGCTTATGAAATTATTCTTGAGCTATATTGGATCAGTGTGACAGAAGGCTGTATGAATATGGCAGAGAGACTTGAAAGCAAGCTACCTCACCACTGGGAGCCAATGCAATGAGTCCAATGCAGCAGTAGTAGAAGCATGCCAAGGAAAACCAAGAGCAAGATTGGCTGCCGCATTTGGAATGCGTTGGGAGTTTCTTCAACTGGCCCAATAACAAGGAAAGAGGGAGATGCAGTAGTCCAGGTGACTCAGGATGGTTTCCTGGACCACTACATGATGAACTGCTACAGAAAGGAGTGGCAGAGGTTGTCTCAGTACCCGTAACAGCAAGCAGCAAATGGACGACAGGTAGTTAACTTGTCTTATCACACTTAGGAGGAGCAGTGCCTGCGACACCGTAAACCGCCGTGTGTCACACGGGCTTTAAGCGCATCATGCACTAGCCTGCACTGCACACAATTTCTAAGATGGAGGGGTTTTTCGAATCCCATCTGACTGCATGTCCCTGCCTGCTCTCAACCCCAAGTTGACACCCACGATATCACCCAGACTGGGTCATTCTCACTCTCACCTCACGTTCACTCACCTTCTTCACTTCAGTCACTCAGACCTTCTGCCTTTCAGTCACTTGCATCTCCTGCCCTTTGCTGTCACTCATGCCTCCTCCCCCTCACTGTCAGCCACATGCTCTGTCCTTTGCTCTCACTCACACCTCCTGCCACTCACTATCACTTGACCCGCCTCTCCATCCACAGCAGTCAGATATGTTGCCCGTTGCTGTCACTCACACCTCCTATTCCTTGCTTGACAATTCAACCCCTCAGCGCCACTCACACCACCATTATGTGACGCCCCTTTTTTTACATTTATGTTCTGCCTGGGACAATGCATGTGCTCTCGCTTGCGAAAGATATTATTTACAAGGGACTTGGAGCCCGACCATTGTTTACGATTCGTTGGCTTCATTGTCTCTCTTATTTGCTGCGTTGCACTTGGCCAACCAATGCTGGATTCACTTCCTCTTTTTTTGTGTGGAGCATGGAACAAGTACTGATTTCATTGCTTTATTTGTGTCCTTCTGCTGCTCGTGATCAAATTTAGGTACTTTTTTGTTGCTCACTCTCAAATTGGGGTACTTTTTTGTTGCTTTCCACAGTTGTGCACAAACAACCTCTTCAGGTACTTGAAAGCGCACTCCCTGAATATTGTGTAAACACAAATGACACCCTCTGCGCTGCAGCCCAGTGCAGCCATAAAATAACACATGAGTGGGAGTAGGTGATGTGACGAGTTACTGAAGGTCATGGGTTTGCATTTGTTCGGCATGCTTATCCTCCAGTTTGGCTTCTGTATTTATTCCAATCCAACTCCAACACCTAAATGGTTGTTGCCAAATGTGTTGATACTGTCTTTCAAAATGACCATTCTTGAATGTGCTATGAAGGCTCAGGGACATCTTAAGGATTTTGGGGCCCCTCGGCCAACGTATTTTGGGGGCCCCTGTTCAGAACAGCTTTGAATTTATGATCCAGTTTCAGCTCTTTGATGCCCTCTTTGCCCTTGTCACTGACAGTGCACAGGCACACTGGTCCATATTCTAAATGCGATTACATCTATTATTCAGGGATAGTGATGTGTGCTTTCAACATTGTTACACAGCAGCAGCTCACTAATATGACTGCAAATAATCTCTGTGACACCCTCCCATTTCTCATATGTGAGGTCCTGTTTTGATCTAGAAGAAACTTTGTTATGGATGTTGCATGAAACATAAACACAACATTTGTCTGCAAAATGTCTGTAATAGACTCTCATACATCACCCACATTAAAAATATATTAAAGAAAAACGCTATTTAAAACAATCTGTTTAAGAATCATTCAAGGTCATCAGAGCATAACTCTCTCCAGAACAGAGCTGGTTCTATCAGGGGCCCCTGAAAGGCTGGGGCCCTGGGCTAGAGCCCACTTTGCCCAAACCATAAGACGTCTCTGTGAAGGCTGCTTTGTGTCTAGATTTTGAGGTGAAATCCCCGTATCCAGCCTGCAGTACCAGCATGCTGTGAGCATGTGGTCAAGGGAGATATTGTCGAATATACAGTAGACATTTAAGACAGTTGCCTTAACTGGTATGAGCAAAACAATCATTTGTGTGCCCTGTGGTGCCTCCTGTCGCCTTCTCTTGGGCAACACTGTTGCAAACTCACACAAGATTCTGTCAGATTTATTTTACCCTTTGACTGTCCTAGTTTATCTTCCCTATTAAAATTACCAATGCGCAAATATATGAGCAAATGGAAATAATGCATGTGCAAAAACTTTACATGTCTTAAAAAGTGAAAACTGTTGTGTCTTAGCAACTAGTCTTGTATCCTAGTGATGGTTGCCAGCCTTCTGATGTTCTAGAAGGTGGACCTCACTGGAGAGGACAGTTGCTGCTGTGAAGGACGTGTCCAGGGGTTGTTCCTCTTTACTTAATAAAGCACTTCTACCCTATTCTTGGTGTCTGCGCCTCTTAAAAGTGGCGACAAGGATGGGATGGTGTTTCCCAGAAGGCAGACTGGACTAAGAGGTTACGGAATTTTATTTCCAGATCCTGACAACCCCTGGACAACAGCTGTGGACTGAACTGATTGTTTGCGCCTGGATCTGGTGAGGTGTGTTGCTAAATGTGTGTTATGGCATACACCAGAAGATACTGCTCCTACAGTGTGTGCCACGACATATACAGGACCTCAACTGCTGCAAGTACAGAGGTGCAGCGATGTGCTTCATTGAGTCACTACTGTTGTCAGTGGTGAAGCAATGTGTGTGGCAGACCAGGCAGACTGAGGCGTGCAGAAGTGGCGTCTGCTGTGAAGTGGTGGGGCGAGACTACAATTGGGAGTACGGTGGTGATCAAGGTCAGCGGTGAGCGGTAAGCCCTAAGCCCTGTGTCGGGTGTGCCGGCCTGAGTGTGTGTTATTATTCAAACACACCTACCGGCATTCCGTTGGGCTGCCGAGCCATGTCCCAATGTGCGTCATAGTGAGTGATGCGTAAGTTGTAATTGGCGGCGCGGCAACGCCATCTGCAGCGCAGCAAGTGAGGCACAGCGGACCTCGCCTTGGCAACTCCACAAGCCGCGGTGAAGGAGGAACCGAAGCGTGCTGTGCGTCGGCCGTCAGGCAGGCTACACTGGCTGTTCTGCGGCAAGGAACAGTAACTGATCTGTGTCAGTGCAACTGAATGCCGGAAACTGCGCAAGGAGGAAGCAGGCACAGAAGATTGAGCAACGGTGACTACCTTAATTATTTTAACTTATTTTTTTGTAATCCAGGTGCATGCAACAGTGATGTCTGTGATTTCTAAGCAACAGTGGCACTTATATTATTGTGCTGTTTTATTATTCACAGTGACAGTGAACATTGAGCAACAATGAGTGGTATTATTGTTGGTATCCAATTATTCATAGCGAATATTGGTCAACGGTGACTTCATGATTGCCATTGGTCATATGCACACCATAATTGTGTAGGGAATTTAGTGGAATTTCAGTGGTGCAATTCATCTGTAGAGTAGTTCTATTCATAAGTATGGATATGTCATCAATGCTAGCTCCTCCAAAATTTTTACAAAAACCGGGGGAACCTGCAATGCCAGGGGAAGACTGGTTGGAGTCGTTTGAGACGCATTTGGAGGCAATTGGTAGGGAGGACTTCTTGGCTTCCCGAAAGGTAGCATTGTTAAAGCAAAATTTAGGGGTGGAGGACAGGAAGGTGTTGAAAATGTTACCCATACCCACAAGAGGAGATTCTACCAACCATGGGGTGATGTGGGTGAAGGACGTGGCCCTCTAGGGCCACGCGGGTACTTATGACCACCTGCTATGCCTTCCCAAGAATGAAGAGTCGGTCAGACAGTAGAGAATACAAACAAGCATTTATTACCGTTTCTCTGCAGAGGAGCCCTGTCAGACCTTCACCCTGAGATGGATGCCGAGGGACTGGCTCCCCAACATTCGCTAATAAATGATAAACCCTTCAGGAGACTTCGGTCATGCCTCCACTGGAAAAGTACCGGCTTGAGCTGGACACGAACAAAGAAAGCACAGAAAGATGGGCTAACACCTGCCAGATGGGTGCACTATCAGCAGCCCAAGGCCACTGTGCCGAGTCTCGCCGTCTCTTAACGTGGGAGCAGAGTTACATGTATACAATGGAATGCAGAGCAAAATAATTATACTGTTAGCAAGTCGAGTAGCAGCCTTGGACATGAACAGAAAATATAACGAAATGCAATGTTCTGCTGAGGCAAGCGATTCTGAACTCTAAGGCCTAACATGAGCACGACACAGGCAGTCTTATAAGAATTGCGAAATGCAAGATGGAGTCAGACTGGTTAATGAGGCCTGCATACTGCGAGGGGTACTTGACGGGCTACTGGATGCAAGCATTAATACATATAATTTAGCCACACACTGCTAATCTAAAACAGCACAGCAGAAGCATCATAGGAAAGGGAATTTTAAATCTAACAGACCCTCCTTTTAGCAGTGTTGGCTAAAAACTTTATTGCTAGCCGGCTGGGTCTTTACAATTCTAAGGGGAGGAGATGGAACATCATAAATGCATTGAACAAATTAGGATAAAATGAAAGTGAACAGCCATCATATTGTCATTTAATAATCGAAGAAAGCATCATCAATAAGCATAATTGACTGAATTTCCTGCATCCTCATTTTGGAACTTCGTTTGTCATGTCCTGGAAAACTTGGGGTAAGCCTAGTCACACAATAAGAACAACATGCTGGGAGACAATGGATGCACAGGCAGCAAGTAAAAATGATACCTGCAATACCTAGTAGGACAAGCAGAATCTTCCAACCCCATGACGTTAGTAGACCCCAGAGCCACCCCGTGCGAGACCAAGAGCCATTATCTACATGGATCTCTGAAGCGAGCTTATGTAATTTCTGAATTGCTAGGTTGACAGTCGGGGCAGTGTCTGGTATATGTACACAGCAGCTGCTCCCAATGACGCGACATGCTCCACCCCTATCAGCTAAGATAACATCTAAAACCATTCTATTTTGAAGCGAGACGAGTCTCGTAGCCTGGAGCTCGACTGTGATGTTCATGAGTATATCTGCTGTTGTGTTAATGACTAGGCCTGGGCAGTGAACTCCGCTTCGCTCGCGGAGTTTGCGGAGTTTTCGGAACTCCGCGTTACGCGGAGCTCGCGGAGATCTGAAAAACTCCGCCCCGCGTAGCGTAGCGGAGTTTTTTTCCACGCTCGCGTCCGTCAACGTCAACATGGCGAGCACGAGCAAGGAAAATCCACCTCCCAGCGAGATTTTTCCTCGTTCGTGATCGTCAACATCAAGTTGGCGAGTGCGAGCGTGGAAAATAAACCTCCCGGCGAGATTTCTCAACGCGGGGGGGTCAGGTTTCTCATTGCGAGTGGTCGCGTATGCTCACGATCGCTCGCGTTGAGAAACTGCCTGTTTGCGTTGAGAAAGCTGCCGCTCGAGCAAAAATCTACTCGAGCGGCAAAAAGGAAAGAAGCGCCCGCTTGCGCTGTGCATTGTGCTGTTCGCGATGATTGCACAGTGCGGACATGCATCTGGCACTGAAAATCACCACGAACAGCATTTTTCTATCGCACTCCGCCGCTTGCGGAGCTCTGCGTAGCGCAACTCCGCGAACTCCGCCCAGGGTTATTAATGACCCCCTCTACTACTCTTGCCAAATGCCTAATGTTATAGCTGTTGAATATGGGACCCCAGAACGGTGTGAGAACCTTCATTATATCAGTAAACTGCTGCAAGGAAGTATCTGTCTCATCAATATCATCTGGATTGACAACTCTCTTGACTCGGGAAGTTATGACCTGTCTGCGCTGTAATCGGTGTGTCTTGTGATAGTCGGAAGGGGCCACATATACTAGGGGAAGGAGGTAGGAGAGGTAGCATCTCCCTGACCACCCCTCAGGCAACCACACATAACCACTGTCTCCACAGAAAAAATAAATATTAGGGGGTGGGATCAATGGCGGGTTCTTAGGCATTTTCAGTATAGAGGTCGTGTTACAGGTACTGTTCCCTACTTCTACACTCCCGATTCCTTGGTCGCAGAAGGAAGACGGTACATTTACAACAGCCAAGGGCATGGGTTTATCATTAGTGACATTACGGGTTTGAAAAGATTGATAATATTCGGTCACATTAAACTGCAAGAATCTGTCCCTGTCCTCTTCCGTTTTATTTATATTTCTTCCTCTATTTACTGCTCTAAGGCAAGAAGTCAGGAATATCCGATCAAAACGCCCATCTCCAGGGGAAGTTCCATATGGTGATCTATGTTGCGGGTACACTTTCATTGTCATTGATGAACGGGGCCTAGTGCCCTTGTGTTCCAAGGAGTCTGGTTGAGAGAAGGGGCGGACCAAACTAAGTAATGTAAACCAACCCTCGCAACTATTAACATAGGATAAAGGCATAGGCAGCAGTTTTTCACTCTTGTGCGTGGCTGAAGGCAGCAGTCCACACACCCAACAGTTTGTCGTATTATAAACCGCATGTGTTTGATGCAACGTTTGAATAAAAACATTATCTTTATAAGTCTTACGGTGTTCTTCTTTGTGGGGTGCTAAAGTACCAATAATATGTTGTAGGAAAGTGGGTTTCTGTTGCAGTAACCCCCCCACTTTTTGCCTGATAGCTGATGCACTTTTCCTTGGTGTGCCCTGGGTCCCTGCCAATCAGGTACCCAGGGCCTGTGTTCCTTCCCTAAAAACTGTACTAAAGCCTAAACCCAATTGGCATCTCTGGCCACAGGTAATCCCCTGGTAAATGGTACCCTAGGTACCCAGGGCACTGTGACCAGAGAAGGCCCCTAAGGGCTGCACTTATTGTGCCACCGTTAGAGGCCCTGTACCCTGACACACACACCCTGCCTTTGCAGGCTGAGTGTCTTGGTGCAGAACTAAACAGAGAGTCGACATGGCACACATCCCTGTGTGCCATGCCCATAAACACACTGCCCTGGCATACCTCGGTCACCCCTCTAGCTGGGTGCACTATGCCAGTGGTGTGGGCACAGGTGCATGAGCCCTGTGCCCCTACAGTACCCAGGGCCATTCCTGGGCACTGTAAGTGCAGTGATGCCATTAAGAGTATATGGTGCTGGGAGGTTGTCATTACGAACTCCCCAGCACCATAATGGCTACACTGAAGACTGAGAAGTTTGGTATCAAACTTCTCAGCACATTAAACCCACACTGATGCCAGTGTGGGATTTAATGTAAAATGCACGACAGAGGGCAACTTAGAGTTGCCCCCTGAACCTAACCTGAAATCCACGTCTTGTCTGAGGGGCTGCCTAGGCTGCCACCCAGCAGACATGTTGCTGGACCCCTGGGTAGAGAGCCATCCGCTCTCCCGGGCCTGCAACAAGGCACGTCCTGGGCGAGGTGCTGAGGCCTCCTCCCCAGGATGGGCAGGAGGAAGCTTCAAAGGCATTCCGCCTTTGTGAGCTTCCCAGACCACTTGCTGTACTCAGCAACTGGTCCCCACTGGTTCCAGCCCCCACTCTGGCGGGAGGATTGGCGGGAAAACCAAGGGAGGAAAGGGGGTGTGCCAGCCTCTGCCAACCCCACCCCTCAGGTGGGGGAGGCGAGGTGAAGCACATCTCCGGGCTCTCGCCATCTTGAAGATGGGGAGCCCTACCCAATCAGGACTAGGCTCCTGCCCCCCTCCCACTGGAGAGTGGCAGGATAGGGGGGTGTACCCACCCCAGGGAAGGGACCCATTGGTCCCTGCCCTTTACCTATCTGTAACGCCCCTAAATCTGGTATTTAGGGGCACCCTGAACCTTCCTTGCTTAGTTCCAGATTCCGAAACAAGAAAGAAGAACAAGAAACAAGAAGACCTGCCGTGCAGCTGCTAACAAGAGGAAGACACCAACTGATTTGGCCCCAGCCCTACTGGCCTGTCGACCCTCGAACCTGCTCCTGCTAAACCCCGCCGTCTCCAGTGGTCAGCAACCTCAAAAACCCCGGAGGACCTGACTGCCTTGTGACTCTAACTACCTGGGACTCCCACGAGCAGTGGTACTGCTCAAAGCAAGTAACAAGCCCCTGGCATCAGACAGGGACCGCGAACCCTGCACACTCTGCACCCGCCAAGCCTGGCCTGTGCTGGAATGAACAAAGACCTCGAGGACGTCCCCCCGGCAACTGTGACCCCAAATCCAGCACCCAAGGACCCACCTCGACGCTCCTGACGACGCCTGCAGCCTCAGAACCAGGGACCCCTCCAACCGCGACCAGCTGAGGGTAAGATTTCCCGACGCCAAAAGGCACCCCTGCACCCGGCGCCCTGCGGCCCCCTGTGCCCAACTCCTGGGTGCCTACCTATCCTCCAACTACCCAACTTACCTCTCGAAGTGGTGGTCGCACCTGAAGAATCTTCGTCCCCGAACTTGCAGCCTTTGTTCGTTCTTGAGCTCCTCCATTGAATAACATTGAGCGCCCGACGGCTCAAAAGCACTCTACACCCAGCCGCCCGAGTGCCCCTGGCAGTGCAACCTCTACTCTAATCTACTTCCCCATTTGCCCTGAGCAAGTGACCAGGAGCCCAGCTCCCACAGCCGCGTGGCCTGCTTGCCAGCAGCCACCAACCAAAGGCCCCCTGCCTTCCATAGGATAACATTGGGCCTACTCACTCTGCACCTGGCCGCCCCTGTGCCGCTGAGGGTGTAACAACTGTACCTACCTGACCCTGGGAGACCCCTGAGTTTATGCCCAGAACCTTAACTCTGCCAGTCGAGTACTTACCCAAAAACTGAAAACTCACTTTGCTTCCATAGGGTAACATTGACTGGTTTCACTTGGAAATTCTTCTAAGTGTGGAGTTTTGAAACTTTAAAATATTCATCTAAAATCAGCTGAATCACGAAAACGAAAATACTCACCTGTTATCAGGAGAGATCCCAGTGCTGGATCTTGGTGCCCAGCACTGACCCTGAAAAGTAATTGTAACTGTACTTACCGGTAACTTGAATTTCCTTCAATAGGATAACATTGCCTGGTTTTTGCCAAAAAAGTTTCTAAGTGTCGATTTTGCAAACTTACAAATATTCGTTAAAAATCGCCTATGTGACATAAACGCATTCTTTCAATTGTTTACAGGAGATGCACCAGTGCTGGATCCAGGAAAAAGTAACGATAACACTACTTACCTGCTAAGTGAATTTCCCCCCATGGGATAACATTGGTGATTCTATGTGAAAAAGTTTCTAAGTGCCAACTTTTAAAATACAATAATATTCCTTAAAAATCACAACTGTAACCAAAACGTTTTTACTCAACTGTTTACAGGAGATGTCCCAGGACTGAATCTAGGATTCAGTCCTGTGGTAAGAAAAGTAATCCAAAAAGTATTCTATTGCATTTAACTAGAAATTCCCATTGAGCTCAGTGTTAAATTGTGTTTGAAATTGTGTTGCCTATTGCAACAAGTGTAACCATTGCATTCAAAAGTCTATTGCCTATTGAAAGTATTTATCTAAAGCATCTCATTCTGAGAAAGTATATTCTGATACCTATTGTTGGTTCTAAAATAAAACAAGCATATATTTTTATATACAAACCATTGGCCTAGAGTTCAGTTCTTGAGTGTGTGAGACCATTTGCTGACTGAGTGTGTACAACAAGTGCTTTACACTGTCCTCTGATACTGCCTTACTGCTCGACCAAGCTACCACTTTAGAGAGTAAGGTTATATCTAACTTTAGCCTCTGCCAAACCTCTGGGGACTGTGGGCTCTGTGCACACTGTACCTATTTGGGAACAGTATATACAGAGCCACTTTCTTACATATGTTCAGTGGGTGTGGGAGTAGTACTTATCCAAGCATGCACAGGATATTTTTCTTCCAGGAAGAACAGTATTCCCAATACAAGATCAGAGAAAGCAAAATTATCACCACAAATACAATTTTAGACTTAAGGGGCCAGGTAGACCAAACAGGACCATGGGGATATGAGCGGGGTGCCGCAAAGGGCTGGTCCTCATCGGGGATAGGGCGACCAAAAGGATGCATTGCTGAAAAGTAGTTGGGGAATTCAGAGCCGCTGTACAACCAGCCAGAGGGGTATTCTTCTTCCCTGTGTCCGTCTAGAGCCTCACAGGCAGGCTCCTATCGTTCATCAAGCGGTGTTTTCCCACGGTGGAGCTGCTCAATTGCAACCCAGCAAAACAATCGCAGCCCTTGTTGAAAACAATCCTTCTTTCAGGATAGGGAAACCTCCCTCCTGGGCAAATACCCTCAACTATCCTGTCCAGTGTTTTAGGCAGTGCACCAGTATTCTTCACTCTAATCTAAACAGGCATTGGAAGCACAGCGCCTGTACCCTATGCTCAAGTCCTTCCCTAGCTCCTGTGTTGCCCTACTGGCGCACTGTCCTTCCGTCGGGCCGCAGATTGTACCTAGTGTGCCCAGACACTTCTTCATCTGCAAACAGAGGTGTAGACTCAGAATCAGTTGGGGATCGGGACTCAGGACTTTGTGCTGGGGGAGCTGGAGTATCCGGGGCAGCCCTTATCTCAGGGGGGTCGCCTCAAATAAAACCTCATCACTCTCCTTGTCGGTCTGTGCCCCTTTCAGCCGGGCATCAGAAAAGGGAACAAAGCGGGGAACCAGCTCCCCGTCCTGGTCAGCAATCCCGTTCTTCACCCAGGAATCATACGAGAGTGGGAGAGGCACCTTTTTTATATGAGAAGCATGCACCCAGTGATTCCGGCCATCCACCTTCACAGCCGTCTGCGTGGCCAGGAGCACTTGGGTAGGGCCTCTCAACCGTGGCTCCAAACAGGACTTGCGTTGAAACTGGCGAACAAGGATGAAGTCCCCAGGCTGGATCCAATGTCCGGGACCCTCTGGCAATGGTTGTAGGGCGGCAGATATCTGTTGGTGGACAGAACGCAGATCTTTAGACAAGGCATACAAATAGTCAATCAAAATAGGGTATTCTATCTATAAAAGCGTTTAGGTCTCGGGACGCCCCAAACATTAGCAGGGCGCCCGAAAATTACCTCGTAAGGTGATAATCCGGTCCTAGAATGTGCAGTCACTCTTGCTGACAGTAGTGCTAGGGGCAATGCATCTGGCCATTTCAATCCTGTGCTCTCATGAATCTTGGCTAGTTTCAGTTTGAGGATACCATTGTACTTCTCGACCAGGCCAGCCGATTGAGGATGGTTGGCCGCATGGAATTTCTGTGTGATTTGCAGGCCCTTACACACCAGCTCAATGACTTTAGCATTGAAGTAGCTCTCATTGTCTCTCCAGATCATGCGTGGTAATCCGTAGCGTGGGAAGTATTCCTTTAGAAGTGCCTTGGCTGTCGCTATGGCTGTATTCTCCTTAGTTGGGTAGGCTTCCACCCACTTACTAAATGCACAAACTACCGCTAGGTCATACTTAAAGTTGTTTATTCGCTCCATTTCGATGAAATCCATTTGGATGACCTCGAAAGGGAAGGAAGGTGGGGCAAAGTTACCAGCAGGTGTAGGGGTGCCCTTTCCAGGATTGTGCTTCAAACAAACAATACAGTGTCTCACTAACTGCGCTGCAACCTTAGGGGTATTCTCATTCTGCCATACTGGATCTAGCAATTCGCAAATGCCTTTCGCACTAATGTGCGCTGGGCCATGGGCCATTGTGACTACAGGTAAGACATAGGCATTGGGCAACAACCATCTCCATTTGTCTGACAAATCAGTCCAACACCCGTCCTCATCTAAGCGTCCTGTTCTCCCTCCCACATTGCCAATTCGTCTACAGTCGCTTCTCGTTGTATCTCCCTCACGCTTTCCACAGTGTCCTCGAACATTGCATTGTCTGGAACCCATCTAGCAGGTCCTGCTACAAACATCCTATTCATCTTTGGTCTGGCTGTCTCCTTGGCTGTTTGGTCCGCAAAGGCATTACCCCTCCCCACATCATCTACCACTGCTTTATGGGAGCTGCCTTTTATTATAGCTAACTTGTCAGGAAGAGTCAATGCTGATAATAATCTAAGTACCAAAGGGACCGTGCTGTATCTTCTGACCATGGGATGTCAGAAACCCTCTCTCCGCCCAGAGGCGCCCAAAATTAAGTGCTACCCCGAAGGCATACTGACTGTCAGTGTAGACATTAACAGTCAGGGCTTCACTCAGTTCGCAAGCTCATAGGAGGGCAACTAACTCGGCAGCTTGGGCAGACTGATATGGAATACGGGATGTCTTAACTACAGTATGTAATGTAGTTATTGCATAGGCGGCAGTAGTAGTGCCGTCCGGCAGTTTGAAACAGGAGCCATCAACATATAGTTCCCCTTGGGGGTCAGATAAGGGAACATCTGTCAGGTCTACCCGTCCCTTCGTTTCCTCCTCCATCCGAAACAAGCAATCATGGACATCACTGTCCTTTTCTTCCGAAGGGAGGGGTAGTAACGTGGCTGGATTGAGAGTAGTACATCGTTTAATGGTAATGTGCTGAGCAAATAGAGTCAGTTTATATCCAGTAAGACGTGCACTGGTGAGGTGCTGTGTCTTTGTCTTGTTCAAAAGCGTGTCCACAGCATGTGGGACCATAACTGTGAGGTCAGAGTTAAGGACGAGCCCTGCCGATTGTCTAATAGAGACTGCCGCCGCCGCTGCAGCTCTTAGACAGCTCGGGAGCGCTCTGGCGACAGTGTCAAGGATGGCAGAAGGGTAAGCGCAGGGTCTCTGCTTACCACCAAAACCCTTTGTTAGAATTGAAAGCGCGCAGCCTTCCGCCTCATGTACATAGAGCACAAAAGGCTGCTGGTAGTCAGGGGTGCCAAGCACGGGAGCAGAGCAAAGCGTAGTTTTCAATTGTTCAAAGGCTTGTTGGCATGCAGGTGTCCAAGGCAAGGGCTCATGCACATCTCTGGTGATCAAGTGAAGAAGGGGTTTTGTTAGTAGGGAGAAACTAGGAATCCACTGGCGACAGTACGATGTTATACCCAGGAACGCGCGTACCTCACGTTGGGTCTTAGGAACAGGTGTGTTAATTATAGCCGCTATGCGTTCGGGTGTTAGTTTGCGACCCTCCTTCGACAGTAGGTGACCTAGGTAGGTGACCTCCTGCCGACAATATTGGAATTTTGATAAGGACACTTTGTGCCCATAGTATGCCAGATGAAGCAGCAATTTGACTGTGGCCTCTTTACAGCCCTGTTCAATGGCTGAAGCCACCAACAGATCATCAACGTAATGCAGCAGCACATTACCAGTGGGAAGCTCCAATAAATCCAACTGTGTTTTCAAAGCCTGGCTGTATATACTAGGACTCTCCGTATAGCCTTGTGGAGTCCGACAAAATCTAAATCTCCGGCCAGCAATTGTAAATCCAAAAAGGTGACGGCTGTCAGGGTGTATTGGGATACTAAAGAAAGCATTCTTTAAGTTGATCACTGAGAAGAACTGGTCCGTTGGGGGAATCATGGTCAGTATTATTGTAATGTCAGGGACCACGGGATATTGGGGAACTACAATTTTATTGACCTCTCTCAGGTCAATTACGAAGTGGTAAACATCAGGGTGATGGTCAGGGCAATCCAAAGGCACTTTCTTGAGGATAGGAATAATAGGGCTGTTACACACATTCGCTGTTGCCTCTTCAACTACACCAGACTTAATCAAATTGCGTATTATTTGTAACAAGGCCTTTTCTCCTTCCTGGGATATCTTGTACTGCGGAAATCGGGGCAACCTGGCATTATTCTTTATCTGGATCGAGACAGGTGGGATCTGAAGCAGCCCTACATCCGTATCACCCGCCGCCCATAGCGTACGCGGCACCTCATGGAACTCAGGAGGTAGAGGGTCATCTTTAGCGAAGCATTGTTTGGCATGGGCAACTCGTGGACCAACAGTCATGTGGACGCCTTCCAGGGAACAATATATTGTCGCATGTAATCTTTTCAGCAAATCCAATCCCAGTAAATTCTCTCCACAATTGGATGTCAGTAAAAACGGGTAGTCGACTGTAAAGGGACCAACAGCCAAAGCAAGGGGTTTGGAAATGGGGCTAACAACCGGCACGCCTGAGAAACCCACCGAAATATTATTTTGGCCAGACAGAGCTGCCCCCGGGACCAGTGAACGGGAAACAGAGCTATTCATAGCCCCTGTATCAACTAAAAGATTTTCAGTGGAGCCTTGCAAATCCGCAGTGACATAGGGTCTGCACTGATCTACAGGCACCGGAACTGGTCCCTCGCCCTGCCCTCGGCTGTCCTAGCTGTGAGACAACCCCGTCACTTCGTCCATAGCATAGTCGTCATGATAGTACTGTCTTCCCCAAGGGTCATCAAAATAGTTCCCGCTCTGCCTATTGTCTGTTGTATTATCTGACTGTGTCCCCCCTCGGCCTCCTGCTCCACGTCCTCTACCTCCAAAACCTCTGCCTCTCGGAGCCCCACCTCTCTGCGACAATTCTGGACACTCGTTCCGCCATTGCCCCTACTTTTTACAATACACACATTGGTTGGATCCCATGGGCGCACCCGAGGCGCCACCCCTGTTGAACCTGGGGTCCCGCGGACCCGAGCCTGAACCACGTCCTCAACCTCCTCCTCTTGCAACCTGCTGCATTAACACTCTCGTTTTCAAATCTTTCGTCTTCTTCTCCATTCTGTCCTTGTCCTCATTCTCTCTATGCTCATAATACTGAGCCATGCTCAATATAACTGACGGGGAGGACATCGTCCAAGTACTCTCTGAGGTCTGCAATCTCGCGGCAATCTCAGGGAGCAAATTAGTGACAAACCTATTTACAAACAATCGAACACCACCCTCCTGTGACAAATCCTGGCCACTGAAATCTAGGAACACCCCTTCGATTCTGGTAAAGAAGTCAGACACACTCTCGTCTTTCTTCTGACAACATGCAGTCAACTTATCCCAGTCCACTCTCTTCGGTGGGATAAGGGAGTGTATGTAGGCGATGATACGCCCTGGCAATGCTAACAACTCTGCTTTGGGCTTCTCACCGGGTTTGCGCTCTTTATCCCATGCTCTAATCTCCTCCCATGTGTCCCCCAATTCCGTTGCATGGTCTTGGGTATGGACCTGCCTCCATACATCTACCGGTACCAACAACCCAAAGAATAACTCTATGTCAGCCAGCGTCATGACTGTGGAAGAGGCTGCTTCTGTCAATTCCTTATAATATGCAGTGGGATTTTTCCTCGGGTCCGGTAACGGACTCTTTAGGGAAAGGACCTCACTCCTTTTCCAAGGGGTATAGATCCACTGTTGTTGAAACCGAGCGTCGACTCGCTGTCTAATTAGAGTATCTGTAGAGTCGCGCAATTCTGGTATTTCAGGATGATAAATGGGATGGACCTCCCTCATGGGGTGCTGTGTCCCTAATAGTGGAATCTTCTGGAGTAATCAGCCTCGGTAACCCACCAGTGTAGTCACATTACTAAAAACTTCATTCGGGGCCATGTCTGTAACATATACTCGGTCTCGTATGTCATAAATAATCTGCGACGCAGTGCCCTGAAAGCACTGCTCCCACAACTGTATCAGAGTAGCCAACATGTGCTTAAGGGCATGCTGTTGTATGAAGGGCTCATAGTCTTTCATCACACTCCAGATATCCTCCACACTATAAATTGGGTGTCGAAACCACTGAGCTGCCTGATTCACTACCATCTGTTTCTCCTCCAATCCCACAGCTGAGCGCACTAACACTGTCTTCAGGCGATCCTGCGCCGCTGCCCAATTGGTGTCAGGGAGTCCACGTGTAGGCGTCTCGGTGTGCAACAGTGTTTGAGGCGTGCCGCCCACGGAGGAAAGAGCAGAGGCAGAAACAGGCACCATCATATAAGGGGTCAATGTTGGGGGTGTAAGGGGAAGTGTAGCGGATGAGGCGGTACTCGAAGACGGGTCAGGAGAAGGGAGGGACAGTGTAGGGGAAGGGACGGTGTCTATACTCGCTACCGGCGAAAGTATAAGAGAAGCAAGTGGGGCTGGGGCTGAGGAAGCTGGGACCGTAGGGTATACTCGTTGTGGGGCATAGGGCGGCGGAGGGCGAGAATCCAGAAGCTCTCCAACTAGTTCGTCTCCTTCCTCCCTAACCACATAACTTTTATCGGCCTGTAGCTGGAACCTTCCGTCTTCGCGCTCTATGCCTTTCTCTATCTCCGCAGTACTCATAGTACGGCCCGCAGGCTGCCAGCGGCCCGGCAGGCCTTCATTGGCGGCCCGCGGACCTTGCCTTGCCGTTTCCAGTGAGGCCAGCAGTAAACACAGAGGATGACCGCAGGAGCATAGGTAGTGAATACGTATTACGTATTCACTACCTATGCTCCTGCGGTCATCTTCTGTGTTTACTGCCGGCCTCTGTGAAGCCACACGGCACCGTCGAAAAGCTTCCCAAAAGGCCCTTTAAAAGTCAGCTGTAAGGGCTTTCACAGCTGACTTTTAAAGGGTCTTTTGGGAAGCTTCCTGTTTCGTGTTGCCGACGTTGTCCTCTTCTCCCGCAGCAGCTTGATCTTCGAGTCAGTCACTGTTGGACTTGGCCCTTTTTGGCTAAAGTTCCCTAAACTTTTTGCCTTCCCCCTAGACCTTTTTTCTGACATGGTGTTGCCAACTTAGATGCTTTGGGTACTTTGCCACTGCTGATCAGTGTCAAAGTGCAAGTGCTCCCTGTATAAAGTAGTATGGATTAGTGATTCCAAGATTGGTATATTTGTTTTACTAGTAAAGTCCCTAGTAAAGTGCAATTTGTGTGCCAGGGCTAGTAATACAAATGCTACTCGTGGGCCTGCAGCACTAATTGTGCCACCCACATAAGTAGCCCTCAAAAGAGAACTCAGGCCTGCCACTGCACTGCCTGCATGCAGTTGCTAACTTCCATGTTGTCCTGACAAGTGCACCCACTTGCCAGGCCTTACCCTTCCCTTTCCATGCACATCAGACACCCCTATAGTTGGCCCAGGGTACCCTCCCCCCCCAGGCAGGGTGCAGTGTCTGTGAAAGGTAGGACATGTACTGAGGTGTGTACCATGTCCTTACAGTGAAATACTCTCCATTTCGATTTTCACTGTTGCAAGGCCATCTTGCCCATAGGACAGAATGGGGAAGGCTGTGTAATATGTTTCCAGCCTATCTTCCCATAGGCTTAAGATGGAGAGGTGAAGTTTAGTGTGCCTGAACTCACAATTTAATAACACATCTTTTTGTGAAGGTGGTTTTTGAATTGCGTGTTTAGAAACCACGCTTTTAGAAGTGGCTGGTTTTCTTGTTCTAACAATTCTGTGTGTCTCTGCCTGGTTGTGTATTGACTCTCTGGATTTGAATGTGATAGGATCTGGGAAGTGTCTTGACCCAGGGGAGGAGTAGGTGAGACAGCAACAGGCTGACCTGCATCTGGAGTGTAGGGGGGAGGAGTAGCCCCCGGAGGTGAAGAGGCCTGGGCTGCCGCCATAAAACAATGACTCCACCTCCTGCTGAGCGATTGAGGAACCAGACCCCCACTATCAAAGGAAGAAGGTGCCACTGGCAGGGAGACTCCCAGAACTGATTTAGACAGGGGTCAGTGCCCCCTGAACACAAAGACTTCAAAGACATTGAGGGGTATGACTATGAGAGCTGAAACCCCTGAACGTTGGACTGATCAAGACTGAAAAGGATTGAAACTACTTCGTGGTCAAGAGGAACCTCTGCCAAGGAAGAACAGCTGAAGAGAAGGACTGACCCTTGCTGTGTGTTCTGGGGCTGGCCTGCAGTTTGCTGATTTAACTAAGGAGAGGCTAAGGGACTTTGCTGTGTGCTGTGTCCCCCTGCTTGAAAGGAGTTGGCTGTGTGCTGTGTCCCAAAGTAACTTGTCCCCAAGGGCCCGAGGAGAGCTGGCTCCCTGTTGTGGAAACTCAGGAACATCAAAGTTTCCAAGTGTGTCTCAGCGGCGCTGTGTGCGTGTGCTTTTTGCAGCCTGAGACCTTCGTAAGCATTGCCCGGGACTGTGTGACCTGAAACCCATCCGAGTCTCAGCGACACTTTGTGCGTGTGCGTGTGCAGCCTGAGACTGCAGTGGGAGTCCGTGGTGCTGGTTGGAAAGTGCCCCGTGACTGCAGTGCCCCCGCAGCGTGATTCATCGTCCACGCTGCTGTGTAGCTGTTGTGGCCCGAACCGTCATCGTAACGGAGGCTGCGGATCAAGATCGCCGCCGCCGGCCCGAGCCGCAACGTGCTGAAGGATTTCGTAAAGCTAAGGAAGTTGTGAGGTAATCGTGATCGTTGTTCGCAAGAGGAATCTGCCCAAGATCGTCAGCAATGGAGAAGGCAGCGCCGTAACCTGTCCGGCTACAGCGTCGCCTGCATCGGAGCTGCGTCGTCATCGGAAGCGCCCAGCAGGACGTCCGACGAGCGGGGAGAGAGAGAGAGCGAGGCAGCGCATCCCCAGGTAAGGCTTGGACTCCGGTCGGGAGCCGCAAGCGTGTGTGGCCTGGGGAGACGTGCAGGTGGAGTACAGGAGTGCTCCCGTCTCTCTCCCGCTGCATCTCGTTAGACGCGCTGAGTCCTCGAGCGGCCCGGACCTGCCCGGCAGTCCCGGGGCCACCCTCGGAAGTTCAGGACTGTTATCTGTGGTTGGGGCCTTGTGGTGCCCGCGCTAATCACGTCGATTGGCCTGGTATTATTCCTGCATTACGAACTGCCCTATTACTTGCATTAGGGATTGTATTATTCCTGCATTACGAACTGCCTGATTTCGTGCATTGAGGATTGAATTGTTCTCGCATTACGAACTGCCTTATTACTTGCATTAAGGAGTGCATTATACTTGCATTACGAACTGCCTGATTACGTGCATTGAGGATTGCATTATTCTTGCATGACGAACTGCCTGATTTCGTGCATTGAGGATTTAATTGTTGTCGCATTACGAACTGCCTGATTATTTGCATTGAGTATTGCATTAGTCTTGCATTACGAACTGCCTGATTATTTGCATTGAGTATTGCATTATTCTTGCATTACGAAATGCCTGATTATTCGCATTGAGGATTGCATTATTCTTGCATTACGAACTGCATTAGTCTGACAATACGAACTGCATTACAAATTGCATAACATTGCATTAGGACTGCATTTGAACATCGTGAACTGCTCATTAATACCGCAAGAACCTACAAGTGTTTGTTGGCCTAATAACCGGCAAAGTGAAATATTACGAATACGCATATGTTGGATTTTTATCATGTGGTCTTACCGTATTTTTCTTCTTGATAAAGATACCGTTATTTTCATACATCAGTGTGGTGTTCATTTGTGGTGTTATCGCTGTGTCACTGTGAGCGTGGTTGCAAATACTTTACACATTGCCTTGAAGATAAGCCTGGCTGCTCGTGCCAAGCTACCAGGGGGTGAGCAGGGGTTATCTAAGAGGGTGTCCCTCCTTTCCCTGACTAGAAGCAAGGGTCCCTATTTGGACTAAGGCAACTGCCTCAGCCAACTAGAGACCCCCAGTTCTAACATTGGTGGTCAGCGGTAGGGGATTTGAACGTGTATTTGCAACTGACTCACAGTGATTGGTGTGCATCACTAGTTTAGCGCAGACCACGAAGCAACCACATATCGTGTTCTTGTTTTTGGTTCTATTTTTGAGCGACCTTTAAACCACACATCATGTCTCAGAGGAGTCAAGTAGCCAGTGAGGTTGCAGAATTGGAGTTCGACATTGAGGCATTGCTTACCTACAAAGTTGATCAATTGAGGCAATTCTGCAGAGCTTTGGGATGTCCCATGAAAGGTAACGCCAAGAAGAAGGAGCTGCAAACGGCCTTGAGGGCCTGGTGGGAAGCAAAAGAGGCTCAGGAGACAGGTGATGCTGAGGTGGATGAGGATGACCCTGGGAATGGATTTGGCCTATATGATTTGCCAGTGGGAGGACCAGCCTCAGGGGCTGGTAGTGACCATTCCGAGCGGAGTTTTTCCCCAGAGGAGCTGGAGGAAAACCAAAGGGTCAAAGCGCATGAGTTGGAGGTTTTGAAACTGAAGGCTCAAGCAGATGAGAAGAAGCTGCTCATTGAAAGTGAAATGCGAGCAGAGGAGAGCAAGAACGCTCTCGCCTTGGAAGAGAAGAAGATTCTCTTAGCTCATGAGTTAAGCATGAGGGAACTGGACATTAAGGCTAAACAGGTGGAGTCCAGTTCGAATGGTGGCAGCGCACAGCCAGTGCCGAGTGTGGATGAGTACACGCGTGCGCTGGATGATTGGGTGATGGTTAGCATGGCAAATGATTTGAAGGGGTGTGGCGCAGCGGCCAGGGCAACTTACTCCGGAACCCGGGGGCTCACAGTTCAATCCCCGGTGCCGGCGGCAGATCAGCCCAGCATCATGTGACTCTGGGCAATAGCTCGCTTAATCTTCCCGACGGCCCCCAGCGCCTTGACACCTTCGGGTAATTGTTCGAGCTTTACAAATACTGGACATTTATTTATTTAAGGGGTTGCTCAATTTGGCCCCCAGGGAGCCTAGGCTCAGTAATTATTTTCCAGGGTCGCGCCAACACTTGTTAGGGTGCGAGCTCTTTGATTCCCGGGAGCTTGCACAAGAGCCCGACCCCTGGTCATGGGTCCAAGGGTCTGAGGAGGCAATAGGGAGGGAAGAGAAACAAAGTAGAGCAGTTAGGACCCAGAGTAGTGGGGGGGGGCATGCAGACTAGCGCCCTGTCTCAAAGGAGAGGGAGGGAGTGTGAGCAGCGTCCCCGGGGGTCCACAACCCCACCCCAGAGACTGGAGGGTTCCTTAGAGGAGCACCAGGTTGGAGGCCTAGCGCCTACTTGCCAGCTGTGTGAGGAAGAACACCTAGCGTCAGGAGGGCGTGGGGCGTCTGTAACCAGAGCTCCCGCAGTCCTGAAATGTGTGGGTGCCATTGGCATCCCAGAACATTAGATGTAAGCACATTCAGAATTGTTAGAATTGCGCCTGTAGAGAGAGAGACAGGGACAGAGAGACAGGCAGAGAGACAGGGACAGACAGAGAGACAGGGAGACAGGGACAGACAGAGAGACGGACAGACAGAGAGACAGGGACAGACAGGGAGACAGGGACAGAAAGAGAGACAGGGACAGAGAGACAGGGACAGACAGAGGGACAGACGGAGAGATAGGGACAGACAGAGACAGGGACAGACAGGGACAGACAGAGAGACAGGGACAGACAGAGAGACAGGGACAGACAGAGAGACAGGGACAGACAGAGACAGGGACAGACAGGGACAGACACAGAGACAGCGATAGACAGAGAGACAGGGACAGACAGGGACAGACAGGGAGACAGAGAGACAGGGACAGACAGAGAGACAGAGAGACAGGGACAGACAGGGACAGACAGAGAGACAGGGACAGACAGAGAGACAGAGAGACAGGGACAGACAGAGAGACAGGGACAGACAGAGAGAGAGACAGGGACAGACAGAGAGAGAGACAGGGACAGACAGAGAGACAGGGACAGACAGAGAGACAGGGACAGACAGAGAGACAGGAACAGACGGGGACAGACAGAGAGACAGGGACAGACAGGGACAGACAGAGAGACAGGGACAGACAGAGAGACAGGGACAGACAGAGAGACAGGAACAGACAGACAGGGACAGACAGGGACAGACAGATAGATAAAGATAGATAGATAGATAAAGATAGATAGAGATAGATAGAGATAGATAGATAGAAATAGATAGATAGAGACATAGAGATAGGGATAGACAGATAGATATAGATAGATAGAGATAAATAGATAGCTAAAGATAGATAGAAATAGATAGATAGATAGAGATAGATAGATAGAGAGAGATAGATAGATAGAGATAGATAGATAGATAGATAGAGATAGATAGAGACAGATAGATAGAGATAAATAGATAGATAGATAGATAGAGGCAGATAGATAGAGATAAATAGATAGATAGATAAAGATAGATAGATAGATAAATAGATAGATAGATAAAGATAGATAGATAGATAGATAGAGATAGATAGATAGAGATAAATAGATAGAGATAGATAGATAAATAGATATAGTTAGAGATAGATAGATAGATAGAGATAGATAGATAGATAGATAGATAGATAGATAGATAGATAGATAGATAGATAGATAGATAGATAGATAGATGTGTGTATGCTGGGTCTGGTGGCTCAGTGGACTAATGCGTCCGCTGCAGGGGCCTGTGTTCGACCTCATGGTCACAGGTTTTTTTTCCTCCTGCCCCGCCCCCCACTGACCCCGCCCCCACCGGTGCGGCCCTCGGCCACAAACCACACTGTAAATTTGGCCCCCAAGAGAAAGTTTGTGAGTACCCATGCTCTATCTTATCCCTATCATAGGCTACTGCCTTCTGCGTAATCGTTTGTGTCTCTTTCCTTCTAGCCACCTTCTCCGCTCTCATGCGCTGTTGCTTCGCTTCCTTCTGCCACACCCTCAAAGAATCAAACATGGACTGTCTACTCCTTTTAGCAAGCAATTTATCCTGCAGGAAATTAATTTTCTGTTCATCAAAAGAACCAGTAAGTGGCCATTGCAGCTCAGCATTGTCCCTCGTATATTTATTCCACAATGTGCTAAACATAATAGGGGCAATACCGTGTTTGACATACATGTCAAAGTTCGGGGTACCCTCCGGAGGGGCGGGCTGGCTCTCTTCGAGCCGCGCACTCTTAGAGCAGCTTCGGCATCCAAAACATCCAAACTTACTGAAACAAGGCATCCTAACATATGACACACACCCTGTCCCTAACGGACAGACAACACCCACAAATGTAATACAAATGAAAATAATGGAACGAAAACCGTTTACCAACCAGGACCACTGTCCGGAAAGCACATTCGCTACTCACTCAAGCAAGCATTTCACAAACACCACCACCGACATCGGTCCACAAACCTCATAACACTCAAACGCAACAATCAAACCACAAGTCAGCCCGGAACAAAACAGTCAAAAGACCGCACCAAGATAGGTAGACAGCCCTGAGACTGTACTACGTTCAAGAAAACAGTCCGGAGACTGTACCAAGTTCAAGAAGACAGGCTCTAGCCCCAGATCTTTTCAAGCATAGACCGAATTACCAATTGGCCTGGCGGATTGTCCGCAAACAGTCCCAGTCCTTTTTCCTGCGCGAGCCAAATTTCCAGTTGGCCTGACAGACTGTTCACGAACACTCCGTGTCTTTCCCAAGGATCCGAAAACTCGTCAAGTACAAACCAAGACGGTATTAAACCGTACCAAGACACAGCCCGTCGACTCGTGCCATTCAAGCAAGGCAGTTCGCAAACTGCACCCAAGACAGTCCGGAGACTGCACCAATACAAGAGGACAGGCTTCAGCCCCAGACGTTTTCAAGAGTAAATCCAATTTCCAGTTGGCCTGGCAGAGAACCTGTGAGGGGTCCCGGACCTTTTACAAAGAGGCCAATTTCCAGTTGGCCCGGCAGGCCACTCCCAAGCGCTCTGTGTCCCTCAAGGGTCAGCAGACCCACCAAGTCCAAGACAACAAGACAGTCAGAGACTGTACCAGGACACGGCCCACAGGCGCGTGTCGACCAAAAATGGAGCCATTTTCCAAGAACCAAATCACTCACCTGGTGCACACAGGTGAAGCAAGTTATTCTCCACTGCCGACTCTTTGGACCAAACGGTCAGCTCCAAGGTTTCGCCTTCTCAGGACCCCAGCCAAGGGCCACTAGCCGAAGATCCGTCTGATCGGGAGGGCGGGGCAGCTGCGAGAACCAAGCTCGGTCTTATACATAAGGGGCCCCAATCCGCCCGACCGACCAGACACCACCCCGGCCCCTGCAAACCCGATTACGGGTGAGGGGGCCCTTTCGTGGGGTCCCTGTTTGGGCACCAACTGAAGGACATGGCCCTCTAGGGCCACGCGGGTACTTATGACCACCTGCTATGCCTTCCCAAGAATGAAGAGTCGGTCAGACAGTAGAGAATACAAACAAGCATTTATTACCGTTTCTCTGAAGAGGAGCCCTGTCAGACCTTCACCCTGAGATGGATGCCGAGGGACTGGCTCCCCAACATTCGCTAATAGATGATAAACCCTTCAGGAGACTTCGGTCACGCCTCCACTGGAAAAGTACCGGCTTGAGCCGGACACGAACCAAGAAGGTACAGAAAGATGGGCTAACACCTGCCAGATGGGTGCACTATCAGCAGCCCAAGGCCACTGTGCCGAGTCTCACCGTCTCTTAACGTGGGAGCAGAGTTACATGTATACAATGGAATGCAGAGCAAAATAATTATACTGTTAGCAAGTTGAGTAGCAGCCTTGGACATGAACAGAAAATATAACGAAATGCAATGTTCTGCTGAGGCAAGCGATTCTGAACTCTAAGGCCTAACATGAGCCTAACAAGAATTGCGAAATGCAAGATGGAGTCACACTGGTTAATGAGGCCTGCATACTGTGAGGGGTACTTGACGGGCTACTGGATGCAAGCATTAATACATATAATTTAGCCACACACTGCTAATCTAAAACAGCACGGCAGAAGCATCATAGGAAAGGGAATTTTAAATCTAACAAGGGCGAAGAGGTGCAAGGGGATAATGGTGACGAAAATCTAGAAGTCGTGAAAGCTTTAGAGGAAAACTATGGCAAAAAACTCAGTATAGTAGTTGAAAGGCACAAGTTCTTTTCTAGATCACAACTGCCTGGGGAGACAGTGGAGCTGTACATTTTTGAACTGAGAACATTTACGTCTACATGTAAGTTTAGGGACTTACATGAGGAAATAATAAGAGACCAATTTTATAAATAGAACGAGTAATATTAAGATACAAGAAAGATTGTTGGATTTAAAGGATCCGTCTTTACAGAAAACTACACAAGTAGCTGGACGCATAGAGAACACATCCAGGTATGTCAAGGAATAAAACACTGACCAAGCAAAAGACAAGAGTAATTCTGCCAAAGTTTGTGTTGTAGAGAAAATCGCGGCCAAGAAGGGGGAACAAATGTCAAGAGTTTCTTGCCTAAACACAATCGTATTTGTTATTGATGTGGTAGCATGAAACATACTGCAGACTCAGATAAGTGCACAGCAACTAAAGAGAAGTGTTACAAGTGTAAAAAAATAGGTCAATTTGCACGCATGTGCAAGGCTGGTTCAGCTGAGAATTGGAAACGTTCGGTACACGCAATAAGGGAGTGCAGTGAGGAGGATTCAGCTGATGAAAGAGATGTGGTAGAAGTGTTGGTTGTGTGCGACGACGCAGTCAATGACATTCAGGAAGGCTACAATCCACCCAAGTGTAACTTAGGAATTATTGGTACCAGAATTGCGGTCCGGGCAGATTCTTGCTCTCCGTATACCATCATAGATAAGGATGCATGGGAAAAGGTTGACCGGTGTAAGTTAAGTCCCCAGGACATTGAACCTCTGGGTTACTGCAGAATCAAACTTCCTTTGGTAGTTTTTTTTAACTGTAAATTATCACACAAGGACAAGGAAACAACTAGCATAGTGTATGTGGTAGAAAAGGGAAGAGCCTTGTTGGGGTGGTGTGAACAGAAAATGTTAGGCATCATGTTAGATCCCAACCACCCTCAACAGGTACTAGTAACCGAAGATGACCCGACAGGTCAACGCCGTCGCCTCCACCTGCTTCAACACCCTCCGCACCCTCTAAAAGACCTTCAAATGGATCCCTCCCGAATCAAGGAAGACCGTCACCCACGCACTCATCACCAGCAGACTGGAGTACAGAAACGCCCTCTACGCCGGAATCAACAAGTCTCTGCTTTGCAAACTCCAGACCATACAGAACACCGCAGCCAGACTCGTCCTCGGCATCCCTCGACATGAACACATCACCCAGCACCTGTGTAACCTCCACTGGCTCCCCGCCGAGAAATGAGTAACTTTCAAGATATTCATCCATGCCTACAAATGCCTCCACAACACCAGACCCCAATACCTCAATGAAAGAATCTCCTTCCACGTACCGAAGAGAAACCTCAGATCCGCTGACCTCGCCCTCGCCGAACCCCTGCGCATCCGCAGAGCCAGAACAGGCGGACGAACCTTCTGCTACATCGCAGCCAAGACCTGGAACGAGCTGCCGATCAACATCAGACGTGCCCCCACTTGCACATCTTCAGGAAGATCCTCAAGACCTGGCTCTTCGACTGACCGAAGCTGCTCCCACCTCCCCCCCAGCGCCTTGAGACCCTCACGGGTGAGTAGTGCACTTAAAACCTCCTTGATTGATTGATTGATTGAAGATGCTGAGAAAGCTAAATGGAGCACAAAGTATCCCAAATTGTTTGGAGGGGATCTTGGTTGTTTGACTAAATTAGAGCATTGCGTTGTATTAAAGTCCAACATGTGTGCACAAAGTGAGGAATGTGCCGTTTGACCTCAAAGAGCAATTAAGGAAAGAGTTGCAAAGGTTATGTGAGGCACAAGTCATCGAACCGATAGAATTGTCGGAATGGCTTAGCCCCATCGTATTGGCATGCAAATCTGACGGGAATTTGCACATGTGCATTGACTTAAGGGATCTTAATCACAATATTCTGGTCTACCGCTATCCTCTACCACATATCAATGAGATGGTGTCATCTGTCACCAAAGCGGCCTATTTTTCCTTAATTGATCTCTCAAGCGCGTACCACCAAGTTAGGTTACACCTTGCATCTAGGCATCTTACTTCATTTATAACACCGGAAGGTGTATTTCGATTCGTACGAATACCCTTCGGGTTAGCTTCCGCCTCTGCTGTTTTCCAGAGATTGATGTGTAAGATTTTGGAGGGTATGTCTAAAGTCTTGGGGTTTCAAGATGATGTTCTTGTGTGGGGTGCGAATCGTGCAGAACATGATATGATTTTGGACAGAACATTGAACAAATTGCACGATGCAGGTCTGACCGTGGGGATCAACAAATGTAAATTTGGTGTGAAGCAAATCAACTATCTTGGGCCCACTTTCTCAGGGGAGGGGGGTAAGCCCAAAATGAAACTGTTGGATGCCATTGCGGATGCGCCACCACCTCGTCACAAGGAGCAATTGCACTCATTCCTCGATTTGGCTGAATTTTCCAAATTCGTCCAGCATTTCGCTGACAAGGTGCTTGTCCTGAGAATTTTGATGAAAAAAGGTAACAAATTTGAATGGTCGGACGAGTGTCAAGTCGCGTTTGATGTTATCAAAAAGCAAATTGTGAAGGCAGTAGCTTTGAAACCCTTTAACCCATAAGATCGGAGTGTGATTGTAGTTGATGCAAGTGCGTACGGACTTTGGGCTGTTTTAATGCAGAAACATCATGGTCAAGAGTGTGTAGTGGCCTTCGCATCTCGCACATTAAAGCGTGCAGAGACTGCATATTCGGTCATAGAGGAAGAGGCCCTAGCATGCTGGTGGGGTGTAAACTATTTTAAGACTTACGTGTGGGTAACTCATTTGGAGGTCAGATCAGACCATAGACCTCTTTTAGATTTGTTCACCACTAAGGGGGCTGGGAAGGCAACTCCTAGAATTGCCAAATGGTTGTACAGGCTCCAGGGGTATGATTTAACGTTGAGTTATGTTCCTGGGAACCGCAACATAAACGCCAACTGTTTGTCTCGTTTGCCGCTGCAATGCGGAGACGAAGAAGAAGAATCCAAAGATGACTGTGTGGTGGCCAGTGTATCTGAGTCATGTGATGGCGCCATTACATTGGATGAGTGAAAGTCAGCGGTAAAGGAGGATGCCACCATAAAGGAGTTTATGGATGAATTGTCCCGTCCTTCTAAACCTAATGTGTCCCTAAAAAAGAAGTTTGGTGAATTCTGGGCTGTATAGACAGAGCTCTCGGTTGAGGATGGTGTGGTGTGCAGAGACCGCAAGTTAGTGGTGCCAGAAGGTTTGCGTGCCAGACTTCGAAAGTTACTGCATGAGGGGCATAGTGGGATGTCCGGTATGAAGAGAAAAGCCAGGGAAACCTTTTGGTGGCCCGGAATGGACAAGGAGGTGGAAGAATGAGTGCGGGGTTGCATAGATTGTATGTGCAGTGACAAGTCCCACCGAGCTGAGGAATCTCCCATTGTTCCTACCAGGTTTCCTAGTAGACCGTGGGAAAGGGTGGTCATGGACATCTTTTGTATCAACTGGTGGGGAGTGGACTGACTAGGTGGAACGGTATTTCTGATGAATGTGTGACTACGAAGGCTACCACCCCTCCCTTTGACCGAATATGAGGTACCCCCTCTAACTGAGGGCGCATGATGAGCTACACATAATACCGTCTCAGGTAGGCCTTACTCAGGCACTCCTTAGGTGTACCCCCTTTCCCTGGGATAGTAGGACGTAGGGGACATCACCTTTAGACTTACTTTAGGGATCCGACAGCCCTGACGAATGCCCCAGACCACAATGGCTCTTTGCGTGGGCAGAAACATGTTGGCCGTGGAATAGATGGATCAGAGACATTATTCTCTATAGGGTCCATCAACTGTTTTTGGTTTTAACGTACCTCAGGTCCTCACTAATAAAGGTGATAACCGAGGAACCTGAAGGCACTTTTAATTGAACTGGATCCCGTTTATCCTGTAAGAATTATCCAAGAACTCCCTCCAACTGCCAAAAAGTCTTTGCGGAGGTTGAGTCCGCCCTGGTGGTATCATCTTACCAGGGTGGGGAGAGCATGTCTATGATGAAGCATGACACAATATTGTGTGTGAGACATCCTCTTCCATTAAGGATGGCCTTCTAGACCTCCTTCTTAGTCTCATAAAAGGCATATTTTTTCTGGATCTTGGGTGTGAACCGTTTTTCTCTCTCCCCTTTCTTTAGATCTTTGGCTACCTACTCTTTTTGTGTTTACTTATGGACATTTGTGGACCATTCTCAGCCAAGGGGATAATGAACAAATTCGCCCTTGTGTTGATTGATTATCACTCTAAGTGGCCGGAGGTGGCGATCTCTGGAGAAATAAAAGCAGCGAATGTCATTGAATTTTGTGACCAAATTTCTACAGGGAGGGTTGTCCTGATACCTGACTTACAGACAATGGGCCCCAATTTATAGCGGAGGAATTCAAAACATACTTGACCAAGATGGGTATATCTCATCACACCACTGCAGTTTACAACCCCAGGGAGAACGGTCTCGTTGAGAGGTTCAACCGAGTATTAAAAGAATGTGTTCAACTGAGTGAAAGTGGTGGTGGGGATTGTAAGGAGACAGTAAAGGAAATGCTGTGGAACAACCGCACCACACCCCACTCCATCACTAAGGAGACCCCTTTTATGATTCTGAAGGGTATACAGCCCGGGACAAGAGTTTCTCCAGCCTGGATGCTCAAGGGTCTTACATGGCGTGTGAGCAGAGAAAGTTTGGAGTGTAAAGTCAAGAAGCACCAAGACAAGTATGTACGAAGGCACAGAGACAAATTAAAAAGAGAGAGGCGAGTGTTTGCAGTTGGAGACTGGGTGAGAACCAACAGTATGGGTACCCAAAAAGTTGGATTGTCAAGATGGTCGGTGCCAAGATGTGTTACAAGGCTAGCTGGCAACAATGTGTGGTTGACCGTTGGCAAAAATGGAACATCAGAAGGGTCACGTTGTGCAATACACTGGAACGTGACATTTGGTTGGAAAGGACGAATTGTGGTCAGGTGGAAGAGGTGTTGAACGGCAACGGCAAGTCTAATGCTGTGGAGGGTACGGGACGGGTCAGGAGTCCTAAATGGCAAAATTACTACGTGTGCTATTAATATGAAGTAAGTGTATGATATTTGGTTTTTTTGTTTTCTCATTTGTGTTCATTATGTTCAATTGTACCTTTGCTATTCATTCTGTTGTTTTTGTTGTTGGGAAGGGAGATGTGTTGTGTCTTAGCAACTAGTCTTGTGATGGTTGCCAGCCTTCCGATGTTATAGAAGGTGGACCTCACTGGAGAGGATGGTTGCTGCTGTGAAAGCAGTGTCCTGGGGTTGTTCCTCTTTACTTAATAAAGCACTTCTACCCTGTTCTTGGTGTCTGCGCCTCTTAAAAAAAACATTAGCAGGCCCCTGCTCCAGATGAAAGTCCGGTCCCTGGAGATGGCATGGAGGAGGCAGCTTAAGCCCTCCTGTGGTACATCATGCTTTTTTGTAAAGTGCCACACTTGTGGAGTTTCTAACCACTTGTACACAACACGTTATTATTGAACATTTTATACGTTTACCGACCTGTGGAAGGATTGAAGGGAATGTCTATCCTAGATTCATACTCCTGCTCTTTAGCGCATAAATGCAAACTTCATTTCACTGATCTATCCTCCTAGCTTTAGACTATCTAGTCTGGTCATTTTCACGTCCTTTTATAACTACCTTGTCTCCAGCTCTGTCATTGCCTAAACACTGTCATTAGTGTGCTGTGCATATCAGGTGTATATCAGCTGCTGCTTCTTATGAATTGGGCTTCATACATTTAACATACATGCTCTGCGGAAGCATGTTACTCCTGAGCCTCCCCCAGGTCTATAATCTCATAAACCTTCCTACTACACCCACTGCTTGGCTGGAAAAGTCACCTTTCATCTTTGATATTTGTACATCCATGAGCTGTTGAAGTATGCCTATAATACATCACAGAGACATCTATGTTTTAATTTCTGGTAGTATGTCAAATCGAGAGGAAGTACTTAGGTTAAGGGCCCCAGACATGGATACATTACTGCTGAAGCGTCCTGCTCAGTTGTGGCCTCCTGAATTAGACACAGTGAGAAATACGGGATGGAGGGTCCTACATTAATCAGACATCACTGGGCCCCAATTGGGACAACAGTGGCTTTTTGCTTCAAGTGTCCTGGACCACCTGTACTGCAGACCCCCAAACTAGGAACCAAGTACCCCGATTGGCACATGACTCTCGAAGTAGCAAGAAACACACAAAAGGTGAGGGGAGGCTACTTGCAATAAGTCTAACCACTGGCAATAGCTCGAGGTAGCACTCCAACTCATTGTTCTTTCACCCACCATGCCACCTTAGTTTGAACCCAGCCATATGCTAATCAGTCTTGAACCTGCTCCTCATGGGAACAGTCCAGCCCGAACTGCCAAGCCAGATCCTCCCTGAACTGGAACACAAGCAACCCAGGGCCAATTTTGCCCTAGATTTGAGCTCATCGGCTGAGTACAGCTTGGTTCCAGTAACACAGTGAGCTTGGGACCTTCCCTGTCACTTGACCCTCCTCTCCATCCATGGCAGTCAGATCTGCTGCCCTTTGTTGTCACTCACACCTCCTATCCCTTGTCTCACACCATACTCCTCAGCATCACTCACACCACCATTCTGTGACCCCTCCCCCTTTTTTACATCTCACTCTCTGTATCTCTTTCCCCTTCCTGTTGATCTCTTCATGGACAGGGTTTGGCTGTCCTTAGTGCAGCAGGGGCAGTGGTCTGATTTGCCAGTTCTTGTTGCTTTTGTGTTAAAATTAGGAGATGGCGTAACTCGCTTAATCCTGCGTAGTGTACTACAGTATTCTCCAAGAATTCTGCAAGATTACCCAGACTTTCTCAAAATGCATCGCTTGCATGTTGCGCCATAGAAATAATGCTTGTGAAGCTGTGTGTGCTAAAAAACAGCGTGAATAGCATGTCACAGTGTGCAAGGGTGCAGCGATTTTGTTTTTTAATGACTGCTCCTGCCTAGTCATGCCCTCGTGTTCTTGCTTCCATAGGCCCAATCCTCCCCCCCATTTTGCTCCACCTGTCACACAGATTTACAAAGACTTGCGAACCCAGGAATGCTGAACCTGGGAATGCGTCAAAAAGCTGTGCCTTCCCCAATGAGGTGTAAAAGTGATAAATATGTTTATGTATCCTCATTCTGCAGACACATAGAAAGAGGTGACTGCCTCAAAGGGTTGTTTTTGCGCACAAAGGTGTCCCACAGAAGGTATTCCTGCTGCTGCTGGTAGATAATGTTTTTAATTTATTTCTTACATTAACTATTCCCACCTAGTGTGTATTATCATGACTCTGAATTTTTTATTTTCCAAACTTCCCTTGGTCTCCTTTACTGTTCATTATGCCCATATATTTCCTTGTGTTTTCTATATTCCCTGTTTCCGCAACTGGCTTCCTCATAACTGTGTTTTTTTTTCTTCACCACACTGTTACAGTGACAGAAACCTTTACCTCGCCGCTCTTGTATATATATCTACACTCAATCTCTGTGTGGTGCAGTACACAATGGGAGATTGACTTTGCCCATAGCTTTCAGAGTGTCAAAATTTCAAAACTGTATGAAGCAAGGTGGAGGAGCAATTTACTATTTTATGTTTAGGGTTGAACAGAAGTGAAGTAAATGATTGCTTAACCAGGCAATAGATATGTTATCCTCTGAAATATCCTTATTTTATAGTACCTTCTACTTTTTTCCTCATTTCAGGACAGTCCCACCACCGCCGACCCCAACTTGCTCCATAGGACCGGATCAGCCTCCACCCCTGCTATTCCTGCTGGTGCTGCTGGTAAGTCATGTTGAATATTTTCTGCCTCTAAACTAGTATGTGTGATGGTCCTCTGTATTTTCTCCAACTTCCCTTTATCTATTTCAGTTGCCGCTTTAACGACGCAAACCAGCCTCCTTGTATTTTCTTTTATATTCCCCCAGTTTCTGCTGCTGACTTCTTCCTGTCTGCGACTGTCTTCTCCTGCCTTTTTTAGTAACCTTTCTCTCGTCCCTCTTTTACATGTCTAGTCTTGTTTTTCTTTTGCATGTCTAGCTTAGCTTGTCGGTACCATATAATGGAACAGAGGCCAAAATATTCACACGAATATAACACCTTACATCGCATACGTTTACAACACATGTGATTACAACGCGGTCGTTACAATGACCGCGTTGTTACATTACAGTTCATTACAACGCAAGTCGTTACATCGACTTGCTGTAGGGGGCGTGCTGGACTTAGGAATAGTATAATTTACTATTCCAACTCCAGTGTGCGCAACAGTAGGGAAGGTGTTGGAATAGTAAATTATACTATTACTTAGGTTAGCGCGCCCCCTAGAGCAAGTCGATGTAACGACTTGCAATGTAATGTACTGCGATGTAACAACGCGGTCGTTGTAACGACTGCGTTGTAATCGCATGGGTTGAAACGCATGCAATGTAATGGTTGTTTCCCATTCACACACCACGTAGGTTGGCAGAAGGCTTTATTGAGCAAACAGTCCATAGTATAGGTACAGATTAGAGATGGTTACTATGGACCCCAACAGGATGAGTCATCATGACAGCACAGCATGGCAGGATACATACCACCATACGTCCGTTCCATTCCCTCCACCCCGTCATTGTTTGTTTTTCCGATCATATCAAACCCATATCCCAACCAACATTATGAAAATAAATATTAGCGTTGAATGGTTGAGTACTTACTTGGGCCATTAAACCTTTTTAAAGTAATACATTTTTAATTAGTACATAAGATAGATAACCAAACATTAGTGATATATTGCTTTTGTAACTTGTGCAAAATACTGTGATGGTTACTTACAGCAGGTATCTAAATATGTGCATTATGTTTTGTCGAGAACCTGAAGTACTCCAGGCTTGTGTGGAGTATGGCAGAGACCACCACCCAGTGGAGGGGAAAGGAGTAGCTGCTGGGCCAGTGGGAAGTCACCTCCTTCCTCAATGACAACAACTTCATGTGGTAAAGTGATCCCCTGTTCTTCCAAGCCCTCTTAGCAATTCTTTTATAAATTACCCAGCCTCCTGTGTTTCTGCCTCATCCTCCCTGCCATTCACTTGTTAGAAGAAAAGGTGAGATGTCCAGTGCCTGCTCTCCTATAACTTAGCCAATTCTTCCTGTACCATGCAGCTCATACATTGCAATCCTGTCTCGATGTGTGCCACATTTCTCCCACAGTTTGTTCCACAGTGACTATTTTTCTGGCTTCATTACTGTTCCATCTCCTACCAACCATTAACCACGCAACTAAGCCTCCTAGCATATAGCCAAACATAAATAAACCGAGCCCAAGGCCTGCTGTTTATCTTACTCTACCTTACCCTAAACTGTCACTTCCTTGCCCCATAGCCAATTGAAAATGTATTTGTGGAGCATAGTGTTGGGTGGAGGGTGTAGTGTTGAACTTAATCTGGAGTCGTGCTCAGGGTGGGACTCGGGATGGAGTAGGAAGAATAAGAGCAGGACTGTAGGTATTTCTCCTTCCTTCCCACCATTTTTCTGAGTGCTTTCTCATGCTTTCCCCTCGTTTTTTACTGCTTTCTCCATACTCTCCCCTATTTCCTGGGTGCTTTCTCCTGCTTTTGCCTCAGTTCTCACTTCTTTCTCCTTCCTTTCCCCTGTTTTCTGAGATTTTTCTCCTGCTTTTGCCTGGTTTGTTACTGCTTTCTCCTTCCTATCCCCTGTTTTTCTGTGTGCTTTCTATTATACTGTAAATCCTTAGGCAACCTCTCACCTTAGTCACATGTATGAATGTTACATAATTAACATAGCTCATAAACACACTAAAACCAGAATACTAAATTATTTATTTTCAATATTTAAGTATTGTACCACATGTAACATATACATAGGTGTAAAAACAGTAAAATAAATACAGCTCTGAAAACACCATGGCAGTCAATCACATCAATCATAACCCATACAAGAACAAAAATCTCAACTGATAAACAAATGATACAAAGTCCTAAATGATTCGATCTACTTCTCAATCAAAATCTTTCAAATTTTCATAGACATGATTGTTTGAAATTTGAATTATGACAGAAAACATCCAATCTCCTGGTATCAACAACGATTGATAAATCTTATACAACTGGAGTGCATACTGCACTTCGAGTTTATCTTGAATATCATGGTGATTTTATGCACATCTCTACGCGCCTTTTGGCACACAGGCCTGCATCAGGAGAGCCGTATTTGTATAATTTGAACGATTCCTCATCGTCCTAGCTTCTGATTTTTTTTAACAGCTAATATATGGCTTGGTTGATGCAGCTAAAACGTTGACAAATATTTCCTAATATTATACAATATATTTGTGTGTCAGGTAACTATGCAACTCAAATGGCTCCTGGGTCCTGAAATGGGACTTGTGGACCAATGTTGCTCAGGCTGACCTCCAAACTTAAATTCTTTTTGTGAAGCTTCCACACCTTCTCCAAAGAATTTATAGCATGCGTTTTGTGTTGGACAGCATACCGCAGTGAAGCCGATGGTATGGTGGGCGCGGACCCTGACCCACGAAGCAACTAGCAGATCCAGCGCCTTGAGATCCTCACGGGTGATTTGCCACACTTTATAAATCATGATTCATTGATTGATTTAGGATGACATACCACTAGCTGTCCCGAAAAAAACATGCTGCCCCTCCACATGTCTCCATTATTGTTGCATGTTATAGTTAAGTTCATTGTGCAGCATTAATTAAATGTACCATATTCGTCAATGGCAATATCCATTTATATTTGGCAGCTCATTCATTAATTAACACATATTAAGCATGTGTTGCAGGTTCCACCACATGAAATCATTTTAACTTTTCATCCTTTTTAGTACAAATATCTATTTTTGATTATTGTGAAGATCAATGATCATGGATTAATTCATATCACGCACTGTTACTGCATTGTGTGATGTATGTATGGGAAAAATGTGCCTTCTGCTCTGACAAACAATCACAACCAAAAATCCAATGGCCCTAGGGGAACTGCAAGGTTATGGCTACTGTACAATGGGTTGAGTACTACAATTCATGTTCTTTTCTTTTTTCGTTGGATCATCTAGCTACTTCTGCTGGAGGAGTCGGAGGACCTGCCCTGGAGGCCCACTGAAGGAGGGACACCACCTCTTGCCTGCGCCTCCAGAAAATAGAGGCAATTGTGGTGGAGTGCCACCACCTGGTGGTGCTCGAGTAGTAGGTGGAGATAGCTGCTGCTGCCTGAGGCCACCAGCTGTAAGGACATTGGCAACGCCATTGCCGCTACCGCAGGAAGTCGAGGTCCGCAGCCACACAAGCCAACCCTCTTCCACCATCAACTCTGCTATCCTCAACAAGATCATGCTGGACCTGGATGAGTTAAAGCGTGGCCAGCAGGAACTGATGCACCGGGTGGAGGCCTATTGGCCTATTTTTTAATGAGGTGTGGGACTTGTTGTGGGAGGGGAGGATGGGATGGACAGTTGGGATCAGGGTGCTTTTGTTTTTGGGGTATGTTAGGTTCAGGTGAGGAGTGTTGGCCTTTTGTGTGAGGGGAGGTTGGGACTTTTATACATTTTATTTTTGTTTAAATAAATCAATGGGTTTTTGTTTATCATGAGTATGTGTCTTTGCATTAGTTAGAGTAGCCTCACACAGAGTTAAAGAGGAAGCGTTGACAGCACATTGATGACTGTTCTTCTCTGCACTTGTCCCATCGCAATCAAATTGTCCCACTGTGTCCATCGCCTTCCTCTTTCAGGTTTTTAATATTTCCCTACCTGATATCTCTTTCCATATGTTGTTAACTACTCTACTTACCTTACCTCATCCATTCCAGACCCCTGGCAAACAGTATTGTCAAACAGAATATAAGTGACCTGGCCATGCCCAACCTCCCCACCCTTGCTTGTTGAGGCTGAGCAGAACCCACCCTCCCAGTAATGACTACTACTGTCCTTACCCTACCCTCTGTAACTAGTGTCCACTAATGGGGTCAGTCAACAAAAACAACAATCACTCCTTGCTGTGAGCTTCTTTTCTTATCTGAGTACATAAAGCATAGTCTGCTACCTCTCCTGTCATTGAGTCTCCTGTAATCCCAAAAGGCCTGCTAAATACTTGTGGAGGTGGACCAATGGCGCTAACAGGGACGACATCACAGGGATTGCACCAGGACATCATAAATTAACATGGTGGGATGAACTAGTGCATCACAACCACCAAAGACTCAAAGAAAACAGAATGAGTGAGAAATCCAAGACTGAGACTACCATGATAAAACAACAATTAGCAACATAGTGTTGAGTTGCTTAGTAAAGTAAGCATTATTTATGAACCTCTCAAGTCTCAGGAGGAGTAAGGAGGACTCAGTAGAAGGTTATTTCAGTAGAATACAAATACATGGGGCGTAGATTGCAGAGAAGTGCACTCTAGCTATCCTTGGACATACATTTCTGTACTTAGGTCTCTGCACTTTGATGTCCCATTTTTGACTGAGGGGAGGGTGTAGGCAAATGTCAATTTCGGCACCAATACTTCCAGTAAAGATTGGTGTCACTTTAATCACATCCTCCACACCAAGCATGAGATCTGTTGATGGTAGAGATTAACACACAACTCAACTAATCACACAACCTTACCTAAGGGAAGGGTGTTAGGGGTTTATGAATGGAAGGGAATGGGGGAATTAGGGAATTAGGGATAGGTGGGAAAGACAAACACAACATTTATCAAGTCGATGAGCCAATCACATCTGTTGTGGAAGGAAGATGACAGACTCCCAAGTTATGTAATACATTTGTTACCCATGGCTTGAAAATGCAAAATAGGGTGGACCCACACATTTCAAAAAAGTGTTGTAGTTATTTATGAAAAGAAAAACGTTACTGTATACAAATGGATGGTGCATCTGCATTCTTCTGGCATTTTCCATCTTGGGTGCAGGGCTGAACTAAAAGCTGGAGCATTTTGAAGCAATCTTCTTACAGACAAGATGCCCTATGAAGTGCAAAAATAAAATGTCAATATTGGAGAGTCAAAGCAAGCATGATGGTGCCTGAGGCACAGGAGGGCATAGACTGGTATAGTGGAGCTTGCCATTAACTCAGAAGGGAGAACCAATCTCGTACCACCAATCACAGACAAATAGTTTTATGTACCTGACTGATCACTCTAATAGTAACAACATTTTGCTGTGTGCAGTAAAGCAGACCACAAGTTGACCACTTAATTAGCGTTTCACAGTTGAAACACTACTTTGGACTTTTCTAACCAACTCACATCTCAAACCGACAGGGGTAGGCCACTTCGAGTCCTCTTGCTTCCCATTGAAGCAAATTCTAGGCTATGATCCTCTTCTGGTCGTTGTCAACCATTTTTTGGATTTATATCAGCCGAAAGAGATAGGCCTGTAGCGTTGATAAGAAAATGAAAACAATCTGGGGATTAGTAGTTTTAGTTAAGTCTTGGTAAATAAACTGACTGGTCTCAGAAGAATCCCAGAGATGACGGACTTGAGATAGCAAAATGAAAAAGAAAATTATATATCCCATTATGTGAAAGGCAAGCAAATTGCAGAATGATCCCCCAAATAATACATTATCAAGTGTGACTTACCAGACCCCTCTTCCACAGCAACATGATGAATCTTTTATTTGGTAATACTCATTAGTGCAAGTAAGGTACCTGTGTGGTGTTCCTTCGTCTCTGCCTTTTCCATTGAAGCAATACACAAACAGGGCAATCTCAGTTTTTAAAATCTTCACTGACATGCCATCAAGAGAATGAAAAAAAAGGATAAGCATGGGAAATATCTTATTCTTTAACCGCTTCGGTGCTCAAGACGGCCCCCGGCCGTCCGACGCCACACTGGGCGTGTGCGGAGGACGGCCGGGGGCCGTCCTAAACACACCCACTCAATAAATCACCCACACCGCGGCGGAATTCGCACCGCGGTCAACGGGTTAACTTCTTTTTTTTATTAAACAAAGACTTTCTATTTCAGCAGACTGACGTCCTTTGCTAATTACAAAGTCAACTGTTGAACTGAAGGTTAAATCAGTCTTTCTCAGCCCTCACCACTCAGCCAATCTGGGCCAAATAATTGCTATGTCCTCCTTGATTGACTATCTGTGCCATGCACACTGAACCAATCTATTTCAGTTTATTATTTACAATATGCTGTCTGTGTAAGTAAGCCAAACGCCATTTATATATCTATATACATTTTTTAAGCAGTCCTCTTCTTTAACTGTGATGTATAAGTCTGGAAAGTAGACTTTGTACTCACACTAAGGGGTGTGACATCCGAAGGATAATCACTGACCAAACTTGTGATATCAGACCAATTGCCCTCGTCATCCTCAATTGTTTCAGGAGCAGGACAATCCTTTGGAATTAAGTGTTTGTTCATTTTAATCATCACCATTCTCTCGACATTGTGAGATGAGAGACTGGTCCTTAGGAGTGTGATTGCACCAGCTGCACTAAAAACACACTCTGCATAAACACTGGCTCTGGGCATGCAGGATACTTTATTGCAAGCCTACTGAGCTCTGGCCACTGTGCCGTCTTGCCATGCCAACAGATCAATGGGTTTTGGTCCAGGTACACCTCTGTTGGGCCATACAGATAGTCTTGGACCATCTTCTGAATGTAATTTGTGCTGCCACTTGCTGTGTCTGCACCTCTGCACTTGACTTAAGCCCTGCTGAATGAAACTAACCCATTGCAGAAATTGGGTGTGAACTTGGTGCTATGGGTTTTGGAGTAGCTGGTGATGGTGCTGGTTGCTACTGCAAAGACTGCAAGCAAACAGTCCCGCCCTGTGTGGAGGTTGAAGGCTGCACTTCAGGACGTCTGTCCTGGCCTCAAAATAACTGCTGTTCTTCTTCTAGATCAGTCGCTATACTGATCATCCAAGTCTTGTAAACTAAGACACCCATTTTCATTAGAGGATTAAGCTATACACCAAAGAAACTGCATCTTCATTGACACTGGGGAATGTGTGTTCCACCTTTTTCAACTGCTCCTGCAACAGATGCAACAATGGGATTGCTTGGCTCATTGTACAATCTTCTTTGCTGACTTACAGTGTCATAATCTCAAAAGGAAGTAGCATTTGTATCAGGCACTCCAGTAGCCCACATTTGTCTACCTCCATTGTCATGGCTTTGGCAGTTGCATCCCCTCTCCTTTGAATTACATAATTGTTGATAGATTTGTACTGCTCAAACAGGTGTTCCAGAATGTAGTAGGTTGAGTTCCAATGTGTTGATGCCTCATGTATGAGGGCTTTTACATGTAGTTTATGAGCACGCTGAAGGATCATCAACTGCTTCTGGGCTTTGAATGAATGAAATGAGTGCATATTCTTCAGCAGCTGACCACTATGCTGCTGATTACCTCTTCATTTTTAAGAAAGTCCTGCACAATTAGATTGATGCTGTGCGTCAAATACAGGACTCTGAAATATCCACTGTCAGCCATGGCTTTCACAATAGTACTGCCATTGTCCATGACAACAAACCCAGTTGTGAGCCCTCTGGGTTTAAGCCATTCAGAAAGCTTGGTATTAAACTCTTCTGAGATGTTGGTAGCTATATGTGACTTCGCCATGGTGAATATTGCAACTTTTGCATCCTGCCAAATGCCCTGGAAAGCATTGAGACCAGCTGGCAGTCTTTGCCTAGCTGTCTGGATATAGACCCAGTGTGCAGTGATGCAACATGTAATGTGTTGTTTGACAACTGATCCACATGTCCGTTGTGGGATGAATGGACTGAACAGCGCTCTGCTCCATTGCACTACCAACCAATTGCAGCACTTCTTGATGCAGCGCTGGCACAGCCAATCTGGCAACAAAATAGCTCCAGCTGGGAACCTTCCATTTTGGGCAGAGAGCCTCCACAAATTCTAGGAAGCCCACTTCTTCCACAAAAGAAAAATGGAGGAGGTCAAGCATTAACAGTTTAGCCAGTCCGGCTTTTTCATGGTTCCGGTGGTATAGAGCCTTTTTGGTAAAAATAGCCTTAATAGTAGCCTGCTTTTCTTGTGGTACTACTGCCACAAGCAACCTACAGGCACCAGCAGCAGGTAGGCTGCCTGGGTGATTTGGGGTGGGAGTTGCTGTATCTCGCTGTGCCTTGTGCCATGCAGAGGTTGTTGCAGGTGAGGATTGTATACAATGGTGGAGGCTTAGAGGGCTGCTTTGTGTGATGCTGCTGCTGCCATCCTCTTTCTCCTCCACTGCCTGACCGCCTTCTTCCATCACTTCAGCTGCTGGTTCTCTCTCACCACCAGCAGCTATGCTTTTAAAGTGCCCTTCCCACATGATTATGTGTTGCTTTTTCAGCGAGGACAGTTGGCCTCTGGCACCGTAAAGCCCACCTGACTTAACGCAATTAACTTTCTTGTGTCAAACGGAGCATATTGCAATGTTATCCTCATGTGGACTAAGTGTAAAGGAATCCCAAACTGGGTGGGGTGGAGAGATTTCTTATCCTGCCAAAGCCTGAAGAACAGGAGGTAAAGATAGGTGGTTGTGTTGTTGTTTGGCGTGCTGCGGCTGTGATAGGAGTAGTGGTGGCAGCGGCTGCAGGTTTCTGGGGTCTTGCAAATCTGGGAGCTGGCAGTGTTGTTGGAGCCACATGAATCTGAGCAGGTTGAATAGAGGTAATGTGTACGTCCTCTGTGCCACTCTCACACTGATGATGATTGGATCATCATCATCACCACCTTCTTCTCTTGCAGGGTTTTGAGGAAGCTTCCTTTTCCCTTGTCTCTCAGACTCGGACGGGGTCCAATACATGTCCAGATCATCAGAAGGTGGGCTTGGAGAGGAAGAGGAGTACTCTTTCTTCTCCTCACTGGAGATCGTGAGGGAAAGAGCAGTTTTCTGAACAATATCTTGCTCAGGAATAAACTCAAACAAATGTTCTACTCCTACATCCAGAAGATCTGTTGCTGATTGGGGCTCCTTTTGTCAACTTTCCTGCGAAAATGCGGGTTGTGGCTGAGGCAATTCTAATTCAGACTCAGTGCTCTCCATGCCTGCAGTCACTGCAACACTGAGAGACGCAGCCTTAGGTTTTGGTGGTGGAGGTGCTGTTGATGCAGGAATCCCAGCCTCTTTCTACCTAGAAGAGGCTGCAACCGGTGGCACTGGGAACTTGCTTCTTCTCCTCTCCACCGGGCCACTTTCTTGACAGGAACCTTCTTCTTTGGGGACATCTTCTTAGCAACAGGAGCAGGGGCCCTCAGCAGTGGAGCACTCTGGTGTCACTGTCAGCTGATTCATTCAGGAACTTTAGTACCATGTGTGATGTCTTCTACAGAACCTGCAAGCAAAGCAACAAAAAATAAATCAGTGACACGTGGGCAATAAGAAGAATCCAGCCAATGTAACACAAATGAAGTTGTCACCATCATCATCCCAAATGCTTAACAGTAGCTTACCCAAAACATGCATAAACGTTTTTTTCACATGGCAACACATTATACAAGAAAGGTTGGTTTGTGTCCCTCCAGAGCCCTGGTGGGAGGTGGAACCCTATAGGAGGCAGGAGATTCAGGGAAAGAAATACAATAAATAACTGCCAAAGAGTGACCCAACAGACCCAATGAGAGGCAGATAAAAATAAAACAAATGCATTAAATAATTGTTGGTGACCCTCCAGGCCCTACTGCCCATGGGGTCTCTATGGGAGGCAAGGGGAGGCAGGCACAAAAACGGAACAAATGATTAAAAAATGAACAGCACACTGTACTAGAACCAGCCATAAGCACAAACAATTAAATATATCAGGAAAAACCAAATAAATGAACTAACACTTCATAGGACTCTTCTATCAATGGTCCTAGGAAATGACTTTTAAAAGTGGAATAAAGGGATTGAAGCACACACTGGCTGAACAAAGTGGCGGAAGCTACCTCAACCACCACATGGCCACTGAAGAAGGCATGGAGGACAAAGGCAAAATTGCCACCAAACATAAACACACTAACTGGCTCCACAAAATGGTGGTGGCCCTATGGCCAGCAAAAGAAAGAGGCATAGAGAACAAAAGACAAAAGGCTAATTTGCTTGGAAAATATGTGGATAAACACAGGGTTATACAGCTTTTCCTTTGAAATGTCTTTCCTTTCTGCTGCTAGTGTATGTTTTTGGCAAGCAAAGTGTGTTTAAATGCAAAGTGTGTTTAAGACTGCAGTACCACCTCCTGTCTACAGGGGCAGAGCTGAGCAAGAATATAAGCACACTTTTTTTTAATTTTTAGAGGTTTTATGTAGCGCAAACTCGACCCAAAGGTATCGGAGCTCTTCACAAGAGCACCAGTTGCATTACAGATGGACACATTCATTTTGTTCGGCACGGGGAGATTGAGTGATTTGCCCAGAATCACAGGATGTTGAGCATCCCTGCCGAGACAAGAACCCGGTTCTCCAGCTTTGGGGTCGATCGTTCTAGCCGTTAGGCTACATCCTCTCACTTGATGAAAAACAGGTCCCAACAAGGCAATTTTTTAAAAAGTTGTAAACAATTGACACAGACGTAATTGAAGCCATTTGTAATCTTTTGAAAAATATTGCCTTGTGGGGACCTGGGTTCAGGTCCCCACAGTGCAATCAAGTCCCCACAGTGTGAGTGTGTTATCACACCCAAGTCCCCACAAGGATAGTAACACAAACCCCCGCACCTCCCCACACATAGGCTGCACAAAATGAGAAAAAAGCAGACTTTCTATGAATTGGCTTCAATGAAACGGTAAATGCCATTCATCCTTCAAATTTCCATTAAACAGTTTAGGTGAACGGTTTCTCAGTAATGGTATTCCATGAAATAGTTTTTGCCATGAAATCACATACAACAGGCAAACACCCACACTGACTACACAAAATAGCCACTGCCTCATGGCCAGCAAATGAAGGGCATGGAGAACAAAGAACACATGGCAGCTTATGGCAAACACTGATGTATGTGAATTTGTGGAAAAACAAAAAATGAGTAACTGCTTTGGAGGAAACCAAATCATTGAAAAACAATTAAAAGGAAAGACAATTTTAAGAAAATGCTAATAAATCGATAATAAATGTACACATTTTAAAGGAAAGATGATTTTAAGGGAAAATCCAAAATTGCATTACAATTGAGTGGCATCTAAGGATAGTGTGTGGTTCGGGGAAGGGTGATGTTTAGAGATTATTAGGGGTCGTCAGGGTGGGTGAGGTTTAGGGGTAGTGAGGGTTTTTAGGGACTAGGAAGGGCAGACTTTAGGGATGGTGAAAATTTATTGGGGATCATTAATGGGTGGAGTTTCGAGGATGATGAGTTTTTAGGATCACGAATGAGTGTGGTTTAAGGGTGTTGAGAAGTTTTTAGAGTTCAGGGATGGTGGAGTGTACGGTGTTGAGGGATTTTTAGAGTTCACAAGAGGGTGGAGTTTACCGCTGGTGATTGTTTTAAATATTCAGTGATGGATAAAGTTTAGGGGTGGTGAATAGGGGTGGGTGACAAATTCTGCTCCGCCGGCAAAGTTAGCGGAGTTTTGCCCACTCCGCGTTCTGTTGGGAACACGGTGTTCTGGCAAAACTCTGCCAACCGCCGCATGGCAGAGTTTTTTCTCACACGCAGCTTGCCAACATTAAGCAAGGTCATAACTGTGTGCATTGAGAAAGCTGCAGCTCGAGTAGAAAATCTACTGGAGCGGCAGAAAGAAGCAGCGTACTACGTGGAGTCATTTGCATTGATTTTATAGTGTGGAACAAGATCCCGGCGCTAAAAATCAGCACGAGCAGCGCAACAGGCTAAATTCTGCCCACCTGCGGAATTTAGCAGAATCTCGCAGAGGCTTTATGTAGCTCAGCGGAATTCCAGGGAGTTAATGTCCGTGAGTTACGCCCACCCATAGTGGTGAAGGGCTTTTAGGGTTCAGCAATGGTGGAGTTTAAGGTGGCAAAGACTTTTGGGGGTCAGTGATGAGTGACATTTATGGGCAGAAAGAGTTTTAGGGTTCAAAAATGGGTGGAGATGACAATCTGCGAAGAGTGGTTCACATCTCTATGGCTAACATTTTTGATACTATGGCACCGAAGCAACTCAAAAGGATTCCAGTCATACAATCCAAACCTTGGTTTAATGGTGCCCTAAATGATGACAGACGCAATCTTAGACTCTCAGAGAGACTTTGGAGAAACACACCTTCCACCACAAGCCTCTTTCAGCTAAGGAAGGCGACTTCCTAAACAGACTAAACAGACCACTTCAGGGCTCAGCTGGATGGCGCTATGAATAGACCCAAGAAGCTCTTTGAAATCATCAAGCAACAAGCCAACTACTCCAGCAACACTATCACGACTCCCTTGGCCTTGCTTCCTAGTGGGGAGGACTTCTCAGAGCACTTCTCTGAAAAATCAAGGAAAATCTAACTGGAGCTGATACCTGATTCGTCCATTTTTTGGCCTCCTAACCTCACCGCCTCATTAGTTGAGTTGGCGAAACCGTCGGAGTTGTCCTTACCCAAGGGTTGTTCCCTCAAAAATGACGCCTCTTGGAATTCTTTTCTCCTTCCAGATGTCATGGAGCTGCTCCGCAACATGGCGTCCCTTAAACCTTCCAACCATTTCCACGACCCACTTCCTGCTACGTTTTTCAAAGATCTCAATTCGGCCATTCTCCCCCTGTGGTCCCGGATCATTCATGAATCTCTCTTACAGGGTAGGATACCTGATTGCCTCAAGACGGGGCAAGTCACTCCCATCCCGAAGAAGCCCAACTCAGATTTATCTGATCCTAACAACTTCCGTCCTATCACCAGCATCATGACTCTAGCTAAATTGCTCGAGAAATGCGTCCACTCGCAATTATGCAACCACATAGAGAAAGTTCAACTCCTTGACCCATACCAATCGGGTTTCAGAGCAGGTCACAGTACTGAAACAGCACTAACGCACATTGTTGATGACGCCCTGAGATCCCTTGATCAAAATGTCCCTTGTTTCCTGATCCTTCTGGACCTGTCCTCAGCATTTGATACCATCAAACATGAAAACTTGATTGTTCTTCTGCAACATAGGATGGGTCTCTCGGGCCCGGTCCTTAATTGGTTTACTTCCTTCTTACATAACCGCACACAAAGAATCAAAGTTAACCACTCCCTTGCAACCAGTACCCCTGTTACGATTGGAGTTCCGCAAGGATCCGCACTCTCCCCCACTCTCTTCAACCTTTTTATGGAACCACTGAGCGTCATTCTGAAACCATTCTAACATTCAGTATCACATGTATGCGGATGACACGCAACTGTACTTGAAGATCTCCTCTCAAGAGGACATAAAAACGCTAAACGATGCTCTCTCACAAACTCAACAATGGTTAGCCCAGAACCATCTTTTGTTAAATACTCTCAAAACTGAATTCCTTCTGATTACTCCCCCCAACCACTCTGCACCTACCCTGGACTGGCTCAAACAACTCACTGCTCTTAATTGCACCCCTCATGTGGTTGACTCTGCTAAATCGTTAGGCATCACCATGGACACATACCTCAACATGCAAGCGCACATCAGTGCAACTACTAGGGGAACCAACTTTCAACTCAACACCCTTAAGAAAATCAAGCCTTTCCTTTAACCCGAAGACATCAGGCCTGCTGTGCAATCCTTGGTTATCTCTCGACTGGAATATGGCTTGGTGACCCTTGCTGGTCTGCCCAAAACTAGCTTGGCCCCTCTCAGAGCTACTCTAAACGCATCGGCCAGGCTCATCACTGGCTCGAGAAAACATGACCACATCTCCCCCGACCTTTTGCAACTAAATTGGCTGTCTATCGAAGCTAGGATACACTTCAAGATAGCTTGCATGACGCATAAAGCCTTACACTACAACACCCCGGCTTACTTGGCAAATAAGCTTGAAATATCGGGCTCATGTTGGAACTTAAGAAGTACATATACCCTACTTTTGAAACCGCCCAAGTTCAAAAAGAAAAGATCTTACAATCGCGCTTTCACCGGACTTGCTCCAAGAATTTGGAACTCTCTGCCTTCCGAGATCAGATCCAATCCTTCCACTGCATCTTTCAAGAAACATGTCAAACGGCTATTCTTGAGTGAACACTAACAGCATCAACTTGTTCTCATTCCCCGTCTACAAGTTTGATTCCTATTTTTACAACGTTGTTTCGATGTATTGTATCTTTATCTTATTATTGGTACCTTGCTCTAGGGCAATTGACTCTTACTTTACTCGGTTGTTTCGACTTACTGTATCCTTGCCTGTTAATTGTTAGCTTGCTCTAGGGCAATTATGATTAGGTATGGGTCGGGCCAACTCCTCAACTCCTGACCTTGATTGTTTTCCCCCCTCTGTTTGACAATGCACTATTTGTACAATTGTGTTTTACTTGTGCTTTCGCCACATCTGTACAGCGCTCTGATACCCGTAGGGGTCTTGTTCACGCTTTATAAAACTTTTCAAATAAATAAAGATCATTGAAAAAGTGCAGAAAAAAGGCATCCCTGCAGCCCTTCCCTCACTAGACGCGGAGAAGGTCTTTGATCGGGTCGATTGGGCCTTCTTGACACGAACAATGAGGAAATTTGGTTTTAACTAGACCTTTATAGGCATGGTGCGGGCTAACTACTTTGCTCCTCGCTCGCAGGTTATGGTAAATGGAGTAGCCTCAGAACCCTTTGTCCTGTCGCGGGGTACCAGATAGGGTTTTCCGCTATCCCCCCTGCTCTTTGCCCTCAGCATTGAACCCTTCACGGAACTAATCAGGGATAACCTGGGCATAAGTGGGGTGCCCTTTGGGACAGACGAGCATAAAATCTCCCTCTTCGCGATGACGTGTTACTCCCACTCACGAGGCCCCTGTCCTCTCTCCCAGCCATCCAAGATGAGCTCACCTCCTTTGAAAGGGCCTCAGGATTTAAAGTTAATTTATCTAAGTCCTATCTCCTCAATCTGACATTACCCAGGGAAACCATACGAGCGGTGGAGGAACTGTCCCCTTTCCAAAACATGAATAGAGACATCACGTATCTGGGCGTTAGGCTCACCCCCAAACTAGCAAATCTCTACGGGGCTAACTATTCTCCCTTGCTGCAGCAGCTTAAGGCAGATCTGGCCCGGTGGAGAAGTTCTTATACCTCCTGGATAGGGCACATCAATGCAATTAAAATTAATGTGCTTCCCAGGCTGCTTTACCTCTTCCAGGGCCTACCGATAGCGGTGGAAAGGGCTCTATTTGCTGACCTGAAAAAGATGATCACCAAGTTCATTTGGCAGAGGCAAAGGGCACATTTATCTTACTGTTTGCTTACCAAGGTGAAAGTGGAAGGGGGACTAGCACTACCAGACTTCATGGGCGCAACTCCGGGTGATCACAGATTGGTCCCTTCGCGAGTCGGAAAAACTGTGGCTCCATATTGATCTACAGATAGTGGGTAGGATGATTTGGGACCTCCTCTGGAAATCAAAACAAAATCGACCATTGAATGCTTATCTTAGTACCCCAATGGCTACCACTCTATGGGTGTGGGATGACCTTAACAGAACAGTGCCCCTGACCACCTTCCCAATCCCCCTACTCCCCCATTCACTTTAATCTCGAGTTCCCACCAGCACAGCAGGAGGGTCCTTTTGAAGCCTGGAGGGAGGGGAGTTGCCTAATGATCTAGGATCTTTTTAAAGGGGGGAAGTTGTTGTCCTTTGAAGAATGCACCAAAACTTTTAAACTTCAGCCCTCTGAAGAATTCTACTACATACAACTCAATCATTGGGTACCACAACCTCAGATCCGGCTCGCTGCAACCAGAGACTTACTACCAATTGAAAAATTTGCTCAATCGGGGGCATACTCGAGGGGGACCATCTCTTTCCTTTACTCACTCATACGGACATTAAGTCCCCGATCCACCCCTAGACACCAAAGATTTTGGGATTCTCTTCTCACTGCTCCGTTGGGGGAAAAACAATGGGGCTCCTTATATAAGGACATATCCAAATACAATTGCTCCATGTTTTTAAGGGAGGCCCACTATAAACTTATGTACGAGTGGTACTTGCACCCCCAGAAGTTGAGCAAAATATTCCCTAATACCTCTGACAGATGTTGGAGAGGCTGCGGGCTCCTGGGAGATTTTAAGCATATCTGGTGGGACTGTCCCTTAATTCAGCCCTTTTGGAAAGAAATTTTATCCCAAATTAAGACGATACTGGGATACCCAATTCCCAATACAATGGAGCATGCTCTCTTGGGGGTCCGGGACCCCAGTTTGAAACGCCAAACCCACGGGGATCGCTCTGTCATGTGGTTGTGCTTAGGGGCCGCCAAAATGGCAGTAGCTGCAGCGTGGAAGAAGGTGGAGGCCCCCTCCCTAACACAATGGCACGCCCGACTGTGGCGAGCTCTGGCGATGGAAAGAATGGCGGACATAGTAGAAGACACAAGAACAGGGTTTGATTACACATGGGCCCCCCTGGTAGAGTATTTGTCTGAGGGTTTGCCCTTTTTCGCTTGTGGTCCCAGGCTAAGGGCTCTTCATCTCTTCCATATCTAGCACACTGGTCGAATGTGACTCCTGGGCGGAGAGGCATGGGGGTTCGGTCGTGGGCCCTGCTCACAGTAGCCTGCCCTCATTATTGACCAAGCATTACTTTGTGATACCATGATACCACTGTTGGTTTAGTTTAGTTTTTGAGTTATGTGGGAAGAATGGCTGGGAGTGGGAGTCGCAAGTGTCAGTTAAATAACAAATCCCACGCGGGGAGTAAAGTACGATGTTTTATTGATTAACGCACACCTCCCCCAGATGGGTTACACAAAGATTGTTGATATCTCAGGTCGAGTCCTAGTACACAAGATGAACATGTCATTTGAGTTTCTGTATCTCTTGACCTGTACGTTATGCTGGTGCCTCCCACTACTGCTTGTTTTGTATATGTTTTTAAAGAACTGAAACCAATAAAAACATTTTGAAACAAAAATGGGTGGAGATTACAGTGGTGAGGGGTTAAGAGGGTTCCGGTATGTCTGTATTTTATACGTAGAAAGGGTTATTTAGGGTTTAGGGATGGATGATGTTTAGGGGTGGTGAGGGATTTTTAGGGATCAGAGATGGGTGGAATTTAGAGTGGTGAGGGTTTTAAGGGTTCAGGGACTGGTGAGTTTGGGGGATAGAAAGGGGTTTTTGGGTCCAGGAATGGATGGAGCTTAGGGATAGTGAGAGGTTTTAGGGTTCAGTGATGGATGGCATTTAGGGGTAAAAAGAGTGTTTAGGGTTCAGGGGTGGGTGGAGTTTAGGGGTAGAATAGGCCTTTAGGGGCCAGGGATGGGTAGAGTGCAGGCATGGTGCTTTTTTTTTAGGGGTGGGGATGGATGGTGTTTTAGGGTTGTGAGGGGGTCAGGGTTTGATGGTGTTTAGGGGTGGTGAGTATTCAGCAAATTAAAAGTAATAATTTGACAGTGTAAAAGATATAAATCCAAAATAGTGTGCACGGAAGAAAATCAATTAAATAAATACCTCTGACAAAAATGTTACTGAAAGTAAAATCTGCAACTACACATTCATTTGCATTTACACCTTATAAAATAAGCATACAAAAGCTAATTTTAAAAAAACCTGACATTCTATGAATTGGTTTCAATGAAACGGTAAATGCCATTCATCCTGCAAACTTCCATTGAACAGTTTAGGTGCAATGTTTTTTCAGTAATGATATTCCATTAAATAGTTCTTTCTATGAAATCATAACCAGCAAACACACACTCTGGCTACACAAAATGGCCACCGCCGCAGGGCCAGCAAAGAAAGGGCACGGAGAACAAGGAACACTCGGCAGCCTATGGCAAACACACACATTGGCCACTGCCGCAGGGCCAGCAAAGAAAGGGCATGGAGACAAAGAAGACAATTGCCCTGTGCTGCCTTGTACATCTTCCCCACACCACCATCAGAAAAAACATCTTGTAGCATTGCAGGAAAAAACTGCAAAGATATTATCAGTGACAGGCACATGAGGACAAAAAATTAAATAACCAAACATTTTGCATTTATTCCATAGCCATTTCATTTTATATTTTCCTCAATATTTCAATAGTGAAGCACTTGTAGTTAAAATAATTATGACAATATTTACACTGTGATAGATAAATAAAAAGAGACCCATAAGCATTTAATTAAATACCTTATATGAAAACTATGCAGCGACCTATAAACATGTTAAGTATAGAATTATACATATATATATATATATGTAACCAGTAGTCCAGCCTTTCTTCTGATTACATCCACCAGTCGGGGTTGGTGTAGACAGGCAGGCGCTAGACCCGCTGAAATATCGGATTATCCCCATGTCGTTCGAACGTAAGAAAAGTCGCACTCGGGATTTCTTATGAAGTTTTTAAGTATTTATTGACTGACGCGTTTCGACAGCACGGTCTTTGTCAAAGTCATACATTGACCCGGAAGTGGCAATTTATTTTGAAGCATTTCCCATGTATTTTAGACATAAAAGAAACATGCACAAACAAAGGGGGAGAACTGATTCAAATTAGAAAACAGACTCAGATCACATGATTAGCATCTATTATACAAAACGCTAAATTAAAGTGACACTCAAATCGTGATTTATGTTGTGGTGCATAACACTTTTCATAAATTAGGCATTCAGAGTGAGAGACTTGGTCAAATTAAAAGCAAGTGCTGCAAACTTGAGGGAGCACGGTAAAGGCGTCGTGCAAGTGTTAAGTGCGGCGCGTACAAAATGTTGGAAAAGGCAAGTGCCTTACTTAGCGCATGAGTATTAGCTAGCATGCTGATGTGATAGCTGGAGGTAGAAAGGTCAAGTGACCTTGTAAATATCCAGCCAATCTCGTCATGCTCCCTGTATGCAAGCCAAGGACCAATCATGTCTGAGAAAGGGATAGGAATTGCCCTAAGGGAAGATGCTTGTTAGAACCAGATAGGGTCCATTAAAAGGGGGGGGGGGGGTCTGTGGGGTGGCAGGCAGGGGAGTAGGCAGTTACTGGGTAACAGAGCAGCCGCTCTGGACTTGTAAAGTGACTGCCCAGGTGTCACTGAATCAAGGGAAACTGGGCAAAAAGGGAGCAGACTGGGATGGTGGGGTAGGGGGATTTTACAGAAACAGAGGGGTAAATGGGCATACGTTCTACCGAAGATACCACATTTGTCAATCTGTTTTAACCCAGGTGTACATGAAGGTCTTCCTCACGATTGAGGCCTCCAGGGATTTTACTTTGAAGTATTAATGATATATTCAGATTCCAGGTGTCGCAGATGACGTTCCCGATCTCCTCCACATGCTGAGGGTGGAACCCTGTCAATGCCAAAGAACGAGATTTTAGCGCTGATATTAGTGACATTCCTATGCATCAAATCACAATGTTTGGCCAAAGTATAGGACAGAGGAATCCACTGGAGGATTATAATTGAACCAGCATGAAAACTACAAGTCCCAGAAATCTGTTATCATAAAAAGCCACACCAGAGGGCATAACCTACTAAAGGTATAAAAAGTTGTGACTTATTTCATTCTGGCTTTTCCGCCTATTGGACATCGCATTTGCCCGTGAACAAGAAGCAGGAGCTTTGAAACGCGTAGGGCTGTTAATTGATGAGCGCTTTGATGTCAGGTTGTTCTGAAATAAAGGAGACTGCTGAAATGTGCAGGGTCCGCCTAGTTTTCTTAAGTGCAGCCTCGCTTGGGGATAACTGTTTATACATATATATATATATATATTAATTCAACCAAAAGTAACATATATATTTGTTAAGCAGACCTAACGAATATCTATATATTTATATATTTTGAAAACCATAGTAATTATACAAAGGTGTACAAAGGAAAACACATATCTAGATGTATACATATAATAAAATTATAAATGTTTACATACACAGGGATATGCTGTACATTAGCATTACAGTATGGTGGTTATGTAGGAAAGAGCCAACTCTTGAGTAGTCTACTGAAGATAAGACAGTTATCCGTGGATCTTATGTTTGGGGATAATGCACATTTTTAATGTGTTAAAACCATGTTACTCTCCAGCAATCAAATATGATAAATGTGCAGTAATCTGAAAATTGATAAAATTAGTGGAACACTTGACTTTTGTCCCCTACTTCTTCCCTGATCTCTCACTGTTCCCTCTCTATCCTTTCATGGGGTTTTACACAAATTAACTTGAAGTTCTCTACTATTATGCAGAAGCCTGAACATAACTTTGATTTTGTGTACTTCTGGTCCACTCTATCCAATCCAATCTTTAGAAATCCGTCCAGCCCTCTTTTGGTTTCCATTATTTCCATTCTTCTGATCTGATTCTGGGGCAGCAGATGAAGGTTAGGTGAATGTATTTTCATGGCTGCATAGAGGGTGTGATGCACGCAAAATGCACCAGAAGTGGATTTGGAAAACTGGGTAAAATTAGTGTACAGGATATGTGGTCATTAAGATTTCCAGTATTGTGTATTATTTGTAAGCAATGTAATGTGAGAATAACAAACAGCACGTGCAAACCAATCAGGTATTGTCATATGAGAATCAACCTATTTGAGAAAATGCTAAGGGCCTGATTATGAGTGGGTCAGTGTATTCCGACCCGTGAGTAAACTCCTGTTTGCCCACTGGTCGTAATTACGCGTTTGGGAGTTATTTATTGCATCAGATAATTATCGGATGCATTAAATAGCTCAACCTTCATACAATTTTGACAGGTCCAACCTACTGAAATTTAACAGGTGAAATGTGTATGGTATTTATCATACTATGTGGATTTTGGCCCGTTAAACACCAAAATCTGAATGTTATTCCCCGAAACCTTGCAACACACACTTATCATCTCACAAGATAAATAACATGCCCTTGGGTATTGTTATTAATGAAATGTGATAAATAGCATGTTGCTTCCAGACTAACTCATGATCAGGCCTCAAGTCTTTATGTCACTTGTCGGCACTGAGAAGGAGCTTCCACCAAGCTGCTTTTTAGGTCTGGCTTGACTGCACAGCTGTCTGCATGACTTACTGTTACCAATTATTCAAAGTATTAATTGAGTGGACCTTGGTTTCATACAGAAGAGTATCTTTCTCACCTCATTGTATATGTTTTTTGGCATATTACTATCCCGTCTCTTATTGAAGGCTTGAGGGGAATGAATGAGGGAATAGTTTACATCTCAAAAGTATACTGAATCAATCCACATTAAACTCTAACTCTAAGATGCATTGTATGTAGAAATCAATCATATTTTTGTTTGCTTTGCTCTTACACTGCAACTGGCTTTTAAAATATGTTAGTCAGGACTGAAAATGCACATCAGACCTATGTGATAAGTGGGGGATGATTACAAATGGTGCTGTCCCTGATCTGTATTTTCTAGTTTGCATGGACCGGACTGGGCCCATCCAATGGATCGCCCAATATGCAATGCAAAGGATTTTGAAGGATATTTTCCCTGCCACACATAGTTTATTTTTTTTATTTTTTTTTATTTGAGTTTTTTATTATATTCATGAAAACATATACAACAAACATCTCAGGTTACAGTAATGCAGTGCACAGCAGTGCTGCTGATATACATAATTATAATACATAGTACAATACAGTATATATTACTTTAATATACATATGAAGCATATTGAGTTATACAGCGGGAGTGGCTAACAAATCCGGATTAGATCTTAAATAATTCGTTAGAGGTGTCCAGAATTCTTTAGGACTTGAGGCTGTTGGAAGTTCTTCCTCGTAGGTTTTCAGAGTGTCTCTACAATATACCATGTCTAGTAGCCACTGTTGTTTGCTAAGCGAGCGTTTGCTATCCCAGTACATGGATACCCTCCTTTTTGCCAACAATAACGCTATGGCACATAGTTTACGTTTTACAGAGTGCAATCGTGTTACCAGGCCCAACAGACAAACAAGTACTGTACACTCTACTCTTGATTCCAATACATGACTTAGCATCACAGTTATCCCAATATCCCCTAATTTTAGCGCATTGCCATGCTAGATGCATAAAATCGGCGCTCTCTGCCCCACAACGTCGGCAGTTAGCATCGGCCCGGAGACCGCATTTCTGCAATTTAAATGAAGTGTGGTAGGTTTGGTGTATATATTTATAGTGGATTATGCGTAGGTTGCCATTTGGGGTGAGCATTGCTGTTAATGCACAGCAACTGTACCAGTCTTCCTCGTTTAAAGGCGCCTCTAGGTGAGCATTCCAACGCTCACGGGCCTTACTAGTATCACCTGCTATATCGCCTTCTAAGAGCTTGTATAGTTTGGTTACCATATGGGCGTTACTGGAATTAGTGATGATCATTTGTAATGCTGCCAAAGTTGGTGGTTCATTGGGAAATGTGGTATATAGGTTTCTTATCGCCCCCCTCAGTCTGTGACATGCAAATTTAAATAATAGTGTTTGGTTACTTATGTAGCTGAGGTCATTGTTTTCAATAAATTTACCGTCGATAAATAGGTCTCCCATATTGTCTATACCGACCTGTTGCAGCATTGCCATGCTATCTCCGGTTTGTGCCACAGATAGTGATGGGTGTTGTTGCAGAGGTAGCGCTGGTGCATAGAGTGGTAGCCTGCGTGCTATCTTTCCCATGGGTTGCCATGCTAAATTTGTAGCTCTTATGGTATTAATTTCGTTCTTGGCTACGTGTGTGCGTTGGTGCGGTAATACGCATTGTAGTGGGATCGGGTGTGCGTCCCCATCTTCCACCGCAACATGCGGCATATAGCGTATCGGATGGTACCAATAATGCGCATATTGCGCTTGAGCGCATAGATAATAGAGTAGAAAATCTGGTACTGCAAACCCTCCTTTTATGTATGGTAATGTTAGTGAGCGCAATTCAATGCGTGCTTGCTTCCCCGCCCATATGAGCCTGGTTACATTTGTGGTAAGCCTCTTAAATACTGGCGCTGGTAATGGTTAGGGATGTTATTAAATAAATAAAGAAATTTAGGGAGTATAACCATTTTAACAATGGCCATTCTGTCTGCAAGGGATGGTGGTAGGCGGATCCAACGGTCGATCTGTTCTTCAATCTTAGTCAGCGATGTTCCATAGTTCTCCCTGATCACTGTCTCGGGATCTCTGTGGTACCAGATACCTAGGTACTTAACCGGGTCCGTTTGCCATTCCAGCGGGAATTCTATTGGATGCGGTTTGGTGATGTCCGTTAGTGGTAGTATCGTGGATTTACCCCAGTTGATTTGAAGGCCCGATTGTCTGCTCAATTTGATATATTCCCGCAAGAGGGAGATAAATTAACACGGGGTTCGCGTACATACAGCACCATATCATCCGCGTATAGTGATATACCTATTGGGCGTTGGAGGAATTTCAGCGCCGCGGCCGCGTGTCGTTGTCTGATTTTGCACGCCAATGGCTCTAGCGCTATGGCAAATAACAAGGGGGACAATGGGCACCCTTGCCTCGTTCCACGCTGTATGTGTATTGGGCCTGAAACGTATTTGTTTACTTTTATACGCGCCACAGGTTTAGTATGTAGGATCTTGATCCATGTCAGTAGGCTAGGAGGAAGACCCATTTTTTGCAGCACAGTCAACAGATATGCCCATTCCACCGAGTCAAATGCTTTGGCGGCGTCCAGCAACACCGCCGCCGCCTCCAACTCCGGATTAAGTTGATGAGAAAGTGCAAACAGGGTACGGATGTTGTGTGCAGTAGATCTGTTTGGTATGAATCCAGATTGATCTGGTAATATTATATTTTGCATTAAAGGTAACCCTGGGCGAAGTACTACGCTACGCTCGCGTAGTTTGCGAAGTTTGCGCTACTTCGCACTACGCGAATTGCACGTAGCACAGTGCAAACACGCGCAGCGTAGAGGTTATTTTTTGCTTGCTCGCGGTCCTCAACGTCAAGTTGGCGACCGCGAGCAAGCAAAATGACATCCCGGCGAGACTTTTTCCTCGTTCGCGATCAGCAACATCAAGTTGCCGATCGCGAGCGTGGAAAATAAACCTCCCGGCGAGATTCTCAACGCGGGGAGGTCAGGTTTCTCATTGCGAGTGGTCGCGTATGCTCGCGACCGCTCGCGATGAGAAACTACCAGTCCGCGTTGAGAAAGCTGCCGCTCGAGTAGAAATCTACTCGAGCGGCAGAAAACGACCGCTTGCACTGTGCAAGATGCGGTTTGCACTGATTGCACAGTGCGGACAAGCATTCGGCACTGTGCAATGAGTGCGAACAGCATTTTGCACAGTGCACTACGCAGTTCGCGTAACTACACGTAGCTCGCGTAGTGCGAAGTGCACTTCGCGTAGCTACGCGTAGCGCTACTACGCGAACTACGCCCAGGGTTAATTAAAGGCTGTAGTCTCGTGGCTATAATTTTTGCTAATATTTTAGCGTCTGTATTTATTAAAGATAGAGGACGGTATGATTCGCAGTTGAAGGGGTCTTTGTCCAGTTTTAAAAGGCCTATAATTAATGCTTCCCTCAGTGTGGACGGAAGTATTTGCTTATCATGCGCATCTCCATACATTTCCACCAGATAAGGGCTAAGTAAGTCTACATACTCTTTATAAAAGTCCCCAGTGAACCCGTCTGGTCCCGGGGATTTTCCATTGGGTAGCGTTTTGATGGCCTCTGTAACCTCTTCAACCGTGATTGGTTGCGATAGATATTCCCTTTGGTTATCAGATAGCCATGCTATGGCTATATCTTCTAAGTACTCGAGTACTTTGTGGGCCGCGGCAGTGTTTCGTGTCGCGTACAGGTCTCCGTATGTTGCCATGAATGCCGCTAGTATGTCTGCGGTAGCATAGCGCTGTATTCCTTGTGCATCCCTAATGCTAGTTAGAATGTGTGTTTTGCGCATAGTGCATATTTTTTGGGCCAATGTTCGTCCTGATCTGCCTCCCTCCCCATATGCATGAGCTGTTTGTCGTTTCGATAAGTATTTAATCTCATTTTCAGCGTATTCTTGATATTCAGAGAGCACGTCTTTTATGTCGCCCAGCGTGGCTGTGTTGTGTGTACGCTCGAATTCCGCTTCTAATTGCCTGAGTTTGTTTGACACTTCGTTAGTTGAGTACGTATATCGCGCAGAATTCCGGCATTTGTACTTATACAGATGCCACATATAGTGGCTTTAAAAGCTTCCCACAGTAAGCTGGAGTCGTCTACCGAGTTTTTGTTCAATAGAAAGTATTCTTCTATTGCGGCTCAAATCGTGGAATTGTAGAGTGGGTCTAACAACGCCCTAGCATTAAAGCGCCATATAAAGGGTGGGGGGGTGTAGTTTGGGAGGTCTAGGGAGATTAATACTGGTTTATGGTCAGACAGTGTTTTCGGGAGGTGCTGTATATCCCGTGTCCACGTGCTGGCCATCTCCGTTGCCAACCAATAATCTATGCGTGACCAGCTATTATGGGCTGTGGATGTGTGTGTTCCCTCTAGTTGGTGCGGATTAAGTACGCGGCACACATCCACCATTCCAAATTCAGACATGCCATCCTTTACTACTCTCACCGCCTGTTTGTGCGGTTCTTTTGTTGTGCCCGATCTGTCTTGTGCATCATTGAGGGAAATATTAAGATCCCCACCCCAAAGTATTTCCATATCCGGCAAGTCCCTTATTTTCTTCCAGATATTTGTAAAAAAAACTGGATTGTTTATGTTTGGGCCATAGGCGTTAATAAGTCCCACTCCTGTTCCATGCAGGAGCCCTGTAACCATAATAAATCTGCCTTGATCATCTGTAATAGTTTGGTCTACTATAAATTGTGTCCCTTTTTTTATAAGTATGATAACACCCCTAGAATAAGAGGAATATGACGATGCCAGTATAGTTTCCGTCCATTTTCCACCCAAAGTGCATTTGTCAGCTTTCGCCAGATGGGTTTCTTGCAACATAGCTATGTCAATTTGGTGCCTATCTCAGTAGGTGAATACATGTCTTATTTTCCTGGGATTGTTGAGACCCCGGACATTCCAGGTTAATATTCGAATCAGTGATGTTCCCTTTTTATCTTCCATTCCAAGTTGAGTAGTAATATGTAGGGGAGTGTAACATGCTCAATGCGTACTCCATGTGGTATATGTTGATATCTAGTGCTCCAATATTCAATGTATCTCACTGTGACATACCTCACTGTACAACCATTACTTGTATCTGAGAGAACAAACATCCCCATAACCCCCCCACCCACTTTAGCATCCTAATTATGCCAAAGACATACCCTTCTAAACATCAGGAACAACATTTCAACTTTGTCGGGGAGTACCCACAGGGGGGCCGATAGGTGCACGTACGTTAACATCCGCAAAGCGGATGCGGCCGAAATTTACATAGAGTAATCGGCTACCATCTTAATCATAGACTTATAACATTTGTACGCCACTTGCACAATAGTGCTCTTTCGCCACCTATCTTAGCATTACAGAGCACCGGTTGGACATATGTCTTATTACGGTACTTGTCACGACACAAATATAAAGGCATTCGCGTCTATGTTCTTACACACAGTATTTGATATTGTGCTACGTTAACCTTTCTGCTGCCCTGCAATATGAGAATAGTATTATATGGCACTTTTCAGTCTGTTCATACATAGGCACGCAATGTCTCAGTGCCCGTGTGCATTTAATAGTGCAGTCCATACACATTCGCAGGGCATGTGTCCTACCTTGAGTAGTCCTGATCAGAGTGTCGCTGGTCAGCTATCGTCTGTTCATCTATTGCTTCGCAGTCTTACCGTTTGATGCATTTCTGACAGCAGACTAACCACTTCCACAGTCTGCTTGCGAAGAGGAGAGTGCATGTTCTGTATTTTTCCTTTTGTTGGATATATGCAGTCTGGCGGGGTATAGCATTGCGTACATTACACCCATGTCTCTAAGCTTTTTTTTCACAGTTGCGAATTCTTTACGCGCTGATTGTACTGCTAATGTAAAATCCGGGTAGAAGGAGACATTGTAGTTTTGATACATAATCTGCTGTTTTTCGCGCGCAAGGCGCAGGAGCGTGTCTATATCCCTATAGTTCAGAATGCGGGCTATAATTGGCCTTGGCGGGGCTCCTGGTGGTGGTTTTGGAGCCAAAGATTGATGCGCCCGTTCGATAATAAGTAGTGACATCTTGAGACTGACTATCAGGGGCCCAAATTGCGGGGTTACTTTAGAGTTGTTCAATGTTTATAGCAGAGGAACTAAGGGGGGTAACCAATCACCCACTATCACGCTTTTAGAGCAGGCATTATCTAGCTGCCCGCCAGGAAATCGTATTATGATTGCAGGTGACCTAAATTGCACTTTCGAGCCCTTGAGCTCAGATGATTTGCTGGAGTATGATAGGGCTGATGGTAAAAGGATAATCCCTCGACTTAACTTATCCCCCATTAAAAAATGGACTAGCCTAGCCATTCAACTTAATGCACTGGCCACAGAGTTTGATCTTAGGGCAACAAATGGAAGGACTCCCTCAGACAAACAGGGGGCAAACACCTTTAATAGAGTTGGCTGTCCTTCTCGAATTGATTATATTTTACTGGATGTAAACTTATGGGACGAGAAGACTGACATGTTTGTAGGTGCTACGACTGATTGCGATCATAATCCCTTATGCATGACCATGACTAACCCTTGGGCTCCCACATTAAATCCCTCGACCAGTAGGGCAGCAACCTGTATTACTAACATCATTCCCTCTAATTGTAAGAGGCATCTTAAGTGGGACAGGGTCTCTCTGCACAAAGAAAACTTATTGGCTATTTGTAAAATCTTGTCCGAGAAAACAGCAGAACTTAGTGTTGTGGCTTCAGATAAATCTAAGTGTGATATGATCTCGATAGTCCATGTCAGTACTGTAGAGACACTCAGCTCGTATTTTCAGGCTCCTTGTAAGGACAGGACTTTGCGTGTCCACCACAAAACACAAAATCCTTGGTATAACTTAGATTGCAAACTTAAAAGACAATCTTTGTACCTAGCTATCAGAAATAAAAACGGTTATAGAGTTAAAAGTGCTAGGAAAGATTACAAAGTAGCCCTACATAAAGCTAAGATTGAGTGGGCCGAACGATATTGGTTAGAGCTGAAGGATGCTAGTCTGAGTAAAAACAAGAATCTCTTTTGGTCCCTAGTGAGTCGGGGAAAAGATAGGAACTTAAATACCATACCCAATCATATTGCTGGACTTGATTGGTATAACCATTTTGCGAACCTATATTCCCCTACAGAGGATGGATGTCTGGAGGAGCTATGCGGCACTCCTGACATCCCTCCTATAGGGAACAATAGAGAACACTTCTCGCGGGCCGAAATAGAGTCAGCAATTCTGAAGCTAGTTCCCGCTAAGGCCCCAGGACCGGACGGCCTGCCAGGAGATTTATTCTTGTCTGATCCTAGAGGGTGGTCGTGTTATTTCTACTTTTTGTTTAATGCCATAGCTGTAGGATGCCCAGTTCCAGACTCTTGGAAAGGCGCAGAAGTGGTTCCTATTTATAAAAAAGGAGACAAGGAAGATCCCTCGAATTATAGGCCTATAAGCCTAACTGATGTAATGCAAAAGGTGCTAGGTAGGGTCCTCCTGCAGAAAATACAATCATGGGCGGAAGAGGAGGATATCCTCTCGCAATACCAGGCGGGCTTTAGGGCCAATACCGGGACAATTGATCAGGTTTTTAGGTTAATGCTCATATATTGGAAAGTTGTTGTAATTGGGAAAGGTAGTCTCTATATGGCATTTATTGACCTTAAAACAGCGTTTGACCTGGTACCGAGGACCAAATTGTGGCAGATTTTAAATGATATGGGCATCCCACCATTAATTCTTAATTTATTAATACGTCTCCACGAGGGTACTTATGCTCAAGTGAGATGGGGTGTCCAAGGGCAGCTAACGGAGCAGATTCCTGTTGGCAAGGGAGTGCGCCAGGGTTGCGTGATGGCTCCCACCCTGTTCTCTTTGTATGTGAACGGGGTGGTGAAGTTTCTCCAGGAGGACCCAGCCGACGCGCCTATCTTAGTGGGTGACAAAGTGCCAACACTCCTGTTCGCCGACGATACCTTGTTGGTGGCAAAGACTCCAGTTGGGCTTCAAAAATTGTTGAGTAGGTATCAATCCTTCTGTGATGCTCGGGGCTTAGTTATTAATACTACGAAGACAAAGCTTATGGCTTTCAACCCTCCTAAATCCTTCAGGAACAACTTCTTACTAAATGGTACCCCCTTGAGAGAGTCGGGAATTTTGAATATTTGGGCATGCGACTCTCGGATAAAATGCTCTGGAGGCCCCATATAGCCAAAATGCTATTGAATCATAGACGCGTGACCGGGGCAATAAGCAAAGAACATCGCTCCTCATATAGTAGGCCTGTTGCCCCTGCGCTCGCAGTCTATGAAGCAAAAGCAGTCAGCTCGGCTCTGTATGGAGCCGAGCTATGGGGGTTTGAAAATGTGGACGAAATAAGTAGGTCAGAGCACAGATTTCTGAGGGATTTGGTGACGCTCCCACGAAACACCCCTTTAATACCATTAATGTATGACATGGGTAGGCGTCCATTTGGAGCTATAGCCAGGCTACGACCTTTGCTCTTCTGGGCTCGCATACGGCGTACCGAAGAGCTTACCAACTATGCCTTAGCTCTAACGGAGGTAATGAATCTGGATGTGAACCATAAGGTCAAGTGGCTATCATATGTGAAGAAAACAATGATGCAACTTGGCCTTAAAGATTCATGGGATACCCAGACTCCGCCGTGTAAAGCGGAACTTAAGAGATATTATTGGGACTGGTTTGACAGGCAAGAATTATGCAAGCCAATGTTGGGTAGATTGTCAGAAGAGTTCCTCTTGTTTAAGCAAGCCAGATGTTTGGAGCCTTACCTAGATGTGATCCAGGTCCCACGAGATAGGACCCTGTACACTCAGTTTAGGTTCGGCACGCTCCCTGTTAACACCTATATTACCAAGTGGCATACAGCCGAGAACATGACAGAGCACTGTCCGTGCTGCGGAGCGTTGGTCGAGTGCATTGCCCATGTCCTCTTTGCTTGCCCCGCATACGCTACAGCTAGGAGCAAGTGGATAAAACCAATATGTAGTGACATGGGCACCCGCGACTTCCGGTCTGCTCTGCGCATTCTAAAATCTGATCCCAGTGTCCTTTTTTCATGCGGAGTGGCCAAGTTCTTAGGCCGAGCCTGGCTAATCAGAAGTAGAGCCATACAAAGTGTGACCCCAATGTAGACACACGATTTATTATAGGTGTTTAAACCACATACTATATTGGTCTGCAATGTAACTCTTTAAATATTAATTATGATTTAGATAGCATTAGCACCTTATACATACATTGTTATATACTGCTCACTATAACTGACTTGTCCCCTATATGTATATAGTGTCCCAGAATGAAATCTCTTTTATGATACTTGTTTAATGGTTTTAACCAAATATGCTGCTATTAATTTTATCGATAGCATTAGTACCTTATACATACATTGTTATTTACTGCTCACTATAACTGACTTGTCCCCTATATGTACATAGTGTCCCAGAATGAAATCTCTTTTATGATACTTGTTTAATGGTTTTAACCAAATATGCTGCTATTAATTTTATCTTATGAGACTTTTAAACAATCCTCTGTATTACATGATCTTTTTCTCTTTTTTATTGTACAGATGCTATTTTATTGTATATATGCTATTCGATGCTTTTATGACATATGCTGTCGAATAAAGCTATTTGAAATGAAATTAAATGAAATAATAAGTAATGGGGAAAAACTGTCCGCTCCAAAGATTTCGCGTAGCATGTCCTCAACGAATGTTTCTAAGCGCCCGGTGTTTGCGCTTTCCGGTATTCCCATAATTCTGATGTTATTCCGGCGGGATCTCGCTTCTAAATCTTCATTTTTGTTTTTGATGACTTCCAGTAGTTTTTCCATAGTGGTGCATTTTTTTGCTGTGGCGCCTGATTCGTCTTCGACCGCTGATATCCGCAGTTCCACCGCGTCCAAACGTTCACCTTGTTTATCAAGTTTTGCAGCCATGTTGTCCAGTCGCAACGTGAGGGTGTCAATTTTGCCATCAATGGCTTGCAAACTTTGTTGAATGGCATGCAGTGCTGCTTCCATGTTTGATTCCTTAGCATGCTCTGTGTCCAATTCGGTATCGGAATGCGCTGATGACGACTTGAGCATGCGGCAGGTATCAAAAGTTATTTTCGGCTGCTGTTTATCCGTTTTGCCCATCTTAGTATAGGTATGCTGTAGTATATATGAAGCGGGTGTGTACCGGTGCGGTTCCTCCGTAGTTTGCGTTGTGCTTATTTACCAAGGTCAGTAGTGACAGCTTTAATGTAGTAGTGTAATCAGATTGTACGGGAGTTGGAGCGAGGTATGTAGTGTGATATTTTAACTTGTGGCTGTCAGGAATTGCCCCAGCGAGGGGATGCGAGTCTCTTAGAATGTGTGCCCCCAGATTTTTCCCTTAAGGTAATGTGATGTGGCCACTGCTGACACTCGTGCGCTGTAGAACTGCCCGGGCTCCCTCCCGCAATATGCTTCTCTTTATGGGCTGTCTTGCTACAACGGAGCACATGTGCGTGTCATCTGTAGCGGGAGGCAGGGGGAGCAACACGGCTGTTAATGCGCACCTCCTCCGTTAGCGGTTGGGGCGACAGACCTCCACGCAGGTGATTCGGGAGCTCGGCGCTCGCTACACCGTCATGCACCCACCCGCGCCAGCACTGCAGCACCCGCCTTCTGCTCGTTGTAATCTCAGCGATCGCTGGGTGTCATGTACTTACGCCCGCTGCTGTGGTGGTCGCCATTCACAGCACGTACCAAACAGCCTCGTTAGTATTATGGGTGCCGCTTCGCCGCAGTGGATCTGTGGCTGCACGTCGCCGCCATTTGCCTTCTCCGTCAGTACTCCACCTTGTTTTGCACATTTGTCGGCGCAGCGGTATGGGTGCGCGTAGCTGCCGTCATACAACGGCAGGTTTCTGCCACGGTGTTCAGTAGCTTATTCTTTTAGGCGCTCACTGTGAGTTACTGCGCTGGGAAGTCGGCAATTGTGTGGTTCTCGGCTCGCTGGCTCATCTGGCATACGCAGCCGCCATCTTGACTCGAGCTCTGATCACGGAGCGTGCGGACTCAAAGTAAGTTTTCCTACCGATGCAGGCATGCAAAGCGCTCTCCGCTTATGTTTTCTTGTAGCGCTGATATTCCGATGATTAATTCTGTGCGTTGGGAGTATCAATGGTTGCCTTCTGTGCTCATATTCGTCGGATATTTATTCCGGCCAGCGGAGCTGCACTATCGTGCGGCCATCTCGCAGCGCGCCCTCTAGTGCCCCTCCCCCCGCCACACATAGTTGGTGAAGAGGGTAATATCATGGTGCTGCCTGCTTAGGGTAAGGGTTTCTTCTTAATAACTTTGGCACCGTTTGAGGAATCTGGATGAATCTTGCAAAGGAAAAACTTAATTCACTTCGAGTCCTTCACTGTACGTTTTGTGCACGTTTGTCAAGCAGGGCCAAGAAAAAAGAGAGGCTCCAAAAGTGCAGTTTCCTGCTTTCATTTCCTTAGTATTTTGTTTTCTGATACAGAAAAAATGAATAAACGGAAATACACAAAATGTAGCATGAAGCTAAAGCTTTACTCAAGGATTATTTGTTTTCTTATTTGGTGTAAATCCATTTCAGTAGTTTACGAGAAATTTGCCTTTAAAGAGGTGCTCGGGTTGGGTATGAAGGCCTTTAAGCTCGTAAAAGTTTAGCGATATCCAAGTCAGGGCCGGACTGGCCGTAGCGGGCACCGGACGTTTCCCCGGTGGGCCGCTATGGTGGGGGCCGGTGTTTGGCCCCTGGGGGGCCGTTTTTGTTACCGGGGCCTGCAATATCGGCCCTCGGTAACAAAATCGGCCAAAACCGGCCCTTGCAAACAGCTCAGCCGCACCCCCCTCCTCCCCCAAGGGGGGCCGGCCGAGCAGTTTGCCAGGGCCGGTTTCGGTTCCCAGTCCGGCCCTGATCCAAGTCCACAGAACCTCCAAAAGGATATGAATAGACAGTGGCGGCTGGTGACATTTGAAAGTGGTGGGGCGAAATAGTTGTCGCGAGTGAGCGCAACTATCATAAGTGAGCTTCGGGGGAGGGAGGGGTGTCCCCCAAGAAAATTTGAAAAAAAGACTGTGAAATTCATGCATTTTAAAGCAAATTTGATGAAGCAAGACGGTTTATGAAGCAATAGTGATTGTGTAGACTTGAAATATTTAAACACAGGAAAAATATTCCATATTTTACAGAATTATAATTGTTTAGTTACTGTAGTGTGCAAATTTTACAATGCAACAAGCAAGGTTTGTAATTATGTTACCTGCCCACACGGTTGTCTTGTCTGTCTACTGTTCACAGTGCACCTGTCTGGCATTTTCTTCTTACAGTCTTGATATGATGTTAATAAAGGCATTTCATGATAACGACATAGCTGCTCCATTCTGTAATTAGAGAACTTTATAATGGACTTGAGATAACAGTGCTCTGCTGCAAACCCACTGGAAGTCCTGACTTATGCTGACGAGTAACAGCGAGATTATCCTTAAAATGCAGCCTCCAAGATGTTTCACGCCTTGCTCAGGAGATTAAGAAATATGATCATCTAGACATATGTTTCTGTTCCAATGCCTGAACTCAGAGAGCGGGTGAACTATCTGAACTCGGAGAAAGGGGCTAGCAGCCTTGTCTCGGACACCGGAGTGCAGGAACAAGTGATGAAAGGAGGGGGTGGCGCTGGTAGGAAGTGGATAAGACATAAGAGAGAAAGGAGGGGCAATAAAGGAAACCGAGAAAGTAAGAGATGAGGGACGAAAGAAGAGAGTATTGAAGCGAGGGGAAGAGGCATGTGGGGGAAGAAAGAAATGGAGAGAGAGAGGAATGGAGGGAGAAAAGGAAAGCGTGAGGTAGAGGCATTAGAGTGAAGGAAGGAAGAGAATGGTAGAGGCATGGAGGAAGGGAAGAAAGTAAAGGAGAGACATGCAAGGAAGGAGGGAGGAAGGGAAGCCAGAGAGGGATGGAGACTGAGTCATGGAGAGAGCAAAGACATGGGAGAGGACAAACTCACCATTCCAGGGGCACAGACAACAGTAAATAAGAATGTGGCTGTGCAGGCTGTAGTGCCGGTGCGGAGGCCCGTGCAGGCAACAAACCAGACATGATACATCCAAAATGAGAGGGGTACCGTGCCCCCAGAATGGAGCTGTGCGCATGCGTCCATTGTATTATTAAATGTATTCAGCCTCAAGGAGGCTACAAAACAAAGTAATTTGAGCAAACAATCACATATTTGATAGCGTGACGTCACACAACGGCCCTCCAACGTGCAGCGCGGAGTACAATACTTTTGAAAAGGGGGCCTCTTAGAAAGTGGTGCCCTGGCTAACCACCACACACTTTTCCCAAGCCTTACAACAACGTCTCCGTTGATTAGTAATTGCAAACACACGTATCAGACAGCCATGCCTTAGCTTACAGGAACTGAAGCAAAATTTCGAACCAGAAACACGTCCGTGGCAGTGGGCATTCTCCTATTGTTTAGAATGATAAGTCGTTTGTGAACTGGTCTCAAAATAACTTATATTATCTTAGCTATAGATTAATCAAAGACAGTCTGTCCACTGTGAGTGACTATCCTTACAGAGCAGACAAAGGCCTACTGCTGGAATTTGTACGAACCTCCACTGATTTTTTATTCTGAGTGATCGGATTTCCTTTGGCAGCGGAGAACAAGCACTGCACCATGTTATAATTTTCACCATTTAGGATTTCACGAAGTTCAAGTGGAACTTACTATGAATGCCGATGCTACTGCTGCCTTCCAGTAAGGTCAGGACGGACGACGGAGCAGGAAAAGTATGACTCGTCGTCTCTCCCACCCCCTCTCGCAGCCTGCTTCACCCCTCCTAAGCCCGCCCTCTTGTGATGAGTTGTAATTGTCGCCACCCACTCCCTTAATGACCCGCTCCAGTGAGGTTAGGTTTCAAATTACCCTAAACATGAGGCGCTAGTAAAGTGTCATAGAACTTTAGTGTGATGCAAATTTTGTTATCACGATTAAAAGACTATAGACACAATTCCTTTTTCAAATATATTTAAATTGTGCTGGATATAAAAAGAGTTCCAAATGCCTTGCACTTCTTATAGCTCTAAAGCATTATAAAGTGCCAGTATGAGGTGATGATTATTCATTTGGCTGTCTCTTCGTTCAGCCCACAAGTAAAACTTTAAAGCACCATACTTTGCAGCCTTACATTGGTGCCAGAATTGTAAAATGCAGGATGCTTGCAGAAGAGACTGTTTAATTAAACTGAACTCTAGACGTTTTGGGGACTGAGAGGTAGCGGATGGGAGTGCAAAAAGTTGCCTAAATTGCACTGGCTAGTGTTCCTCCACATATTCATGAAGACGGGAAAATCTCACTGCCATAGGATAGTGACAGCATAATATTTTGCTTTAATAGCATTAAAGAAGAGCTTTGAAGATGGCCCGACATTTTGTTGACTCTTTTCAGCAGGGCAAACCTTGGGCTAGAAGACTTTCCTTTAAGAGTGTCTATGATTGTGCACTTTAGAGAGCGCCGAGCAACGTTAACAAAATGCTCATGTTAACGTTGCTCGGCGCCTCTAAAGTGCACAATCACAGCGCCGGCCACTCTTTGCAACAAGCCTTGTTGTTAGTATAACGTAGCTCGGCGCTCTAATGTGCACTATCAAGCGCTGGCCATTAATATACTCTTTCCTGGAAAAGAGTATATTAATGGCCGGCGCTTTGATAGTGCACATTAGAGAGCGCCGAGCAACGTTAACAGGAGCATTTCCTTCCACCCGCGCCACCAAGCTGATTGCTGTAAGTAATTTAAAATGTACTATTACTTACAACAATCAGCTTGGAGGCGCGGGTGAAAGGTACATTTTCTCGTCATCAAGCATCAGCTCACTTTGGATTCTGGAAGTACTTACGTGGTGAAGTTGAAGTCTCGTCCAGCAGTGAGTCTCTTCTTTACCGGAGCCACCCACCCACGACGAGCAGTAGTAGCAGGCAGCCTCGGCCCTCGCACCAGAACACGAGGTGTGTGTCGTGTCGTCGTGTCGCAGTCCGAGTGTCCGACTATGGACTACAGTTACGTTTACGCTTCCAAAATCCCGTGCCTCGCTGTGACTAAGCCAATCCAGGCGCTGCCCCAGCAGTGCCAGGATTGGCTTGGGCAGGGGTACACACCCGCCCATTAGGAGACCGGGGGCTGCGCCATGAAGCAACCCCCGCTCTTCTAATCTGCAGGCTAATGCGCATGTGCGCCACGGGCTGGTCAGAAAATGACCAGCCCAGAACTGAGCATGCGCACTAAGTGCGCTACACCCGACGTCACCACCCCCCTTGTCCTGATGATTGCCGGGCGTCGCCCGGTGATCGTCAGTGACCGCCCGGCACGGACTTCAGTAATACACCTGTACGTCTGCCAGACGTACAGGAGCATTACTTTGCATTAGTGGGGCAACGCCCCAGCGCCCCTATGGACGCACCGCCGCTGTGAATAGATGCACAACAAAACAAAATGTTGTGGCAGCCATTACAGGACTCAGGGACTCGGTCCTCGAGTCCTGAAACAAAAATTTGAAACAGCACATAAGGGGAAGGCTGAGCACAACCCGACCCCCAAAGCCCATGTGTGTGGGGTGGGGAGGTCCAAAGGGACCTGTGTTTAAAATTAAAATAAAAAAAGATTTTCTTCAGGATCTGATCCTAGTGAGGTCCTCACTCCAGCATTCAAGGATCCGCTGCAGATCCGACCATCTGTGGAGGATCTTTGAGCCTGGCACCAGCCAGGGAGGGTTGCACGGGTCTGTGGCATGCGTGCAGGGACGTTTGCCCGCGATCCATGGGTCCCATTTGGATCCGTGGATCCCAAAATAATTTTTTTAAAAGAAGAAGAGTCTGGTCTTAGACCAGACCCTGCGGTCAATCGCCATTGCAAAGGCTGTGCTCTTTGGGGTTTGCTGCCCCCAGAGGGTTGGGTGAAGGGGCTGGTTAGAGGCCAGGTAGTATGGCCAGCCGCCGCTGTGCATGGCTGAAGGGCATGTGTAAAAGGGGTTGGCCACCCTCCGAGGGTTAGGCACAGGTCCTGTCCAGGGGCACATGGACCTCCTGGGTGCAGTATATGGCAAAACAAAACCCTGAAAGATCACTGAAAATCACTGGTTAAAGTGAAGTTATGATTGGCTTTGTTATAACAGCGTAATGCGTGTTAAAAACCTCAGAAAGGCACCTAAAACACAGTTAAAGTCAAATTAGGGTTACAAAATAAGCTGAAAAACCACTGATATTCAATATGTTAAGTTGAGGACCACAAACCATAACTCACACATAACAGCCATGCAAAACATAACTCACACACCACATGCAATGCTTATGACCTCACAATATTTACACCAAAATATAACAATACCTACAAGTAAAATGTAATTAAATACCAACACATAACCAAACCAATTCATGATTCTACATTCATATTTGTCTCTTGTAAGGTGTTAAGGGTAATCTGTAAAATGATTTACATTTGTAAATGGATTTGTCTGATTAAGGGTGAGGTCATGAGCATTGTATTTGCTATGCAAGTTATGGAGTTATGGATTAGATGACTGTTAAGGATTGAGGCTCTAACCATAAATTGCAAACTTCAGTGTTTTTTTCAGTTTTAATTCATAGCCATAACTAGACGTTAACTGTATTTTAGGTGCATCCATCCATCAATCCATCCATCCAACCGCCCACCCATCCGTCCGTCCGTCCGTCTGTCTGTCTGTCTGTCTGTCTATCTATCTATCTATCTGTCCGCCCGCCCGTCTGTCTGTCTGTCTGTCTGTCTGTCTGTCTGTCTATCTATCTATCTATCTATGCAAAAAATCAGGATGTTGTGGCAGTAAATAACAGAGAGTCAACATTACAACCCCTTTCTCTGGTCCTATTTTAGCCATTTTAGAAACTGAAGGAGGATTGTTACAGTGCCAGTGTGATGCTCAAAAGCAGCGGCAGCTCCTCTGCTATGGCGGAGGTCTGTCGCCCCTCCTGCCAGCACTTAAGAAAATGTGAAAAAGAAAATGATAATAAAACAGGTTTAAAACCGGTTTTATTATCGTTTTATTTCTTGTTGTGCCGTGGCTTGGGGGCGGGCCAGGGTGGTGACAGGCTGGGTGGGGAGAGCTGGGCACTGCCTTCACTGGGCATGTGGGTTTGGCTGGCTGTCCCAGGCTTACCAAACACACATGCACAGTGAAGCTCTCTCCAACCCAGCTGCATTGCTGAGGTTGGAGAGAGAGCAGGCATAGACTCCCAGTGTGTCCTGGAGTGCAAATCCTCGGCGCTCAGGCCAATTCTGAAGCTGCTCTCACATGAGAGCAGCTTCAGGATTGGCTGCAGGGCGGGCTGGGAGCCTGTGCCTGCCTGCAGTGAAGAGGAGCAGAAGAGCGCGGCATGATGCTGGAGGGCAGCAGGACAGCAGGTAAGTTTTGTTTTATTCTTTTTCTGTTTCTCTCTGACATCCCCGTGCCCACCCGCCCCTCCCCCTTCACCCCCCCCCACCTATTTTCCCCGACACGAGCCGCTCCTGCTCAAAAGGCTGAGACAGACAGGTGGGCATTTAATGTAGCAGCTTCATGATGCATAAGGTGGCCTGAGAACCCATAGGAATGCATAAATCAACCTCTGCTTCCAAGGGAGAGTGTTCAATACAAGGTGATACCATTAAAATCCATCCACCTTCTGGAGCGCCACTGAGTAATTGGGTGGTCGCTGGATGTTCCTAGGTTTGAAAACATAGGAGCAGATTTACAATCCCCTTTCGCCACCACAACATCACTTTTCATGACTTTCGGTTGGCGATAGGGGCTTCGCATTATTTACAAGGCAGCGTTAAGCCACTTAATCTGGCTTAACGCTGCCTTGTAAATAAGGCCCCCTTTCACGCTATACTTAACGTGAAAGGGGAGGGTAATGGGTGTTGCGGTGGGCGTTCCACCGCAATACCCATTGATTTTGACTCTGCCCCATATTTACAAGGATGGCGTAAATATGGGGCAGTGCCAAAATTAAGACCAGGGAAAACCTGGTCTTACCATGGTGCAACGAGGAGAAATGTTTAATTTCTCCTAGTTTTTGCTGTTTCCATGTGTGCTGCGGTGTGCAGCACACAAGGAAACAGCAAAACGCCAATGATTGTTGATGTGCAAGAAGGTGTCCCTTCCTGCACAAAAACAATCATTAAAAAAATGACGTTTTGCAACTTCTATGTGTGCAGCATTAAGCAGCACACATAGAAGTTACAAAACGCCTTTTAAAGATTGTTTATGTGAGAGAAGAGACACCTTCCTGCACAATGGTGCAAGGGTGCAAGGGTGCCTGTGCTGGTGCAAGGCAGCTAAATGTAGCACCACTGCAGGGGGAAACGCAGAGCTGAACAATATTGTTGTAAATATGGGGCAGCCCTGCGTTTCAGAAGTGGCGGAGCGCCGCGTTAAGCCAAGAAGGCTAACGCCGCGCTCCATCACTTCTATTGTAAATATGCCTCATAGGATCTTAAAGAGTACAAAATGGATGCAAGTTGTGATGGGGTCATTCACTGCTCTTTGACACCCGGGTTAGCAGTATGTGCAGAGCCCAATTTTGTTTACTAGGCCCATTGCTCTGGGCCCTCGACATAAAAGGTGGGAGAAGTGCAAGAGGTTGACCAGATTGCTAGTGGCAAAGTGAATAATTTCACGAGGAGGCTGCTGTGAGGAAAATAGGGTAGGACTTGCAATTTGCACAGACCTTGTGCATTAATCACTGCTTTATTTTTTTCCTTAAATAGAAAACAACAACATCCATTCATTTCACAGAAAAATCTATGAAATGAAAAAACTCAGGGCCGCATTGTGAGTTCCCTGGTGTGGGGTGGAGACGGTTATCATTAGTGCAAAGGAACCGAGGCATCAGGGTTGGAGGACCAATTGCATCCTAAATATGGCTGACTTCTGGTACCAAACAAGAGGAGAGGGTGCCCATTTCCATCACTTGTATCAAGGCACCTGGTCCCCTTGTTATTCTACCGAAATACCCTGAGATTCTTTGCTTTAATCTGTAAAGAAGGGTTCATGGTTCTAATACCTTCATACAAAAAGATAAACAAAACGTGGCTAATATAGTGATGAGCGACTAAATGTTTCATTCATATGTCTTACATTGGCACAGTCCTTGTTTAAAAAATGTTCACATTCATTAGCAAACGTGTGCACCAATAGAAACCAATAAATGATATTCATGAAAAACAGCGTAAAACCTGGCTGTTCTAATTGGCTGCTCCTAACTTTTCTGCTACCTCAGCGCCGAGATGCCCCTTCGGGGACGAGACATGCGCTACATCAAATACTCAGTAACATAACATAACATGCTTACATGTCAGTGAGAGAAATGGGCTGTAGTACAGCTTGCCCCTCCTTTTGGTAGTGATAATTAATGTGTCTCTTATTGGTATCTTTAATTGTCTTTCTCAATGATTTCCCTTTACCCCTCCCTGTTTCTCTTTCTCCTAGCCCCAAACTTAATATGTCATGACTTCGCTTTACCTCTGTCCTCACTGTCCTCTTTCTGTCTCCTAAACAACAAGAATGCTTGGCCTTGGTTCCACCTCAGGCCTCTTTTTTTCACCACCCAGTTCTCCTGGTCTCATTGTCTTACTCTTGGATGTTCTTTTTCATCCCTGCTTTCCCCTTTGTGGTGTTGTCACTGTTTTTCTATCTGACCCAGGGGGAGGCCTGCCACCCATTGAAGGAAACCTCAGGATGGAGCTGTTAAAAATATGTGGTTGTGAAATGTTTCCATACAGCCCGGGGGTGATACCTGTGATTGAAAGACAGGCAGGCTAAACTGGTATTGTGCCTGCAGCTGCTTTCCAAAACACACTGTACCCAGTCTCTTATGCAGTGGCGGCTCCTCCTTTAAGGCGGAGGAGCATCGCCCCACTGCTCTCTGATCGGTGCAAAAAGGAAAATAAAATTATACTAACACAATGTTTTTATAATTTTATTTTTCTGTAGAGCCAGTCTAGGGCGGGCTGTGCTGTCTGATGGAGCAGAGAGAAGGAGTGGTGGACACCAAAAGTGCGCATGTAAGTTTGGCCGGCCGTCTTAGGACTGTCAAACCGACATGCGCACTTAGCATTTCTCCACCCGGCTGGGTTGCACAGCCTGGTGGAGAACAGTCCCAGGCTCACAGGCACTCTCTGAGCAGCAAACCAGGCAACTCAGACCAATCACGATGCTGCTGTCATGCTGGTAATTCAATTACCAGCCTAATAGCACCATCTTGATTGGCTAAGGGGAGTCTGTGAGCCTGTGTGCTGCCGGGAGTCAGGAACAGAAGAGGACGGAAGAGAGGCGGCGCCCGGCAGGTAAGTCATATTTTCTTTTTTTTCTAACTAGTGCAGGTCCCCAAAGCTCTGCTCAGAAGCCCGGGGCTGGTGCTATTAAATGTCAGCGTGCCGAATACCAAGGCTGCGTAGTCTTGAATCAACCTCATGCCTTTTTAATCCACTATCAGACAGCCCTGCCGCTTTATCTTACTCAGTAGCATAGCAGGGATGACATTGACCCTGGTGCAAGCAAGGAACATAGCCATTTTAACTGCTATTGGGTTATTAAAGTGTAGCATTGCCAGGTGTTCAATGGGCCCCTCAGGGCTCTTGGCCCTGGTGCCACTGCACCTGCTGCACCAATGGTAGCTATACCCCCGGTCTCCCTCTTGCAGGTTTGCCTTTCTCCATTTGTGGCGGTATTTCCATCTTTCATTTCCTCCGTCTTTCCACTTTGTGTGTTATTCCCTGTCTTGCTCTCGGTAAATGTCTTGTGCGGTCCCCAAAATGTGTGCCGGTGGCCTCCACCCGCAACCACTGGCTCAAATTAAGCACTGGGGTGAGAGCTGCAGGAAGCCCAGGGTAACCGCGTATTGTAGTCCTAAATTTGGACTTTGGTTCCCAATGGCTTCCGTTTACCTCTGTTGAGTCGGTCTGTCATAAAAATTTGGAAGCAATTTTTATTCGGTCCCTGGACTCTGCTACCTGATGTGGTGCGTGGAAAGAATTTTGTCATTCTAAGAACGGAGAGTTGGAATGAACTTTATTCTCTATTCTTTAAAATGACCTAAAATGTGTTCCTGCATTACTTCTTTGCCTTTGTCCCTTAACCTCACAATGGCCATGGCCCAGCTGCAACACTAAATCTAACAAGGTTTCAAATTCAGTAGAACTTGATATAATAAGGCCTTTCATCACAAAGCCCCCAATCATAGAGGGCTCTTTCCTTGGCTGCAGGCCAATCTACTTCCAGTATCAATCTATACTATTGCTGTATTACATTAGGAAATCTTTCTTCTGCATGTCTAAATGCGAACTGCTCAGTGAAATGATGTCCTGATGAATCAGCGGCTTTTGAATACAGAGTATGTGTGGGGAATCAGAACTGGTGCATTACTCAAGACCCCTGATGCCCTGGTTCAACTCCACCTTTGACAGCATTTGTATCACTCAAGGCGCTAATGCTCTTCAATGTCTGAGATGGAGATGTCATGCTCTCCACAGGTGCTTCATAGAGCAAGTCAGATGTATTCCTCCACGGAACCTGCGGGTGCTGACCATCTTCGTTATCTCCATGATCTGATCAGAGTGGGTCATGATTTACATGATCAATATGACTTATCAGTGGCACATTCCTGTGTATAATGACTGGTTATGGATATCCGAAATTGGATCATCGACCACGGCATCTACTTTCTGCTGTCTTAAATTACCATGGGCCTACCTGAGCAAACATCTAAACATCTCAAGAGCCGGCTCAATAGGTGGTGACAGACCACATCTTCCAAACATAGGGCAAACTAGAATTGGATCTTTACATTTCCAACCCTAGCGATGCTGCAACACTGACAGCCTTGATTTTGAGGGTCCTTCTGAAACCTATAGCCATTTCCAAATCCAGAATCATCCTTGGAGCCCTGGCTTAGATCATCAGCCTTGGTTTTCAGGGCTCTGCAACACAGGTGACACAAATGCAGCTGGGTCTGGTGGTGGAATGGGCTGATGCATCCACTGGTCACAGCTATGACTTCTGACAGATTTACTCTGACTTTCAATGCAAATGTTTTCTGTCAATAACCCCAGGTCACCCGTCGGGGTGAACTTGTGCTCTGTAAATATATCTCCTATGATATGATCATAAATGAGTTCCGTGTCACTTCTAGTTTGAGGATCCCCACCACTGTAGAAGATAACCATGCAGCGCCACCCATTGTATCATTTTCTGGACAATGGGTGTTTTGGTTGTGTTTCCCGAATGGTTCAATGTCTTCAAATAAATAGGAGTTTAACACTGAAGAAGGCAAGTATACAACTGAATCCTCAATGAGACCAGCCAGCAGCTTCTGCTGTACTCTGGACACAGAAACCTCAGGTGCTGCGTTGGTTATGGTGGATTAGCACCATTGCAGGAGCTAGATCAGTGCAGACCACCTCTTGTCGACGTTCTGTTTGCATACGTGAGCTTAGAACATGTTGTTGACCGGCTGCCGGTTTTTTGTGACTCCACTGCTTGTGGCTGAGAGTCGACCTTCATCTGCCCTCATCCAGAGACTCTGATGCAGTTGTTACATCCAGTGACGTCCACCACATTATTTGACAATTCCATAAAAGGCAAGAAACAGGTCCTGTATCAGTGCTGGAAAGTAGGGGATCCTGCCAGATCCCAGTTCCAGGTGTCATTTTCCGACACCCGGACATAATTCAGCGCTGCCTGCACATTTGACTGCATTCCATTCGGAGCAGCAACCAGCAAGGTGGCCTTCTTTTCTTCACTTGCAGCTGGGCCCAAAACAAAGGCTTGATTTAAAGGCCCATCAGCACTCCTTTTGTTCAAGTACTCCCTGGCTGGTAGCTATCTGGAGCCTATGCAATGGAAGGAAACAAAACCAGGAAGTACACGGGGCGCAGAATACGAAGACGTGCTGAAAGTCGAAAGCCAGGCAAAGCGAAGAAACCGGCCACCCCGGCCACCAAACCTGAGTAACTTGAAGTAAGATCACCCACGTTCAGGTCAGCACTAAAACTCACCGGGCACCTTTAGTTAAACATGGGACTCGAGGCACAAAAAACGGGTGCGACAAAGGAGGAGATATAGATTGACTTTTAGGCACCTCAAAATATACCATAGATCCCCAATAAGCGTTACGCACTGGAGAGCATCACATAGAGGCATTACACCGGGGCATACACATGAGAAGGTGATAATCGGCTTGCAAATTCTACAAAACATTCCACAGCACTTAAATAAGCATGCTGCACTGTAGCTCATTGCACCGCGTTTTGATTCGTAGAAACCCAGCAGACTTTTGCAACACGCCGGGCAAGTACTCACTACTATAGATGTCTTAAAATATATTACATAGAGGACGACCCAACCTCCGTGCATGTACTGTTTAAGACTAAAAGAATGCCCAAGCAACATACATCAGGCCCATGTACAAGATCTCCCCTTTTGTTTCCTCCTCTCAATCCCATAGGGTAAAAGAAAGAAAAGAAGAGGTGCATAGCCCTTCTGAGTACAACAGGGAAGATTCCCTCCCGCGAAGGATCTAGCTCCAAACTCAGTTGCTAGGTCAACGTCAATAAAAATACACGGTATGTTCTAAAAAGTATCACGGCAAAATACAACACTTTCACCTTTTTTTAAAAAAAGAACTGCATGTGACAACATAGTATAATTAATATATCAATTGATATATTCACAGTGTCCATACTAAGAACATATGGCCCTGAAGAAGTCCTTCCACCAAAACACCGTTGAGGTCCATATATGAAGGTCGAAACACATCGGCGTATTACACTCTAAGGCAGAGGTCTTCAAACTTTTGTAGGTTGAGCCCCCCCAGCTGAATTTTTTTAGATGTTGGGCCCCCCCACTACCCGACAGAAATTTCTGGAATCTGGTACAGTATATAATTGACCGCCACGCGCATATCACGGGCCATATCCAGTAAATAATGTTCAACACAATAAGAGTGTTTAGTAAACTGCAGGTTTGTGAGTGGGTGTGGTGAAATGACAGAGGCTTATTACACAGCTCAAAACACAATTTTCCAAGATACAATGTGTGCAAATTGTTTTTACTAGGATGCTTTATTTTACACATGACATAGATTAATAATAACACCACCAACATAAATGTGACGGGTGTGCCTGTTTTTCGCCACAGAGACGGTCAATCTGTGGATGGATTTTTGCTACTGCCTCCTCGGGTTGTGCTCCACATCCAGTCTTGAACGGTACTTAGTCTTTAATACCGCAAGTGCTGAAAACCCGATCTCACATAAATAGGATGAGCTGAAAGGCAAGAGAGTTTTGATAGCAATTTCTCTCAAAGCTGAATATTCTGCAGACATTTTCAGCCAAAACAGTGACTGTAAGGGAGACCGTGTTATCAGATTTTTCGAGCACTCCCTAGCTCAGAGTTGGTACACGAGAAAGAATTCTTCTCTAGAAACCATTAACAAATGTTTTAGGCAGCATTATAATGGGATAATTGCCCACCAACCAGTTATGGATCCGAAGAGACAGGTGAAAGTCCAAAGAGAGGGCGCTGAACGATCACCTAATTGAGAATTCCTTAGTGGTACGATAAGTTGCTTGCCTGAAGCAGAGGGGGTTTAGGACACGTCGGGCTTATGTTTACAAAAAATAGAACTGATAATAAATTAATGATGTTGCCTATTTTACTTCAGAGCAATGTTGTCTGACAGACTTTGTGGTGGCAGGGACATGTTAAAGATTTTGGGTGCCATGGGCCAATACTATTTTGGGGGCCCCTGTTCAGAACAGCTTTGAGATTAAATGATTCACTTCCAGCTCTGCCATACCCTCTTTAGCCAGGCTACTAACGGTGCACAGGCGCTATGGTCGAAATTCTAAAAGTGTATACATCTAATATTCAGAGATAGTGATGTGTGTTTTCACTGTTGTAACAAAGCAGCAGCCCACTAATTTTACAGCGAATAATATCTGGGATATCCTCCAATTTCTCATATGTGAGGACCCGTATTGATCTAAAATAAACTTTTTTATGGTTGTTGCAAGAAACAAAAACATTTCTCGGCAAATAGTAATAGACTCTCTCACATCAATCACATTAAAAAGAAATGAAGCAAAACAGTATTTACAAGAATCTGTTTAGGAATTATCCCAGGCCAATAGGGCAAAAACAGAGCTGCCTCTATCAAGGGGCCCCCTGAAAGGCTGGATTGCAGTGCATGTAAATATGTCTTTTTGTAATTTAAGACGAAAACCGTGATGGGGCACGACATGCCCATACTTGTGTACAGGGGCGCAACAAGACCTGAACTTCGGGTGGGGGCTAACACTCCCATCCAGGGCTGGCCCTAGCACTGGTCGCACACAGTGCAACGGTCTGTTTTGGCGCCCCTCCCCCATTTCCTCCTTCTCCATGAATTTCCTCACTACCACTCACCAACAGTGCACCCCATCTCTCTATAGCACCTTTCTGGCAAACATTTCATTTTTTATAGCACTACTCATTGTTTACTCACACTCAGTTCAGTGATCTGCTTGGTACATGTTCTTTGTAGCAGGCACATTAAACCTCTGCACTGTGTGGGTGGCAGGAGTGCCCATGAGATGGCACTGTGAGCCATGCAACAGTGTGAGAGTAGGGTAAGAGGAGTGACTGCAGGGTGAGTGAGGTGACCATATGAATTTCGGTGCGGATGTAAGTGCAGAGTGGGACGAATGAATGTATGGTTAATGATGGGCTTATCTGAGTGAGATTGCAGATTGAGCAGTGAGGGGGACAGGTGAGTGAAGTGTCACATGAGTGCAGGTTGAGTAGTGTGCTCGTGGGACTGCAGGTTGAGGTACAGGGTGAACAGCACAAGTGCATTGTGAGTGTAGAGTGATCACTGTGAATTCAGGGTGAGCGGGTGAATGGTGTGAGTGCATCGGGACCAGTGTGAGGGCATTGTGATCGCTGTGAGTGCAGGGTGAGCGTGAAAGCAGTGGTGGCTCCTCCATTGGGGCATGAGGGAGTCGCCCCACTGCTTTCTCGCAATGCGAGAAGCAGAAACATAAAATGGTAAAACTACCATTTTATGTTTCTGCTACTTGCATGGTAAAACTACCATTTTATGTTTCTGCTTCTCGCACTGCGAGAAAGCAGAAGTGCCTGGAGTGCCTGGTTGTGGGAGGGAGGGTGGGCGGTCCTGCTTGAGGGCAGGGGGGGAGTGGCATGCCCACTGTTGTGAGTCCTGACTGCTTTGGATGCCCTGGGGCCGACCAAAGCAGTCATACGCACTCTCCCTTTTCTCTATGTAGGCTGCTGCATGCAACCTACATAGAGAAAATGGCCAGGCTAGGGCGCTCTCCGCTGCGCCTTACCAATCACAACGTTGCCATTGCGATTGGCGGAGGGAAGGGAGGCTGCCTGTGGGTGGCTTACTGGCTTTCCTGAGGATAGCTGCAGGAAACGCGGGACAGCGGGAGCCAGGAGCTGAGGCGGCGCGGACGGTGAGTGCTGTTATTTTATTTTAAATTGTTGTGGTGAGCTTCGCTGGGAGAGCTTTAGGACAGAGGGGTATAACCCCGAACCATTCCCCCGCTCCCCATATCTTTCTGCCCCAAGGTAGCGGGTTACTTAGGAGTGGAGTAAGTGGGTGGAATCATGTGCAGGCCGCTGTCTCTTTCCACCCCTGATCACTGGCACCGAGTAGCTGCACCCGTGGCTGTGGGTCAGGGTGACGGCTGGTTTATTGATACTTAAATAGGATCGGGCAGCAAGCAGGTCATAGCACGCATGACTGGAGTGGAGCTGCAGGAAACGATAAACTCGTGTTCGGGGTAAGTGCGTTTAAACTTTTAATTACGTTAAATTAGTCCGAGTATTAGAAAGCGCCACAAAGAAATGAACATTTTCTAAAATAGGTGATCACTTTTATGAACATGCTGAGTTAATTTCACCTAGCGCGCTGCATTAGTTTTATGCCACAACGTAAATCCAATGCAGCACGCTGTGTGAAAGAATCAAATTTTTCTGTTGTATTTTTTTGGGGGGGGGATGCGGGGGGGTCGGGGAGGCACTCGGCTCGCCACTGTTTTACAGCACAGTACTGCACTCTGCCTAAGCCTCGTGTATGTGGTTCACTGTCTGACTGTCTGCTGAAAGCCTGATCTCTAGCAGTCACAGCCTGGTCAGGAGAGGTGGGTGAGTTAGACAGAGTGCACCGAGGCCGCCTTTTAGAGAGTGTGTGCCGCAGGCGCTTTAGACCCCCAGCAGTGCAACCGGACACCTGTGCCCCCCTCAGCCTCTCAGCACACGTGGATGGGAGGTGATAGTTTATTTTAATCTGGTGGAGGGGGCTGAAGAACAACCTCCGACCAGATCTGATTAAACAGTAATTTGCAAATCGCGCTCCTTGTTACCAGCTGCTTTACTAAACTTTGGACCGTGGCTTCTAGGCACTAAATATATTTTCACCTTTGAATCCTTGTTCTCCTAAAAATGACAACACATTAAGTACAGTGTGAGGTTGCAATGACGAGGCAGTCATTTCAGCTGCAGTGGGAGGCAAGGAGTCTCCTCTGCTATGAAATCGAAGGCAAAGGAACAGGACTGTCTGTTCGTTTGCTTTCGGTTTTAGCAGAGGAGACCCTGCCTCCCACTGCAGCTGAAGCATTCCAGCTCTACCAATTAACCCCCTCCTGGGAAGGTTAACTGTTAGCTCTTTACATGACAAAAGCGCACGTCCTGCCTTATCTATTTCCCCTCCCTCCCCCCTCCAACCCTCTGTTACTGTGACTTGACTTGCGACGCGGGACAGTAAAATACAAACAAAGGTAAGATCTTAGTGTGGGGTGCGCGCCCCCCCCTGAGATGGTGTTGCGCCCCCCTGGGGGGCGCGCCCCACAGATTGAAGAACTCTGCTCTAAGGTCAAGAGTCCAGTTGAACTATTCGCAAGTGCACATAAGGCACTGAGTATTAAGCGCAAGGAAGGGCGCTACTTCAAACCACCCACTAATAACTCTGACCTCACCAGGACCGCTAAATAACACCAGTACACGAAAACGATAGAGGACATAATGTTATTAGGTCCCAGTACATAATAAAAAGGACACATGACCCTTTTTAAAGCAATATTCGTACTTTGTGCTATCATGAAGCAATAATGATAGAAGTCACAGATGTGTTACAAACTATGTTATGTCACCACAAGATGTCAGTCACCAGCGACTATTTAATTTAAGTTTATGTACTTTGTCACAACAAACTGTGTTTTACTTTTCTCACCCTTTATGTCAGTAAAATCTGTCATTTGTCTATATGTCTCGATTAAATGTCAATACAATGAAGTGTTTGTACATATAAATGTTTGCTTTTGTCTATGTATTAATGGAAAATTACTTTTGAATACAAAGAAATGAAAGCAATCCTATTGTAAGAATGTTCATTAACTGTGCGGGGCTGCAATTTAATAATTTGGAAGCGGGGATTCTTGAAAAATAACTTCATCTTTAAAATGTTTACAAATAAAAAGAGGTTAACGAAAGAACCTTACTAGGGATAATGTTTCAGATCATTATGTATTGAATCATGTCAATTGATGGTCTGGGAGGCAACCTACTATAGAGACGCTATTTCTGATTCCAGCCGCCACAGTCCTTAATTGAATCACTCCCCTTTAGGAGACTGACTTGAGAGTAGGCAACAGCCTACGAGGGAGGCCCTTAAGAAAATAACTTAGAGGTACTAACCCTACACAAGGTGGAGCTTGCACTCCACCACACATGTTATCCCCAAGAGAGCAGTCACCCGTTGTTAGACCTGGCACCATTGCCGTGGGTCTCCCTTCCATTTTTTGCTGTTGCCTCCTGTGTTTTGCTATGTTTTTGCTGGTCTAGATGCTTTGGGCACTTTGCCGCTGCTATTCAGTGCCAAAGTGCAAGTGCTCCCTATGGTAAATTGTTGTATGGATTAGTGATTCCATGATTGGATTATTTGATTTACTTGTCAGACCCTAGTACAGTGCACCATGTGTGCCCAGGGCCTGTAAATCAAATGCTGCTGGTCGGCTTGCAGCACTGGTTGTACCACCCACAGAAGCAGCCTGTAAAGTGTGACTCAGGCCTGCCATTGCAGAGCCTGTGTGCAGTCTAGTACTGCCATGTTGACTTGGTAAGTGCACCCACTTACCAGTCCCTAAACCTTCCCTTTTCTACATATTAGTCACCCCTAAGGTAGGCCCAAGGGCAGGGTGCATTGTATGTAAAAGGTAGGACATGCCCTGATGTGTGTGGCATGTCCTGATAGTGAATTACAGCCAATTTCGTTTTTCACTATAGCAAGGCTACCTGTCCCCCTAGGCCAGAATGGGCAGTTTGATTATAACATCTTATAATCGTAACTGACCCAGGGAACATGGTAGAAAAACGAATTTAGTATGCCTGAACTCAGAATGATAAAATACATATTTTAGTGACGTTGGTTTTAACATTCTGTGTTTGAAAATACCACTTTTAGAAAGTAGGTATTTTCTTGCCTAACCTTCCAGGGTGCCTCTGCTAAGGTTGTGTATTCACTGTCTGGTTTGTGAGTGACAGGGGACTGGAGAGGGTCTTGGCTCCAGCAGTCTGATGGGTCAGGGCTGGGTTGAATAGGACCCACCTAGAATAGAGAGTAGGGGGGAGGAGACTTCCTTTCACTGACCTGCGCCCTCATAGAATAGAGAGTAGGGGGCGGGGACTTCCTTTCACTGACCTGAGCCCTCATAGAATAGAGAGTAGGGGGCGGGGATTTCCTTTCACTCCCCTGAGACCTCATAGAATAGAGAGTAGGGGGAAGAGATTTCCTTTCAGCTACCTGGGCCAGGTCTGCTCTCAAACAATGCTGTCTCCACCTCCTGCCAGGAAGCTGCACAGAACTGGTTTTGGTCAGGCACAGACACTCTCTGCCTTCAGAGAACAAATACTTTTTGAGTATAAATATTGGGGCCCAGACCCCAGAACTTTAGATCACTTCTGGGAATCAAGACGAACCTTTGCTGAGGAGAAGAACCAGGAAGCTGAAGGAGGAGACTACCCCTGTGCTGTGTGCTGTTTGGGGGTTGGCCTGCAGTGGTTGCTTCATTGCCAAAGAAAGGAGAAAAGGACTGAATGTGCTTTCATCATCTTGAAGAAGATCTCCAAGGGCTTGAACATTGAGCTTGCCTCCTGCCTGAAGTCTCAGGGATACAAGACTTCACTACCAGCTCCCCCCTGAATTCCCTTGCTGGGAATTGAAGCGCCTGCTGTTGTGTTGGGCCTTCTGAGAGACTGCGTGTCGCTTGGAGCTGGAAGCGCGACGCAACAAGGAGAAGTGTGTCGCCGCCGCAGCAGTTGCCGTCGCATCACCGAAGAAGCGTGCCGCAGCTGTTCGCCGTAGCATCACCGACGAAGCGAGTCGCATCCCCGGAGAATCGTGTCACCGCCTCAGAGGTTGCCGGGCATCACTGGAGAAGCGTGTCGCTGGGCCTGTCGCAGCTCAGAAGGTACCGAGTTCGCCGCACGGCCGTCGGGCATGCACGCATTGCACCGGATCGTCGCATCGCATTGAGGCGCCATCTTGTCGCATCGTAACCGGAGCTCAGTAAGAACCCGACGCATCACCTCCCCACGTGGTAAAGAGCCCGACGCATCACCTCCTCTCCGGTAAGGAACCGACGCATCACCTCCCCTGCGCTGCAGTAAGGAACCGACGCATCACCTCCCCCAAAGCAAGGAACCGACGCATCACCGTTCTTGCGTGTAAGGAACCGACGCATCACCTTCCCTGCGACCCTTTTGTTTGTTTTGCGTTTCGCATCCAAGGTACATTGAGAGTAAAGTGTTGCATTTACAATCTAAAGTGAACTCAGCTATTTCTACCATTCTAAAGTCTTATTTTTGAATACTGTATTGTGGATTTTTGTCGTTTGGGTCTTTTGTTAAGTCTATATAAAGAATACTTATTTTTCTAAACCTGTGTGGTGTCAATCTGTAGTGTTTTCACTATATTACTGTATGTGTTCACAAATGCTTTACACACTGCCTCTGAGATAAGCCTGCCTGCTCGTGCCAAGCTACCAAAGGGGTGAGCAGGGGTTATTTTAGGAGTGTACCCCCTTACCCTGACTAGAAGCAAGGGTCTCTATTTGGTCAAAGGTACCTACCTCTGTCAACTAGAGACCCCCAAATCTAACACCCGCCAACCAAAAGCATACACACTAGGCATTAAAACAGTTTTGCCAACTTGATAGCATTATACATACCTTGGCCAGAGCATCTAAATGACTGAACCAAAAACACTGAGTTATAGAGAGGAGGACATAGAAGAACTTCTAAGAAGACCATCTAAGTTGAACATTGGGAACACGACTATCAATCCAAGACAACAAACCGAAGTTGAAAAGTTAACAAGACTCAAGAAAAAGCAAGTTAGACCAGCACTCCATGGAGAGGTACTATTGGAACATCTAAGATCCGGCACAATACCGGTGGGGTTACAGGTGAAGAACATTCCTGTTATTTTTGTAGACCAACCTGAATACTTAGGCGTCTTCAGGCATATAGGAACAAAATGCTCCCAAGATTGGATGTTCCTATCCATTAAAACAGCAGAACGCCTTAGCCTTAAGGAACTGGAACTTATTAAAGAATTGGAGGAAGCACTTTTGTCCAATGAAGCGCTAGAAAATGCACAGGCCCTTCTGACTAAACTAGAAAAGGAGAACACCACCTTCAAGAAAAATACGGAAGATTTCAAGAGGGCTAAATTACAAAAAGATATCTTGAATTTTAGTGAAAAAAAGACCAATCCGTATCTAGACAAAGACTTTTATAAACAACCAACCAATACCAGAGCCCTAAGAACATACGGTGGACGAAGCAAAAGACAGTTCATCTCTTTCTCGGACGCATCGTCATATTCAGACAGCTCAAGTGACGCCGAACCATCAACAAACAACAGAGGAAATCTACAGGGACAATTCTATAAGGCTCTGCAACCTTTTTTAGACAGAGGCCAAGGACGCCAAAGAGGATGCAACAGGACTAAACTATGGTTCAACTCCAACCAATACCAGGGCAACTCCAACCGATGCCAGGGAGAAATTACAACGAGGAGACAGACCTACCAATGGTAATTAAGGAAACCAGTCCCATCTACAATCTGTCCAACATGCCTCTCTCACATGAAAAAATCAAAATTTTGAGTAAAGGCTTGTCATTCATTCCAATGAATCGTCCAGATATGTGTCAGACTAAACTAGAAATTATTCAACTGCTTAGAAAAATGAGATTAAAATCTTTCTTTTCAGATAAACCCAATATAACTGAAAGGAATTATTCAGGCCTACAAGAACAGTCCACGTTCTTTCTACCGACATCAATGACACCAATGGAACTGTTAACATTCGAAAAAAACGTCATGAGAGATCTGGATACTTTGGAACGTAGGAGAACATTCACCAAATGGAATATAACAAAAAAGGAAAAAGAGGCTTTGGACAACCTGAAGAATAACCAAGACATCATAATTAAGCCCGTGAACAAAGGCAGTGCAATAGTCATCATGGAAAGAACCAAATACGAAGCTGAAATCACAAGCCAACTACGCAATCAAGATCACTACCGAAAAATTGAACTAGATCTAAGTAAGGTAGTGCAACAAAAACATATTCAACTAATACAAACAGGAGAGGAGAATGGATGGCTATCTAAAAAAGAAGCACAGTACCTCAACAATGACAACCCCAGAATACCCCTGATGTACGTCCTCCCTAAAATCCACAAAGATCCAATCAACCCACCTGGAAGACCCATAATTTCCGGAGTCAATTCTATCTTGGAAAGACCTGCAAAGTACATAGATACATTTCTCAAACCATTAGTTCAAACGACACCCAGCTACTTAAGAGACACAATGCAGGCTATTACCATATTGGAAGATCTCCCTTTTGATCCCGAAAGTGAGCATCTGGTCACACTTGACATAGTAAGCCTGTATACCAACATTCCACAAGAGGCAGGACTTGAGGCGTTGCAGTTCTTTCTAAACAACCGTACTAGACCACACAACGTTCCCACAGAATACTTGGTGAAAATAGCAGAAATATGTCTTAAATACAACTTCTTCGAGTTCAATGGAGAAAGGTTCCTACAAGTCAAAGGCACAGCAATGGGATTTCCATTCGCCCCCGAAATGGCCGTGATGTTCATGGCCTTATATGAAGAGAGGTGGGTTTTAACAACAACCCATACGAAGGCCACATATGGATATGGCGTCGATATATCGGCGATGTGTTCATGTTATGGAGAGGACCTCTTGAAACACTACATGAATTCCACGAGTGGCTGAACAATCGCAATCGAGACATCCAGTTTTCAATAAATTCCTCAAGGAAGAAATTAATTTCTTAGACTTACTGGTTAAACATGAGGAAGGTGCAATATACACCACCCTATATACTAAACAAACCGATAGGAACACGTTCATCCATTTTTCAAGCTTCCACCAGAGAAACCTGCGTGAGAATTTATCATATAGTCAGTTCTTAAGAATTAGACGTAACTGCACCAAAAAAGAGGACTACTTTACCAACGCTCAAATTCTGATGAAGAAACTCAGGGAAAGAAACTATCCAAGAAAACTGCTAAAAAGATCGCTCAAAAGGGCTTGGTACACCCCGAGGGAAACGCTGTTGGTTCCCAAAAGTCGAGAAACGGATACACCGCTGGTCTGCGTAACTACATTCTCGGGCATCACAAATGAAGTCAAGAAAATAGTGAGGCGAAACTGGTATACAGTAAAAGGCCTAAATGAACTAAGAGACATTCCCATTTTCGCACTCAAAAGAAACAAGAACATTAAGGATAAATTGGTTCATGCGAACACCCAAGTAAATAAACCTAGGACTACTATCCAGAGCATGTTGTCCCTTCCCCCCAATAAAGGACACCATAGATGTGGGAATTGTACCATATTCGCCAGCACAATTGAAGGCGATAGATTTGACTACAGAGGACGAATTACAGTACATGAAGAATTCACCAACTGTAACACATCCAATGTAATTTACTGCGTTGTATGCCCTTGTCAGCTTGCATACATTGGCAAGACCACCCAGGCTGTAAAAAAGCAGATCAACCAACACAGGTCCCGAATCAAATGTAAGGTCCAAAACGCACCAATGGTCAGACACTTTGAAGAGAAAGGACATGGACCGTTAAACATACGATGGACTGTGCTCAAACATGTAAAGGGTAGATGTTCCAACTCCCTTCTATCCCGTTTTGAAGCTAAAACAATTCTACGACTGGGGACGACAGAAAACGGACTTATGAGCTGAGTGAAATAATGTACTGCATGTGAACGAGACTTGCCCATCTCCAGAACTGCCCCTGACCAGACTTATATCAGTCGAGATATTGTTACACCCCCTGTCCGCCCTACCCACACGACAAGAGTTAACAACCTGTCTGCGCACACTAAGGAACATTTGGGGGTCCGGCTTGCACCTCACATGTATAAGCGATTCGTCACTCAGACCAAGCCCCCAGAAGCGCCGTGTAAGAAACATTGAACCATGTCCCCCAGAACACAATTTCGGTAATGAATCCGAACTGCGAGTCCCGACGACAACAGAACAACAGCAAGTTGGAGAAACCGTCTTAACAGGAAGCAATGAGATAAACAATCAACTGCGCGCTGACACGCAGACATTATGGCAAGCAAGTGTGCAATGACCTCATATTCAAGATACTGCCTTAAATCTATAGAGAAAAGTGCGACCATCTTGTCGAATGATTTCATCTAGAACATGATACACCCATCTCCGCCTTGAAATTTAATTTCGAGTGGGCAAGGCAAAGGACGGGCAAAAGATGCCACCACAGTCTATCCGGAGGTTGCCCAAGAATATCACAGTGCTTATTTAATTCTATGGCAGTCCACGGAGGCTCTGATTATGTCCTTAATAGAATTGAAAATTCTTGGCGCGTTAGCTAAACATTTTTTTATCCATTCGTGGAGCCCACTGCAACCAATAAGCGCTTGCCTACTTGCGCAGTGAGCTACATTCTCTGTTACCATGGCAACTCACATAGAGGAAGCCAGGCATAGGACAGGCAGGGCCGCCACCTATGTTGACCCGGAAATGCTTCATGAGCACGGCAGTGCTCGACCACGCCCACCTCCGAAAGAACAAAACCAGGAAGTACACGGGGCGCAGAATACGAAGGCGTGCTGAAAGTCGAAAGCCAGGCGAAGCGAAGAAAATGGCCACCCCGGCCGCCAAACCTGAGTAACTTGAAGTAAGATCACCCACGTTCAGGTCAGCACTAAAACTCACCTGGCACCTTTAGTTAAACATGGGACTCGAGGCACAAAAAACGGGTGCGACAAAGGAGGAGATATAGATTGACTTTTAGGCACCTACATACCATAGATCCCCAATAAGCGTTACGCACTGGAGAGCATCACATAGAGGCATTACACCGGACATACCCATGAGAAGGTGATAATCAGCTTGCAAATACTACAAAACATTCTACAGCATTTAAATAAGCATGCTGCACTGTAGCTCATTGCACCGCGTTTTGATTCGTAGAAACCCAGCAGACTTTTGCAACACGCCGGGCAAGTACTCACTACTATAGATGTCTTTAAATATAATACATAGAGGACGACCCAACCTCCGTGCATGTACTGTTTAAGACAAGAAGAATGCCCCAGCAACATACATCAGGCCCATGCACAAGATCTCCCATTTTGTTTCCTCCTCTCAATCTCATAGGGTAAAAGAAAGAAAAGAAGAGGTGCCTAGCCCTTCTGAGTACAACAGAGAAGATTCCCTCCCGCGAAGGATCTAGCTCCAAACCCAGTTGCTAGGTCAACGTCAATAAGAATACACGGTATGTTCTAAAAAGTATCACGGCAAAATACAACACTTTCACCTTTTTTTAAAAAGAACTGCACGTGACAACATAGTATAATTAATATATCAATTGATATATTCACAGTGTCCATACTAAGAACATATGGCCCTGAAGAAGACTTTCCACCCAAACACCGTTGAGGTCCATACATGAAGGTCGAAACGTGTCGGCGTATTACACTCTAAGGTCAAGAGTCCAGTTGAACTATTCGCAAGTGCACATAAGGCACTGAGTATTAAGCGCAAGGAAGGGCGCAACTCCAAACCACCCACTAATAACTCTGACCTCACCAGGACCGCTAAATAACACCAGTACACGAAAACGTTAGAGGACATAATATTATTAGCTCCCAGTACATAATAAAAAGGACACACGACCCTTTTTAAAGCAATATTCGTACTTTGTGCTATCATGAAGCAATAATGATAGAAGTCACAGATGTGTTACAAACTATGTTATGTTACCACAAGATGTCAGTCACCAGCGACTATTTAATTTAAGTTTATGTACTTTGTCACAACAAACTGTGTTTTACTGTGCTCACCCTTTATGTCAGTAAAATCTGTCATTTGTCTAAATGTCTAGATTAAATGTCAATACAATGAAGTGTTTGTACATATAAATGTTTGCTTTTGTCTATGTATTAATGGAAAATTACTTTTGAATACAAAGAAATGAAAGCAGTCCTAGTGTAAGAATGTTCATTAACTGTGTGGGGCTGCAATTTATTAATTTGGAAGCAGGGATTCTTGAAAAATAACTTCATCTTTAAATTGTTTACAAGTAAAAAGAGGTTAACGATAGAACCTTACTAGGGATAATGTTTCAGATCCATATGTATTGAATCATGTCAATTGATGGTCTGGGAGACAACCTACTATAGAGACGATGGAAGGAAATAAAGGCACATAGCTTATCACTTTACAAGTATTTTAGAGAAACGTGGAGGCAGGTTTTTGACTTTGTTCAACCCTCCCTTGTAAGAGATGTACATGCACTCAAAGGATTTATCTATGTGTATGAGTAATTACACAAATAATGATTTTAATAGTACCTACTATTTTTTCTATTTATGTCATACTGCTACTTATCCCAGTGTATTGTGTCAAAGCACATTACATCACACACAGAGACACAATAAATCATACACATATCATCCATGTTTGGTTTGGTTTCATAAAAAAAGATTGAAAAAGAATACAATAAGGGTATAAACCTGTGGCTTACAGTTTACATGCAGCTCCTTGATACTGGCAAATAGATCACTGTTCTACAGTAGAAGGATTGCAATTTATGAAATGGAAGTAACCATACGATCACAGTGTCAAAAGCAGTAGCCCACTTACCTATCTACATACAATCTAAATCTGTAAACTGCATGTTACACAATGTGCCTTGCAGCAGGTATATTAACACTCTATGCTGCTTTATGAGTCAAAACTGTGACTGGACATAACACAGAACTCTAACAGAACTGTGATCACTACTAGAATTATTTTACTGCTCTGATAATCCCCTCAAAATTGACTGGCGCACAAAAATATCTGCAGCAGGTGCCTTAACCCTGTAAGATATTTTAAAATGCAGCCTCTTTGTGGCCAATTAAGTCATCTAGAACATATTTGCTGTCAGGTATGGCCTTGATGCCAATTTATTTGCAGCATTTCATTTTAAATAAATGTATAAGTTGCCTGTTAGACTCTGCTTTTCAAGCCACACCCCTCGTGACTCCACCCCCTTCCCTCTGCTACACCTTGACCCCCACTCCAATACTCAGACTCCCCACGCAATGCCAACGCTACTCTCATGCTATTACTCCCAGCATGAGAGCAGCGCTGAGATTGGGTGGAGCGGGCCGGTCAGATGTGGTGCTTATTTACCCAAAAGGTACCCTCAGGGGTTCTACCTAGATGTGTAATGATACTGTGGTCCTGTCATTCAAGGATGACGATAGCAGTGACTTTTGTACAGAATTATTATATAGGAGATGGTAATCCTGCTGTGTGATACTAAGAATCCTCCTGCATAATAAATGAGGCTAGTTATTGAAGAAAAACACATAACATTTATTGGGCACATAACTAGGCAAAAGGTCAGTGTCAGAGCCGTTATGTAGAGCAAGGTAGGACAAATATAGGTGAAAGGTCGTGCAGCTACCTAGGCCTATATTGGGGTACACTGGTCCTCATAACAAAACAGTCTCACAGTCTCAAACAATTTCAAGAGTGGACTGTCCTGGCATGGCACCAAAGGATCCTCACAGTCCCTAGAATGAACTTTCACAGTGCACCCTCCACAAAACAGCCACACAGTGCCTATGGTGGCCTCCCCAATGTGGCACAAGAGGTGCCTCTCTGTCCATATGGTGGACTGCCCTGGCATGCCACCAAAGAGCCACACACTCCCAAGAATGGACTGCCCTGGTGCATACCTGCCAACTTGAAGAACAATATTACCGTGTGAGGAGGGGGCGGGGTCTTGAAGGGGTGGGACCTCGTGAAGAGAAGTACCTTCAAGGTACTCTTGAACCCCACCCCGCCCCAAGCCACTTCCTCACCCCCCACTCCCCCAAAAAAAAGCTTGTTTAGGCTGGTGCTGACGTCGGCAGTTCAAAGCCTTGGAAAACGAGCAGGAAAACCACTATTTACAGTGGTTTTCAGCTCTTTTTCCTCCCACCGTGTAATATCGGCTTCTTACTGGGTGACGGTGTGATGGGAGCCAATATCGTGTGTCACACGGTGGTACTGTGTCAGTTGGCAGGTATACTGCTGTGGCACCAAAAAATACTTACAGCCACTAGGGTGGACTGATTTGGGGTGGACCAAAAGAAATCTCAGAATCCGAATGGAGAAATAAATATGTGGATGAGGAAAAGAAGTAATGAGCAAGCGCATGCGCAGTTTTAGTCTTGGGCTCCCCGCGCTGCTTGCAGGCCTTGCGTCCTTAGGGTTTGCATCGAAGCAGCTGCCCAGCCCACAAGACACTCTCAGCACAGTCTGATCAGGAGGGGCCGGTCTTTGAATTTAACCACAGTTACCGAGGCCTCTCTCAATGCTTCAAGTGGGACGAAAAAACTGGGGGGGAGGGAGGGTCTAAAAGGAGTGTGGCAAACCTGATAACAGGGCATGGCCTAGATCGAACTGTGTACTGTACAAAAGCAACTCGTGTTTATTTTAATGGCCTGTAATATTGCTCCATGTGTAATAAATGAAGCCAAAAGGCCAGTGTACACTGATTTGGGTTCACTAATAGAATTGTCATCAGAGCACGGAAAGAATGTTTGTCAGTGCATGGTTAAAAACTATTCTAATAAACGTCTCTCAGTACAGTGATATAATGTAATGCACTAAAGTAAAACGCTCCACCGTGTTTAAGAAAATCACTTTTTTTTATTCTGAAGACACTTTGTTGCACAATTTACATTTACATTCTAATCCTGACCACATCAAGCACTGAGTCCACATTTTCCCTGTAGTCAGTGGCGGCCACCACAAACAAAGGGTGGTGTGGCGGGTGGAGAGGTCGCATGGGGGAGGGTGGCGCGGGGGCTGGGGTGGTCACCCAATGTGTTAAAAATACTATATTAAAAAAACGTACCTTTAGCCGCCGGCTGCCTCCAGCATCGCGCCGCCTCTCCTCTTCCTGACTGGTCCCAGCAGCCCCTGAGACAGACTTGCATCGAATCCCCATGCTGCAGAGCAGTGCAGGGATTGGCCTGAGCGGGCCAGGGAGTCTGAGTGGTTTCTCCAGCCCTGCTGCTCAATGCAGCTGGGCTGGAAAAAACCTAAGTGTGCATGTGTGTTTTGGTCGGCCTGAGATGGCCGGCCAAACACACATGAGCACTTAGGGAGTGCACAAAAACTCCTCCTTCCACCTCCCATGCCTCGGCCCCATCCCTCCCTACAGCGCTGGCTAAAAGCCGGAAAATGCTAAATAAAATGATGCAAGAAGAACTTCGTTTTATTTTACATCTGCTGACCCTGAGCCAGGCAGTAGGCCGACGCTCCTCCGCCATTGCAGAGGAGCCGCCTCTGCCTGTAGGACACAAATATATGCAGGCAGAAGGCGAGGGCGATCACAGGGGAGGCCTACCCAGCCGTAGTGCTTTAAATCGTGATATTTGCTTAACATCTTGTGTGATTGCTGTAAATAGCACGCATGCATCCGTGTGCTGCATTGAAGGCAAGCCTCTATTTCATTGCTGAGTGTGCGGAGGGGCACTTGACACACTCCAACCTTACCTGCCCACCTTTGAGGAGTGGCACTGCTAGTCAATGAATGAACAAACAGGACACATTGACAATGAACGCCTACAGGCGTGTCTCCTCTCAATGCCACATAAATTAATACATGACATAAGCGAAACTTACCGAATCAAGGCTCGTGCCTTGAATAACTTGTTTCCGGCTCTTGCAGGGCTCCACATCAGACTGGAGGCTAACCCAGCGGCGTAGGAAGGGGTGTGGGGAGGGTGCGGGCCGCCCCGGGTGTCATCACTTAGGGGGGTGACAAAATGGCAACAATATGTACGTATTGAAACTTTTTTGTTCAGTCAACAAACGCAACGAAACGTGGCTGAACTCGACGCGGGGGGTGACAACAAATTTTCCGCACCGGGTACCACCTGACCTTGCTACGCCGCTGGGCTAACCGGTTACCACATTTATTTACTGACTTGTTTGACCCCGGAAGTGGTCACGTCCAATAAAAATAAATGCATCCATCTGGGAATCCTGCATCTGAACCTCTAAAGGTGATCCGGCAATATCAGGCGGTGAGGAAAAGGAAAAGGTGCAACAAAAAGGGAAAATGCACGGTCTTGAAATCATTATTTAGAAATAGGCCATTCCACCCGTGACAGGGATGATTACTTTTTTGCCAATGACCTCACATCCAGCAGCAAAGATAAGGTATGTAGCAAGAAAGGTCAGACCCACAGGGCATCGAGCTGGGCAGCTGCAGGAGGCTCCAAAGTGACTCTAGCCAAGTTTCTCCAATGGAGCAAGGAGAGGAGGGATAGGGAGCCCAGGACAGTGCTTAATTTGAGCCGTTGGTTTCTGATTCTCAGCACCGGTGCTTAATCATCCACACTGGTGCTTAATCATCAACACCAGCGCTTTTCATGAGCACCAGTACACATTTATTTATGGTAGACACAGGGAGATTAAGTTATTTGCCCAGAATCACAGGATGCTGAATCAACGCAGAGACTCCAACCTGGTTCCCCAGCTCCGAAGTCAGCAGCTCTGGCCATTACGCCACATCCTCTCCCCACTTTCATGGTTAATGGTTGGTTCTGTTTTAGGCGGCGCTAACAGGAGAAATGGGCTGGAACAAGTTGCCTCCTGACGAGAGCCCCAACACTCATTTTTTGTACAAATTAAGCCCTGGCCCAGGATGCCTTTAAAACAATGTACCGGGCTCTCCTTTTCCAGTTACACTTCATTTGCCCTTTTTGTGACGGGGCAGAGGTGCGACTGGCAGAAGTGTTACTACGTGTGACTCGCATAGCATGAGCCACGTTTGCTAGGCCTGTCCACCAGTTGGTACTGCCAGGGCATTAAAAGGCATGGCATAAAAATCAGAGCACGATAGGGAGCCGTTTCAATGCCCCCTTTTTAAAACTGCCAGTGCTAAGCACCGGCAGGACCCAGCCCACTTAAAGAGAAAAAAGTGTACCAACTTGACCGGTGTTTCTTCAACTTAGCTATTGTGAGCTATTTGTTCTGTTCCAATTATAGTGAAATATTTACATATCTAAAGTTTTTCATAAGATCATATTTATAATGTTTTTTTCATGTATTTTTCAAAATATCTCATATTCCATAATAATTCATTTACAAACAGCATAATTATTTGCGCAATCTACATATACATTTCAACAATTCCTTTCAATGTATTGGGATATCGCTATTGTAGAGATCATACATTTTTTCTATAAAAACTGAATATCACCATTAGAAAAAATAGAAAAGACCCACCCTCCCTCATAACTCATCCTCTCATTCTAATATACACTCTGACTCAAACACTAACATACTAGACACTCATACTAGCATCCCAGCATACTACACATACATGAAAACAAGCCTCAACAGAGGTACAAAATGAATTGTTGTCCACTGTGGTATTGTGGGCTGGGATCTTTTTTCCAACAATAGGTCGACGTATGTTTTGGTGTGGGCATAAAATGCCACCTATCACCTTCTTCAGGACCACACAGCAATAATATAGTCACTTCCAGGTGTGGGTTTGGAGGGAATAATTAGTGTTGTCACAGCAACATCCCAAGTCCTTAGGTGCTTATATCTCTATAGATCATGTCCAGATTCAGAGGCATGTCCTCACTCTTATTTGAGTATGACGACTCCTTTGAATGCGCCTCTGCGCTAAATTTTCTTTTTCGGGTTCTACATGAGTTGTAATCATATACATATAGGTGCCATAATTCTTGAATTTCAAATCAATTTTGCGGGCTCCTGATTAAGATAAAGGATGTCCTGTTAAGGTTTGCAGGTGAATTTCTCTTTCACCAGCGAAGGTCCGCAAGGATACTGGCGACAGGCGTCTAATGATCCCAGCTCACTTAAAGCCCTGGCTTCTCTACCGGATAATGTCCTACCCAACAGCTCAGAGTCCTCCTTCTACACATCCCTCAATGAAAGCCAGAGGGGCAGCTTGTTTCACGCTAATGTACCCACCTGCCTAGATTCAGAACTATTTGATAATTGCGACGGGCAGCAATACATGAGCACTTTAAACATCTCTAACCCAGCTGTCTGTAGACAACTGGGTTAGAGCAAGTACAGGTCTCCAGAGTGCTGTGGAGCGCTGAGTGAGGCCGCTCCCTTCAATCAGGGGGCAGTTCTCGTGCTGCATGAGAGCAGCACCAGGGTTGGTTAAGAGAGTATCCTGGTGCACGGGCTGCTGTAGAAGAAAGAAGACGTCCAGTGCGGAGGACGTTGTGTTTGTCTTCAGGCACGTTTTTTACTATCTATTGTTTGCGTGCGCACCCACCTCCTCCTCTCCATAGAGGCAGCCGCCACTGCTTGCCTATATATTGCACATGGGGTCCAGACTCTTGCTGGACAAGCGCATCTGCGAGCATCGTCCTAGTCACTTGAGGATGGATGCACTGTCGGTGGAACTACATTTCCAGCCTGAAAATGGACGTTTATCAATGCTCTGTGACTACACATAGTCAATTGGGATATCAAAGAGCCCTAAACCTCAGTCACATGGGCTTAATTCTGAACACCTGCTGGGATTACAGGTCTAAAAGGCTGCAAACTCGGAAAGAATGGTAGCAAATGATCAGTGCCAGGGAGCAGATACGGGACATAGAGCCTGATGTTTCAAAGGGTTTTGCACATTCTGTGTCTACGGGAAAATGTGTTCTTCCATATGGCCCATACTGGTGTAATAAAATATTGCATGCAATAAATGAGCCTACTTGTCATGGTTGTGATCCATACAATATTTTTCAAACAAATGTAGTGCCTGGGTAGCAATGTTGGCACTCCCATATGCTTGTGGGTGGTAGCTATTAGAGAGAACAATTTCATATATAATATTTCTGTTAGTATAGTTTAAAATAGAAACTTATACCATGAGACAATGTGGAAATGTGTGAAGACAAACAATAGAGCAGTTGTTTGTGCTTTCTGAATGGGAATAAAATGACTCACTTTAGTGAGGCAATAAACAGAAGCCACTATTACAGTGCACAGCTCTGAACGAGGAAGTGGCACAATAAAATCTGAATGCGGGGGAGGCGAAGAGTTTGTGACACACCCAGCGGCTTGTCTCTGTTCCTCTGGTCTTGTTTGGAAATGTCATAGTTGTGCACATATGTCTTTTCCAAAACCCCTGCAACATCTGTTGGACGAAACCTCAAGTTTTGGCAATATTAGAACACGATTTAAAAGTAATACAAAAGTTTACTGCACTGCTTATAAAACAATTATCAGGGAAAATGCACAAGGTTTGCTGACTCTAATTTACATAAAATAAATAAATAAAAAAATACTAATATAAGTATATACACACACTGGAAAAAACACAGGTTAAAGTGACATTATAGTTGAACTTACACAAAAACTAACGTTTAAAAACCCCAAAATACCTACATTCACCAGTTATAGTTCACTGAGCTACCTTTAACTTGTGCCCCGCTATGCACTGCTTATGACATTATATATTATATCACTCATTACATGTTAAATTATATTATTGATGACATCATCGATATCATCTCAAATGACATCATTGATGGTGTCACTGATGGCCAGGTCGTGCACCCAACCCTCATGGACCACCACCACCACTCCTTCTTTTTTCATCACTACACAAGCTTCACTTACATGGTACTGTGGGAGCGAGCATTCTTCCTCCAATGAGGCTTACGTGGTCCCGCGGTACCATGGGGGTGATGCTTGAGTGGTGGCTCCCGAGGTACCGCACAAGAGGGCTGCACTGGGTCCGTGGTATTTGTGTACAGCCAATCTATTTACATTTTTAATCTGCTAACACGCTAACCCACATTTTCTAGATGTAACTTTAGTCGTTGTTGACCCATTCCAGGGAGGCCACAAGCCAAACAGTGGCTACGGCACCACAACCATGGTGGTTAGGGTCATTTGCCTCTGGTGTCCTGGGGCCCATCAAACTGGGCCAAGCATGCCTTTTCCACACTTGACTCTGAGGGTAGCGAGGCCAAGACATCAAAGACCTCTAGGGCAATGGGGAAGGGGGTAGAGATTCAGACTTCAAACAACATACACAATAATATTTGTACTACAGGTGCCACAGGGTCAGCTAAACAGGAATCAGTAGATTAGATTAAAGTACAGGTGCAGGCTCACCATTGGTGCAGATAAGAAGCTTCCCTGGATTCTGTCGCCCATCAGTCAGTTAGTAGTTCCTTTACTAGTCTGTTTTCATTAATCAGGGTTTTTGTTAAGGTATGGATGCCACATAAATCTATAGTGAAACCGACAGTCGGTTTTCAGTTCATGCTATGGTTTTGTCTGAGATGTAGGCTGTAGGAGGGGCGCCCAAAGTGCTACCCTCACAGCGTTGGAAGGCTACCTTCTTCACCAGGAGTTAAGCAGTACAAGACTGGTGGTGGCTGCATACCATGTAGTGATCAGTAGTAGTGAACAGGACCTTTTTACCGTGTGTCACTGGGGTGTGGCCAACAGGCGCACTCACCTTCTTAAAATTGCTGCTACTGTGTGCTTAACTCACCCTTGGCCTACATCAGGTAGATGCGTGGTACTGCATGGCTCAGGGGTAGTGACTCTGTGCTGGATGTATGTGTGCCTGGAAAGGGTACAGTACAAGGATAGTGCAGTATGGAATAGTGGATGTGTGGATAATACATGTACCGAGTGTATGTATGCCAGAGAGGAAAACATTGCATGAAAGATGTAGAGCTGTGCAGTGCTTGCACAGGGACTCCATGTGCTGTGTGTATGTGTGCTTGTGTGAAGTACAATACATGAAGGATGAAAAGATGTGCAGCGCACATAGTGGGTGTGTGTGCTAGCAGTATGTGTGTTTAGAAATAACACACCCTAGTTAAAAATAGAAACGTTTAGGGTGCTGAACTGTGCGTGCAGACTGAGTGTGTGAGTGCTGAACGCATGCGTACATGTGAGGGTACAATGCATGGAGGTGTTAGTGTTGAACAAAAAGTGTGCTATGAATGTGCACTGAGTGTGTGTCTGCAATGGTACATTAGATAGAGGACCCTGAGTTCCATTTTGGGAAATCCAGGCCGGCCTTGTAAAGACATGAAGAGGAGAGGAATCCCCCCCAGACAGATTTGTGGATTGCTGCATTATTGTAGGCTGGATGAGGACACACTGGAGACAAGGAACAGACTCCCTTTACATCTCAAAAGACTGCTGTTTGATTCACTGATAGATCATCAGTAGGGGACCTGGACACATCGCAGGAAGGGAGATGGGGCAAATAAGAGAATTATAAAGAGTAGGATTGGGGGTCTGGGATTAACACTTTTATGCACATATCACTGTGACTGACATCCAGGTGTAAACTCTGGCCGCTCCCATGAATTATGTTGTGGACAATTAGCTTCGGAGTCATGCCTGCTCTGAAGGACCTCTTTCATGAAGGAAGATGAAAAAGAGAAGTGCTCACTTCAAAAGAAGCAGAACCCCGACATAAAACTTCAAAGACCCTGACCCTAGAATACATTTGGTGTCTGGAAAATGACTTTATGAAGGGGAGGTTGAGTCCTGCATGAGGAGGGTAAGCTCTGCAAGATTTCTGCCTGTGAGCAGGACTGGGGGCCAAGGCCTGCTAGTCTTCCTGCTGTGTGAGGGCACATCACCCAGGGACACCAAGCCCACCTGCCCTGGGGCCTGGAACATCATCGCTTGCCTATTTGCCAAGACCAGTGTGCTCTGTGAGGAAGAGGAGAGTGTTGGAGAGAGCGAGGTCCAGTGGGGATCCCTGCCGAGAGGAATCTCTGAGCGAGGTGTGAGGAAAGCAGTTGTGCACTGATCAGATCATGTGCAGGAACAGTTTGGTGACCCCCATATGCCAGGAGAGGGCATATGGGGGTGATCTCAGCCTTGTGAAGTGCGCTGTATGCCAGAAGGGGCCACCGGTGAACTTAATTGGGCCTGAGAGTGAGACTTTTTTAGGCCGACCGCCCCGAAGAGTCTGTGCCCGATAGAGAGCCACTCAGCAACCCTGTATGCCAGAAGGGGCTGCCACTATCACTGTGACCAACTGTTCTGGCCCTGGCCCGGACAAAAGGATTACTGCAGTGACCTGCGGGTTTAGCCCACCAACTGCACCTGAGGATCTCAGGATGCTGCTCCAGTGGGGAGCCAAAGAACTCCCCCTCCCTTTTTGCTACGGGAAGCCAGACTTTGCTGTTGTATCCATCGAGCGGGAGCGGCTCCAATCACTGGAAACCGACCGGCAATGCTGCTCGACAGGAAGAGCCTGCGCCGCCAGGGGCTGCCGTGTCCATTGCAAACGGCCTTATTTCGCCATACAGGATCCGGACTTGGGAGCTCCCGAGGCGAGGGCACTCACTGCACTGCTGAACACTGTCAGACCACCAGAGTGGGAGAGACTTACACTGGGCCTTTAGGGCCCCGGGGGATTCACTGCTCACGGTGCTGTGGCACCATAGACACTTTTGCCTGAAGCCTGAAGAGTCAAAAGAGAACTCTTAAATACGGCCTAATAGTTTGCATTCCCTGATGTAGCCACCAGTAAATGGGGAATAACCCTGAACACGTTACATAAAGGAGGTTGGGACAGGGATTAGCCCGACAACTACTAGAGCCCCGACCTCAGGGGGGATTGTGTTATTGCATTTGAATGTAACATCTCTATGCGTGCGTAGAATTATAAATAAAATGCTAATTTTTCTTATAAAAGCGCATGCTTGGCCGAACATTGATTTATTGTTCGTACTGTTTGCACTTTGAGTTATGAGTTGTGTTTACTGACCTGTATCTGCTCGACCACAGCTACCACTGAGAGTCAAGTGCAGAAGGGGTACCTGGCCCAATTGAGCAGGATGGATCCATAGTAGGTCGGGCCCTGGGACATCAGGCGTGAAAGGCCTCAACCACCACAGTTGGGCCCAATAGCCCTTGTCTGCCCAGTGGCCCTCTGGAAGGGGTCCTAACAATTAGCTTCCGCAAGGCTTGCACATTAAGGGGCCGATTCCGATCTCGGTCGGAGGCGCACCCAATACCATTCGGTCGGGAAAAAGCCATGCGAATGCCTGTTTCCCGACCGATCCGTACAGCATACCGAACGAGTAAGTACGATGCGCACAACAGCACAGAATCCGGCCGAGTCGTACTCACCCAATCCAGGTCCTGTTCTCCGACCGAGGCGAATCCGGAAACGCAGAATCGAGTCGCACGGAAGGGAAAATGCAGCTCCGTCCGGCCGAACAAGTACGATGCGCTTTCCGTACGCGCCGAACCCGTCGCTACGCATGGCACGTCAAAGCATCCGGGAGAGGCGCACATAAGCTCCGATTCGCGCCACAACACGATCCACGGCTACGAGGCGAACACGCCAGCGACGAGGATGACGCGAAGCGACGAGGACGACGCGAAGCAACGAGAAAGACGAACCAACCATGAATCCCTTCGTCCCGATCATACCAATATTCTACATTTACTACCGGAACAGGCACGGACGCGTACGGCGCAGAAGGTAAGTCAGACACCAACCACAAAACACATACAACACGTACACGACACATCACACACACACAGAGGGATGCAGAATTTACTTACACCAGCAACAGCAGCACCATAGGGGCGGGATGCCCATCACCAATGCCACATATGCACACAGGGGCCTGAATGCGCACCACCACCCCTACCCAGGGGGCCGGATGCCAACCACCACTACCACCCTTAGCCAGGGGGTGCCAGATGCCCACCACCACTACCACCCTTACCCAGGGGGCTGGATGCCTACCACTACTACCACCCTTAGCCAGGGGGTGCCAGATGCCTACCACTACTACCACCCTAAGCCAGGGGGCTGGATGCCAACCACCACTACCACCCTTAGCCAGGGGGTGCCAGATGCCCACCACCACTACCACCCTTACCCAGGGGGCTGGATGCCTACCACTACTACCACCCTTAGCCAGTGGGGTGCCAGATGCCTACCACTACTACCACCCTAAGCCAGGGGGCTGGATGCCTACCACTACTACCACCCTTAGCCATGGGGGTGCCAGATGCCTACCACTACTACCACCCTTAGCCAGGGGGCTGGATGCCTACCACTACTACCAGCCTTACCCAGGGGGCTGGATGCCTACCACTACTACCACCCTTACCCAGGGGGTGCCAGATGCCTACCACTACTACCACCCTTACCCAGGGGGCTGGATGCCTACCACTACTACCACCCTTAGCCAGGGGTGCCAGATGCCTACCACCACTACCACCCTTACCCAGGGGGGCTGGATGCCTACCACTACTACCACCCTTACCCAGGGGGTGCCAGATGCCTACCACCACTACCACCCTTACCCAGGGGGCTGGATGCCTACCACTACTACCACCCTTAGCCAGGGGGTGCCAGATGCCTACCACCACTACCACCCATACCCAGGGGGCTGGATGCCTACCACTACTACCACCCTTAGCCAGGGGGCTGGATGCCAACCACCACTACCACCCTTAGCCAGGGGGTGCCAGATGCCCACCACCACTACCACCCTTACCCAGGGGGCTGGATGCCTACCACTACTACCACCCTTAGCCAGGGGGTGCCAGATGCCTACCACTACTACCACCCTAATCCAGGGGGGCTGGATGCCTACCACTACTACCACCCTTAGCCATGGGGGTGCCAGATGCCTACCACTACTACCACCCTTAGCCAGGGGGTGCCAGATGCCTACCACTACTACCACCCTTACCCAGGGGGGCTGGATGCCTACCACTACTACCACCCTTACCCAGGGGGGTGCCAGATGCCTACCACTACTACCACCCTTACCCAAGGGGGTTGGATGCCTACCACTACTACCACCCTTAGCCAGGGGGGTGCCAGATGCCTACCACCACTACCACCCTTACCCAGGGGGGGCTGGATGCCTACCACTACTACCACCCTTACCCAGGGGTGCCAGATGCCTACCACCACTACCACCCTTACCCAGGGGGGCTGGATGCCTACCACTACTACCACCCGTAGCCAGGGGGGTGCCAGATGCCTACCACCACTCCCACCCTTACCCAGGGGGGGCTGGATGCCTACCACTACTACCACCCTTACCCAGGGGGGTGCCAGATGCCCACCACCACTACCACCCTTACCCAGGGGGGCTGGATGCCTACCACTACTACCACCCTTACCCAGGGGGGGCTGGATGCCTACCACTACTACCACCCTTACCCAGGGGGTGCCAGATGCCTACCACTACTACCACCCTTACCCAGGGGGTGCCAGATGCCTACCACTACTACCACCCTTACCCAGGGGGTGCCAGATGCCTACCACTACTACCATCCTTACCCAGGGGGTGCCAGATGCCTACCACTACTACCACCCTTACCCAGGGGGGCTGGATGCCTACCACTACTACCACCCTTAGCCAGGGGGGTGCCAGATGCCTACCACCACTACCCCCTTACCCAGGGGGGGCTGGATGCCTACCACTACTACCACCCTTACCCAGGGGGTGCCAGATGCCTACCACCACTACCACCCTTACCCGGGGGGGCTGGATGCCCACCACTACTACCACCCGTAGCCAGGGGGGTGCCAGATGCCTACCACCACTACCACCCTTACCCAGGGGGGGCTGGATGCCTACCACTACTACCACCCTTACCCAGGGGGTGCCAGATGCCTACCACCACTACCACCCTTACCCAGGGGGGGCTGGATGCCTACCACTACTACCACCCTTAGCCAGGGGGGTGCCAGATGCCTACCACCACTACCACCCTTACCCAGGGGGGGCTGGATGCCTACCACTACTACCACCCTTAGCCAGGGGGGCTGGATGCCAACCACCACTAGCACCCTTAGCCAGGGGGCTGGATGCCCACCACCACTACCACCCTTACCCAGGGGGCTGGATGCCTACCACTACTACCACCCTTAGCCAGGGGGTGCCAGATGCCTACCACTACTACCACCCTAAGCCAGGGGGCTGGATGCCTACCACTACTACCACCCTTAGCCATGGGGGTGCCAGATGCCTACCACTACTACCACCCTTAGCCAGGGGTGCCAGATGCCTACCACTACTACCACCCTTACCCAGGGTGGCTGGATGCCTACCACTACTACCACCCTTAGCCATGGGGGTGCCAGATGCCTACCACTACTACCACCCTTAGCCAGGGGGCTGGATGCCTACCACTACTACCAGCCTTACCCAGGGGGCTGGATGCCTACCACTACTACCACCCTTACCCAGGGGGTGCCAGATGCCTACCACTACTACCACCCTTACCCAGGGGGCTGGATGCCTACCACTACTACCACCCTTAGCCAGGGGGTGCCAGATGCCTACCACCACTACCACCCTTACCCAGGGGGGCTGGATGCCTACCACTACTACCACCCTTACCCAGGGGGTGCCAGATGCCTACCACCACTACCACCCTTACCCAGGGGGCTGGATGCCTACCACTACTACCACCCTTAGCCAGGGGGTGCCAGATGCCTACCACTACTACCACCCTAAGCCAGGGGGCTGGATGCCTACCACTACTACCACCCTTAGCCATGGGGGTGCCAGATGCCTACCACTACTACCACCCTTAGCCAGGGGGTGCCAGATGCCTACCACTACTACCACCCTTACCCAGGGTGGCTGGATGCCTACCACTACTACCACCCTTACCCAGGGGGGTGCCAGATGCCTACCACCACTACCACCCTTACCCAGGGGGGGCTGGATGCCTACCACTACTACCACCCTTAGCCAGGGGGGCTGGATGCCAACCACCACTAGCACCCTTAGCCAGGGGGGCTGGATGCCCACCACCACTACCACCCTTACCCAGGGGGGCTGGATGCCTACCACTACTACCACCCTTAGCCAGGGGGTGCCAGATGCCTACCACTACTACCACCCTAAGCCAGGGGGCTGGATGCCTACCACTACTACCACCCTTAGCCATGGGGGTGCCAGATGCCTACCACTACTACCACCCTTAGCCAGGGGTGCCAGATGCCTACCACTACTACCACCCTTACCCAGGGTGGCTGGATGCCTACCACTACTACCACCCTTACCCAGGGGGTGCCAGATGCCTACCACTACTACCACCCTTACCCAGGGGGCTGGATGCCTACCACTACTACCACCCTTAGCCAGGGGGTGCCAGATGCCTACCACCACTACCACCCTTACCCAGGGGGGGCTGGATGCCTACCACTACTACCACCCTTACCCAGGGGGTGCCAGATGCCTACCACCACTACCACCCTTACCCAGGGAGGGCTGGATGCCTACCACTACTACCACCCTTAGCCAGGGGGGTGCCAGATGCCTTCCACCACTACCACCCTTACCCAGGGGGGGCTGGATGCCTACCACTACTACCACCAGTAGCCAGGGGGTGCCAGATGCCTACCACTACGACCACCCTTAGCCAGGGGGGTGCCAGATGCCCACCACCACTACCACCCTTACCCAGGGGGGCTGGATGCCTACCACTACTACCACCCTTATCCAGGGGGGTGCCAGATGCCTACCACTACTACCACCCTTACCCAGGGGGGTGCCAGATGCCTACCACCACTACCACCCTTACCCAGGGGGGGCTGGATGCCTACCACTACTACCACCCTTACCTAGGGGGGCTGGATGCCTGTCACTACTACCACCTCTACCCATGGGGGGCTGGATGCCTACCACCAACACCACCCCCACTCATAGGATGGACAATGCATGACACAACCAGCACACCACAACCTAGGGAATGCAAGAAAAAGACATCCCCCCAACACCATGACAAGCGTGTGTAGAAAGTGTCAAATGCCTACAACACTGAACATGACTTTGAACATACAATGTGACCCCCTATCACAAGTGCCACACATATATGTGTGTGGCCCCCACAATGCAAGCAGGCCATGACCATTGTGGAAATGGGGTCCAAACCCCCATCATCACAGTGACCAAAATGTAAGTGTGGGGTCCATAGCTGAAGCACATTTTGAACATTGTGGCAATGGGGTCCAAACCCCCATCATCACAGTGACCAAAATGTAAGTGTGGGGTCCATAGCTGAAGCACATTTTGAACATTGTGGCAATGGGGTCCAAACCCCCATCATCACAGTGACCAAAATGTAAGTGTGGGGTCCATAGCTGAAGCACATTTTGAACATTGTGGCAATGGGGTCCAAACCCCCATCATCACAGTGACCAAAATGTAAGTGTGGGGTCCATAGCTGAAGCACATTTTGAACAGTGTGGCAATGTGGTCCAAACCTCCATCATCACAGTGACCAAAATGTAAGTGTGGGGTCCATAGCTGAAGCACATTTTGAACATTGTGGCAATGGGGTCCAAACCCCCATCATCACAGTGACCAAAATGTAAGTGTTGACAAAGAAAGAGCTGCAACTGCCAAACTGCATGGATGATTCCTGGTCACAGAACATAAAGCACATCAGTGGCAAAGTAGTGCATGTGTCCCATTGCAACATAAATTGGGGGAGGCAAATACTGCAGTGCAAATAAGACATACCTTTGGCCATGTGCAGACAAACAACACCCATGGGGGCTGACACTGTCAACATTCATCAATGACACAATGACAGAAGTGACCATCAGAATGCAGACCCACATATTTGCACCAATGGGCACACAAATGCAGATACCCTGTGGAGACTGTAGATGTGAGGTGAACAGATACCATACCATGGCAGCAATGGGACACACAAACCATGATCATTGTGCTGACCGATGACCTAGGAGTCCCAGGGACAGCAGGGGAAACCCACCAAACTACATACAGCCAATGGCACACCCAAGATATGCCAATGCAGTGGTGCAGATGCACAAACACAAACAGGCAGACCCACACTGCACATCATACACAACAGGTGAGGGGGGTGCCAGTGTCCCCAGGCAACCACACAACACATGAGGAGACCTGAATACCAATCATACAGATGTGCATACAGTGCCACACAAAGGTAACTCATGGATCCAAATCCCCTATGTGGGCAAGCAGGCATTGTCAGATGAGAGGGAGCACAAATCACACATGTCACACAGGCACGTAGGAACAGCAACTGACACAGCAAGACACAGACACACCACAGCACTACCCCCAGGGCCCCCACAATGTGGTGACCCTGGGCTGCATTACAATCCCACTGTGATGACAAAGCTAAATGTCGTTCACACTGTGAACCACAGTCATGTGTCCTGAGCAACAAACTACCATCACACCTACACAAGCACAAATCAATCAGCACGGCCAGTAAGCCAAGGCCAACATGGAGGCAGGGGCCTAGCCGGGCAACAACTCTCATCTGCACACACTCAACACCACACCCCTCGACCTCCAACAATGTGCAGCAGTGAAGCACACATGCACTGGTGACATTGCACATGCACCCATGACTATTCCAGGGTGGTGGGTGGGAACCAAGGTGCAGAAACACATCACACATGGCCACTCAACAAGACTCCTGAATGTCTGACACACTGCACACTACGCTGTACATGGACATGACGGCAATACCACACCAACCAATGGGATCCCAGCCACAGTCACACACCAATGAAGAAGCCAAGGTCACCCACAAAGAACACACATAGACAACAACCAACATTGCAGCCCGGACCCTGAGGAGTGCCAGCAGTCACACACACAACATGTCACAATCACTGAAAGATAACACAAACTGGAAATCACATGACAGGGGCAAACAACAAGTGCCAAGGGGAAACCTGACTGTGACCCATCTGCGTCTGCACACAAACTCAGCCCTGACAGCAAACACACCTATGGGTGACACCCTGATGACCAGTAATGTGCCATGCACCCACATCACAGAGAACCCAGGGAGAAGACTTTGGGGGAACATAGGTCAACTCAGCAAGCATCACAAACAGGTACAACACTAGGGATCCCAGCATGCACAGCAAAACGGAAGTGAACACACAGACATGCTCATACAACACACACCTTGGGCGCAGGCGATGTCACAGGAGTACACACTGCCATGAGGGGACCCCACTCCTGTGTGAGGAAAGCTGTGCCATATGTTGCCTCAGTAGGGCCCCATCATGTCAGCTGAGCACTTGGTCACACAATCAACAATTAGCACCAAATGAGGGCTCCCGTCACATCAGCCTGGTCATGGAAGTGCCAACGAAATCATCAGCACAGATCCAACACACTTGTATAGCAATGTTGCACTGACAACACAGATGAGTCCTTCCCCATTGATGCCCAAACCTGCATGTCCAGTGGAGAGGGCCACACGGTCAGGGAAGTAGACGAATTGAACAATGGCAGGCACAACAGATGTGCAGGGGTGGAAGCCACAGATGTGAAATTGCTAATGTAAGTAGGAAATCCCATTGCCAAATACTGAACACATGACACCCTCAGATGCTGCTATGGATGACATGGATACACCACAGGATAGGACACATTCCCCCTGGACCACATGGGTTCCTGCACAGTAACACTTCATTATCATGAGACCAAATATCACCATCACTGCAGCAAGGGCATGGTTAGCATCATCAACAACATGTACATCAGAAGCATAAGCACTAGAGAACAGAAAGTTGCTTTATTCAGCATATGTGTGTAATGAAAACTGAAAGTCCAGAAAAACACAAAGGCCAATGGCCAGTCCATTGTCAAAGTCCAAACAGGGTGACAGTGGCAGATGTCACCCTATGCATGCCTGCACAAAACCAGGGACAATCCACTAGGAGGGGCAACCGGGGGGGCAGGCCAGGCACCGCAGGGACAGGATCAGGGCTCACCAGGAGGAAGCAGGGAAGGGATGGTGGGTGCTGGAGAGCCACTGACAACTGCAGTGGAGGTGTCTGACATGGTGTGTGCCGGCACAACTGGGGGGCATGACTCAGATGTTGTGGGTGCCGGCACGACTGCAGTGGACCCTGCAGATGGAGTGGACAGGTCCGCCACTGCAGTGCCCAAGTCAGACAGGGTGGTAGTGGACTCCACTGCAGTGCCTACCACCAGGGGAGGAGAATGGGGAACAGGCAAGGTGGGCTGGACAGAGGGGGAGGACACCCTCACCACATCAGTGGCACAGACAAGCGCAGCGGGGGGGTGCCGGGAGAGCAAGTGGCAGGGGGAGAAGGCCGGATCCTCTTGGGGATGGTATATCTGTGGGTGGGGGAACCTGGGGCAGGGTGTGGTGGGGGCACCTGTGGAGTGGGGGCCTGAGGGATGGAGGAAGGAGACCTGGTGCCTGAGCTGCAGGGCGGCGGCGGGGTCTTGCTCTTACGACTCCGGGGGGACTTGCGGTTGGGGGCCTCAGTCTGTCTGCGCCTGGGGGAGGGTGTCCGGGGGCGAGGGGCACTCTGCTCCGTGTGGGTGGGCTTCCTCTTCCCGCTGAATGCTGTATCAGCTGGATCGGAGGGGAAGAGGCCGAGGTCACTGAGGAAGAGCCGCTGGGTCTTTGGGGTTGCAGGTGAGGCAAGGGAGGGTGCTTTGGAGGGAGAGGCAACTGAGGACTGCGCAGTGCTCATGGATGCGTGTGTGTGTTCCAGGGCCCCATCCCCTGTGAGTCTGGTTTCAGTCCCTTGACTGTGCGTGCGTGTGCGTTTTGTTTGAGGCGTGTGTGTCTGTGTGCTGGATGTGTGTGTGCTGGTGTGTGCCTGTGCCGGTGTGTGTGTGCTTGGGACGGGTAAGGTGCTGGGGAGTGTGGATGGAGCAGAGGCAGGAGGGGTGAGGGACTGTCTGAGGAGGGACACTGCTGCCGTCAGGGAGGAGTCCATGGACCTATTGCCCCTCTGTAGGTCAGACATGCCCGATGAGATGCCCTCCATGAACGACACCAGCTGAGTCAACAGAGCGGTGTGCGCATGGAGGACACTCAGCATGGCTGTCTGCCCTACATGGAGCTGGCGAAGGAGGTACACAGACTCCTCACTCAGGGCAGCAGGGGACACAGGGGCAGGGGGTGCGGTGCCTGGCCCAAAGGAGACACGCTCCCGAACATGGGAGCCTCCACGGACCTGGGGAATGGGAGCCGATGGGAGGGCGGTGGTGGTGCTGGTGGTGGCGGGGACAGCAACACTAGCTGGGGTGTGGTGGCTGCTGACACCCGCCTCCATAAGGGAGTCATCCTCCGAGTTGCTCTGGTCCTCAGCTGAGGTGGATGGTGCTGAGGACTCCTCGGTGTGGCTCCCCTCGCCCTCCGTGCCACTGGGTCCCTCCGACCACTCCTCGGCTGCTGACCCAGTCTGGCTCTCCGGCTCCTCCTGGTCCGTGGAGCTGTCCCCTTCCGTGGCCGTGGATGTATCTGCAAACAATGGGGAAACAGACAGACATCAGTCACCTGCACCAAACGCACACACCACTGTGAGCACAGCACATTACAGAGCAAGCCCTGGCATCATTAGTTGTACATTGCTAAAAGTGCCCTAACTGAACAGGAGAAGCCAATTGTCAGTCTGATGCCAACCATGGCACTCACATCCCACATGGCCTTGCACCCATCTGTCTGGTGTCTGTTGGATAGCAACACCCCAGTGTGGACACATGCACCAACTACACAGTAGTTGGACAGTGCAGAGGACACGGTGTAGCATGTGGACATGCACACATCACAACTCTTGCCACTGAGTCAGTACAGGTTTCCGGATGAAAGGGATGCCCAGAGTCAAATAGGAAATGCATGTGATGCATACCAGCGACAGACACCATGATGCACCCATGTCCTGATAGCCATCGCCACAATGGTGTGCATGTAGCACATGTCACTCCCCTGCAGGATCACCAATAAGTAGACACATGCCATGGCGGAGGCATGACTGCTAAGTCATACATCACTGTCTCAGTGATGTATGACTTGGCAGCCAGACAACAACACTCTGCACTGTGTCACAATAGTAGGTCATGGGGAATGCAAGTCCTGGAGCTGCACAAGTGCACATGTACATCCCCCACACAACACATCATCTTAACCCTCATCTGTCCAGGTCATACCGATTGGACATATGGGAGACCTGTGACACTACCCTCTGAACCTGAGCCCCTCACAATCTGCTGTGAATGGGAAACAGCTGCCTGAACTCCACATTCGCATACCCCAGTCTGCACGGGCAGCTGATCAAACACCTATGTGACACACAAGTATCGTCTCCTATGGTCACATCTCCAGTGGCATGCTGAGCCCCTACCGAGAAACACCCCAGCAGTCCTGGCAACAAATCCACAGCACACTGACACAGAGGCAGACACCTGAGGGGTCAAATCACTGCGCACAATGTGTCAGCTGATACACGGGAGTGGGAGTACAGAGTGCATTGCATGGCCTGGAGTAGGCATGACTGTCCTGCCCCACATGAATGAGGGATGAGCCCTGGACAGTGGATAGCTGGCTATGTATGTGTGACACACGTAATCTGCACACTCCTGGGGCCCAAACATTGTTCCCACCCGCTGCATGGGCGTGTGCCACATACCCCAGGCACATGTGGTGGCTCAGCTCAGCAAGTGGACCGCATATCAAAGCAACACGCAGATTACATGTCCGAACACAGGCGTTGTGTGAACAATGGACCCACCCATGATGCCCACAACAGAGTTAGGGAAACAGATGCTGTCCCCCACCTTGAGTGAAGCAAACTGCAAGGACACAGTCCCAAGTGACACAATTCCCTGAATGTAAGGGCCACACCTGGGTATCAGATGAGGAGTGGGCAGTGCACAATAGAGGGACATGGCTCCTGGACAACATGACTGCTGTACTGTGGCAGTTGAACCAGGCCAGAGGAGGGCACATAGCATGTAATACAGAGTTCACAGTGCAGTCTTTGACTCACCCCCTCCTTGCTGCTGTCTGGCCTTCAGCTGCCCATCCAGGTCTGGAAACACCACTGCCAGGATCTGGAGCATGTGGGGGTCAGGGTCCGTGTTCCGCCCCTCCTGCGAGGAGGCGACAGCTTCAGCTGGACCCGTGCAATCCTCCGGGTCCAGCCCCGAAGGTCCTGCCACCTCTTCTGGCAGTTGCGGATCCGGCGCTTGTAGACCCCCACGGACCGGACAGCCCGGACGATGTCCTTCCAGATCTCCTGCTTCTGATGGGCATTAACCTGTGAGGATGACAAAGTGAAAAGGCCATTACTACACATGCAACATATCCGTGCATGACACAGTTGTATATACATGTCTCAATCACAGGGGCACATGATGTACACAGGCAGTGCAACGCTGCCCATGGACAGTTTGCCAGAAGTCACTACATGGTATCATTGCATGGGAAGTAAAACCTTGTTCAAATGCACTGTCACTGCACCATACCTGTCCAGTGCATGTCACTACACACTATGGGGGTGACAACTACTCAGTGAGCCTGCTAGCCAGTGGCGTGCAGACTTTCAGCCTTGCTAGTCAGACAAAATGCACATTCAGAAAGGCAGTGCACAGAACACTCACCTGCTCCCCTGGTGTCCCATACAGCTTGCTGTACTGTGGAAGTAGGCTGTCCAGCAGGGCCTGGTTCTCCTCAAGGCTGAAGGCTGGGGCTCTCTCCACAGTACGTGCCATTGCAGGGTCCAGAGGGGGCAGAGACAGCAGCAGTGCAGTGGCAGATGTCGTCCTGGAGCATGTAGTGCAGGCAAGTGAGCTCTCAGGGGAACAGCCAGCAATATATATGTGCTGGAGAGGCAGATACTGTCCCATGTGTCCAAAGTAATAGGTCCAAGTCGTTTGCATCTTCTGAATCTGGCCAATCCATGGAATAGCAGCACCAATACACGCCCACAGCATCCTTCAAATCTTCAACTTCATGACATACATGATTTTGCAACATTGTTGTGGGTGACCAACTGAATTTCCAGCAACAGACTCGTTCGAATTTCGAAAACGCGTCCGTTGCCAGGCTAGGCCATTGTCAATGGGTGCGCACTGATCGGTCCATTGCTGATCAACGCGTACAGGGGTACAACGCGTACCCACACACATTGAATGCAATGGGCCGGCCGAGGCACCGATCGGTCCATTGCGGTACAACGCGTACAGGGGTACAACGCGTACCCGCACACATTGAATGCAATGGGCCGGCCGGGGGCACCGATCGGTCCATTGTGGTACAACGCGTACAGGGGTACAACGCTGCACTCGCACACATTAAATGCAATGGGCCGGCCGGGGCACCGATCGGTCCATTGCTGATCAACGCGTACAGGGGTACAACGCGTACCTGCACACATTGAATGCAATGGGCCGGCCGGGGGCACCGATCGGTCCATTGCGGTACAACGCGTACAGGGGTACAACGCGTACCCACACACATTGAATGCAATGGGCCAGCCGGGGGCACCGATCGGTCCATTGCGGTACAACGCTGCATAGGGGTACAACGCGTACCCGCACACATTGAATGCAATGGGCCGGCCGGGGCACCGATCGGTCCATTGCTGATCAACGCGTGCAGGGGTACAACGCATACCCGCACATATTGAATGCAATGGGCCGGCCGGGGGCACCGATCGGTCCATTGCTGATCAACGCGTACAGGGGTACAACGCGTACCCGCACACATTGAATGCAATGGGCCGGCCGGGGGCACCGATCAGTCCATTGCGGTACAACGCGTACAGGGGTACAACGCGTACATGGGTACAACGCGTACCCGAACACATTGAATGCAATGGGCCAGCCGGGGCACCGATCGGTCCATTGCGGTACAACGCGTACAGGGGTACAACGCATACCCGCACACATTGAATGCAATGGGCCGGCCGGGGCACCGATCGGTCCATTGCTGATCAACGCGTACAGGGGTACAACGCGTACCCGCACACATTGAATGCAATGGGCCGGCCGGGGCACCGATCGGTCCATTGCGGTACTAACGCGTACAGGGTACAACGCGTACCCGCACACATTGAATGCAATGGGCCGGCCGGGGACACCGATCGGTCCATTGCTGATCAACGCGTACAGGGGTACAACGCGTACCCGCACACATTGAATGCAATGGGCCGGCCGGGGCACCGATCGGTCCATTGCTGTTCAACGCATCCCTGTACAAGTGACTGGCATATGTCACCATGCCTGTCTCAGATGAACATATGCCAGCCACAGATAGCTCCCAGGGAGTGAGGGGCACACCTACAACACGACAGCCTGTCCAAACTGTATCATAAGGCATGTAAGGCTGCATTTCCTATTGTGTGTATGTTGGTGTACATGTTGTCCTGTGGGTGTCACCTGGGGGCAGCCACCCCCAGGCTGTGCACGTGTTCATGGGGACAGGATCCTGGGTGTTACGTGTACATGACCACTGTGATGTGCAACTGTTCATATCTGTGCATGTGCCATGGTCACATTTCACGGTGGTGTATGTGTATGTCATGTCACATACCCCGTGAGTCCCATGTGGGACGGTATGTTTGAGCCAGGGTGTCCCAGTGGCACAATAGTGATGGTCCTCCACAGTCTGTGTGCATGTAGTGTTTACAATGTCTCTGATTTCATGTGCACAATGGGAGGCAGTCTCCACATCCACGTTGTGTGTGCATGGACTTTGATGTTGTGCGTGTGTGTGTCACAGACGTCCATGTCTGTCCTGCAGTGGCAAGTGGGACCACTACCTGTGGGGGTCATGGTTGTTTTGCTGTGGTGTATACCTGATACTCCATGTAATGCCAGTGTCCATGTGGCAATACAGGGTCCCTGGGAATGTACCTGTCGTTGAGCTGTGATGCCTGGGGCACATCTGTCCTCACATGTCACTGTGGGGGGTGATTGTGACACGGCAGCAGGAGATGGGAACTGTGACACGGCCTCATGATATCCAATGGGCCAACCTGGGACTTATTGATGCCACTTGTTGAACCGTGATGACAGATGTTGGCCATGTATGTACCATACATGTCCTTACGGAACTGCACACTTCATGTAGTTGTGCCTCATGATGATGTATGTTGTGATATTGAGTGTGTTCAATGCCGCATATGTGGGGTGACTGACAATCTTGCTTTCATCTCCTCTGCACTGCAGGGCTCCTGCTGTCCTTCGACCATTCCCAGACCTGGCAACGATGGTGGAACGGGACAGCATCCGACGGTACCGCTTCACCAGGCAGCTGATTGCCACCCTGGGTAATGTAGTGTGAAGCACAGGGACACTCTTGGGACTTTTAGCCAAACAACTGCCAGGACAACACTCCCAGCCATCCTGTCAGCACAGGCAGCCCACCCCACAGGGAAGCAGAGTCAAAAGGAAGGAGGGTGGGCATGCTGGGAAGGGGGGTGGAGGCAATAGCATGATGGGAGTCGTAGGCACAGCTCTACATCCCCCACCACATGGCCCAGCAAGCTCACACTCACGCATGCACATCCCACAGAGAGTGGAAAGGCCCATCAAAGATGTCTGACACTGTTGCTGTGTCGTGGGGAGCACAAGGGCATGCTGGGAACTGCACACCAACCAACAGCAGGACACCAATGTCAGCCATCTTGCCATTGCTCCCACACCCACACACACTGAACTCCCCACAAAAGCAAGTAAGTATGGGAATGCTGGGAAGTGGGGTGGAGGCAATAGCATGATGGGAGTCATAGTCACAGACATAGCTCACCCCCACAACTGTCCCATCAACACAACCCTGAACCATGCTCACATCACAGGGAGTGGATAAGGACTGACAAGATGGCTGACACTGGCTACTGCTGTGGGGAGCACAAGGGCATGCTGGGAACTGCACACCAACCAACAGCAGGACACCAATGTCAGCCATCTTGCCATTGCTCTCACACCCACACACACTGAACTCCCCACAAAAGCAAGTAAGTATGGGAATGCTGGCAAGTGGGGTGGAGGCAATAGCATGATGGGAGTCATAGTCACAGACATAGCTCACCCCCACAACTGTCCCATCAACACCACCCTGAACCATGCTCACATCACAGGGAGTGGATAAGGACTGACAAGATGGCTGACACTGGCTACTGCTGTGGGGAGCACAAGGCCCTGCTGGCAACTGTGCAACAACCAACAGCAGGACACCACTGACTGACATCCTGAGAGACAACTTCCACTCCCTGCAATGCAAGCACAGTCCATGGTGGGATAACTGACTGGCTGGGTGGGAAGGAGGGCCGGCTGTCAACCAAATACAACCAATGCAGACCATGTTCACACCCCAACAAATACATAGAAATGCCCAAATAATGCAGGACAATGTGCTACACCAATATCAACCCCTGACTGTGACGACTTAGGACAATGCAATGTACAGGCCCGCACCCAGAGGCACAGTCACAACTGTCAGGTGTGTCAACCATTGATGCCTGCAGAAACTTAACATACATTGTGTGTGTCTCCCAAAAACAGGTGATGATGGGGACACAGCAGCAGACGCTGAGGAGTCCCAGTCCCAGGCTCAAGAGGATGCGGAGCTCACTGGTGTCGTACAGCCTCTGCCCTCCTCGGACGAAGAAGACCAACCTGGCACATCCGGTGCATGTCAACATGCAGCACCAGCAGGACCACCAGCTGCAGCACCAGCAGGACCACCAGCTGCACCCCCTGCACCCACCCCTCCAACGACTGTCACCACAAATACCATCCCTGCCGACATGGACAGAACAAGGAGCAACACCAGCACAGGGACCCTGGACCAACGTGGGGCCATGGACACCACCACCACCACCAACCCCCAAGGGGGACCAGGGTCATCTGTGCGTGCCACTGCACGCACTGCACATGTCGGCAGGGGTGGTGGGAGGGTGGGAGACAGAGGTCGCTGCTTGCAGAGGTTGCTGGTGTGCATGATGACCCACAACTGGTACGCATAGCCGATGCGTACCAGTCCAGCACCGGAGATCTCAGCCAGGTAGTGGGGCTCCTCAGAGACATGAAACAGCAGCAGGCTGCCCATCATGCCCGCTTGGACTCACACATGTCCCGCGTGGAGTCCAAGTGGGACGCACTGCAAGAGATGACGGCGGTGCACAGGGACATTTTACAATGCCTCCGCCAGATGAACAACAACCAGTCTACACCTCCCTGTGTGCCAACAACATCTGGTGCTGAACAAACTGCAACTGCCACAGGGAGGGAGGATGACTCTGGCGGAGAGTCCCCTGCACCGCAGCAGCCTGTACTTGAGGGGCCCCCGTAAAGAAGAGGGGTCGTCCGAGGAGGGGCAAGTGAGAGGCCGATGGCCAAGTGCAACTCCCAGGAAGCCTGAACCTGTTCTGGATGTTCACCTTTGTGCACAAACTGTTCACCCTGTTGACGGCAACACAACTCCCACACATTACATGGGGAGTACAAGTTGGACCAATGTCTCAGACAACTGTGGCCCCGATACTGGGGATTTTGTCTACCAGGACTTTCAATTCACCTAGGAACTTCTGATTGCAAGATATATGTACAGCACTAACCATCCTATGCACTATTCACACAAATGTATCACAATAAACACACTAATACACCATACTTGCCTCTGTTGTGATTCCAACGTGGGTGCTGTCATGGGGATGATGAACTGCAAAATTACACTGTGTATGCGAACTGCAACAGCAAGTACAACACAGGCATGTGAGTAAAGGCAACGTGACACATATGAGGGAGACACACCACCAGGGCTACACAACACATACACACCTAGGCCATGTGACTCATTGCCTACACTGATGTTGCCAGGGAAGACGGTGCAATGCAAGGACACCACACCTATTCCCAGTTGTAGTCAAGTAGCCCACAGGTGCAGTAAGCAAATGGCAGTCAAATGTGTGACCACAGACAACGTACATCACAAAGTGAAGCACAGGTTTATTACACAGTTGCAACATGTCGTAACCACTACAGATGCAAGGTAATCACACCTGGCAGCGGGCACACAGTCAACAACTGTAGAAGGAAGGAAGTCCATGGGTGTTGCGCACATCACCTGTAGGGACACAACAGCTACCACCCTGGAAGTACAATCACGTCGTCGGTGGACACAGTTGACCAAACGAATCTGAAAGTACCCTGTGAAGGACAGAAATGACACACAGTCAAAAGCAATGGAGAACAGGACAGAACAGCAAAACTCATGCACAATACATGTTACAAGATACCCACCCAGAACCAAGTTAGCATGTCAACACTGTTGGGGAGTACAGACCACCTGTAAGCACACATCGCTACACACATCCAGTCAAGTAGCCCATGGACACACTCCAACAGCACCAGAGCACCACCTACACATATCATGCCAACTCACATCATTGACATGACACCTCAGGATACTCACATTCAGCTAAAAAAGTTGGTGATGAGCTATGTGCGGACATCACCCTCATCATCATCATCATCACTGGCATCGTGGTCCAGGCCAGGATCCTCCACAGGTGGCGGATGTTGGTCATTGTCATCCTGGATGAGAGGCAACTCCTTCCGCACTGCCAGGTTGTGGAGCATGCAGCAGACGATGATAATCTTGCACACTTTCGCTGGGGCATATGGGAGGGACCCTCCTGTCTTGTCCAGGCAGCGGAAGCGGCTCTTCAGGAGACCAAATGTCCGCTCAATCACTCTCCTGGTCCGACCATGTGCCTCATTGTAGCGCATCTGGGCTGGTGTCACAGGGTTCCTGAGGGGTGTCAGCAACCACGGCATGTTGGGGTATCCCGAGTCACCTACGGACAGACAAGTGCACATTAGCTGACTTGGAAAAGTGGGCGGAATACTACAGATCAGATCACACACAATGGCACAAAGTCAGTACACACCGACAAGCCAGAAACGCTGGTTCTGCATCTGTGCCATCATCCTGGGGATGCGACTACTCCTCATCACAAAGGCATCGTGTGCTGAACCAGGGAAATGGGCACACACGTGTGTGATGGTCATATCTGCAAGACACACCACCAGTGCATTGACTGAGTGGTAGTGCTTGCGGTTACGGTAGGCCTGCTCCTGGGCCTGTGGTGGTACCAAAGCCACATGTGTCCCATCAATGGAGCCAATGACATGCGGCATCCTCCCCAGGGCATAGAAGTCACTCTTCACGTCAGTGAGTCGTTGCAGTCTAGGGAAATAGATGTACCGGTTCAGGAATAGCAACATTGCCTCCAAAACATCGCGGAGCACACGGCTCAACATGGTCTGTGACATCCCACCAGAAGTCGCCACAGTATGTTGGAAGGTACAGGTGGCAAAGAAGTGTAGGTCTGCCATCACCTTCACCTTGGGGGTCAGCGCTGTAGGATACGGCCGGCCAGGCTGCAAATGTGGGGCCAACTGCACTGCCAAATCCTCAATTCTTTGTGGGATCTTGAGTTAGGATGTGAGGCATTGCATTCTCCCAGGTGGGTTCTGTCGAGTTTGTGTTGAGGGGGGGTGTGAGGGGAGGTGCTTGTGACTATGGTCAGTGCTGCGAGTCCTCCTTCCCACCCAGCCAGATATCCCACCATGGAACGTGCTTCCATTGCAGGGAGTGGAAGTTGTCTCTCAGGATGTCAGGCAGTGGTGTTGTGCTGTTTGTTGGTGCACAGTTCCCAGCAGGGCCTTGTGCTCCCACAGCAGTAGCCAGTGTCAGCCATCTTGTGAGTCCTTATCCACTCCCTGTGATGTGAGCATGGTTCAGGGTGGTGTTGATGGGCCAGTTGTGAGGCTGAGCGATATCTGTGCCTACTACTCCCATCATGCTATTGTCTCCACCCCCTTCCCAGCATGCCCATGCTTCCTTCCTTTTGACTCTGCTTCCCTGTGGGGTGGGCTGCCTGTGCTGACAGGATGGCTGGGAGTGTTGTCCTGGCAGTTGTTTGGCTAAAAGTCCCAAGAGTGTCCCTGTGCTTCACACTACATTACCCAGGGTGGAGGTTCTTTGTGGGATCTTGAGTTAGGATGTGAGGCATTGCATTCTCCCAGGTGGGTTCTGTGGAGTTTGTGTTGAGGGGGTGTGAGGGGAGGTGCTTATGACTATGGTTAGTGCTGCGAGTCCTCCTTCCCACCCAGCCAGATATCCCACCATGGAACGTGCTTCCATTGCAGGGAGTGGAAGTTGTCTCTCAGGATGTCAGGCAGTGGTGTTGTGCTGTTTGTTGGTGCACAGTTCCCAGCAGGGCCTTGTGCTCCCCACAGCAGTGGCCAGTGTCAGCCATCTTGTCAGTCCTTATCCACTCCCTGTGATGTGAGCATGGTTCAGGGTGGTGTTGATGGGACAGTTGTGGGGGTGAGCAATATGTGTGACTACGACTCCCATGATGCTATTGGCTACACTGACTTGCCCAGCATACACAGAATTCCTTCCTTTGAGTGGTCTTCACTGTGTGTTGGTGTTGTAGTGGTGGCTACATGTCTGGATGTGTTTGTTAGTTCTATTTGTGCCACTGCCTAGCTGTAGTTGTAGTTGTGTTTGTACATGTGATGACACGGTTAAATGTAACTTTGAGATGGCATGTGTTGTGTTTATCTGACTGACATACACATTTTGGGATGATTCTGTTCTGGTTGCTGTGTAATTGCTATGAGTGCATGGTTTGACTCTCCCCTTGACAGTGATGTGTGTGTATTGTGGCACAATATTGTGTACATTTGTTGTGTACTCACCAGGCTCTGGGATGTTTTCTAGTCCATAGACGCTCACTGGCGGAAGGATGGCCCGCACCTTCTCCTCCCAGGGCCTGAGGTATACTGGTTTGGCAGGAGGGGCACTGCCGGTGTGTTGGCTCAGGAGGTAGTCCTTCTTCAGCAGCTCCCGTACCCTCCTGCGCACGTCATACCACCTGTTCTGGATGTCAGTCTTTGTGCGCAGACATGGTGATTGTGCGTTCACCCTGTTGATGATCCTCTCCCACATCTTGGTTTTCTGGGAGATGGGGGTCTGTTGCACCAGTGTGCCAAACAGCTGTGGCTCTACCCTGAGGATCTCGTCTACCAGGACTTCCAATTCACAATCTAGGAACTTGTGATTCTTCTTGGGGGGCATGGTGATGGGTGGTGATGGTGAGTGATGTGTGTGTTGGTGTGCAGGTGAGGGTGTGTGGGTGTGTGTTTTGCTGGGTGTATGTGAGGTAGCTATTTGTTGGTGTGCTGATGGTGTGTGGCTTGTGTGAGGGATGAGCTGTGGGTGTGTGGTTGCTGTCTGTTGAGTGCTGGCAGTAGAATGGCATTTGCAAAGGAACATGGTTGGGATTTGTGTCCTTTATATGGGTGGAGTTGTGGGTGTGTCTTTGTTCTCTGTCCCCACCCCCCAGTATTTATTGGCTTTGTAATTGCTTGTTTGGCCTTTTTTTGTGTATTTTTCCTTAGTACTTTTTGTGCATGTTGGAAACGTTCTTGTGACCGAGTCGGACCCTGCATTTGTCTCGTACGGTCTTCTCCGTTTCGTTCACGCTGTGTTTGTGCAGTTTTCTATGCTGTGTACGCGTCGGTCGCGGTGTTTTGTGTTACTTCGGCTCGGTTTGGTATGCGTGTCGGTCGTACGGCTTGTCCTCCGTTCGACTCGGTCGTGGTTTTCGCGCCTTGCATCGTACTTAGCGGTTTGGAGTTCGCGTGTACGCTTCGGTTGGATTTGTTCCGGGTGCGTGTCGGTCGGTTCGATTCGCGTGTTTTTCCGGCCGGATTGCTGTTTTCCGTGCGGCTCGGTCGTTCGGCTTGGGTTCGGTATGTGTCGGTCGGATGTTGCATGTCTTGCATCGTACTTGGCGTGTCGGGCGCCACAGGTACGTGCCGGTCGGAATAAATTCCGGCTCCGAGTCGGTCGGTGCTTTTTCCGGCCCGAATCGGAATCGACCCCTAAATGTCTGGAGCCCCAATTCATAAAAATCAGCAGCGGCTGGATCAGTAGCAGCCTGATATACACAGCTCACTGATTATAGTGTTCAGGCAATAACAAAGCTGGAGTCTAGGTCGTTATAACAGGATGTGAAAATGGCCAGACTAGATAGTCTAAAGCTGGGAGGATAGCTCAGTGAGCTGAAGTTCTAAAGAGAAGGAGTATGAATCTAGAAGGACAGACTCGCCCTTCCATCCTTCTATAGGTCGGTAAACTTATAAATTGTTCAATAATAATTTACTAGTGGTTAGAAATGCCACAAGCGTGGCACTATACAAAAAACAAATTATTATATTCTATATGTACCATGGGCCCTCAACATCTATAGTCCCGTCAAGGGCACCAGGGACTTGCGGTGCTGTCAAAGTATGTTGAAACACAGACATATAAACGCATATGCGATAGGCCCATATTTCAACTAGACCTGGGCGTAAATTTAATGACTCCAGCGTAATTGGTTTAATTTGGTAATTTTCCATTACTCTTGTGACGCTGAATTACGGATTGTAATGCTATGATGCCACATTGTGTAACCGATTCAGCAGTTCAGGGAAAATTGGACCGTTGGGACCACAAGAAGCACTAAAACAACACAAGAGAGCGACCGCTCGTGTTCGTTGGTGAACACGAACATTCAGTGGTCATCTTGAGAACACAATTGGCAGTACTTTAGCATGGGCGGTCCGGGAGCAGCATTTTAAGTAGGTTTTCTGCGCGGGCAGGCAGTAAAGCAATTTGAAATGTATTTTTGCGTTGATATTTTAACCGAACAGATGGTTTTGGGTATTTTTTTGAGCGCAAAATTCACTTTTTTTTTTAAACAGGAAGGACGTGCTATGGAAACTCGGAGGCTACTGTACATACAGTAGCAACTCCCTTTTCCTGCAGACTCCTCCCTCTGCTTTGTCCAGCTCTGGGTAACTTCAATCCCTGCTGTATCCACACTATTGGGATCTTATCCTTTTGGGAGAAATCAGTAAGTTCAATACAGCAAGTTGGAAAAAAAGTTTGCTGTTTGCTGGAGGACATGCACCACTATTTTTAGTTCCTTTTTGTTTTTTTAATTTTGTATCTTTGTTGGTGGGTGGCCTTGAGTTTGGGCTTGAGTAAGGGAGCCCATGTAGGATTAACTTTTGTTAAGAGGAAATAGAAATCTTTGCACTTTTTTGATGGTGGAAGCCTAGGGTTAAATTAAATATTAATTTTCTCTGATAAAACACACTCGCAGGACACACCACCTACGCACGATGGGTGACCTTTTCCGGGATTGGCAGGTTATTACACACACTGCACTCACAGCCACCGGAGTCCCCACCCACATGGATCATTTCACCCTCAGACGACTACATGGCATATTGTGCGATAGGTTGCCATTTTACCCAGTGGAGCCTGATGACTTCCCACCCTTGACTCTGGTGATCACGTCTACTGATGGATATCGGTTAGTTTCCTGACTTTACCAGTCTTGCTTGGCTTTGAAATCAGTGGTAGACACACAGGGGCTGGGAGCGCGATTTAGGTAAACTCATACCAGATAAAGTATGACGTTTCTGCTGCACACAAACAAAACTTGTTTCTCCAAACCACAGGCATAAGCTGCTGCATTATAAGTTCCTTACCAGCACCTACATTACTCCTCATGGCCTAACAAAAATGTATCCCACGCTCTTGCACCACCATCTGAAGTGAAAAGCTGACCACACAGATTTTGCACACCTCACATGGAACTCTCCTATTATTCAAACATATTGGACACAGGTTCTCACTTTGATTTCTGAGATGACAGAGCTCACTGATGAACCCAACCCATTACTGGCATTATTGTGTTGTGTCAAGCCTCTACTGCTTAGTATTAAGCGCTTTACTGCCATTGCGTTCTTGCTGGCCAAACCCATATCGCCCTGTGTTGGTAGTGGCAAAGCCCCCACCAAGAATGCCTGGTTAAAGGACACGGTTTACTGCGACTCCACCAGATAAATCTATGCCACGTTGCAACCTCCAGCGTCCAGAAACAGGAAACAAAAAAGAAAACACCTTTGACTCTCTCCAATGCACCACTCTGTCTAACCCTATACCTCTATCAATATATCCTCTACCGCCACTCTCTGACTCATCCCAAACCTCATTCTCCTACTATGATCTCCAAAATAGCCCTTTCTAGACTCTTCGCTCCTCTATCCCACCTTGTCTCACCTCAAACCTCATCTTACTACTATGATTTCCTAAACAGCCCACTCAAAATTCTGCCCTCATGTATCCCTCGTTTGAATCATCCCAACCCTCATTTGAATACTATGATCTCATTAATCCCTTTCTGGAGACTCTTCCCTCCTCCATCTCTCTTTTTTACTCATCCCAAACCTCATCTTACTACTATGATCTCCCAAATAACACTTTCAGACTCTTCCCTCTTCTATCCGTCCATTATCCTATTCAATCCAACCAACAGACTCACATGTCCACGGCTGAAATTAACATATTTCCCCATACTAACCCACCACTAATCCTTTTTGGGTTCCAGAGTAGCATGCTACTCCCCAAAAAGCACTTCGACACCACGTCAGGGGTAGTAAGCGCTATATCAATACAATTAAAATTACAATTACATATCACAGGACCTGAAATAACATGGCTGGTTACCACCACCAAAGAAGTGGTGGTAATCCAACAGGCAAATCACTGCTGGAAGCGGCATTTTAGTAGTTATCCCCATTGCTGTGCAAATCACCTACTTCAGAAGTATTACTGCGGTCTGAACACAAACGTCTACAGTCCTTACTATGAGTGGCCTAGAAATTCCAATGCGGCCGGCAAGAGAAGTGTCTGGGAGAGGTAGGCGAGCCAACAACTTAACAGGGAGATCTGAGCCCGAGCCAAGTCACGGGTCTGGCTTGGCTTTAAGAGCCTGTGCACGGGCCGAGCCATGAAAACATTTGGCTTGTCAGTTACGCAACAAACGTCATGTGAAAATATGATGAAGTCACTTCAAAATTAAAAAGTCTATTCTTTCTGTGGGTTTCTGTACTTCAGATTATATCACTGCAATGAGAAGTATTTAGTAAAAGTGATAGCTATTTAACATTAACTTAAAAGCCTTCCTGCCCCCCTCCACTCTCCAGACAATGGCACTAGTTAACTAAGAGGCATGTCAGCTGTATATATGAGGTGTACATTTTTTTTGCAGACGGACCAACATTATAGTCTATTCCAAGCCTCGTCAAGGGTATTAAGCGCTATATAAATGCAATTTATACAAAAAACAAGAGGTTTTTGCAATGCGCTCATTTTAAGCACCTATTTGAAGGCTCTCTCAAATGTGCTAATGAAAAGAAAGGAGTGTTGGTGGAATATTATTTGCCTAAGGTCACCCACTTTCGTCCAGCAGGGAAGCTGGGATTTCCTACTTAACGCTGTGCAATTTGGCCTCTAGATGGGTATCTGTTGCCCTCTAGTCTGTTTTACACCAAAGGTTTATCATCAAAGCTTTGTCTTTATTTCTTGGCGCCGAGGTGACAGCCTGAGTGACAGGCAGCAGCCACATGAAAACTTGGCTCGTTTTGAGCTCCAGGGGCCCTGTAGCTGAGCCAGAGCCAGGCATCTGACTCGAGTCTGGCTCAAGCTTTCAGTGGCTTGCCCACCTCTAGCTTCTGGCCCTAATAGAATTCCAACTTTTGCAGGAATACCTCATGTCCAGGTGAACTACTAGGGAAAAACTTGTAGATATTGGCACAAAAAGTCTGATTCATGCATTTTATGCTCATAAAACAAGGAATACCTGTTAATCCCCGTTTGCCCATAATTACAGGACCCACATTATTGGTCAGGACTTTAAATGGGCCAGTTCTACAAACCAGGTGCTGTAACGGGTCCCCATTGGGCCCCTCATTTTTACCCTCAGAGTGAAAAACAGTCTTAGCTCGGGCAGCTGCGTGAAAAGAAAATCTTAACTCAGGCGCAGTACCACCCAGGGCCCGCTCTAGCGCTGGAGGCGCCCAGTGCAACAAACTTTATTGACGCCCCCCATGACATCCTCCTCGAATTCCCTCAGTACCACCTGGTGAAATTGCCCCTCATCTCTCAATAGCCCCTTTCTCACATACATTTCATTTGTTTTAATGCACTGGTAAAGGCTAGCTGTCAGTGGCGGCTCGCACAGGTAACGCTGTGGTGCGGCGGGGCGGGGGGTAGTGGAGTGTGACATACGACGGGAAAGTGGAGAGTAAAGAAATAAGTAAATAAAAGCATTACTTTGCGCTCGCAGCATCGCTGAGTCGGCGATGCTGCGAGCGCAAAGTAAGTGCTTTTATTTATTTCTTTACACTCCACTTTCCTGTCGTATGTCACACTCCACTACCCCCCACCCAGCCCCGCCCCACCCGCCTCGCCGCCCCACAGCGTTACTTGTGCGAGCCGCCACTGCTAGCTGTACTAATCCACTCTGCAATCCACATAAAATGCAGATCTGTTCTTTGCAGCAGGCATTTTAACACTCTGCACTACTTTGTGGGGAGTCAAAACTGCCACTAGACAAAACTCTGATCTCTCTTCCTAGCAGGAATATTAATCACAAGAGTTATCATGACATTTTTATTGCTGCCTGAAAGCTGGACGCACAAGCAACTCTGTAGCAGGTGATTTTAAATCGTAAGTTATTGCTAAATACAGCGCCCCCCCTCTCCCCCCACCCTGGTCAGTACTCTCCCTCCAGGTCAGCGCCCAGTGCGGCCGCACCTCCCCTGGTGCCACCCATCACAGGCCTTAGATGAAACTTCAGAGAGACTCCTTTGTTGTTCCTGCTGCCGCGATCAGGAGCTCATCGGAAGATACCATCACCTGATGGTGATTTGGAAGGGCCCACCATGGAATCCGAGGAGGGGCTGGAGCAGTGAAGGGCCGAGCGCAGGCTCTAAAAACATGACAGGTCTAAAGCCGCGGCATGGGCTGCTGCTGCCTAGTATTGGCAGCTTCAAGCCAATAGTCCTGACTTGTTTTAGGTGCATTGCCACTTGTTGTATTATATCTCTGAATGCACTAACAGAAAGAGGTAGCAAAATGCCAGGGGGCAGATTTACGAGCCCCCTGCGCCACCAGTACGTCACTTTTCGTGACGTACTGGTGGCGCAGGGGCTGCTCCATATTTACAAGGAGAGGAAAAGCCACCCTGCGTGACTTTTCCTCTCCTTGTAAATACGGCCCCTTCACACGCAGCACTTTGCGGTGAAGGGGCGTTCCATGGGTGTTGCTGTGGGTGTTCCCACGCAACACTCATGGAACAAGACACATCTCCAGAATTACGAGAAATCGTAACTCTGGAGATGCGTCTGAAAACTACGCCACCCTAGAGGTGGCGTAGCGAGGCACACCGAGGAGAAATGTTTTCATTTCTCCTCGTTTTTTCCTCTTTCAATGCGTGCTGCATTCTGCAGCACGCATTGAAAGAGGAAAATGGTTGCAGTGATTGTTTTTGTGCAGGAAGGTTCCCCTTCCTGCACAAAAACAATCTCCCAGCGACGCAGGCATCCTTGCACCATGGTGCAAGGGTACCTGCACAGGCGCATGGCTGCAGTTTGTGCGCCAGCGCAGGGGGAAGCACAAGGATGTGACATATTCTTGTAAATATGTCGCATCCCTGTGCTTCAAAACTAACGCAGCGCGGCACAGCAAAATGACTTGCTGTACCCCGCTGCGTTAGTTCAACGTAAATCTGACCCTAGGTATTTAAGCCACAGCCTGGCCACGCCCCGTTGAGAGACCCTCCCTCCCCCCAGTTCTTTCATCCCAGTTAAAGCCTTGTTATCCATTATTGGTTAATTTTTTGGGGGCGGTGGGGGAATAACAAGGTTGCAGGCAATTCTTAGCAAGCATTGGCAAAGCTAATAGGTTTCGCCTATGTGAGATCTATTGGCTTTGTCAATGTTTTTTGGAAATGTTGCACAGTGGTGCAAGCTGCGTGCCACATAGCTGAAAGTAAAAAAAACAATATGACGTGGCCAGACCGCATCATAGCTTTTTTTGTTTACTTAAACTCTGCACAAACAAACAAGTTAAAATTGTTATTTTCCTTTATACTTAATATGCAGTTTATATTCTTGAATCAGTTACTAGGGTCAAAGTGTAGCTAGCTGGAACACTGAGCATGGAGAGGCTGTGACGTTACGCCCAAAGTTGCTGACTTTGGAGCTGGTGAACCAGATTTGAGTCTCGGTGTTGGCTCAACATCCTGTGATTCTGGGCAAATCACATAATCTTCCCATGCCTTTAAAAATGTATATGTCCTTGTGTAATGTAACTGGCGCTCATATAAAGGGCCCTAAGTCCTTTCAGTGGACTTCGCACTATATAAACAAGCTATGATGGAGGTAGGAGGGGCAACTAGCGACGGGATGGGGAAAGGGCATGGAGTGATGGGTGCGAAGTGGTGGGAGATACAAACCAGCAACAAATAAAGAAGGGGCGTGTGGGGAAGGGGCATGCAGCGACAAGTGAGGTGGTGGTAGGGACGGGCAAACAACGAGCAAAATGCGGATGCTGGGAAGTAAAAAAAGAAAAGTATGTTACAAGTGCGCGGCCAGTGGAAGGACACTTGCCGCTAGAAGTAGTACTTAGTCCAAGCTCCACAGCAAGGACGAACACATGAATCCAAGCAGGAAGCTGGAGGCAGGAGAAGGGGCTGACCAACAGGAAGAAAGGAAACGAGAGTGATGTGGAAGCCAACCAATGGTAAATAAAGGTAAGTAATGGGTGGGCTCTCTAAGTAACTTTTAAGACATTTTTTTTCTTTCGTTACAAGTGACTTTGCACGTATGGCACGAGCGCCGTCTAGGTGACACCTAAAAAGGAGCCAAAAGGAGATTGAGTAGATTCAGAAGAGTGAACAGGCGTGAGAAAGTAATGAGACTGAAATAGGTCGTGCTGGAAGAGTGAGCAGGCGGGACAGTCTAAACCACCGCTGTGATTGGCCCACATGAGAGGCAGGTGAAGCCCCAGGCATGTGGGCAGCGGTGCAGTGTTCTCCGAAGCAGAAATTCCCAGCTCTGGTAATTGGTGTGTGAGATGAACTGCCAGGATGTGCTTATAATAGTACACAGTGATACGGCTGGAATGCACTCCTGTACTCCTCCGCAGCGCGTGCTAAAAATAGGCAAGGGCTGGCCCCGTGTGCGATTCACACAGTGAGCTCTGGTGAGGTAAGGCCAGGTCTGGCACTGTACCCATCATTATACCCAACAAGCTCTGGTGAGACGAGCCTAGGGCTGGTCCTGTATACGCTGTGCACGGCCGACTCTTGTGAGACAAGGCTAGGGCTGGCCCTGTGTGCAATGTACACAGTGAATTCTGGTGAGGTAAGGCCGGGTCTGGCACTGTACCCATCATTATACCCAACAAGCTCTGGTCTTCTTTGCCCTGTTTTCACTGGGCTCCTTTGAGACAAGGTTAGGGCTGGCAATGACTACAATGTACACTTCAGGATCTGAAGAGGAAAGGCTAGTATTAGTTTTGTGTGCCTTGTACACACTGGGCTCTGTTGAGGGAAGGCTAGGGCTGGTCTTGTGTGCCCTGTACATGGCGGGCTCTTGTGAGACAGGGCTAGAGCTGGCCATTGGTGTGATGTACACAGCGGGCTCTGGTGAGGTAAGGCCAGGTCTGGCACTGTACCCATTACTGTACCCAACAAGCTCCGGTGAGATGAACCTAGGGTAGACCTTCTGGGCCTTGTATACCATAGCTCCTGTGAGACATGGCTAGGGCTGGCCTTGTGTGCCCTGTACACGGTGGGCTCTGGTGAGGGGAGGCTAGGGCTGGCCTTGTGTGCAATATACAAGATGGGCTCTTGTGAGACATGGCTAGGGCTGGTCTTGTGTGCCCTGTGCACGGTGGGCTCTTGTGAGACATGGATAGGGCTGGTCTTGTGTGCCCTGTACACGATGAGCTCTAGTGAGACATGGCTAGGGCTGGCCATGTGTGTCCTGTACACGATGAGCTCTTGTGAGACATGGCTAGGGCTGGCCTTGTGTGCCCTGTACACGGTGGGCTCTTGTGAGACATGGCTAGGGCTGGCCTCGTGTGCAATATACAAGATGGGCTCTTGTGAAACATGGCTAGGGCTGGCCTTGTGTGCCCTGTACACAGTGGGCTCTTTTGAGACATGGCTAGGGCTGGCCTTGTGTGCCCTGTACAAGGTGGACTCTTGTGAGAGATGGCTAGGGCTGGCCTTGTGTGCAATATACAAGATGGGCTCTTGTGAAACATGGCTAGGGCTGGCCTTGTGTGCAATGTACACAGTGGACTCTTTTGAGACATGGCTAGGGCTGGCCTTGTGTGCCCTTTACACGGTGGGTTCTTGTGAGAGATGGCTAGGGCTGGCCTTGTGTGCAATATACAAGATGTGCTCTTGTGAAACATGACTAGGACTGGCCTTGTGTGCCCTGTACACAGTGGGATCTTTTGAGACATGGCTAGGGCTGGCCTTGTGTGCCCTGTACATGGTGGGCTCTTGTGAGACATGGCTAGGGCTGGCCTTGTGTGCCCTGTACACGGTGGGCTCTTGTGAGACATGGCTAGGGCTGGCCTTGTGTGCCCTGCACATGACAGGCTCTTGAGAGACAAGGCTAGGGCTGGTCTTGTGTGCCCTGTATACGATGAGCTCTTGTGAAACAAGGCTAGGGCTGGGCGTGTGTGCCCTGTACACGATGAGCTCTTGTGAGACATGGCTAGGGCTGGTCTTGTGTGCCCTGTACACGATGAGCTCTTGTGAGACATGGCTAGGGCTGGCCTTGTGAGCCCTGCACACGGCGGGCTCTTGAGAGACAAGGCTAGGGCTGGTCTTGGTGCCCTGTATACGATGAGCTCTTGTGAGACAAGGCTAGGGCTGGGCGTGTGTGCCCTGTACACAATGAGATCTTGTGAGACATGGCTAGGGCTGGTCTTGTGTGCCCTATACACGATGAGCTCTTGTGAGACATGGCTAGGGCTGGTCTTGTGTGCCCTGTACACGATGAGCTCTTGTGAGACATGGCTAGGGCTGGTCTTGTGTGCCCTGTACACGGTGGGCTCTGGAGAGGGGAGGCTAGGGCTGTACTTGTGTGCAATATACAAGATGGTCTCTTGTGAGACACGGCTAGCGCTGGTCTTCTGTGCCCTGTACACAATGAGCTCTTGTGAGACACAGCAAGGGCTGGCCTTGTGTGCCCTGTACACGATGGGCTCTTGTGAGAAATAGCTAGGGCTGGTCTTGGGTGCCCTGTAGACGATGAGCTCTTGTGAGACATGGCTAGGGCTGGCCTTGTGTGCCCTGTACACGGTGGGCTCTTGTGAGACATGGCTAGGGCTGGCCTTGTGTGCCCTGTACACGATGAGCTCTAGTGAGACATGGCTAGGGCTGGCCATGTGTGCCCTGTACACGATGAGCTCTTGTGAGACATGGCTAGGGCTGGCCTTGTGTGCCCTGTACACGGTGGGCTCTTGTGAGACATGGCTAGGGCTGGCCTCGTGTGCAATATACAAGATGGGCTCTTGTGAAACATGGCTAGGGCTGGCCTTGTGTGCTCTGTACACAGTGGTCTTTTTGAGACATGGCTAGGGCTGGCCTTGTGTGCCCTTTACACGGTGGGTTCTTGTGAGAGATGGCTAGGGCTGGCCTTGTGTGCAATATACAACATGGGCTCTTGTGAAACATGGCTAGGGCTGGCCTTGTGTGCCCTGTACACAGTGGGCTCTTTTGAGACATGGCTAGGGCTGGCCTTGTGTGCCCTGTACATGGTGGGCTCTTGTGAGACATGGCTAGGGCTGGCCTTGTGTGCCCTGTACACGGTGGGCTCTTGTGAGACATGGCTAGGGCTGGCCTTGTGTGCCCTGCACATGACAGGCTCTTGAGAGACAAGGCTAAGGCTGGTCTTGTGTGCCCTGTATACGATGAGCTCTTGTGAAACAAGGCTAGGTCTGGGCGTGTGTGCCCTGTACACGATGAGCTCTTGTGAGACATGGCTAGGGCTGGTCTTGTGTGCCCTGTACACGATGAGCTCTTGTGAGACATGGCTAGGGCTGGCCTTGTGAGCCCTGCACACGGCGGGCTCTTGAGAGACAAGGCTAGTGCTGGTCTTGGTGCCCTGTATACGATGAGCTCTTGTGAGACAAGGCTAGGGCTGGGCGTGTGTGCCCTGTACACGATGAGATCTTGTGAGACATGGCTAGGGCTGGTCTTGTGTGCCCTATACACGATGAGCTCTTGTGAGACATGGCTAGGGCTGGTCTTGTGTGCCCTGTACATGATGAGCTCTTGTGAGACATGGCTAGGGCTGGTCTTGGGTGCCCTGTACACGGTGGGCTCTGGAGAGGGGAGGCTAGGGCTGTACTTGTGTGCAATATACAAGATGGTCTCTTGTGAGACACGGCTAGCGCTGGTCTTCTGTGCCCTGTACACGATGAGCTCTTGTGAGACACAGCAAGGGCTGGCCTTGTGTGCCCTGTACACGGTGGGCTCTTGTGAGAAATAGCTAGGGCTGGTCTTGGGTGCCCTGTAGACGATGAGCTCTTGTGAGACATGGCTAGGGCTGGCCTTGTGTGCCCTGTACACGGTGGGCTCTTGTGAGACATGGCTAGGGCTGGCCTTGTGTGCCCTGTACACGATGAGCTCTAGTGAGACATGGCTAGGGCTGGCCATGTGTGCCCTGTACACGATGAGCTCTTGTGAGACATGGCTAGGGCTGGCCTTGTGTGCCCTGTACACGGTGGGCTCTTGTGAGACATGGCTAGGGCTGGCCTCGTGTGCAATATACAAGATGGGCTCTTGTGAAACATGGCTAGGGCTGGCCTTGTGTGCCCTGTACACAGTGGTCTTTTTTGAGACATGGCTAGGGCTGGCCTTGTGTGCCCTTTACACGGTGGGTTCTTGTGAGAGATGGCTAGGGCTGGCCTTGTGTGCAATATACAACATGGGCTCTTGTGAAACATGGCTAGGGCTGGCCTTGTGTGCCCTGTACACAGTGGGCTCTTTTGAGACATGGCTAGGGCTGGCCTTGTGTGCCCTGTACATGGTGGGCTCTTGTGAGACATGGCTAGGGCTGGCCTTGTGTGCCCTGTACACGGTGGGCTCTTGTGAGACATGGCTATGGCTGGCCTTGTGTGCCCTGCCTACGGCGGGCTCTTGAAAGACAAGGCTAGGGCTGGTCTTGTGTGCCCTGTATACGATGAGTTCTTGTGAGACAAGGCTAGGGCTGGGCGTGTGTGCCCTGTACACGATGAGCTCTTGTGAGACATGGCTAGGGCTGGTCTTGTGTGCCCTGTACACGATGAGCTCTTGTGAGACATGGCTAGGGCTGGTCTTGTGTGCCCTGTACATGGTGGGCTCTGGTGAGGGGAGGCTAGGGCTGTACTTGTGTGCAATATACAAGATGGTCTCTTGTGAGACATGGCTAGCACTGGTCTTCTGTGCCCTGTACACGATGAGCTCTTGTGAGACACGGCAAGGGCTGGCCTTGTGTGCCCTGTACACGGTGGGCTCTTGTGAGAAATAGCTAGGGCTGGTCTTGTGTGCCCTGTAGACGATGAGCTCTTGTGAGACAAGGCTAGGGCTAGTCTTGTATGCCCTGTACATGATGAGCTCTTGTGAGGCATGGCTAGGGCTGATCTTGTGTGCCCTGTACACGGTGGGCTCTTGTGAGACATGGCTAGGACTGGTCTTCTGTGCCCTGTACACGGTGGGCTCTGGTGAGGGGAGGCTAGGGCTGACCTTGTGTGCAATATACAAGATGGGCTCTTGTGAGACATGGCTAGGGCTGGCCTTGTGCGCCCTGTACACAGCGGGCTCTGGTGAGGGAAGGCTAGGGCTGCCCTTTTGTGCCTTGTACCCAGCGGGGTCCGGTCAGGGGAGGCTAGGGCTGGCCTTGTGTGCCTTGTACCCAGCGGGCTCTTGTGAGGGAAGGCTAGGGCTGCCCGTGTGTGCCTTATACCCAGCGGGCTCTGGTGAGGGGAGGCTAGGGCTGCCAGTGTGTGCCTTCTACCCAGCGGGCTCTGGTGAGGGAAGGCTAGGGCTGCCCACGTGTGCATTATACCGAGCGGGCTCTGGTGAGGGGAGGCTAGGGCTGGCCTTGGGTGCCTTGTACCCAGCGGGGTCCGGTGAGGGGAGGCTAGGGCTGGCCTTGTGTGCCTTGCACCCAGCAGCCTCTTGTGAGGGGAGGCTAGGGCTGCCCTTGTGTGCCTTGTACCCAGCGGGGACCAGCGAGGGGAGGCTAGGGCTGCCCGTGTGTGCCTTGTACCCAGCGGGGCCCGGCGAGGGGATGCTAGGGCTGACCTTGTGTGCCTTGTACACGGCGGGCTCTGGTGAGGGAAGGCTAGGGCTGCCCTTGTGTGCTTTGTACCCAGGGGCCTCTTGTGAGGGGAGGCTAGGGCTGCCCATGTGTGCCTTGCACCCAGCAGGGTCCGGTGAGGGGAGGCTAGGGCTGGCCTTGTATGCCCTGTACACAGCGGGCTCTGGTGAGGGAAGACTAGGGCTGGCCTTGTGTGCCCTGTACACGGCGGGCTCTGGTGAGGGAAGGCTAGGGCTGCCCTTGTGTGCTTTGTACCCAGGGGCCTCTTGTGAGGGGAGGCTAGGGCTGCCCATGTGTGCCTTGCACCCAGCAGGGTCCGGTGAGGGGAGGCTAGGGCTGGCCTAGTATGCCCTGTACACAGCGGGCTCTGGTGAGGGAAGACTAGGGCTGGCCTTGTGTGCCCTGTACATGGCGGGCTCTTGTGAGACAGGGCTAGAGCTGGCCATTGGTGTGATGTACACAGCGAGCTCTGGTGAGGTAAGGCCAGGTCCGGCACTGTACCCATCACTGTACCCAACAAGCTCCGGTGAGACGAACCTAGGGTAGACCTTCTGGGCCTTGTATACCACAGCTCTTGTGAGACATGGCTAGGGATGGCCTTGTGTGCCCTGTACACGGTGGGCTCTGGTGAGGGGAGGCTAGGGCTGGCCTTGTGTGCAATATACAAGATGGGCTCTTGTGAGACATGGCTAGGGCTGGTCTTGTGTGCCCTGTGCATGGTGGGCTCTTGTGAGACATGGATAGGGCTGGTCCTGTGTGCCCTGTACACGATGAGCTCTAGTGAGACATGGCTAGGGCTGGCCATGTGTGCCCTGTACACGATGAGCTCTTGTGAGACATGGCTAGGGCTGGCCTTGTGTGCCATGTACACGGTGGGATCTTGTGAGACATGGCTAGGGCTGGCCTCGTGTGCAATATACAAGATGTGCTCTTGTGAAACATGGCTAGAGCTGGCCTTGTGCGCCCTGTACACAGTGGGCTCTTTTGAGACATGGCTAGGGCTGGCCTTGTGTGCCCTGTACACGGCGGGCTCTTGTGAAACATGGCTAGGGCTGGCCTTGTGTGTCATGTACACAGTGGGCTCTTTTGAGACATGGCTAGGGCTGGCCTTGTGTGCCCTGTACATGGTGGGCTCTTGTGAGAGATGGCTAGGGCTGGCCTTGTGTGCAATATACAAGATGGCTCTTGTGAAACATGGCTAGGGCTGGCCTTGTGTGCCCTGTACACAGTGGGCTCTTTTGAGACATGGCTAGGGCTTGCCTTGTGTGCCCTGTACATGGTGGGCTCTTGTGAGACATGGCTAGGGCTGGCCTTGTGTGCCCTGTACCCGGTGGGCTCTTGTGAGACATGGCTAGGGCTGGCCTTGTGTGCCCTGCACACGGCGGGCTCTTGAGAGACAAGGCTAGGGCTGGTCTTGTGTGCCCTGTATACGATGAGCTCTTGTGAGACAAGGCTAGGGCTGGGCGTGTGTGCCCTGTACACGATGAGCTCTTGTGAGACCTGGCTAGGGCTGGTCTTGTGTGCCCTGTACACGATGAGCTCTTGTGAGACATGGCTAGGGCTGGTCTTGTGTGCCCTGTACACGATGAGCTCTTGTGAGACATGGCTAGGGCTGGTCTTGTGTGCCCTGTACACGGTGGGCTCTGGTGAGGGGAGACTAGGGCTGTACTTGTGTGCAATATACAAGATGGTCTCTTGTGAGACATGGCTAGCGCTGGTCTTCTGTGCCCTGTACACGATGAGCTCTTGTGAGACACGGCAAGGGCTGGCCTTGTGTGCCCTGTACACGGTGGGCTCTTGTGAGAAATAGCAAGGGCTGGTCTTGTGTGCCCTGTAGACGATGAGCTCTTGTGAGACAAGGCTAGGGCTAGTCTTGTATGCCCTGCACACAATGAGCTCCTGTGAGGCATGGCTAGGGCTGGTCTTGTGTGCCCTGTACACGGTGGGCTCTTGTGAGACATGGCTAGGACTGGTCTTCTGTGCCCTGTACACGGTGGGCTCTGGTGAGGGGAGGCTAGGGCTGACCTTGTGTGCCATATACAAGATGGGCTCTTGTGAGACATGGCTAGGGCTGGCCTTGTGCGCCCTGTACACAGAGGGCTCTGGTGAGGGAAGGCTAGGGCTGCCCTTGTGTGCCTTGTACCCAGCGGGGTCTGTTCAGGGGAGGCTAGGGCTGGCCTTGTGTGCCTTGTACCCAGCGGGCTCTTGTGAGGGAAGGCTAGGGCTGCCCGTGTGTGCCTTATACCCAGCGGGCTCTGGTGAGGGGAGGCTAGGGCTGCCCATGTGTGCCTTATACCCAGCGGGCTCTGGTGAGGGGAGGCTATGGCTGGCCTTGTGTGCCTTGTACCCAGCGGGCTCTGGTGAGGGAAGGCTAGGGCTGCCCACGTGTGCATTATACCCAGCGGGCTCTGGTGAGGGGAGGCTAGGGCTGGCCTTGTGTGCCTTGTACCCAGCGGGGTCCGGTGAGGGGAGGCTAGGGCTAGCCTTGTGTGCCTTGCACCCAGTAGCCTCTTGTGAGGGGAGGCTAGGGCTGCCCTTGTGTGCCTTGTACCCAGCTTAGGACCGGCGAGTGGAGGCTAGGGCTGCCCTTGTGTGCCTTGTACCCAGCGGGGCTCGGCGAGGGGAGGCTAGGGCTGACCTTGTGTGCCTTGTACACGGCGAGCTCTGGTGAGGGAAGGCTAGGGCTGCCCTTGTGTGCCTTGTACCCAGGGGCCTCTTGTGAGGGGAGGCTAGGACTGCCCATGTGTGCCTTGCACCCAGCAGGGTCCGGTGAGGGGAGGCTAGGGCTGGCCTTGTGTGCCCTGTACACAGCGGGCTCTGGTGAGGGAAGGCTAGGGCTGCCCTTGTGTGCCTTGTACCCAGCGAGGCCCGGCGAGGGAAGGCTAGGGCTGCCCTTGTGTGCCTTGTACCCAGAGGGGCCCGGCGAGGGGAGGCTAGGGCTGACCTTGTGTGCCTTGTACACGGCGGGCTCTGGTGAGGGAAGGCTAGGGCTGCGCTTGTGTGCCTTGTACCCAGGGGCCTCTTGTGAGGGGAGGCAAGGGCTGCCCTTGTGTGCCTTGTACCCAGGGGCCTCTTGTGAGGGGAGGCTAGGGCTGCCCATGTGTGCCTTGCACCCAGCTGGGTCCGGTGAGGGGAGGCTAGGGCTGGCTTTGTGTGCCTTGTACACCAGGGGTTATTTTGTAGCAAAGCCAGGGATGGAATGTGTGCAGTGTGCACACCAGTCTTTACTGAGGAAAGGTCAGGGCTGTCTTTCTGTGCAAGGGACACCAAGACCCTAATACAACGTACACGGTGGGCTCTAGTAAAGCAAGGTTAGGGCTGGCATTGTGTACAATATACACCATAGGCGCTAGTGAGGAAAGGCTAGGGCTGGTGATGTGACAATGTGCACAGTGGGCTGAGGTGAGGCAAGTCTGGGGTTAGCCGTGTGTGTAATGTACACGGCGGGCTCTTGTGAGACAAGGTTAGGGCTGACCTTGTGCGCAACATACATGGCGGGTTCTGGTGAGGCAAGACTAGGGCTTACCTTGTGTGCGTTGTACACAGCAGGCTCGGGTGAGGGAAGTCTAGGGATGTCTTTGTGTGCAATATACACGATGTGCTCTGGTGAGACAAGGCTAGGGCTGACCTTGTGTGTCCTGTACTCGGTGGGCTCTTGTGAGACAAGGCTATGGCTGGCCTTGTGTGCCCTGCACACGGCGGGCTCTTGTGAGGCATGGCTAGGGCTGGCCTTGTGTGCCCTGCACATGGCGGGCTCTTGTGAGACAAGTCTAGGGCTGGCCTTGTGTGCCTTGTACCCAGCGGGCTCTGGTGAGGGGAGGCTAGGGCTGGCCTTGTGTGCCTTGTACACTGCGGGCTCGGGTGAGGGAAGGCTAAGGCTAACTTTGAGTGCAATGTCCACCCTTGGCCCGAGTGAGGAAATGCTGAGGCTGGTAATGTGTATAATGTACACAGAATGCTCTGGTGAGTCAAGACTCTGGCTGGCCTTGTATGCTATGTACACAACATGGAACCTAAGTGAAGAAAGGTTAGTGTGGGACATGTGTGCAATGCGCACTACAGGCTCTGATGGGGAAAGCTAGTGATAGCCTTGTGTGTCTTGTGCACCGCAGGCCCTGCTGACGGCAGGGTAGGGCAGCCCTTGTGTGCCTTGTGCACAGCATGCCCTGCTGAGGGCAGGGTAGGGCAGCCCTTGTGTGCCTTGTACACAGCAGGTCCTGCTGAGGGCAGGGTAGGGCAGCCCTTGTGTGCCTTGTGCACCGCAAGCCCTGTTGAGGGCAAGGTAGGGCAGCCCTTGTGTGCCTTGTGCACAGCAGGCCCTGTTGAGGGCAGGGTAGGGCAGCCCTTGTGCCATGGACACCATGGGGTCTTGTGACCAAAGATTAAAACTGGCCGAGTGTCTATTGGACATGGGCTCTAGTGATCAAGAGTCGGATTTGGGCTCTAGTGAGCAGGACTAGGACTGGTACATCATGTAAGGCAGGACTAGGGATGACCTTGTGTGCAATGTACACCGCAGGCTCTGAAGGAGCAAGACTAGTGCAGGCCATGTGAACAATATTCACTGCAGGCTCTGGTGAGGCAAATTAGTGATGGCCTTGTGTGCTTTGTACACCATGGACTGTTGTGATGCAAGGCTAGGTCTGGCTTTGTGTGCAGTGTACATTTGAGGCTCTGGTGGAGCAAGGCTATGGCTGGCCTATTGTGCAAAGTACACCATAGGCTCTTGTGAGGCAAGGCTAGGGGTGGCCTTTTGTGCCTTGTACACCATGTGCTCTTGTGAGGCAAGGGATGGCCTTGTACACCATGGGCTCTTGTGGGGCAAGGACTTTTTTTGCCTTGTACACTGGAGGCCTTGTAAGGAAATGCTAGGAATGGCCTTTTGTGCCTTGTACACCATGTGCTCTTGTGAGGCAAGGGATGGCCTTGTGTGCCCTGCACACGGCGGGCTCTTGTGAGACAAGGCTACGGCTTACCTTGTGTGCCTTGTACACAGCGGGCTCGGGTGAGGGAAGTCTAGGGATGACTTTGTGTGCAATATACACGATGTGCTCTGGTGAGACAAGGCTAGGGCTGGCCTTGTGATTCCTGTACTCGGTGGGCTCTTGTGAGACAAGGCTAGGGCTGGCCTTGTGTGCCCTGTACACGGTGGGCTCTTGTGAGACAAGGCTAGGGCTGGCCTTGTGTGCCCTGCACACGGCGGGCTCTTGTGAGGGAAGGCTAGGGCTGGCCTTGTGTGCCCTGCACACGGCGGGCTCTTGTGAGACAAGGCTAGGGCTGGCCTTGTGTGCCTTGTGTGAGAAGTTGGCCTGGTATATGCTGTCCACTAATTAAAGTGGGCACCTTGCACCAGTCCAAACGACCTTTACTGATGATTAGGTTAAAGACAACCTTTATTGAAAGCTATCCTAGTGGTAGCTATGGAGAGCAGCCTTCAGGCTAAGTCTCGAAGGAATGTAAAGCAGCTTGTTTTACCAGTATATAACCTCCTGAATGACCAAATGAAAGGAGAACCACACCAGGTATATATAAAATATATGTATTTATTACTAAACACTCTCTACTAACCTCTTTATGAGATTAGAGAACAAAGCACACAATATTAAATCACTAGAACGACAGTAAATAGCACAATACACAGTGGGCTCCAGGGGGAGACCAAACCATATACTAAGAAAGTGGTATAACAACCACGACTTGACTAGACACAGTGCCTAGAGCACGTAGAATCGCTGGGACCCCAAGGAACCACCCAAGGTAGTGACACAGGGGACCCACCTAGGACGGGTGCAGTGTGTGAACACAGGCACGAGCTCCGTACAACTCTATGGGAAAGTCGCAGTTGGAAATTTAAAGATTAAGGACACTTAGGAGAGGACTTTCAGCAAACCCAGCTAAACATAGAAGGTTCTAAGGCCAGCACCCTTGAGAGTACTGAGGTACCCGTGTTACCTATCCCAGAGGAGCCGGGTGCATAGGGGTCAAGTGGTGTCGGAAACCCTCGTCGTTTTCAATGGCGTGATGCGAAAAAGTACTGCTGCCGTAGAGAAGAAAAGTGTCCGGTGTGATCCAAGCCTGGATCGGAGATGAGAAGAACCTGAAAGCAGAGGGGACAAAGTCTGGGTCACTTCACGTGACCAGGAGCGGAGCAATCGAATGCCCACTGATGTCGGGTGCTTCAGGTGAGAAGAGGTGAAGCTTGACTCTGCAGCCACAGGGACCAGGAGGTGTCAACGACAACCACAGTCCGGAGCCGAGCTGTCCCACGAAGGATGTCGAGTGCTGGGGGGTCAGTGTCCGGATTGAACACCAACAAGCCTTGGTAACTGCAACCCACGGGGCCAGAGGAAAGAAGCTTCTGTGAGGACCAGCAAGGTCCTGGGGACTCTCCAAGCGATGGAGAGTCAGGGCACGTCTGGAGCAACCAGGGAAGCCCACTGAAAGTTAAAGTTACCTTCACAGGGACCCACAGGCCAACAGACCAGGGATCGCAAAGGGACCTCAAGTTGAATCACTAAATACCAGCCCACGGAACACTCGGGGAGTGTAGGTCAGAAATCTTCAGTGGAATTACTGCTCGGGGTCAGGACTACAAGTAGTCTAAATCACAGCTTCAGGGATCGCCGAAAAGCATATGCTGCTGCAAATGTACACGGTGCCCAGGGGTACGGGTTTCACGGTCCCCACGTGGGATACGGGCCTCAGGATTGCTGAGAGCGCAGATCGACCTCGGAGACCTCGGGAACCCACCTCCTGTGTTGCAGAAATCTTCAGAGTCCTTCAGGAGCTTTGTAGATGCAAACCGGTCAGATGCGTTTAGGTGCCTGCTCAGCAGGGGAGTAACTCCTTTACTCCAAGGGAGATTCTTCTGTCGTCCAACAAAGTGTAGATCGTCAAAAGTACTTGGTTTCTATAGCAGAGTTTAGTCCAGGTAAATCCAAAGTCCTGTAGTCAGGGGTTCCTATTTTATACCCAAGGAAAGGGTGGGACAAACTCTGGGGACCCACCTATGGGACGGTCAGGACAGAGGGGTGGCTACACCCATGTCCTTTGTCCAATTTCGCGCCAGAGCAGGAGCAAATGGCTCCTGCAACCGGTTTGAGCTGGACTATGCACAGGGACACCAAATGTGCCCCCAGTGCAGACATCAAAGCACTCTCAGAGTGCACCCACCCAGCCCCAATACACTAAAGCCTGTCTGGGAGGTGGTCACACCTCCCTGTGACAGGAAACCTATTGTCAAACCTTCCCCTGCCGGAGTTTCGTCCAGCAGCAGGAGGGCAGACTCGTGTCTGTGGCTGGCAGCATCCATTTTGTGATGCCAGGGTCAAGAAAGCTGGTACCGGGTGTACCGGTGCTGTCATATTTCTCCCTCTAGGAGGGTGGAATCATACCTCCCACACCAGTTACTGGTGTGGAGGTATGATTTCAAGGTGTTTGACAACAAACACGACATGTTTCCATGCAGCCATATTAAAGTTAGCATTTACCGCGAGGTTATAATGTACTTAAGTATATATGGTTAGCTGCATCACAAACAACCCCGGAATATAGGTTCCGAAGGCTGCAGAGGGGCTCTGCTCATGCATGGGCACCCTCTCACATAAAACCCAGCACCCTGCCTTCAGGATTGATAAGGCCTGCCATAGGGGTGACTGATAGGTTTATATGTGCAGTGATTAGGATGGATATAGTGAACCTATATCTAAGTAAGGGGTGCATGCACCACCTTACACAGGCTGCAGTAGCAGACCTGTGGTGTCATTTTAAATGGTCTCTCAGGGGTGGCATAATACATGCTGCAGCCCCTGGGAGGCCTCTGGGGTACCTATGCCCTGGGTACATAGTATACCATATACTAGGGACTTATAAGGGTACCCCAGAATCCAATCTGGAGTGTACCTTTAGTACATGAACAACCAATTTAGGGAGTAAGCAGATAAACTGGGGTCCTGATTAGCAGGATCCCAGTCAGACTAGTCAAAAACCAGCAAAACACCAGGAAAAAAGTGGGGGTAACCATGCAGTCAGATTCCACCTTCCTACACCTTGTACCCAGCGGGCTCTGGTGAGGGGAGGCTAGGGCTGGCCTTGTGTGCCTTGTACCCAGCGGGCTCTGGTGAGGGAAGGCTAAGGCTGACTTTTAGTGCAATGTCCACCCTTGGCCTGAGTGAGGAAATGCTGAGGCTGGTAATGTGTATAATGTACACGGAATGCTCTGGTGAGTCAAGTCTCTGGATGTACACAACATGGAACCTAAGTGAAGAAAGGTTAGTGCGGGACATGTGTGCAATGAGCACTGCAGGCTCTGATGGGGAAAGCTAGTGATAGCCTTGTGTGTCTTGTGCACCGCAGGCCCTGCTGAGGGCAGGGTAGGGCAGCCCTTGTGCCTTGTGCACAGCAGGCCCTGTTGAGGGCAGGGTAAGGCAGCCCTTGTATGCCTTGTGCACAGCAGGCCCTGTTGAGAGAAGGGTAGGGCAGCCCTTGTGCACAGCAGGCCCTGTTGAGGGCAGGGTAGGGCAGCCCTTGTGTGCCTAGTGCACAGCAGGCCCTGCTGAGGGCAGGGTAGGGCAGCCCTTGTGTGCCTTGTGCACAGCAGGCCCTGTAGAGGACAGGGTAGGGGAGCCCTTGTGTGCCTTGTGCACAGCAGGCCCTGTTGAGGGCAGGGTAGGGCAGCCCTTGTGTGCCTTGTGCACAGCAGGCCCTGCTGAGGGCAGGGTAGGGCAGCCCTTGTGTGCCTTGTGCACAGCAGGCCCTGTAGAGGACAGGGTAGGGCAGCCCTTGTGTAGGGCAGCCCTTGTGTGCCTTGTGCACCGCAGGCCCTGTTGAGGGCAAGGTAGGGCAGCCCTTGAACAACCAATTTAGGGAGTAAGCAGATAAACTGGGGTCCTGATTAGCAGGAACCCAGTCAGACTAGTCAAAAACCAGCAAAACACCAGGAACAAAGTGGGGGTAACCATGCAGTCAGATTCCACCTTCCTACACCTTGTACCCAGTGGGCTCTGGTGAGGGGAGGCTAGGGCTGGCCTTGTGTGCCTTGAACCCAGCGGGCTCTGGTGAGGGAAGGCTAAGGCTGACTTTTAGTGCAATGTCCACCCTTGGCCCGAGTGAGGAAATGCTGAGGCTGGTAATGTGTATAATGTACACGGAATGCTCTGGTGAGTCAAGTCTCTGGATGTACACAACATGGAACCTAAGTGAAGAAAGGTTAGTGCGGGACATGTGTGCAATGAGCACTGCAGGCTCTGATGGGGAAAGCTAGTGATAGCCTTGTGTGTCTTGTGCACCGCAGGCCCTGCTGAGGGCAGGGTAGGGCAGCCCTTGTGCCTTGTGCACAGCAGGCCCTGTTGAGGGCAGGGTAGGGCAGCCCTTGTGTGCCTTGTGCACAGCAGGCCCTGTTGAGGGAAGGGTAGGACAGCCCTTGTGCACAGCAGGCACTGTTGAGGGCAGGGTAGGGCAGCCCTTGTGTGCCTAGTGCACAGCAGGCCTTGTTGATGGCAGGTTAGGGCAGCCCTTCTGTGCCTTGTGCACAGCAGGCCCTGCTGAGGGCAGGGTAGGGCAGCCCCTGTGTGCCTAGTGCACAGCAGGCCCTGTAGAGGACAGGGTAGGGGAGCCCTTGTGTGCCTTGTGCACAGCAGGCCCTGTTGAGGGCAGGGTAGGGCAGCCCTTGTGTGCCTTGTGCACAGCAGGCCCTGTAGAGGACAAGGTAGGGCAGCCCTGTGCCATGGACACCATGGGGTCTTGTGACCAAAGATTAAAACTGGCCGAGTGTCTATTGGACATGGGCTCTAGTGATCAAGAGTCGGATTTGGGCTCTAGTGAGCAGGACTAGGACTGGTACATCATGGGCTCTTGTAAGGCAGGACTAGGGATGACCTTGTGTGCAATGTACACCGCAGGCTCTGAAGGAGCAAGAACAGTGCAGGCCTTGTGAACAATATTCACTGCAGGCTCTGGTGAGGCAAATTAGTGATGGCCTTGTGTGCTTTGCACACCATGGACTGTTGTGATGCAAGGCTAGGCCTGGCTTTGTGTGCAGTGTACATTTGAGGCTCAGGTGGAGCAAGGCTATGGCTGGCCTATTGTGCAAAGCACACCATAGGCTCTTGTGAGGCAAGGACTTTTTGTGCCTTGTACACTAGGGGCCTTGTAAGGCAATGCTAGGAATTGCCTTTTGTGCCTTGTACACCATATGCTCTTATGAGGCAAGGGATGGCCTTGGGTGCCTTGTACACCATGCGCTCTTGTGAGGCAAGGCATGGGGTGGCCTTGTGAGCCTTGTACACCATGGGCTCTTGTGAGGCAATGCTGGGGATGGCCTTTTGTGCCTTGTACACCATGTGCTCTTGTGAGGCAAGGCTAGGGGTGGCCTTGTGAGCCTTGTACACCATGGGCTCTTGTGAGGCAATGGATGGCCTTGTGAGCCTTGTACACCATGGGCTCTTGTGGGGCAAGGCTAGGAGTGACCTTTTGTGCCTTGTACACCATGTGCTCTTGTGAGGCAAGGAGTGGCCTTGTGTGCCTTGTACACCATGGGCTCTTGTGGGGCAAGGACTTTTTGTGCCTTGTACACTAGGGGCCTTGTAAGGCAATGCTAGGAATGGCCTTTTGTGCCTTGTACACCATGTGCTCTTGTGAGGCAAGGGATGGCCTTGTGTGCCTTGTACACCATGGGCTCTTGTGAGGCAAGGGAAGGGATGACCTTTTGTGCCTTGTACACCATGCGCTCTTGTGAGGCAAGGCATGGGGTGGCCTTGTGAGCCTTGTACACCATGGGCTCTTGTGAGGCAATGCTGGGGATGGCCTTTTGTGCCTTGTACACATGTGCTCTTGTGAGGCAAGGCTAGGGGCGGCCTTGTGAGCCTTGTACACCATGGGTTCTTGTGAGGCAATGCTGGGGATGGCCTTATGTGCCTTGTACACCATGTGCTCTTGTGAGGCAAGGAATGGCCTTGTGAGCCTTGTACACCATGGGCTCTTGTGAGGCAATGCTGGGGATGCCCTTTTGTGCCTTGTACATCATGTGCTCTTGTGAGGCAAGGGATGGCCTTGTGAGCCTTGTACACCATGCGCTCTTGTGAGGCAAGGCATGGGGGGCCTTGTGAGCCTTGTAAATGATGGGCTTTTGTGAGGCAAGAGTAGGAATGGTGTGGTGTCCCGTGTCCACTAAGGACACTTGTGAAGAAAGGCTAGGTGTCAATCAATCAATCAGATGTCTTGTAAAGAGCGACTACTCACCCGTAAGGGTTTCAAGGTGGGGGGATACAAGGTAAGGCCTTGTGCGTAATGTACGCTGTGGACTCTGGTGATGTTAGGTGAATACTGGCCTTTTGTGCCATGTACACCATGGGCTCTTGTGAGGCAAGGCTAGGGATGGTCTTGTGTGCAATGTACGCTAAAGGCGCTGGTGGAGCAAGGCTATGGCTGGCATATTGTGCAAAGTACACCATGGGCTCTTGTGGGCATGACCTTTTGTGCCTTGTACACCATGAGCTTTTGTGAGGCAAGGCTAGGGGTGGCCTTTTGTGCCTTGTAAACGATGTGCTTTTGTGAGGTAAGACTAGGAATGGTGTTGTGTCCTATGTTCACTAAGGGCTCTTGTGTGCATTGTACAGCATGGACTCTTGTGTGTAATGTACACTGTGGACTCTGGTGATGTTAGGCTAACACTGGACATCTGTGCACTTTACACTATTGGCAATAGTGAGGGTAAGCTAGGCATTGCCTTTTGTGTCATGTACACCATGGGCTCTTGTGAGGTAAGGCTAGGGAGGGCCTTGTGTGCACTGTACACCACAGATCCTGATGGAGCAAGATTAGTGCAGGCCTTGTGTACAATATTCACTGCAAGCTCTGTGGGGCATTTTTAGGAATGGCTTTGTGTCTATTGTACACCATGGACTGTCGTGAGGCAAGGCTATGACTGGACTTGTGTGCATTGTACACCATGGACTGTTGTGATGCAAGGCTAGGCCTGGCTTTGTGTGCGGTGTACACTAGAGGCTCTGGTGGAGCAAGGCTATGGATGGCCTATTGTGCAAAGTACACCATAGGCTCTTGTGAGGCAAGGCCTTTTGTGCCTTGTACACTAGGGGCCTTGTAAGGGAAGGCTAGGAATGGCCTTGTGTGCAGTGTACACTAGAGGCTCTGGTGGAGCAAGGCTATGGATGGCCTTTTGTGCCTTGTACACCATAGGCTCTTGTAATGCAAGGCTAGGCCTGGCTTTGTGTGCAATGTACACTGTGGGCTTTTGTGAGACCAGGCTGGGGATGGCCTTGTGTGCCGTGTAGACCATGGGCGCTTGTGAGGCTATCCTGGTGATGGCCTTTTTAATTTAACCCCCTGCCCCCCAGAAAGATTTCGGGGCATATTATCAAGGGCTTTATCGCCGCTTTAGCGGCACTTTTTGCCGCTAAAGCGGCGATAATTTTATCGCCCTATTAGCAAGCTGTCGCTAACAGGCGTTAGCGACAGCTTTCAGGCGTTAGAGGCCGCGTTTTCCATCGCCTTGCATGTCAGCGATAATTATTGCTAATGACATGCAAGGAAGGCGTTCCCTACTAAAAGCGACTGAAAACAGTCGCTAACACCACTACCCACTATTAGCAAGGCAGGCGAAGCGATAAAATAATTCGCGCTAAGCGCGTTTATCGCTATATTTTATCACCTGCTAGTGAGGATGACTTACCTGTTTAAAGTATAGGAGGTGGATTCTAATGCTGAATCCACCTTAGCGATAATGCGAGAATATCGCTGCTTTTCCAGCGATATTCTCACATTTTGCCGCTATCGCTGGAAATATTATCGCTATGGAGATAAACCTTACTAATAGGGTGTTATCTCAGCGATAATTTCCAGCGATAGGTGGCGTTAACAAAAAACGCGCTAAGCGCGTTTTGCGATAAATATCGCAACTCCTTGCTAATATGCCCCATATTTTTTCACAAGTATTCCATAACATTGGCAGCTCTTAAAACATATTTAACAATTCATTTGCAATCATGTTCAGTTATCCCTTTTAAAAAGGTAATTAAATACATGGTTGTTGTGGGCAGCCTGGTCTCCCTGAAGTGTCTGCACTGTGATCCGTTATCAGAAATCGGGGAGAGGAACCTAAAAGGGTTATTTGCAGACCCCTCCCAACACCTACTCCCTGCCAGGACATTAGTGACAAGTGATGGTACTGATGGTCCATTCCAGAGAGGTTCCCTGCCTCTCTGTTTCTCTTCACTAAAACACAGCACTGCTTTCAGCATGATGCTCCTGTTGGCCAGTGCCAGGCGCCTCCTGAGGTCAACTCGGGACCCCCAGTTTGAAGACCTCTGCTTTTAAAGGCATCCCACCCTGCTTGTTCGCAAGTAATATGACAAGAAGCATTGTCAAAGCCAATAGGTGTATCTTTGTGTTAGGGGAAGTGTTTGGTAATATTTGGTTTACTTTGTGTGTGTCACCCATAGGTCTTGCCTACGAGAGCTGTAGGCTTTGTCAAAGCCAATAGGTGTATCTTTGTGTTAGGGGAAGTGTTTGGTAATATTTGGTTTACTTTGTGTGTGTCACCCATAGGTCTTGCCTACGAGAGCTGTAGGCTTTGCAAATGTCTTTTAGCTATGTTGCACAGCAGTACAGCTGTTGTGTAGCACGACTGAAAGTTAAAACAAGCATTTGCAATGCAAATTGGTCTTGCATTTGTAAGAGTTAGAGTTATTGGAGTTGTAAATCACAATGTCTTTACCTTTGTGTATTGGAGTGGAATTATGCGGGGTTTTTTGAGGGGGGGGGGTTTTACAGAGTTTTATATAGCGCAAACTTGACCCAAAGGTATCGGGTATCAGAACGCTTTATACGAGCACCAGTTGCATTACATGAGGACACATTCATTTTTGTTAGGCACGGGGAGATTAAGTGATTTGCCCAGAATCACAGGATGTTCAGCGTCATTGCCGAGACTCGAACCCGGTTCCCCAGATTAGAGGTCGACCGCCCTAGCCATTAGGCCAACTCCTCTCCCCAAGATCTCCCCAAGGGTTGGATTGGAATTGTTAAGTATGGAATTGTGTGTGGTGTGAAGTGGATTTGTGTGGCGGAATTATGTGGCATGGTGTGCAGTGGAAATATGTGGATAGTAATTATGTGGCACTGAGTATACTGGAATAATGTGGAGTGGGATTGTGTGTCAGACTGTAATTATGTGGAATGGCATCTTGTGTTGTGGAGTGGTATATTGTGGAGTTTAATTATGTGGTGTGCTGTTGAATTTTGAGTCATGATGTGGAATTCTGTGATGTGGATTGGATGTATGTGGTGGGTTGTGTAATTGTGTTGGTGATTTGAAATATGTGGTTTGTTGTCAAATTGTGTGGTATAGAATGGAAATATGTAGAGTTGAATTGTGTGGCATGAAGTGTGTAGTGTTGAGAGAAATTATGCTGATTTGAATAATGTGTTACAGCAAACAAATGATGGACGGAATGCTGACAATGCAAACATTCTCCCCAGTCAAAAGATCTGGGTTAAAACCATTGTTCTTTTGCCCACTACGCCACCCCAGTTTGGACCCAGCCATATGCAAATCAGTCTTGACCCTGTGCCCCTTGGGAACAGTCCAGACCGAACTGCCAGGCCAGGTCCTCCCTGGACCAGAAACAAGCATCCTGGGACCGGTTTCAGGGTATGTCACCCTTCTTCAGCCAGGCTAGCTTGAATCCAGTGGCACAGTGAGCAAGGGACCCACGTCTGGGCATACCCATCCCACTTAGGGCGAAAAGTGTTACAGCAAACAAATGATGGACGGAATGCTGACAATGCAAACATTCTCCCCGAGTCAAATGATCTGGGTTAAATCCATCGTTCTTTTGCCCACTACGCCACCCCAGTTTGGACCCAGCCATATGCAATTCAGTCTTGACCCTGTGCCCCATGGGAACAGTCCAGACCGAACTGCCAGGCCAGGTCCTCCCTGGACCAGAAACAAGCATCCTGGGACCGGTTTCAGGGTATGTCACCCTTCTTCAGCCAGGCTAGCTTGAATCCAGTGGCACAGTGAGCAAGGGACCCACGTCTGGGCATACCCATCCCACTTAGGGCGAAAAGTGTTACAGCAAACAAATGATGGACGGAATGCTGACAATGCAAACATTCTCCCCGAGTCAAATGATCTGGGTTAAATCCATCGTTCTTTTGCCCACTACGCCACTCCAGTTTGGACCCAGCCATATGCAAATCAGTCTTGACCCTGTGCCCCATGGGAACAGTCCAGAGGACCTGGCCTGGCAGTTCGGTCTGGACTGTTTCCATGGGGCACAGGGTCAAGACTGATTTGCATATGGCTGGGTCCAAACTGGGGTGGCGTAGTGGGCAAAAGAACGATGGATTTAACCCAGATCTTTTGACTGGGGGAGACTGTTTGCATTGTCAGCATTCCGTCCATCATTTGTTTGCTGTAACATTTTTTGCCCTAAGTGGGATGGGTATGTCCAGACGTGGGTCCCTTGCTCACTGTGCCACTGGATTCAAGCTAGCCTGGCTGAAGAAGGGTGACATACCCTGAAACTGGTCCCCGGATGCTTGTTTCCGGTCCAGGGAAGACATGGCTTGGCAGTTTGGGCTGGACTGTTCCCATGAGGCACAGGGTCAGACTGATTTGCATATGGCCATGTCTGAACTGGGGTGGCGGAGTGAGCTAAAGAATGATGATGGATTAAACCCAGATCAGTTGACTGGGGGTGAGTGCTTGCAATGTTCAACACTCCGTCCATCATCATCCCCTTTGGTTTTGATTTGAATAATGTGGCATGGTGTGGGGTGTATTTGTGTGGTTGTGTTACCTAGTTTAAAAATGATGAAACATAAGTACAAAAAAGCAGCCTTTCATTGTGCACAAATTTACAAAACCTTATAATATGCAAAGACTTGTCCAAATATCAAAATGAAAACATGCAGAGTCAACCCCCAGTGATATTTGTGTTTATGAAATGACGGGGTACAGCATGGATCCTTACAAAATGGTAGCCCTTAAGTACTTGTGGTCCCTGTTCTACTGTGACTTCAGAAGCCAAACTCAGGGGGGCTTCCCATAGCTTACAAAGGTAGAGGGCAGGTTATGGGGAGAGGGCTCTTTAACTGCAGCCCCATACCAATGCTGGCTGAAGGTGAGGAAGGCAGGACAGGTGTGGGTGCTGGAGTGAGATGAAAGGTGTGGGCTGGGCGCTTAATTTGTTAGTTAAGCAAGTGGTTTTGAATGTTGTATGCACATCCAAGAACAGCTCCTAAAAGTACACGGTCTCACTAGTTAGGAGCGTGTTAATGGCCGAAGGGTCCTGTAGTGTCAAAATATTTTAACCTGAGTTGCCAGAGACTGGGTCTTGAAGGGCATGCCTTCAATGGCAACCTCGACTGCTAATGTAAATCGAAAGATTTACTTTTGGAAGTACAATGAATTGGTTTTTCCCTAGGACGCATGTGGGTTGACATGCCTGCATGTTTAAAATCGAAATTGTGAAATTTTCTGAATTATATTTATAACGAATACTTCAGGCTATACTAGGAGTGTTATAAAGAATGTTGTTTTTGATATTTTTGTGGTTTTTAATGTACTATATTGAAATAGAGACAATAATGCAACTCTAACCCACTCGTTATCATATGACGTCACGTGAAGAAGAGCTCCGTCACAAGGTGCATTCAAAGAAACCTGATGAAGTTGGCTGCAGCTGTGCTGCATCATAGTCACCTGGAGTGGACAGTTGCATACAGTGCTAAAGCTCGGGGCTTTTCCTTTGAATGTGTGAGCTTCGGCAAAAAGTAATCAACAGGGAAGCGTTACCACCGGGCCTCGCATCAGCATGTAGAGTTGTACGGACTGACAAGCAGCCCCGCCGAGCAGGAGAATGGCGGCAGCTCGTAAAGTCATAGCCAGGGCAGTGCTTGTTTAACAAGCACGCAAGAAATGCGTGCAGTCAAAGAGAGATTAGTAAACGTGCTGTGCAAACTAAACATAAAACTGCTCACAGCGCAAGCGCTGCACTTGTTTACCTATTCTCCCCGTGGCTGCATAATTTCAAGCCTGCTTGTTCTTACGAAATATCTTCATTGAAAAACTTGAGAAAAAAAAGAACATCTTTAGCCCGGCTACTGAAATCCCAAAAGTTATAAAATAGTTAACACTGGTGTAAAAAGAAAATGTATGCTAATAAATTGCGGCAGACATCTACGTGTAGTTGGACCCATTCATCTGTGTCTGCCTGCCTAGGGATGTGCTGAGAGTGAAATGCTGCTGCAGGGTTTCCCGTCCACTGAGATTGCAGGGAACGTAAGCTGGGCAAGCCCTGTGAAACCAGCTGTGACAGCTGTGCACCTTACTGTAGGTATTGTTAATGCACAGAAGCCATTATTTCAGAGGGGGGCAGTTAAGGAAGAGAAGGGCTGTACTCTTAAGGAAGGAAGACGGCAAAGATAAAGAGAGAATGGGGGTCTATATGGGCGGACAGTGAGGAGAGAGCAGCTTTCCCCCCTGCTAATATGTTTTAGACACCTTTTATTGGCGCCTAAAATTAAGCAAGCATTTGTAAATGCACTGTCTTAGAGAACGTGACGCAGGGCCTACAAGCGAAGCATCCCCTCCAGACTTTATGAAATGGACGGAGTCGGAGGAATTGAAGTAATATTGGTGTTTTTGACTAATTTGTAAATTGCGCTCTTCTGGCTGCTAGGGTGAGGGTCTGCCGAACCAGTGTTTCACTGCTGCCTGCTGCTGTCTCCTGAGCCCCAGCCGCCTCCTTTGTGATCCTCCGACCTCGGCTGCAGCACCAGTACATGCCATCTACAACAACGCCAGAGCTCACTAAAAACGCCCGCACGCACAGCTGGAATGGAGCTCATATCAAAGCGCGCTGAGAAAGCGATTGGCATGATGGGATATGTAGTCCCTGTAGCTCGTGCTATTCGTGCACATGGTGCCGTCTAAAGGAAAAAGAACTATATGTCCCAGAATTCTGTGAAACAGTATTTGGTTTCCGTGATGGGTGAAAGACGAGGAGTGCAGGGAGAGGAGGACAACGTGGAGATCAATATGAACTATATCGAATAAACACACAGCGATGCAGGGGTAGGTGGGGGTGAGCATGTAGCACATGGGAGGAGGTGAGAGACATGGCAGGAGGGTTGAGGGATGTGAGAGCAGGAAACAACGAAAAAAATAGTCCCCCAAATATGCGTAACTATATAGTAGTTGATCCCTGCTGCTGTGGGAGGAAACCAAAGAGAAAAGGAGGGACAAGAGGTAGGATTGACCACTAGCAGGCAAGTATTTTTAAAGGACACTGAAACAGACAAATGAAAGCAGTGGGTGGGCTCTAAGCCCACATATAATTATATATATATAAGTACATACTAAAGTATATACAAGAGGTCTCAAATGCTCGACCTAAAAAAAGAAGCCCCATGATGCAGCCAGTACTGGCCACATCACAGTGCTTTTTTTTGCTGACAGCAGGAGGGGGCAAGCAACAATGATGAGATCGGTGGGTGGGAGAGGGTAAGCAAGAAGGCGGGACAGAGGCAAGCAATAACTTAGGATGGGAGGGCAAGCAACAATGCGGGATGGGATGGCAAGTAAAAAAGCGGGAAAGGGCAAGCAACAACGCAGGATGGGGCAAGCAACAATGCGGGATGGGGCAAGCAACAATGCGGGATGGGGCAAGCAACAACGCAGGATGGGGCAAGCAACAATGCGGGATGGGGCAAGCAACAATGTGGGATAGGGCAAGCAACAACGCAGGATGGGGCAAGCAACAACGCAGGATGGGGCAAGCAACAACGCAGGATGGGGCAAGCAACAATGCGGGATAGGGCAAGCAACAACGCAGGATGGGGCAAGCAACAACGCAGGATGGGGCAAGCAACAACGCAGGATGGGGCAAGCAACAACGCAGGATGGGGCAAGCAACAATGCGGGATGGGGCAAGCAACAACGCAGGATGGGGCAAGCAACAATGCGGGATGGGAGGGCAAGTAACAACGCGGTAAAAGGGCAAGCAACAACGCAGGATGGGGCAAGCAACAACGTGCTTCTGGAGCAAGCAACAACATGGAGCACAACAGAGGGTGGGTGGGGGGTCCAAGCACTAACACAGAGTGGGACAGATGGGTGGGGGAAAGCAACAAAACAGGGCGGGCATAAAGGTGGTGGCAGAAAGCAACATCATGGAATTGGGTGAGAGGGTGGGTGGGGACAAGGAACAACATAGAGTGTGAGGGTGGCTGGGGTCAAGCAAAAACATGGGGTATGGGGTATGGGGTATGGGGTATGGGGGGGTCAAGCAAAAACATGGTGCGCAATGGGGGGTGGTTGGGGACATACAACAACACAGAACAGAACAAAGGGTGGTGAGGGGTGAAGAAACAACACAGAGCACAATTGAAAGTAACAACTGGGAGGGGGACAAAAGCACACGGGTAAGAAAGAGCGACACGGGGAGAAGCACATGAGGGAGACGGCGTGTAAACGCATGCACTCTTGTGGAGTGCTTCAACTAAAAGAAAAAGTAGCGCCGAAAGTGCGACCAATGGAAGGACACAAGTACTCGAGCCATGCTCCGGGGAGGGACAAACACACGAAGAGCAAGTGAACCCGGCACACGCTGAACAAATAGAAGCACGGAAATGTGAGTGAGAATGAGGAAGAATAATGGTATACACAGAACTGGATCTAAGCCCACTGTAACACAACAAAATGACTCAGTGCTCAGGGATCCGAAACAAGGCTCTGGAATGGACCACCTCCTTCCTCTCCGGCAGAACCCAGAGTGTCCGCCTCCCGCCCTTCCGATCCGAAGCCTCCGAGATCATCTGCGGCGTACCCCAAGGATCATCCCTCAGCCCGACACTGTTCAACGTATACATGGCACCTCTCGCCCACGTAGCCCGACTGCACAACCTCAACATCATCTCCTACGCCGACAACACCCAGCTGATCCTCTCCCTCACCAAGGACCCCGCCACTGCCAAAACCAACCTCCACGAAGGAATGAAGGCCGTCGCCGAGTGGATGAAGAACAGCCGACTGAAGCTGAACTCAGACAAGACGGTGGTCCTCATCCTCGGCTCCACCCACTCAGCCTGGGACGACTCCTGGTGGCCGACCTCACTGGGAGCTGCACCGACACCCACCGACCACGCACGCAACCTGGGCTTCATCCTCGACTCAACACTCTCCATGACCAAGCAAGTCAACGCCGTCTCATCCTCCTGTTTCAACACCCTCCGCGTGCTCCGCAAGATCTACAGATGGATCCCCATCGAAACAAGAAGAACGGTGACCCAGGCCCTCGTCAGAAGCAGACTGGGCTACGGAAACGCCCTCTACGCAGGAGCCTCAGCTAAACTCCTGAAACGACTACAACGCATACAGAACGCCTCTGCACGCCTGATCCTCGACATCCCTCGCCACAGCCACATCACACCCCACCTGAGAGACCTGCACTGGCTCCCCGTCAACAAGAGGATCACCTTCAAGCTCCTCACCCACGCACACAAGGCACTCCACAACACCGGACCAACATACCTCAACAGGCGACTCACCTTCTACACCCCGAACCGCCATCTCCGCTCCGCCGACCTCGCACTCGCAACCATCCCCCGCATCTGAAGAGCAACCACCGGCGGCAGATCGTTCTCCCACCTCGCCGCGAAGACCTGGAACACCCTGCCCACCCACCTGCGGCAGACCCAGGACATACTTACCTTCAGGAGGCTACTCAAGACCTGGCTGTTCGAGCAGTAGCAGCACCCCCCACCCTCAGCGCCTTGAGACCCTCACGGGTAAGTAGTGCGCTTTATAAATGCCCTGATTGATTGATTGATTGATTGATTGATTGATTGATTGATTGAGTGCACTGCAAGATGTTTTCATAGCAGAAACGTTTGCCAAAGGGCTTATGTCTTTATAGAGAAAAAAATCTATAAATCCAAAAACTTGGTATAATGACAGCAAAGTCAAACAAATGAGCGTGCAAGGGCAACTAGTGGCTAGCACTGTGCTTTTATGACCAATGTTTCTAAACTACAAGCACTTTTTAAACAAAAAGGCCATAATTCAGCAATTAAATTGTCGTTCTGTCAGCAAAGTAAATACATCAAAGAACACAAACTGACCCATTTACAACTATTCTTCACTTTGCATCTGCAGTCTATGAAAGGGATTACTTGAAGCCCTATCAATAAAACCTCACAGGAACACATATGGGACTGTAACCATCCACAAAATACCACAGCCTTGATGGACAGCCTGTCTAAGCCAATAATGAAAAAGACATGAAAGTCAATGGCTGAAGGGGGCTGACCCAAGCCCACACTCTGTACATCTTATTGTTCATTTTGAAGGAATTACAAGAAATCTTCGGAGCTAAAGCTCTCTGCAGCCAGACCTTACAACGATGGCCTACTATTTTATAAATACATTTATGAGTCTGAGTGTAAAATCAGGGTCTGTGAACACAGACCGTGACTTTGTACTCTATAATTCTTTTTATTCGGCCCTTAAAGTCATCGTATGATATATTTTTTTAAGTTTATGAATGCACTTCTAATTGTCACTGGGTCACACATGCTTACATTTTAGAAGGCAAGGGGGAGATTTAAAAAACGATAATCGAGAGAATGTATTTCTCCCATTGGCTTCTATTGAAGCAGAGGCAACTTCAGGCGGGAGACAACCAAAATAAAGCATTTTTTTGCTTCGGAAATCGGGAGTCTCCCGCCGGGAGCGGTTCTGATGGCATGTATGCTGGCCTGGGTGGTATCTTTGGGCGCAGGGGTCTTTCTTTGCTCACAGCAGGGCGGCCATGTCTATCTGCCTTGCTCTGAGTTCGCGCAGGTGGCGCTGGGATTTGAAAGAACGCTCTCCCAGCCGGACTGATTCCGCCCCGGCATGCGAGGGGTTAATAGTTGTGTACAAGTTATTATTCCTCCTCGGGGTTTCCAGGCCTCTGAATCAAAACCTGCTCTGCAGCTCCGTCGCGCTGGCCCGGCTGATTCACAGCGGCATTTCCGTCTTCTGGACGCTTCCCAATCCTCCTGTTTTCTTTCGGTTTTCTGATTGTCTCATACAGAGGACTGCTCCACGGCGGGAGGAGGGGGCGGCCGTGGGAGAACCCCTGCCGCTTTTCAATGTCCAGCTCAACGCAGTCTCGAAAACTGGAGGTTTTCATAAAAACAAACACTTCCACGAATGGGGTCACGCCGGGGCCTTGCAGAGATAGTTGTGACAAATGCGTTCAGGGATCGGCAGTCGCCCTCCCTGTAGAATGTGGCGAGGGGCCCCTGAGGCTCCCGTATCTCATAGATAATCAAAGCAGGGCCATTGGAATTATGCGGCACGGGAGGACCAAATTCTGTGGCAGGTTTGACTAAATTATGTAGCAAGAAAAGGCAAACTATGCCGCATACGGTGGCACTATCAAACTCGGGATCTTTCTGGCCCAGTTTGCTACCAAGTGCAGGACATAGTCATCTGGTCCTAGCAAGGTGTTGTTTTGCAGAATACATTTCACGTTATCTACTGTTGGGTTAAGATCGAACGTCATAGCGGCTGTCAGGGCTTCCCGTCCTCACCCACCACTGCGAAGAGTTGATTAGGTCTGCACTTTCTGCAAATCCATTAATCCATGCATCCATTCACCATAATTCATTTATCCATCCATTCATCTATTCAGTCACTCGCTTATTCATACAATCGTTCTTTTATTTAGCCACCCAATCATTCATACATCTCTTTAGCAATCGATTCATTACACTCATCCATTCCTTCATTTATGTTATTATCCACCTATCCATTCATTCATCCATTAAGTAATTAATTTGTTGGTGAATTCATTCATTGGTTCCGTGGTTCCTTACAAGAGATGACTGCCTGCAATAAAGGTACTTGGCCTTGACCCACGGCTCTCTTTGAGGCTTCAGATGATGCTTTTCAGCTTTGTTACCTGTTTGAGGGTTTTGCTGCTTCTTTACAGCTTTGTTACCTGTATGAGGGTGAGGGTTTTGCTGCTGCTTTTCAGCTTTGTTACCTGTTTGGGGGTTTTGCTGCTGCTTTTCAGCTTTGTTACCTGTTTGAGGGTTTTGCTGCTGCTTTTCAGCTTTGTTACTTGTTTGGGGGTTTTGCTGCTGCTTTTCAGCTTTGTTACCTGTTTGGGGGTTTTGCTGCTGCTTTTCAACTTTGTTACCTGTTTGAGGGTTTTGCTGCTGCTTTTCAGCTTTGTTACCTGTTTGAGGGTTTTGCTGCTGCTTTTCAGCTTTGTTACCTGTTTGAGGGTTTTGCTGCTGCTTTTCAGCTTTGTTACCTGTTTGAGGGTTTTGCTGCTGCTTTTCAGCTTTGTTACCTGTTTGAGGGTTTTGCTGCTGCTTTTCAGCTTTGTTACTTGTTTGGGGGTTTTGCTGCTGCTTTTCAGCTTTGTTACCTGTTTGAGGGTTTTGCTGCTGCTTTTCAGCTTTGTTACCTGTTTGGGGGTTTTGCTGCTGCTTTTCAGCTTTGTTACCTGTTTGAGGGTTTTGCTGCTGCTTTTCAGCTTTGTTACCTGTTTGAGGGTTTTGCTGCTGCTTTTCAGCTTTGTTACCTTTTTGGGGGTTTTGCTGCTGCTTTTCAGCTTACCTGTTTGAGGCTTTTTCTGCCTTGGTATGTACATGGATAATCATCAAAATGAGAATAGTAGCAGAAGTGACATCATATGCTCTTTGATCCCTGTGACAACACAAGAAGTGACATCAGTTGATATTTGACCTTGATAACATCACAGCAACTGCTATCAAGGTATTACAGGTAGTGACATCAATCAGCGTTTGAAAAACCTAAAATCAAACGAAGTGACATCATGGAAATGGATATACAAATCAAGTGTTAGGTTAATTTAATGGTAGCACAAAATATCCAAAATTAAACAGCATTAGCCCAGAACCCGCTCAGAATGTTCTTATTGACAGGACTGCTGCTCGCAGAAGCATTGCTAATTTAAACATGGACGCCAAGGTTGGCGGGGTGAAGAAGCTGCATTAGCCTTCCACTGGAGGCAGTTAATTTCACATTATGCAGCATAAATGCTTACTATGCTTGTTATCAATGTTGTGAACATTTACTGATGAAAAGCGCTCTGACTCAGATGCTCTGTATAGACTTTTTATCTTTGATGTGAAAATGTACTGTTGTAAAGCGCTGTGATACCTTCGGGCCTAGCTAGCGCTATATAAAACTCTCAAATAAATAAATCTCGGTAGATATGTAGGCCAAGCACTGGCTGCCACATCAGGAGCGACCCCTACTATTAGTAGAATCAGAGTTTTTCTACCACTGCTGCCAGTGATGACGTACAGAGATGGCAGTGACTCTGTACACGTCCCATGCAGTGGTCCAGGGCTGTGCACACCACATGCACTGTGCTCAGGAGGAGGGAAGGAGCAACTGCCAGGGCAGAAAGTGCAGAGCCCTGTTTCTGTCAGCGGCACGAGTCACAGAAAGCATCCTTCTGTCTTAAACATCCATCCATCCCTCAGAAGACACATACTTGTACATCCTGAGGGTGAAAGAGGTAGGACTTAGATGGACTACGAGCTTGGCCACTACAGGATTACATTTTGTGAGAACAGCTACCTGTGCTGCAGAGTCTGGAGGCCCTTTATACTAGAGGTAGGCGTAACTCGCACAATTCCGTGCAGCATAATCACTCAGAATTAACTAAGAATTCCGCAAGATTACGGTTGAATTACACGAGAATGGTCATTCTGCGTTCAGTGCTATTTCTTAGTGCAAAAATGCCCCCTTGCATCTAAACGGGACGCAAGGATGCATTATACGCTAAGAAATAGTGCTAAATGCAACAGAACATGAATAGTGAGCGCAAGCGGTCGCTCACGCTTTCTATACGTTCTCTTGGAGTACAATTTTCCCACAGCTTACTACCGTCATTTAGCGCTATTTTCTTAACTCAAAATGCACCCTTGTGTCCATTTTGCTCTAAGAAACAGCGCTAAATTCAGCGCAACATGAATAGCGAGCAGCCGCTCACCTTCGCTAAATGAGCTCTCTTGGCAGGATTCCCCCCCCACCCCCCCAATTACTCTTAATTATGCAAGGAGTAATTGTATAATTATTGGTAATTCTGCATCAAAGAGTAACGAAGAGTTTCCGCAATTACTCTGAATGCTCCAGCGTAATCAGAATTCTGCCCAGGCCTACTTAATATCCGCAGTCTTTGGAAGGGGCATCCGATCTCCATGGAGATACCTCAGGTTGTGTGAACGAAGCTGGGCTTTGCAAGACTTGGTGTTTGCATATTACCCTGGCTATAAGTAATAAGATGCTGCAGAGCTTGCGACTTCCCAGCCACATGTATCAGTTGCTCGTCCAGCCCCTGTTTTTTTACGTTGAGCCTATCAGAGTTAGAAGACACCTGTTATGGTCCTACAAAGGACATTGAGGGGCTTATAGCCCGCCCACTGCTTAGGCCCACTGCTTATTACTGTTGGTTGGGTTTATTGTCACTCTCATTTGCTAGTTTCTTATTCAATGGCTTGATGTGTCCCATCTTATCTATGAGGAATAACTTGCACACAGATTTTTTTTTTTTTTTTTAGTTTTATATAGCGCGAACTAGACCCGAGAAATCGGGTATCAGAGCGCTATACATGAGCACCAGATTCGTTACAGATGGACACATTCTTTTTTTTTTTTTTGTTAGGCACGCACGGGTAAATTAAGTGATTTGCCCAGAATCACAGGATGTTGAGCGTCATTGCCGAGACTCGAACCCGGTTCCCCAGCTTCAAAGTCGACCACTCTAGCCGTAAGACTACATCCTCTCCCCTCAGATTTTAGCCCCACTGAAGCCTTGTTGTGTGGGAGTCACTTGACCACTCCTCAATGGCTGACATGTTCATTGCTTCAGTCTCACTGGCCAGGCACATGGGCGTCAGGCTTCTGGACCACAGGGCTCTTCCTCCCAGACCTGTCTCCAGCAGCCTATGGCATCATTCACCTCTGCAGGCCCAGGGACACTTCAGGTGCAGATAATGTCTGTGCCGCATGATTATGGTTTGCTTGAATTGTATTTATTTACATGGTTTTCTACAGCTCAAGCCAGACTTCATTGACTGTACCAAATATTCACAGTTATTTTTTTTATAGATGACAATTCATAGTTGAAGACATCAGGAGCATCTTAAACGCCTTAATGCAGTGTTTTTTTTAGAGTGATCCATACAGCATATACCTGGCCAATATCTGTCCAGATAGGTACGGTGCACTATAGCGCACTGTGGCTGTGTAGCTCCTTGAAAGCGGTGGTCTGAAGTGCCTGTGAAAGGCTTCGCTGCGGAGGGATCTCATAGTGACATCTCAGTGCACCTGCAAGTAATACGTTTGAGCCATTAAAGCTACTTAGAAACGTGCAACTTTTTAGTGTGTTTTTCGTGGATTGCCGCATAAATGATTAAAACACGTACATGTGGGTTGGTGACGCAGACAGCATATGTGCGGCACACCTCGTAATATCACACTTATTTCGGTGAGGGCTAAAGCAGAGTCACCTCACTCCCTTGCACTAAATGAAAGAAATGTCATTTCATGTGTTTTTAGAGCAGGCGTCTTGTTACCCCAGGGTCAATTCAGAGCCTGCCTATTAGGACTTTTTTTTTTAAATAGCGCCACATTCCACAATGCGGTTACTTCGAAGCACTGCAGAGTGCATGCTTACAGTGCAAAGTACAGTCACCAGAGCACGTGCAATCAGTTGTAGGGCAAGGCTAAACTGTTCTGTGTAGTAACTATAGGGCCAGGTTCTTCCCGCGAGACACAAGGTCATTGTTTTGGGGTTTATGATCTCATACCCTTTAAAAAAACAATGTCATGTATTTGCCATTCATTGAAATGAATGTTCCAGATACTTCAAAAGATACTGTTAAGGTAGTGGACATTTTTGAAAACCAAATCTCTTGTGACCTTGGTCAATTATTTTATTGTTCACTTCGGATTTTTTGCAGGTGATGTGTCTCTCCGGGGTCTCCTGACTGGGCCAGAATAGGTGAGAGATACGGGCGGCTGACTTTGACGAAGGTTTGACAATAAGACAGCGCCCCCCGTCGAGATCCATGAGGTGTCGTGATATTGCGATAACTATTATTCGCATCAAGCTAAACTGTAAGTTTTCGGTTCACTACTCACTACCAAATACACCTTAGCGTGTGTATTTGCTTCACTGGTCCTGAAGAAAGCCTAGCTAATAAGTGTTGTAGGCTGAAACATGTAGACCAACATAGTGATGTTTTGAGATCAATCTAAATCTTGCATAACATCCATTCTTAATCCTTTTAATCTTGCCCTACGACCCCACTAATAAAGAATTAGGTTACCCGAACATAGAGGGGGATCTTAGAGGCAATTTTAACCCTAATCACCTGTTCACTCACTGACACTGCACAAAATCCCGCTCCGCTGTAATTCAGGCGTCGAAGCACACCTGGGAGGCACTTGGCGTCCCAGGTGGGAACCCGATGATAAAGCATGCCGCCATCTAGGTTGGTGGGTGAGGGTTCTTTGTAATAAAAAGAATTATTTCCCTGCAACCCTGTAGTTTTCTCTGAAGCAGTAATTGTAAGTCCGGAACTGTTCCTTCTTTTGTTTGATTATCGTAATATATAGGGGACTAGTAGAAGCTACATTCAAAACCCTTCCTCTCTTTGTGTTTTTCTGATGTGTCGTCTTGGCCTGACTTTGCATAACGACTCTAGCTCCTTGTGCGCCTCTCTGCGCTTCCTCTCTTTTTGATGTTCCTCCTGAGGAGAGGGGGGCAAATTACCCAAACCGGACAAGACTGTAGTTAGTAATCAGACTTTACTAACCCTAAATCTATGTATCCTAGAAATGATTAAGGCACTGAATATAGGGGTGGGCGTAGCTGGCCTAAATCTATCTAGTGTAATTACTCGTAATTACCGCAAAATTACTCGTAATTATGTGAAAAGCGTAATCCAGCATTTAATTATTTTCTTAGTGCAAAATGCACCCTTGCATCCAAATTCGACCCGAAGGTGCATTTTGCACTAAGAAAATAGCACTAAATACTACAGGACACGAACAGCAGTAGCCAACAGCCGCTCGATCTCTCTTAGTTTGTCGTTCATGTGCTCCTGCGGTAGGATTATTGGCCCAAGTTGCTCTCAAATGCTCAAGATGCTGTAATCGCCTAATTTCGGTAATTTCACATCACAAGAGTAATTACTACAATCACACAGATTACTCTCGCATAATTAAAATCTCAACCCGACCTACCTGAATATACACTTGTCGGTAACTGTGCAGAATGAAAGAAATGGCTGGTAATCGAGTTACCAATTTTTTTTTCTAAACTATTATGAAAACATCTCAGGTGTTAAATGTAACTGCCATTCTGATGCCAGGATATGCCTGAGTATCCTGCTTTTTTTGTAATTAACAACGTCGTTTTAGATAGCTTTATTACCGCCAATGAAAGCTGCCAGGATTACAGGTGGAAGCAACGTTTCTGCAAGTTAGCGCCAAATAACGGGATCTGTCATTGTTGCTTTCCCCCCTCTCATCCGGCACATCTCCCTGCCTGGCTAGGTTTCATCTTTTTTTCTAATTTTTAATATAGCTCTCCACCCAGCTTTTTCATTGCCCCCTCTCCTACTGTCCCCATTTCTTGTTGGAGCTTACCCCACCCCCGCTCTCGCCACCTTTCGTTTTAAAAAAAACTTTTTTAATACTTTTTGGAGGACTGGCAAAAAAAAAGAAAAACATTTTGGCTGGCATTTTTATATATATATTTTTAATTTATCACTCCTAGATGGATTTCCGCCGTGTTGGAAGGGTACATTAAAACAAAATTCAAAATGGCTGTGGTGTGATGATGCATGAGCACACGTCGGACAATGGGGCCGCCATAACGTCATAACACCCAGGTGCGCACGTGTAATGGCATATGCAAGCATTTGCACCATCACACTTTTTATTGTGCCAATAATGTCCAGCATCAGCAGTAACATTTGTTTGACTTTTTGCAATGCTGGACCGCAAAAACCACAAGCACAGCCAATAGATCTGCAATGGCAAGGCCAAAAGGTGAGACCTCTTGGCTTTGCCAATGCTTGTTTTTCCTTGCTTTTTGGGACTTATCCTGAATTTATAATTGGATGGTCTCCAACCAGTAGCTCGTGAGCTTCTGTAGCTCTCCAGCTACCTCTGAGTAGCCCACCTGTGTGCAGTCCAGCTCATTAAATTAGCAAGCTTTTGCTTGGTTGAATTAATATACATATAAGAAAATTGAAATTATACAACACTAATAATATTAGTAGCACTCAATGCGTTTTATTAAACAGAAGTAGCTCTCAGTAGAGAAAAGGTTGGAGACCTTCAATGCGAAAAAACATGGACTTGGCTGAGTTACTCACTTATTCATGTTGGAAACTTGAAAGCTCTGAAGCTGCTTTGTTAGAACTGGCAAGTAGTCTGAGCAAAAACATAAAATATTTTTATCTGTTTTTGAAAATAAAATAAATCCGATTTCAGTCTTTCATATTATGCTTCCAAAATCCATATTGGTAGCATTTTATGTGCTATAAAACACTCCTAATAAAAGGAACCTTTCTGTAGTTTGTTGCAGGTCGACGCGGATGACCAAGAGCATGAAAACTGCAAACGTGCACGGCTATTCACAAAGGTAACTTACAATTCTCAGTAAACTACATGTGTAAGTTTATTCTGCCAATCTTGAGCCTCTCATACTTTCTGCAGTGGGGTAGAGCCAAATTTACGAGTGTAAGTTACTACTGCCAAAAAGAAACAGTAGTATGTCCTGGACCCCACATGGCTAAACACTGAAGCTAAACACTGAAGCTGCAAAACTATAAAATAATGGGTTTAAAATATAACCCCATCAGTAAATATTGTTCAATTAAATTTAAATTATTTAAAAGTTACAGATATAAATAAATATAATGTAATGTCATACAGAAATCTAAAAACAAAGCATATTTATTAGTTAATTATAAAATAATTAACAACCTTTTTTAATTTATACATTAGTGTATCTTGATTTTTTATTAAGATATGCTTACGCTACTTCTAGTGTAATTTTAATTAAGCTATTCATCACTTTTAACAGATTTATGCATAATAAAAAAGTATTATCTTACTTTAGGTGGGAATTTATTTTTAATTTAAACTTTAGAAAACGATGTGCATTTAATTTAATATATTTAAATTAATTAAAGATTTCATTCGAAATTAAGTTAATAGTGCTGTAGCATTTTCTATTTTCTCCTACATTTAAAATAATGTGCATTACTATTTAAAATAAAATATATTTACTCATTTATTATAGGTTGAATAAGCTTTTCTACATTTCTACATACTTTACCGTAGGAAGATCTGCACCCCGACTGTGGAGTATCCCTATGGTACCGTATAGAGAAAAGTAAAAATGTTTATTTAACTTGGAAAAAAAATTCAATCCCACCTAAAGTTAAAAAAGAAATACATTTTTACTATGCAATAATAATTACTAAAAATAATGTATAGAATTATAGATTTGAGCTGGAGGAATTGCATGCCCTTTTCTAAACTGCTCCCTAACTCTCCATAAACCCCTCCTTACTCCTCCCTAAACCCCTCCCATTTTGTAGTAAGTATTCCCCAATTTCCAACTACTCCCCCTAGCCCCTCCCATGTTTATTACTGAATAGTAAACTTACATGAGTGAGGATCTCCCTATCGAAAAGATAGGAGATGTGGAGGTGGACTTGCACCTTTGTGAATAACATATTGTAGTACTTTAATACTATTATTATAGTACTACTAAATGTATACAAAATGCAGTTTGTGACTAGGCCCCATTGCGTGTTGTCATCTGGGCGTATTTTAATTAAAGTGTGATGTTCCTTCTGCTGCAGGCACCTAGAAGTGCGTTTGCCTCCCCATCGCCAGACCCTGAGGATGGAGGTCCTTATCTTTGACTAGGGATGCGGGAAGGTCTATTATTTCTAGGTGGTGTGATCGAGGACTGTAGCACAGCTTTAACTTGAACAGGAAGGGGAGGAGGAGCATAGGTTGGTGGATGTGAAAAATACTCACAGTGGGTCAAGGGGTAGTCCAGAAGTGCCAAGGCAGACGAGCATCCCGGAGAGCTGTGCCAGAGAGGAGATGGCGTACCGGAGTACAGTCTAACATCACAGCTTGCTGAGGCATGTCAGCAGCAGCAGGTATCACATCACACACCCTTTGACCTCAGACATTATTTCTAACCCCCCCTCCCCGAGGGTGGATGTGGGTGATTACCCCCCAGTGTGCCCCTGTGTCGCAAAAAACCCATTAGACACCAGGGTAATAAAAAAAAAACATAGGGATGGCGGCTGCCCACCATGGGCATAACCATGGCCATGCCCCCACCAAAGAAAGGGTACAGATAGTCTTTCTGCCCCCGGGGAGGTAGATGGCTGTGACTACACCAAATCTGACCCCCCCCCACCCCCCGGGGTAGAACGCCCACTAGAGACTAGGGGCAAAAAGCATAGGGGTGGGGGCCGCCCAACATGGGCATGGCCATGCCCCCACCTCAAAAGGGCACAGAGTGTCTTTCTGCCCCCTGGGGGACAGATGGGGTCAGTTACCCCCGATCCCCCTCCCCTCTAGTGGCAGAAACACCACTAGACACCAGACACTTCATTTATGCAGCATTTTTTGGTAGGGAGTGCCACCCCTCCCCCCTTGGCATGGGCCTTTGCTCCTCAATCCCACAGCCAAATAGACTTTTTACCACCCCCTCAACAGGGCGGTGTAAAGGGGTATTCTCTCCCAATTTGCACCCCGCTACCTCCGGGGGTCAGAAAGCCAAATAAAACACCAGGGCTTTCAAAATGGAGCCTACCCCAGCCCCTGCAGGGGCAAAAGTGTCTTTCCACCACCCTGAGGCAGATAGGAGGTCTGTCCCAATTGGGGAGAATGCTCCAAATCAGCCCCCCAGGGGGGGTAGAAAGCCCACCTAAAAGAAGGGATTTTGCCTTTGGGGAAAATGAAAGTGGTGCGGCTGTTGCACTTTGGCAGACTGGGCGTTTGACTTCTATTTGCCTCTGGGAGGGGGGGGGGCAGAAAGTCCAGTACACACCAGGGGATTAACAATGGTGCCAAAGCAGAAAAAAGGAGGCCATAGAGCCATACCCCCGCCCCAGAAGGGGAAATAGTGTCTCTTTGACCCATGGGAGCAGATAAGAGGTTTGTCCCAATTAGCAAGAATTCCCCAAATCTGCCCCTTCCCAGGGGGGTAGAAAGTCCACCTGACACCAGGGATTTTGCCTTTGGGGCAAAAGAATGTGGTGCTGCACTCTGGCATTGGCCACCCCCAAACCCCAAAAGGGACAAACCAGTCTTTTTGCCCGACCAAGGGACAGACAGGAGGCTTGCCCCCAATTTGCCCCTGGGGTTTATGGCACGAATATATTTTTCTAACTAAATAATGGGGTGGGTCTGGCTCATCCTAGCAGCGGACCTCACACTCACCCCAAAATCATTAACAGTCTTTCTGCTCCTCTGCGGACTAAAAAATCCCATCCCAATGGCAAGCTAGAGGTCATTTGATTCTTTTGGGTGTTGTTTTTACATATGGAATCAATAAAAAACAAGGGAGATACCCTTCAGGTCCAATCAGGGACAGGGAAAGTTCAAACAAAATTACCAAGCAGGTCCCTACAAGATACTATGTACCAAAAGAATATATTGTGCTGGTGTTTAGAGAAATACATAAAAACAATATAATTATATCATATCAATGAGTCAGAACCAACATGCCAAAATATACAATCAAAATATATAAATAACTAAAATTCACATGAACATATATCAATAAATATTTATTAACATTTATATACACAGTCAATTTCATAAAAAAGTTAAAAAACATTTCATATTACTACATACAATCATAAGAAAACAGAGATGTCAATGACATGAAAACAAAGTTGTCGACGCTGCGTTTCGGTGAGTGGATGTATAGACACCTTCCTCAGGACAGTTTTCTAGACAATAAAAACATTATGGCATTATAAAAACACGCATGTTGCTGACATTACTGTAATATTTTTATAAAAAATAAAAAAAAACATTGAAAAACATTTTTCGTACACAAACTTATAACTGATTATATTTACTCTATTATCACCAGCACATTCAAATATATCTCTCTATTCTTTACACGTAAGTAGTAAAGAAGTAAAGAACAAATAAACCACCAAAATTACTAAACACCATGGTCATAATAAATTAATAAACACATACCTAAAAAATGTTAAAAACAGGACTAGAATTCAATATTTCTAGACCTTTGTATGACACAATTTGTAGAAGTGAGGGAATAAGGATGGTCACCTCGTCAAAGTACCTTAAATGCCAAAAAAAGGAAGAATATATTTAAACAATGATAGTAATTAATCAACGGTGTATCCAAATTGGATTTAAAAACAAATACAAAACAACATACCTTGCGATAATAAATTAAGTCGGTATATGTATGTACATTGATGCCACCGTATATTTATCATGCACTGGAAGTCCCCAAGTGCTGAAAAATAGATATACAAAGGTATTAATACCCATGATCTACAGAAGGGCAATTTGATAAGCCCCTAACTATAAGACTACATCTTACCAGAAATCAAAAAAGAACTTGAACAAATCACAAGTCAAGGGATGCGTCGTAATAGAGATCCCCAGGGTAGACAAATGTGCCACTGAATTCGATCAATATCTAGGGCAACAGTCTATCGTAGTCGTTCAGGCGTATATACAGCCGTAGTAATAAGTACCTATAATCAAAAAAATATGCAAGTCAAAGTAAACTATATGATATAATCTATTTTGTGGTCGTTATTAATGATATTAATCGACAAATAACCACATGTAAGCATATTGTTGGTAGATTCCCAGAAACTGATAATGGCGTCTACTTTTATAATCCATGCTACTTTCTAGATGATTATGATTACGTCTATTAGTAAATCACGGCACGCTTATTAGCAGTAAGTTAATATTAAGAAATACACAGATTACTCTCTTATTTTAATAAAAATACGTTTTGTTCTAGGCCGTTAACAAATTCTAATCCCCGCTTTTATTAACACTATGGTATGTTCGGATTAGTTCCGATCACGTGACTTCATTAACATCCAGTTAAAAGCAGCCTCGGGTCGAACACCTCCATGGAGTGTGACCCGGAAGCTGTACATTGTTTGCGAGGAGGCCGGACTTTTCTTATAAGGTGAGCAGTAGGTCCTGCGATTGAGTATCCGTTGTTTCAATAGAATAAAATACTTATAGCAGTGTGAATTGGTTTTACCATACGGATCCCCACATATGTAGAGGATCCAGCGACTCATAGAGAATATTTTCGGTCGCGTTGGTATCAATTGCATCTAGTTCCGTCCACGTTTCCCTTTTTAGTATGCCGGGAGAAGTGGCGAAATAATTGTCACGCGTTGAATACAGGCCGTGATTTACTAATAGATGTAATTATAATCATCTAAGAAAGTAGTATGGATCATAAAAGTAGACGTTATCAGTTTTTGGGAATCCACTAACAATATGACCACATGCGGTTTATTGTCGATTATTAACAATAACAACGACCATTAAAATAGATTCCTTTTTAGTATGTCGGGATAAGTGGCGAAATAATTGTCACGCTTTAAATACATGCCGTGATTTACTAATAGACGTAATCATAATCATCTAGAAAGTAGCATGGATTATAAAAGTAGACGCCATTATCAGTTTCTGGGAATCTACCAACAATATGCTTACATGTGGTTATTTGTCGATTAATATCATTAATAACGACCACAAAATAGATTATATCATATGGTTTACTTTGACTTGCATATTTTTTTGATTATAGGTACTTATTACTACGGCTGTATATACGCCTGAACGACTACGATAGACTGTTGCCCTAGATATTGATCGAATTCAGTGGCACATTTGTCTACCCTGGGGATCTCTATTACGACGCATCCCTTGACTTGTGATTTGTTCAAGTTCTTTTTGATTTCTGGTAAGATGTAGTCTTATAGTTGGAGGCTTATCAAATTGCCCTTCTGTAGATCATGGGTATTAATACCTTTGTATATCTATTTTTCAGCACTTGGGGACTTCAGTGCATGATAAATATACGGTGGCATCAATGTACATACATATACCGACTTAATTTATTATCGCAAGGTATGTTGTTTTGTATTTGTTTTTAAATCCAATTTGGATACACCGTTGATTAATTACTATCATTATTTAAATATATTCTTCCTTTTTGGCATTTAAGGTACTTTGACGAGGTGACCATCCTTATTCCCTCACTTCTACAAATTGTGTCATACAAAGGTCTAGAAATATTGAATTCTAGTCCTGTTTTTAAAATTTTTTAGGTATGTGTTTATTAATTTATTATGACCATGGTGTTTAGTAATTTTGGTGGTTTATTTGTTCTTTACTTCTTTACTACTTACGTGTAAAGAATAGAGAGATATATTTGAATGTGCTGGTGATAATAGAGTAAATATAATCAGGTATAAGTTTGTGTACGAAAAATGTTTTTCAATGTTTTTTTTTAAAATAAAAATATTACAGTAATGTCAGCAACATGCGTGTTTTTATAATGCCATAATGTTTTTATTGTCTAGAAAACTGTCCTGAGGAAGGTGTCTATACATCCACTCACCGAAACGCAGCGTCGACAACTTTGTTTTCATGTCATTGACATCTCTGTTTTCTTATGATTGTATCTAGTAATATGAAATGTTTTTTAACTTTTTATGAAATTGACTGTGTATATAAATGTTAATAAATATTTATTGATATATGTTCATGTGAATTTTAGTTATTTATATATTTTGATTGTATATTTTGGCATGTTGGTTCTGACTCATTGATATGATATAATTATATTGTTTTTATGTATTTCTCTAAACACCAGCACAATATATTCTTTTGGTACATAGTATCTTGTAGGGACCTGCTTGGTAATTTTGTTTTTACATATGGGCCAGGAGAGTGTGGCTAACTCCCAATATTGCAACGGTGAAAAGCTGCTCTTTTTGGGCTTGGGTAGGCTGCCACCTGTGAAAACCTACCAGACGCAGACAGTTCTGAAAACCAGACACCCGGGGGAGTCCAGGGTTGTGTACTTAACATGTATCCTATGCCATTTTCTTACCCACAATGCCCTGCAAACCTCAAACTTCAACTAAAAACACACTTTTCTCTCACATTATAGGAATCTGCAAGACGTCTTAAATTTCCTACCACGCAGCATTCCCCCAAGTCTCCCGAAAAAAATGGTACCTCACTTGTGTGGGTGTGCCACGAGACCTCGACACAATAAGCCCTGAAGCTCTATGTGGAGAGATCAGCAATAGGAGTAGCTGCAGGATTTGGGGGCTGTGCTTGGGCACCACCAATAGAAACCTACCAACCGCAGACATTTTTTTAAACTAGACAACTAAAGGATTCCAGGGTAGTGTGCCTTGCGTGGATCCCATGAGGTTTTCTTACCCACAATACTCTGCAAACCTCAAACTTTGCCTGAAATCACGTATTTTCCTTATATTTCTGTGATGGAAACTTATGGAATGCGCAGAAATCCACAGAATTCCTGCCACCCAGTGTTACCCCACATGCAGGGCCGGCTTTAGTACTGGTGGCGCCCTGTGCGAAAATGTTAGTTGGCGCCCCCACCCCCCAATGACCACCTCACTACAGATTCCCTCACTACCACCATTTGACAATGCCCCCCAAGTCTCCATAACCACTGTCACTTAGATTCATTTAGTTTTATAGCGCCACTTATACCAGTTTAAGGTGTCAGAACACTTTACATCACACATACGTTGCACGGAGACAATCATACGTGTGTAAATCAGTGTATAGGAAATGTTACATAAGACAGAGGCCTACAAGGTGTAGGAGTCACATGTCATCCATACTGGTAGACAGTATAGTTTGAGTCCTTTGTCTGGAAAAGCACAAATTCAGAATTTCAAATGTAACACCATTGTTAGTGGTTTTCTTTAATAATAAGAATTGATTTCTACCCAAATGAACCCTTTTTGCAATATTAGGTTAAGGAAAGACTGCGCAAAAAAACATGTAGCTGTAATATATTCCTTGCAGTTTGCATGCAGCTCTTTGACGACAGTTAATAGCTCACTACTCTATATTAAGATTTTAACTTTTGAACTGCAAGTAACATAAGGATCTCTCTGACAAAAGCGATAACCCATTGACCTGTTTATAGTATATGCACTTTGTGATCTGAATGAGACACATTCTTTGCAGCAGGCATGTTAACCTTCTGAGCTATGATGATTCAAAACTTCCTCTACCAGACAAAGCTTCGGTCTCCAGGAAGAACATTAATCACCGGAGTAATTGTGACATTTTTATTGATGCTTGAAAATTGATGGGACAAGAAACGTGGCATCTAGTATTTTTAAAACAATAAACATGGCGCCCCCACCCCAAGTCAGCGCCCGGTGCGGTGGCACCGATCGCACCGCCCTAGAGCAGGCCCTGCCCACATGTGCTAAAAACACTGTGCCTCTTGTGTGGATGAGTCCAGTGCCTGCGACAGGAATGGATCAAACCAAGGTCAATGGGAGTCCCCACGCAAGAACTCCCAAATAGGATAAAATGAGCCACCTCTTTGATAAAATGCCACAACTGATTTGCGTGTTCCTGAAAACTGGGAAGATGGTGACTTTAGCACAGCAAACCTTTAGTTGATGCCGTTTTTAGGAAAAACACCAGCTGCTTTTTTGTGGAGCACTTTTTTCCTATTTTGCCCAATAAAACCTCAAAAATTAGCTATATTTTGGTCATTTTCTCTGCCCCCTTCCTGGGGAATCCTCAAACCCTGGGTACCTTTCGAATATCCAGGATGTTGGAAAAAAAGGATGCAAATTTGACATGGATACATTAAGTGAACAAAATATATTGGAGCCCTAAGTGCAAAGTACCCCAAATAGCCAAAGCATGGCTCAGCATTGGGGTAGGGAAAGCCTCAACAGTTTAAGGGGTAAGGCAGAGGTTGAAAAGATACTGTCTGGGGTACCCAAGCAGTAATCTAGGTGTCGCTGCTTTTATTGTGGCCTGTCTCTGACCAACGCCCATGAAGAGCCAGGGACAACCTCAGAGTGCGGAGGAAGACGTTTAACTTGCAGTACAGTCACTGGCAAGGCCTCATCCGGAAGGTGCAAATAGAACATTCTGCCCAGTTCTGGACGCCAAATACAGGTCATCAGGCCAAGGTTGGGAGTACTGTGTCCAGCTTGGTAGACTCTGCAAAAAATGTGACTCCCACCTCTTGAGTATTATGTTCAATATGGAAGGCCTTTTCTGGAGCAGTCACTCCTGTTCTGGAAAATAAATATGGGTGGGCTTATTTATAAGCCCCTTGAGACACTATTGCGCCGCCGTTGCGTCACTTTTTGTGATGCAGCGGCGGCGTAAACAACGCACCAGGTTGCGGGCTATTTACAATGTGACGCATCAGATGCGTCACCTTGTAAACCCCTGCGCCACATTATACCTGCGTCAGGTATAATGTATGCAGGGTGGGCGTTCCCACACGAGAAAACCTCGAAGAAGTGACACAGTGAAATCTACAAGATTTCACTGCACCACTTCTAGGACGGCACTATGTCAAAACCTGACACCTGCTTGGAGCAGGCGTAAGGAGTGACGCACTGTATTAAGTATAGGCCTCCCCAAAGCATTGCTGGAGTTGCATCATGCTTGCGACAGAACTCCAGCAACGGGTGACTTCTGCGCCGACAGATGCGTCAGTTTCTGACGCATCTGTCAATCCTTGCGCCATGGTGCGCCATATTGTAAATATGGCGCATCCATGGTGGCCCAAGGGTTTCTTTGCCCCGTGCAAGGAAAATGACGCATCTCTACTCTAACGCAGTGATGCGTCAGTTTCTTGTAAATAAGTCCCAGTGTTTTTCCACACAGTTCTGTGGGTCAAGATCAGGAGTACTTTGTTCAGCACTGGATGCCACATCTCAAATATTTGGTTCCACTCAAAAGGCCACATTTGGAGCGCTGTACCTGGTGAATTCTGGCCAGTTTTAGAGAACTGTTCTGGAATATTGACCCTATTACAGTAGGTCACATCTGGAAGGCTGTTGACAGTACTGGTGACCCCTTCCGGTGTTACTTCCGGAGGACACAGAGATTCCTGTCCAGTTCTGGATGCCAGCTCTGGAGTTATCAGTTCAGTATTGGAGAGGCTGTGAAATCATTCTTGGGGAGGGAGAGGCTCACGGAAGTGATTGGGTTCCAACCCAGAGTGCAAGAAGACCTGTATCACATGTGGGTGATTGTAGAAAGAGAGTTATGGAGGGGCTGGAGAGTAAAGGTGATGTGGTGTTTCAGCAGGAATTGATGATGCCAAGAGACATAATGGTGTATGTGCGCCCTACAAATTCTCTGTAACATAACATAACATAATGTGGCCTGGCCGGAGCTGCCAGCCCTTCTCTTCTCTTGTTTTCTGTGCCACGAATGAATCTCACATTGAGAGGCCGGTGTAGCGCTTCATTTCACATTTATTCAATTGGTTTCAAGGCATTTCAGGCCACAGACACCAAGTAGCACAGCTACTGATGACTGTAATTCAGACACACAAATATATTTTCACATTTCGAGACAAAAATGCAAATAAACAACATCCTACGTACCAAAGACGTATTTCAGCAATGCGAACATGTGATATTAACATAAATCAACGTTGATTGGTAGAAACAACTTGTGTTAATGTAACTCATAAGGTTGCAAAACCATATCTTTCAGATATACTCTGTAACCACAAGAACAGTAGTCATAGACGTGCCCAGAAATGCACATATATATTAAATATATATATATAAGTATGTAAAAGGCCCCAATATTTATAGGGACACAGTGGTGTGATAGGTCTCATCACAATTGTGTGTTATCATCGGCAATAAACAATGTATGGATCAATATGCAGTGTAACATCACATGTTAGAAAGTAGTGAGGGGAGGGTTCTGGTAATTTACTAGAGGCATCCCGTCACTGATTGTGAACTAAATGTGATTGTACACTACAGCCTTTCAGTGCATACAGTCCATGCAATCCTGGAACATACTGCAACACTGTTTCTGCCATTGGATGCAAATATTTGACCCGTCATCACACCAAAAGTCACTCGACATAGTAGAGTGGTTTCAAAATAGCCACGGCCGCCTCCCGTCATGTAATATACATAACCCATACCATTTGCTCTTCCATGCCATACATTGATATCATGGACTGGAAAAGTGGGCTAATAAAAATTTGGCATTGTCTCTTACCACGCCCCTACCACAACCCAATATACACAATGTGATACACATGAGATGGGCATACATACTGCCATATTGACTTCCTCAACGCAGGTTGCAGAAAAAAACTGTTAGCAACTTCTAGTTGGACCCCGTCAGGCCAGCCTGATTCCACGATCCGCCAACAGCCTTTCCGTGAGTCAATGGAAGGCAGTATTTGATACCAAAAAAACAGCAGTTTGAGACAAAACCATAAGAAATACATTTGGTCATAAAAAATAACATCAGCATATATAAATAAATTATTAAATAAATATTAAATATATATAAAATCTTTTTCAAATATAATTAAATGATAAGAGTCCTGACTCTTGTCTTCTTTCTTTTTAAGGTGGTCTTTGCTCTGTTTCTCTGTTTTTATTTTGTTCTTTTGCTTTTTTTTTTCCTTGGACTTTTCTTTTCCTCTTTTTTTCTTGGTTTTTCCTTTACTGTTTTTATTTTCTTAATTTGTTTTTTAAATGCTTCTCTTTTGGAAGTTTGTTTTTTTACAATATTTTTTTTCGCTGTTTGGTTTCTCTATATCAGTTTCCTCGTCTTCACGTCTGCTTCGCTGTTTTTCTTTTATAGTCTTTTTTATTCCTTTTGTCCGCCTGTCTTGTACTTTTCTCTGTTACATTGCAATGGCCCCAAAGTAGTTCTGTGCGCCCTTAGGGTCCAGGTGGGATGTGTGGGAGGTTAATGTGGAGAGCACATCGCCCTCCTCCAGGCTGAAGACCCCTCCCAGGTAGATGGTCTCGTACCAGGGGGTTCCGTTGTGGGAGGTGCCCTCGCAGGCGGACTTGGTGGCGCTCAGCAGAGGCATGTCGACGGGGTAGGCCTCGGAGCGCCTCTTGACGGAGTGCGTCAGGTAGAGACTGCCTTGGGCTGCACATTTGCCCCCGTAGTAGACAACTTGAGTGTAGATAAAGTAGAGGCCGCGGGAGGGGATGACCAGACGGTTGTTTTCCAGCTTCATCCCGTTCTCCAGGAAGGCGTAGCCCTTGTTTGAGATCCACTCAACCTCCTTGTTGCTAAAGTCAGCTGCAAAAGAAGAAGCAAGGCCTGTTACGGCGAGGGACCAACCCAGTTTCCAGGGCAGAGCCGATCAAAGAAGCCCATTCGCTGGCAGCAGAATAGAGAGGTGCCTGGAAAAGGAGGAGGGCCAGTGGAGGTGCTGAGGGATGGACAGAAGGAAAGGGGGATGAGTGATAAAGAGGTGGAAAGAACTAAGGACGGCTGGACAGAGAAACTAAGGAAGGAAAGAGAGATGAAGGAAGAAAAGATGGGAGGAGAAGTGCACTGAAGGAAATGTGGGTCAGATAAGGGATAGGAGGAAAGAGGAGAGATAGATACAGGATAGAGAAAGAGAGATGGGTGAAAGGAAATGTGGAAGAGAGATGGATGGAAAAAGAGAAAGATATGATGATGAATGGAAGGAAGGAAAGAGAGAAGGGCTGAAGATAGAGAAGGAGATTTGAGGGACAGAAGCAAACAGAGAAGGATGTCGTATAGATAAAGACTGGAGATTGGAGGAGAGATGGGATGGGATGGGATGGAGGATAGAGAAACAGGAAGGAGGGTGTCCATAAGGAAAGAGATCGTTGAGAGACGGACAGAGAGATGGAGAAGAGATGGCAAAGGGAAGAGAAGGAAGAGGGATGAAAAGAAGGGCAGGGAAGAGATACATGGAAGTAAAGAGATGCGTGAGAGAGGTGGGAAGTGGCTTAGAGACATGAATGAATGTGTGGATGGAAATCAAGGTGAGCAGATGGAGAGATACATATGCATGGAGAGAGACCGACAGGTGGAAGGAAATAAGGGCCAACAGAGGGGTGAATTGGAAAACATGAAGGGAGAGGCAGATACCTCGAAGGAGAACGAGGCGGGGCTAGAAAGAGAGACAGGAGGGAAGAAGGATTGGTGGAAGCAAGGTGAAGTAGACAGAAGGGTGATAGATGGGTAGGTAGATGAGAAGAACGAAGGATGGATGGATGGCTGAGTGGGTGGATAGATGGATGGATGGATGGCTAAGTGGGTGGATAGATTGGTGGATGGATGGGTGAATGGGTGGGTGGATGGATGGATGGATGGATGGATGGATGGATGGATGAGTGAGTGGATAGATTGGTGGCTGGATGGATGGCTGAGTGGGTGGATAGATTGGTGGATGGATGGATGGCTGAGTGGGTGGATAGATTGGTGGATGGATGGCTGAGTGGGTGGATAGATTGGTGGACGGATGGATGGATGGATGGCTGAGTGGGTGGATAGATTGGTGGATGGATGGATGGCTGAGTGGGTGGATAGATTGATGGATGGATGGATGACTGAGTGGGTGGATAGATTGATGGATGGATGGCTGGGTGGGTGGATAGATTGATGGATGGATGGATGGATGGATGGCTGAGTGGGTGGATAGATTGATGGATGGATGGATGGGTGGTGCAATGTGGGAGAGACACGAAGATGAAGACATGGAGGGTTTGGGTAGAGAACATACAGATGTGTGGGGGATAAAGAGGCTGGGAAAGAAGCAGAGATGCCGGAGGGCCTCTCCTTACCTATGAGGTGAGCTGCGGGCTTCTGCGACTCCAGGGCCTGTAACTTGAGCTGCTGGGGGATGTGACCTGAAGGGAGGAAGGAAGGGCAGAGTTAGAACAGCATGTGACAAAGGGTGAGACCAGAACAATGACCCCAGAAACCCCACCATGCAGTACTCACACACACCTTACGGGGGTCCTAGGCCCCCCTCATGCTTCTCACAAGCTGGTATCTATACAGGCGTACGAGCACTACTGAAAGGGCCTCACTGGGATAAAAGGAGGATACCTGGGGGGCTTCCTGAGAAGAGGAGATCCTCGTGTTATCAGCCTCAGATGGATGAAAGTCTGAGCTCTTCGTGTTAGCTTCCACACGCAAATGAAATGTTGTCAAGGGCTCCTAATATTATCTCCCTGGAGGGATGAAAGTCTGACGGGTGCTCCTCCTGTTATCTCCCTCAGAGGGATGAAAGGCTGACAGAGGCTTTCTGTATGAGCTCCCTCGGTGCGATGCAAGCATTCCAGGAGCTGGGCATTGTATTTCCATCAGAAGGGCAATGCATAATTATAATATCTTCCTCAAAGGTGAAAGGCTGCCGGGAGCTCCATATGTTAAATCCCTCGGTGGGAAAAATGGGTGACGGAAACTTCTCGTGTTATCTCGCTGAGGGAAATTTAAGGCGTACGGTACTCATGTCTACCATAGAATGATGCGAAGTAGCCATGGGGTCCTTTTTTTCATCAGAGTGAATTGGATGAGAAGTGGACAATTGGACCTCTTTTTATCGACCCTACAAATGATGAAAGGCTGAGTACCTCATCCCACCCGAACCCCTCTCCCTACAATTTTAATTTGGGGTTTGCAAGGACCACTAGATTCTTTCAACAGGCGCTCAACCCACTGGTCTAGGTCGGAGGGCGTGAGATACTTACTTATATACTGCTCGGGGGCCGGTTCAACGTGTGTCGGGTCCTCCTGAAAGACAAAACGAAAACGTCAATTAGCAGGTGTCCGAGAGACAGTGACTACTTTTTAAACAAACATCCAATTCGCGTACTCAGCATGACATGAATGTTATGATTTCGGTGGGCCCAATGAAGAACAGATTAGGGGGCGATGTATTAAACATGGAAGACAGAAAGGTGACAGCATGAGGAATCCAAGGAAGAAAGGAGGGCCGGGGTGACGAGTCAAAAGAAAGCTGGGAGGGAGACAGGAGGAAAGAAAAGCATGAAACTACAAGACAGGTAAATATGACCAACAGGGCAGAGTTCTAGCCTCTCTCTCCTTTTCACATGGCCCCTATCTAACCCATACACTGAAAGGCGCTATAAAGCGCTATGTACAAAGTGCGCGCGTGCACTTCCTAGTTCACCTGGGCTCCCGAGCGGGATGCGCCTGCAGGGCGGCGGCCAGGCTGGAACTTCCAGCTTTGGACTCTGCCCGGAAACTCCGCGGCTCCGGAGTCCGGGCGCTCCCAGCCTGCCCTGCCCAGGGACCGAGGGCGGCTGGTGCCACCTGGGCCGACTCAGAGGGCAGGCTTAACAGGCACTTGATGGAGATCTGCAGGGCTGAATGAGTATCGCACGCCCGAGTAAAGACTCTGTAGAGTTTTGCTTCTAGGCGCTATGCTCCACATCCGTGAGGCAAGCGATCTTCCACGGGAGGTACCTTCGCACTTAAACTTATATCTGAGTACAAAAATGACCCTCCATGTGAAAGGCGTTGTCAAAAGGATGCTCCGCTGGTATGGACACCTCTTGGGGTGCCCCTTACCACAGAAGCAATAGATATTACATTGCTCCAAAGTCCTGGCACCTGGTTGTCATTCTATGTCAAACACGTAACTCCCAGGCCCCTCAGACAACCCCAACAAATAAAGGTTTTCAACAATTATAGCCCCGGCTCTCTTTGGAATTGAAACCAAGAATAAAGCAAAGTTGAATAACACGAAAGATAACTTACGTGCTTGGAGGAGCTGTGCGGCGAAGGAATTACATTGAAGAAAAGCAGCGCCAAGATGAGGGTGGCTCCAGCTAGCGCTGCGAAGGACATGCCTGCCAGCCACCGCCAGCAGCGGTCGCGGCGCCGCAGGGTGTCGTCCCGGATCACCACCACCTGGCCCTTCTCCATCTCGACGAGGAAGCTGTCGGTGCTCATGGCCACGGAATGGTCCTCCATGGATGAATGAATGAACGAGGACCTCGTGTCGACCAGCACTGCGAAACCAATCACTCCAAGGCGCTCCTTTTTTGAAGACGGGGCTGTCTCTGTTAGTTACACTCGCGTTGCCTTGCCACAACCCTCCAAGTGGCTTAGAGTGCTTTTACTTGGACTTGTCGCCTCAAAGCACTTTGGGAAGTCCTTATTGGTTCCTTGCCCTTTAAGTTATCGTCTAGCTGCGAATTGTTCTTGTTGCGCGTTAAGTTGCACGTTTGTCTTGCCACGGTTACGTTTCTCTTGATGTCTGTTCCAGTGTGGCTTCTTGGTGTCCAGGCCGCGGCCATCCCTTTTATAAGGATGCGCTCCGGGGTGGTGCTGGTAGCTGCCCGGCGCAGAATTCCCCATGACATCAGGCGCGCGGATGGCAGACTCCTATTCGCCAAGAGACAACTTCCTCTTTCAGTTTCAGCAGGCACCACCTCCCCCCCCGTGCTTGCACCCAGCGAGTCAAAGAAAAAAAAATCACAATTCACCGAGCTCAACAAGAAGAAGGAAACTTCAAAAGAGGAATTAAAGCGGAGGGAGGGGGGGAGCTAAAGTGTCGATAAACTCGCAATTTTGGAAAAAAAAGCGTTGTGGTTCCGGTTTCGCGGCGCAAACACTCTGCTGTGGCCATCCAGTGTTTTTTCCACAAACCCCACATCTTGATTCCGACCCCGTCACCCCCCTCCTTTACCCCTTCGAAGTGATGACCCCTTGAGTGATTGCCTCTCTCCAGAAGGTGCTGTACGCCTGCACAATTACAGCCGGACTAATGAGTAAAACTACATAGCGCACATTATGATTTGCCTCGGATCTAGGCGCTGATGACAGATGTTAATTACTACCAAACTCACTGATACTTAGGTTATGACCTCGGAAGAATGAATGGCTGAGTTGGCCACATAGGAGTCGAACATGATAATTTCAGGATACACAAAGAGCGCCCCAATAAGTGCATTAGTCCACTGAGCTATGTTACATGCTTTACACCTGTTACAATGGGGACTGCATTCAGGAAAGAGTGGGGTGGTTTGCTGGGGTGGGTGAGCAGTCCTGATGCGTCTAGGCCTGAGGAGAATTTAAATTACGCCGGAGTAATCAGAGTCATTTTATTAATTCTACGTTACTCTTTGACATGGAATCATATTTTCGCAGGTGCTCCTACTCGCGTAATTAAGAGTAATTTGGGGGGAGAAAAATTACACCGCAAGAGCACTTTTCCCGCGTGCGAGCAGCTGCTGGCTCTGCTGCATTTAGATCTGATTCTTCAGTGAGGGTGCATTTTGCGCTAAGAAAATAGTGCTAAATGCAGGTAGGAAGTTGGGGGAAAATCGTACCCCAAGAGCACACGTAGCGAACGTCAGCAGACGCTCGCCCTCACTATTTGTGTTCTGTTGCGATGAGCGCTATTTCTTAGCCAAAATGTATCCTCATGTGCATTTTAGACGTAAGGGGTACTTTTGCGCTAAGAAATATCGCTAAATGCAGAATTACTCTTCTTGGGTAAATTCAAGAGCAATCTTGCAGAATGCTTAGGTAATTACGCAAGATTGCGCTACACGGAATTACACGATAACACCCACGCCTAGCAATGACCTACAACTGTTAGAGTGATTTTGCATGGCTGTAGGCTTTTTTACAGAAATGAATATAGGCGGCACTGTTTTTATCAAAATGATGTGGTGACCCCATGTTGATGATGCTGGAGTGGAACTATCCTACAGGTATTACAGTCATTTTATATCGTCCGTCTTAAATGGCTGTTTAATGTGGATGAGGCTTGATTGGAGACACCCTCATATATTATAATGATGTTGTATGGTTGAAGACTAGGGTCCAAATTACGAGTTTGGCACAGTTGCGCCGGCTCTCCTCCGGCACAGCTGCATCAAACCCGCGCCAGGACCTCCTGCCATAATGCGAATTGAACTTGTGTACTGCGAACGGTCCTTCACCTTTTCCATGGCGGTGCCTGAAAAATAGGCACAGCAATGGGATCGGCAAAAAAGGTCCAGCACGGCATGGACGGTGGCATCCATTCAGTGCTGGATCTTTGGGGGTATACAGACGGGGGCGCATGATGTGCCACCCTGAATTTATCCCCATGGCGGGGGAGATGGGGGCCCTGTAGGGCCCCTTTTGTTCCTCCACCACCAGCCTTTTAATGGCTGGGCACCCGCCATGGAATGGCTGGTGGTGGTGGAACTTGTAATATGCTCAGCGGGACTGCGCTGGTCCCACTGAGCATACTACACTGTGGCGCACCTCCGCCACCGCCAGGGAACAGTTCCAGGGAACAACTGTTCCCTGGCAAAGCTAGTGATCCTCTGCCGCAACGACTTTGCAAGTTGTAATGCGGCAGACAGACCACCGCCACCTCGAGTCTGGTGGTCGCAAGACCGCCAGACTCCTAATCAGGCCCTATATTGTTTTTCCCTTCAGGTAAAGCAGCTGTCTCACAGATGTGAAGTGTGGGCTGGTTATATTCTTCAGATGATCCGGTGACCCTCATGGATGAGGCTGGAGTGGAAATATCTCGCAGGTATTATAGTGATTTTGTGTGGGTGAAGACTGGAGTGCTTGTTTCCTCCAAGTGATATGGTTGTTGTCTTATACATGGGAATTTCACAGTGGTTAGTTTCTTCAGGTGACCTGATCCCCCCATATAGATGAGGCTGGAATGGAACTATCCTACTGTGTATAGTGATTTTGTATTGGTGGAGACTGGGGTGGTTTCTTCCTCCAAGTAATGTAGTTGTCTTACAAATCAGTTCAAGATGAGAGACTTATCTCACGCATGTGATGAATGCAGTGGTTGATTCTTCAACGTGATCTGGTGACCAATTATGGACGAGGCTGGAGTGGAACTATCCTCCCCAGCCATTATAATAATTTTGTTTTGGTGAAGAGTGGAGTGGTTGCTTCCTCTGGGTCTTGTGAAGGCCAGATAAGTAAAGACACGTTCGGACAAGGATGAGGAGGTTATGGTAAGACAATGTATTCCATGTACTTTGAGTGATAAGTTACTAAAGAATGTAACTTATCCATCTCAGGAAGTAGAACGACCGATCAGTCCTTGGAAAGAAATGCCCTCATATCACCTTTCCACACTTTGAGTGCAGGAGCTATGTATGCTTAGTTTTCAGGCTGACAAGAATCCATATTTTATAGAGACACGAGTGGTCGTAGAATTCTTGGAATAATTCTTTGTGTGAGAGAGGGTTCCAGTGGAAAAGGTTATGGACAATGGGGAAGAGCCCGTATCTGTGATGAAAAGGTTTGTGTACAAACTGGGTATGAATCATTCCAGAATTTCTGTCTACTACCCTCAGAGCAATGGCTTGGTTGAACATTGGAATCGAGTGTTGAAGAAAGGCTTGCAGTTGGCGTTGTCCGAAGACGAGAACTGGTAGTTTGTGGTAAGATCGTTGGTGTGACCACACCTAATGTGCTTACAGGGCACATATAAAGGTATCTGTAAGAAACTGTCTGATGGAAATGTCTTGGCTGTAAGGGAAGTGGTGCGTTTTCCAGAACCTTTGCTGGATGAACAACCGATGGTGGAAATGAAGAGGAACGAATGTCGCTCTGATGTGGAAGGAATTGAAGCAAATGTTTGTGTATAAGTGAAATGGCTTAAGGAAGTGTGCTTGGAAGACTATGAAACCTAATCTGCAAACCACATGTGCACTGACTCAAGAACATCTCCAGAGATGATCTCATTTGATTGTATGCAATGACACTGTGCATATTTGTGAGCTATTAACAGATAGTTACCAAAATTATACATTATTATATTGTACCATTTTTAAGGAAGAGGATATGTAGCATTGCGCCATCTGGTGATCTTGGTTAGAGGTCTAGTGCTGAGGTCATCTGTGCTCTGCTGCGGTCTAGAGCGAAGTTTGGAACAAGGGGGTTTCAGTCTGGCAGTTACAGGTAGGTCCTCTGAAGGAACCGTGTGTTTTCTTTCACAAATATATATATATATCAGTTCTATCCTCAGCCTGATAGTCTTTTCACCAGAGTCAGAAGATCTAATTAAAGAAGAAAGGAAATATTTTATTACACCCGAGTCATGCATGTACGGGGGAACATCTTTTACCCTGCAGGCACACCCATAACCTGACTTTACAACGCAGTCAGTATCCCGACTGCAACGTTAGCACGCGTTACTTTACCACACAAGTTGTTACAATGACTTCTTTAGCGGGCGTGTTGTTGGACAGGTGTTGGATTGTAAGTTTAACACCTTCCCTACTGATACACTGACTGGAGTTGGAATAGTAATTTATACTATTCCAAAGTCCAGCGCCCCCCTAAGGAAAGTCATTGTAATGACTTGTGTGGTAAAGGAACACGTGGTAATGTCGCAGTTGGGGTGCTGCGGAATAAAGGCATGCGCAGGAAACACATGCGGGGTTCCGTCATACATCGATGTACGGGGACCACGAAAGCCTGTAATAAACATTTACGTTAAATATTATCCCAAGCGGAAGTAAGAAAGTCATCCTGAATCCAAAAATACCACCTACTATAAACAATGATATCCATACTAAACATTATGGGCCAGATGTACGACGAGATTTTGCATGCGCAAATGGGTTTGGGCCATGTACTAACAGTATATTGCAAGTCGCCAAAAATTGCGACTCGCAAAATAGTGTTTAGCGACTTGCAATTAGGAAGGGGTGTTCCAAGGGCGGCCCTTCCTAATTACAACTCGGAGCCCTATGTATGAATGTTTTGCGACCACAATTGCGGTCGCAAAACACTCGCAATTTACCGCCCTCTTCAACAGGGGGGTAATGCAGTCGCAAATGGGAAGGGGTCCCCAGGGGACCCCTTCCCCTATGCAAATGCAGGGGAAAATATTTTTTAAGGGCAGGTAGTGGTCCCTGGGAGCACTGCCTGCCCTTAAAAAATGAAACCAAAACGTTTCTTTTTTTTTTTTAAATGCATCCCGTTTTCCTTCAAGGGAAACGGGCAGCATTGAGGAAAAAAAAAACTGCTTTATTTAAAAGCAGTCCCAGACATGGAGGTCTGCTGAGTCTAGCAGGCCACCATACCTGGGAGGGCCTGCCATTCTCAATGGGGTCGCAAATTGCAAGTGCCTCATTAATATTCATGAGGCATGCAATTTGCGACCCCATTGAGAATCGCAAACAGTGTCTCAGACACTGTTGTACATTGGAAATTGCAAGTCACAATTTGCGACTCGCAATCGAGCGCAAATTGCGAGCCGCAGTTTCCAATGGTCGTACATCTGGCCCATAGTCTTGTTTTTGGCCCTTGCAACTGGCACTACCGGCCCCTAGTATGGCCTTGTAGTGGCTATCTGCAGGGTCTGGGGGCAATGCTGGGGTTTCCATTGTAGACTAGCATCTGAAGTCGTACTGTGACGATCTGTTCTGGGTATTGTGTTGTTGTGACCCCGATTGAGTGGCAGTCATGTTCAGTAAGCTGTGCGCATGTGATTCTTCTGTTGGAGAGGTCTGCTGGGCTTTTAGCCCCCAAACATGTCGTACAGTTAGATAAAGTCTAGACCTGGTGCTGTGTTATATTATGTTATTTGCATTTATCGAGCACGAACGAATCACCCACATGAGGGTCTCTCCACGCTAATGCACTCTAAAACAGGACAGCGATACCAAAAGGGATTCGAAGACTTAACTTTTGAGAAATTTTTTGAAACAAGCTGTCTATGTGGCTGGCATCTTTGAGCTATCTTGGAGTATGTGAGATGTTTTGTCTTGTGTTTTGTGGGATGCTTGCATGTGGTGTATATTGTACAGGTGTGGATGAAGTATTGCAGTTTCATATATTATTTTAAAATGTGTGTCACTGTTGCCAAGGGACGTTTAAAGTAAGCATTGGCAAGGCCAATAGTTCTGGCTTGCATATTGAGTCCTCCCTAAAACATTAAAAAATACCTGCTGGAAAGACAAAATAAAACAAAATATGCTTGTTTTATGTATGCAATGCTTCTATTGAATAAGAAGTGAAGGGCCTGATTTAGATCTCGACGGAAGGGTTATTCAGTCACAACGGTGACGGATATCCCATCCACCTAAATATAAATCCCATGATATCCTATGGGATTTATATTTCGGCAGACATGTGATGATTCAGAGTATCTTTGAGATGTAAAATAGTCCCTCGTCCATTGCAATGCATACACTATGGATGTAACCGTGGGCTTTGGATATATGTTTATGGTGTTTTTGTAACGTTTCGTGATGAGCATCTTTTTGTGGCAACTCATTTCTATAACGGGTGAGAGATATAATAAATACGTTTTTGATATTGATGAATACATTATCAGTCAGAGCATCATTTTTATGTTTAATTTGGCAGGCTGGTCTCTGTATGGCTGGAGGGTGCAGGCTACACATTCTGTCAAAATTAGAGTTTGTAACCCAGTACGCAAACTTTATGTGTTTTTGAACCGGATCTTGCTTAGAAGGTGTGAACCGATTTATAGAGAAAAACACAGTGATAGTAAGCCTGTCAGGGTGGCAGGTCAGACTCCTAGGGCGTGGAGACATTTGTGGACTTTTTCTCCAATAGAAAAGGCGTGGCTCACATGGTGGCCCTAGAAATGAAAGATGTTGGTGGGTGTAGCTTCAAGGCCGTGGATCAGGACATCTCAAGCTACTGTGAGTTCTGATTGGCTCTCATGTTCTTCATGCAATAGTTCTTCCTACTGTAGAGTAAAAAGTCACTCCTCTGTACACTTCTCTTAAACTAACAACAATATGCACACTTCAAAAGCATAAATATTGGCATTTTCGAGGTAATCACACAGTTAAAAAATTGAGACAGATTTTGTAATCCACTTCAAACTGGCATACTTTGACTATAGATAAATCATAACAAGTTGTCGAGTGAAGAGTTAGGGATGTGATCCCGGGCCATGTGGAATAGCTGAGCTAACTTACAGTATGCACACTACTAGTCCTTGTTTCAAGAAATGTGGCATTTGCGTTACAAAACCAGGGCTTGTATTTCCTTTTGAGAAAAGTGTCGGGACAATGGACAGGCATTAAGAAAATGGGACTTTCTGAGGAAATCTGAGATGATTTGTTGAGATGACGCTCACCAGTGTAAGACTGGTTACACGCACCTCCAGAGACATCTCAGATTTTCTCAGAAAGTCCAATTTTTCGTTGTCGCAACACCTTTCAGAATCACATAATAGTTTGCCTCTTTAAAGCTCATCTTCTGGCAGCTGTCAGTTTGTAAATAAATCCGGAGCATTGGGTATTAGGAGATAATTTGCGAGGGGGACCCGAAATTTCGACTGCCTAAGGCCTCCACAGGGTTTAATCCGGCACTGCCCGCAGCCTCCTCCTGGCTTCTCTTAGTCCTACTTCTATATCTACTGCCTGTTTCGGGAATCTCAGCACTTTGCATCTGGGAGTCAAATTTCACCCCCAGGAAGAGTGTGTTCATGCTGAATTGTGCAACTTACAATTGTGTTCCATGAGAAAACATTTTCAGAACCAAAATACTGTGAAGGTAAGATGGACATCAGTAAGTAAAAGACTTAACAATTTTTATTTCCATATATACCTATGTTATGTGTATTTTTATAGCATACAACTCGCCTAGGAAGGTGTCCTGGTGCTGAAGAAGGAACTGTATGAACCGATCCTTACTCGGGGATAGGTGAAGAGCCAGCACTTCAGTTTTTGGTGGAATTCAAGAAGTGTGGAGGAGGCTCTTTTGCGAGGTAGGCGAAAGCACGGCCGCTGCATCTGTTTCTTCGTATGTGAGTGTATGTGCGAGTAGGAGTCTGGCTGAGAGGAGCTGTCTGGTAGGTTTCTGGAAGTTTATGCAGTTGTTGAGGTACGTGGGGCCAATGTTGTGTAAGGCTTTGTATGTGTGTGAGGAGTTTGAAGAGTGTTAATTTGTGAATGGGGAGAGAGTGGAGCTCTTTGAGGTGTGGGGTGATGTGAGTGTGGGAGGTTGAGGCTGAGCCTGGCTGCCGAGTTTTGTATGGTCTGGAGTCTTCTGGTCAGTTCAGCGTTGATTCCGGCATAGAGTACGTTGCCATAGCCCAGCTTGCTGGCAGGGGCGTAGCTTGATCAGTAAGATTGGAGGGGGGCTAAGCTTCAGATATGTTAAAATACATTATATGACAAGCAGGCTGCATGAGAGGGACTTAAGGGCCAATGGAAAGGGAGAGGAAAGCAGATTGATAGGAGTACTAAGTGAGAGAAACACAATATTTTGTAAAAGAACCAACATTTTGAGGACTTTCAGAACAGAGATGAGAGAGAGTGTGTGTGTTTTTGTCAGTGTGTGCATGCAAAAGTCCCAGGTGATATATACGACCGGGACCCCGGCCCGACTGAAAGCACCTGTGCCCAATTATTCATCAGAAAAAACATTTACTTGGGGGTGTAACACCCCAAACACCCCCCTTGAAGCTACGCCCATGCTTGCTGGTAATGAGGCCTTGGATGATGGTACTGCAAGTGTTGGTGGAAAGCCATAAAAAGGGCTTCTTGTGCATCTTGAGTGGGTGGAAGCAGGGGGCGGAGACTGCGTTCACTTGGCCAGTTATGGTCAAGGTCATATGTAAGTTAAAGATACATAGGTACATCATGAAGGTGCATATATGTGTAGTGTAGTACAGTAAGCCTGATCTTACACACACATATATATATATACATATAATATATATATATATATATATATATATATATATATATATATATATACATATATATATATATATATATATATATATATATATATATTTATGATTTGATCAGCACACATTAAAGATAAAGAATCAGTTCCACCAAATGAAGTCGTTTCAAATTTCTTTATTCCTTGAATTTAATTCTCTATTCTTCGCAGGTAGCCAACGCGTTTCGTCCTATTTAAGGACTTCTTCAGGGCTCATCAAATGTTCGTTCTATTGCATGAGTGATCCCTCTTCTCAGATTGGACAGACCTTACAATACTCCTGTGTCCCTACGGTATTGGAATCCTTGTTCAAAGTCGTACTTGGCGGTGTCTAATGCTGAAAGAGGGACGAATGCTCGGAATACATTCCAAAGTCATGGTTCAATATTGACCATACACCGTCCAAGGGAATTTAACCTATAATATCTACACTACTGAGAACTTCTAATAAAGATGTACAGCTACTGAGGCTGCCATTTATTCTGAAAAATCTTAAAAGAATATAGAGTGACAAGTACGGCTTTGAACAAGGATTCCAATACCGTAGGGACACAGGAGTATTGTAAGGTCTGTCCAATCTGAGAAGAGGGATCACTCATGCAATAGAACGAACATTTGATGAGCCCTGAAGAAGTCCTTAAATAGGACGAAACGCGTTGGCTACCTGCGAAGAAAAGAGAATTAAATTCAAGGAATAAAGAAATTTGTAACGACTTCATTTGGTGGAACTGATTCTTTATCTTTAATGTGTGCTGATCAAATCATTATTGTAAAAGTTTGATGTGGAAATTCTTTCACATTTTAGGAAACTATGGGGTCTTGTTTCCTTTGATCTTAGCACCATATGCTGTTAATAATTTCCCGAAACATAAATAAGTGCGGTATTAAATCCTAGACCTCTTTTGTAAATCATTCTGATATATATATATATATATATATATATATATATATATATATATATGATCCCATATTTGTCCCGAAGACGCACTCCACTGCAGGCAATTCACCAGAATTCTTTTATTCAGGGAAACCAGCAAGTTACATCCTGATTATTCCTGCCAAGGCGTTTCGGAGCCCCCAGCTCCTTCATCAAAGGCTGCCTGCAACTTGCGCAAGGACATCCAAGGCGCACTTTTACTTTCTTATTTGATTACTTTCATTGCCCTCTGGTGGGCTCCACAGGTAAGTTTAATTGTGCAAGGGATGCTGGTATCTGTAGTGTTCCTGTGGTACTCTTATCTCCCTGCTTTCCCTTCTCACACGCACTATATTTTTTACTTTTATCAACTGTTGCCTTATTTCTTCATGTCCTACCTCATGTCTCCCTTGCTCAGTTTCTGTAAAGCACGCTGTCATCCGTAGGGTCTTATTTGTGACATCCCGAATTCTGAATACATTAAAAAATCCACTTATTCCATCACTTCTGGAAGAAACTTAGGGGCATATTCACAAGGACTTATCGCAGAGTTATCCCCACCTTAATGCATCAAAAGTGGAGATAGATTTAACGCCCCATTCACAAGCGTGTGCAAACTGCAGACATCGCCAGTATTCCCGCGATAACTGCTGCAAATTTTACCCCCACGGGTCACATCACCAACTAACCCTAATGAGATGCAGAGTAGGCATTCCCGTGCAAAAACACACGAAAACACCACTACACCACTTTCACAACGAACTGCCAGATCTGCGATGCGAACCAAAAACAGGCGATAAGCCGCGGTAGCAGCAGGGATTTAACACCTGCCTTCTGCTGGTGTTAAGCAGGACGACTACCTGCAGCAGGAAAGGGAGCCCAGCCCAGAGCCACATCGGAAGGCCCACAGATGCCATGGAGCCAATGATCATGCAGCTCGGAGTCCCAAGAGGGCCACAACACCCAGCGCCACCACCCCCAGGCCCCCCCCCTGGATTCCCCTCCCCCCAGACAAACACATACCGTGCACGACACAAGAGCCACAAAAAGCTCATGATGTCGCACAATGACAAAAAGAAACACACATGTGTGGTCAGAAGAACGAGAAACAGTCACACATCATTGAAGTAACAACCAAAAACTTTATTGAAATACAACACAAAACACCAATGCGGAAGACTCCTGTCGGGTCCGTCCGGGACAATCTTGATGTCACAGCCTGGAAAAGAAAGCACAAAATCAGAACGTGTGTCATGCACACATCAAAGGAGCGAGACATAGAGAAACAGAGAATGAAAGAAAGGCTGAGAGAGAAAGAGAGAGAAGGAAAGGAAGGGAGAGAGAGAGGGAGGGAGGGACACTGACGCCCCGCGCACCCAGGCCCCACTGCTCACCTGCTGCCACCGGTGTGTCTCCAACCACGTGCCGGTATACACTGCAAGCCACCAGGTCTGCAATCTGTAATCGAGGCCAGAGTCAATCATGGCAGAGTCCATCTCACTGCACACAGCAACAACGCCTGTCCGTCCCTGCGCACACATGCAGCCGCACCCTACCCCCTCCCGCCGGCCAGCGCTGGCTGTCCGCACTTGCGCACCCAGGCCCCACTGCTCACCTGCCGCCAACGGTGTGTCCACCAGTGGGCACACCAGGTGCCCGTGCAAGCTCCAGGCACCGGTCCCGCCACCATGGCATGCTCCACATCATGCGGACCTGCACCATGGCCCAGCAGGTCCCACACATGACGCTGAGTCCTGAGGCATCAATGGCAGAGACCACATCAGTGCACACGTCATCATCGCAGGCTGCACACCCGCTCAGCAATTTCGGTGCCACTAACCCTGTGCAACCCCAGTCAGCGCCACGTGGTGGTAGGCCCGTGACGGCCGCAAGGCTTCGGGTGCCACTAACCCTGTGCAACCCCAGTCAGCGCCACGTGGTGGTAGGCCCGTGACGGCCGCATGGCTTCGGGTGCGACTAACCCTGTGCGCAACAACTCATGGGCCCTTTATGATTGAGAATCGTGGAACGTCCGTCATCCAGTCACCACCGGCAGTGGGGAATGTGACGTTGTCGGCCCCTTATATTGGCGGGGTCACATGGCCTGTGACGCCTGTGCCAGATGGGTGTGGTGTGTGTGCAAACCTGCCCTCAGGGAGTGTCCATGACATGCTGACAACTAGACCAGTGACCTGCAGACCACTAGCGTGTACACCTGCGACACCTGCGACATGTAGCTATGTGGGCCCCCCCTCGGAGCGTAAGCGGAGTGGTCTGGCCTGGCGTACGCCGGACCAGCGCAGGGCTTGCAACAATGACTCGGGGCTCTGGGCGTGGTTCAGTCCATGTCCGGACAAGGAAGTGACTAATGGGTGTGTCCCTGTTGTAGTGTCTACGGCACCCGGAACGCAATCGTCAATGTAGCACACAGTGACTGGAATCCCACTAGATGAGCATCATTGACGTTAGGGGGAATCACTATCCCTACATTCATCCACATATTCATACATGAATGATGAAAGACATGACACAGCAGTGCGTTTCTGAATGTTTAATGCACATCCAGTGGAGTTTTGCAGCTGGAGCAGTACAGGGCCATGCCAACCCCACTTCACAATATGGGCCCGTGGAGGGCCAGCCAGAGTCCATCTGGGAATGACAAGTACAGCGGAAGAGGAAGGGTACAGTCCGCAGTCTGGTCGCCGTGTCATTGGTCACCAAACAGGATATGGCAGTCCATGTCGCGGTCCAAGGTGAGTGCAGCAGAGTGTATCGGGGGTCAGTGGAAGGTCATGGGGCTATGTGCGGCACCAAGCAGCAACAGGCCAGGTGGCCGAAATGAATGCTAGTGCCTCCTTCTGATCTCAATCCCATCCACGTCCACGTCCTCGTCCTCGGATGTGTGCTCTGCCCCACCTGTGGGTGTTGCAGTTCCGGCTGCGGCACTGTGTGCCACTGACACATCAGGGGCCGGAGGGGGATTGTCGGCCGCACTGTGTGGCAGTGACACATCAGGTGCCGGAGTGGAGACTCCTGCCACACTGGGAGGCACTGACACACCAGGGGGCGGAGATGTGGATGGTGTGGGAGCAGCAGCATTCATCTGCGCCACGCCTTGTGGCAGCAATGCCATGATGAGGATCTGCAGGGCATGGTAGATCCCAGCTACATTTTGCTGATGTGCAGCGGTGGCTGCCATCCTTTCCGCCTCCATCCGCACCATGTCCTCCATGAGCCTCCGCATGTGTGCCAGCGCACGGCTGAGATCGCTGGAGCCACTCTGAGAGGACAGGTGTTCTTGTCCTTGAGTCATGACTCCAGCGATGTCAGCCAGGGCTCGTTGGAGACCATGGAGCGGCCTGTGGGTGTCCGTTAGGGACTGGAGGGGGTCCCTGATGGGACTTAGACACCCATGGATGGCGTCAAGTTTGGTAGCCATGAGGTCGAACCCCAACCGCACCTGCTCAGCCATCTCGCTCTGGCCCTCCAGCACACGGCGTTGGAAGGCCATGTGTTGTTCATGGGGGTCTTGGGAGACAGCCGGGGTTGTGGGTGCCTCCTGCTGGGTGGTTTGTGGAGTGGGTGGGGTCTCCTCGATGCAGCTGGGCTGCCCTGATCCTGGAGGTGGGTTGCGGATGATGTCAATGATGTCTTGGAGGGCTTGGGTGTCGATGCTGGGGGTGTACTCCTCGTCATCAGTGAAGAGTGGCTGGGACTGCTCTGCAGGAGGTGTTGACGGTGCCTCTGCAATGTGAAGGGGAGATGCTGTATTACAATGTGTCCACATGTATGTAGCCGCATGGTACATGTTCACATTCAGACAGCATGGTATTGTACATTGTGACAGTCTGTAGATCAGGGCCATGATCCAGAGTCATTGTGGGTGTGCACTGTGCTCTGCTTGATTGTGCATGTGTGCCATTGTGGCCATCTCTCCCCGTCCACCCAGTACCTTGTGGTTACTCACCCTGTTGCTGTTGTGTTGTGTCATGTCGAGCAGTGTCCGGTCCCCCGACTCCTGCCACAGTCTCCACACTGATGACTGTCGACACCAGCTCCTCCATGTCATCCAGCTCCAGCTGTGGCGCTGGGCTCCCACCTCCAGTCTGCATTGCTGCCTTCTGGTTGCCTGCGAGTTTCTCCTTGGTTTTGCGCTTGATGTCAATCAATCGCCTCTTGACCTCGTCCATTGACCTCTTGTGCTCTCCGACGACATTCACCTTCTCCACGATGGACCGCCATATTCCATTTTTGGTGCCCAATGACACGTTGGAGGTGACGAACAGTTCTTGATGGTGTTCCATCACCTCCGTGACCAGGATCCTGTTTTCCTGCGGACTGAACTTCGTCTTCCTCTTCTTCTTGCCCTTCCCTGTCACCGAGGTCCCAGGCTGGGCGTCAGGGGTGCTTGTGGGGTTCCGCTCGTCCTCTGCGCCTGCTCCGGATGCCTCCATGGTGCTTCGGTGTTGGTTATTTTGTGTTTGTGTGTTTTTCTACTTTTGTAGTGATTTTCCCGCCTGCCGTGTGTGTATTGCAGGCCTGGCGCTGCTTATCGCTGATTTCCTCATCGCGGTTTGGCCCATCGCATGTTTTTTTGCGTTGGGGTTAGGGTTTTTATCACCGTCGCGGTTGTTGTATCGCGGACAATGTCCGCGTTTTTGGGAGACTATCGCATGGTACCGCCGTGTTGTGAATTCCACGTTAACACAGGGTTATTTTCCCGCGATAGACTGCGATGTGTGAAGTTGCGTTAACATTTTTTGGAGATGTTTAGCGCACGTTCTTGTGAATATCCCCCTTAGACTTCTGCCTCTCAATAAATACCTTAAAGCCCCCACCCCCTCAAACTAACCCTTCTGTTTGGCCTATTGCTCCTACCCCACAATCCCCACGTAAATTTGAGCATCTCTACCTCGGGGACAGCTGTGCCTCTACTCTCTCTACCACAGCTACCTCAGAACTTTAGCATTCACGTATCCCACTGTCTATCATTTACCTCTTTATATACTGTTACCATGTGTTTTTACTTACGCTTACATAACCAGGGAAATTGCTGCTATTTTGTTTACTTATCCCACTGTATATTTTCTTTAGATATCCCACTGTAAATGGTTTAATCTTTTTATACCGTTACTATGTATTTGTATTTAGTCTTTATGTACCTTGTGTTAGTGCAGTTGTGTTTATTCTGTGAAGCGCTCTGATACCTTTGGGTCAAGTTTGCGCTATATATAACTCATTAAATAAATAAACAAACTGGACTGTGAGGCCTGTTGCCGCTGCAGCTTTTCCCCCCACTTTGGTAATGTTTCTTCCTAGGGGATTGGTTGCAGTACATCTGAATGTATCCCTGCTGTCGGAATTACAGCATGGGTGCTTGAAGTAGGGGTGCAGGGGTGCTGCAGCACCTCCAAAACAACGATGCTGGCATTCAGAAAGTGTAGAAAAATGAAGATGCTTTTAAATTGTGTTCATATCTAGTCACATTTGCTGCACGTTCAAAGACAGAGGTCACATGTCAGGCTGTGTTTCATGACAAACTGCTGCTTTTTCTCTTGAAAGAGGGTTTGGGGTTTACTTTTCTTTCTCAATCTGAAAAGTTAGAGGATTTTCTAAAGTGAACTATGCAATAATCATGCTTGGTACAATGAGTGGGAAAGTAAAGACTGCAAAATGCCATTTTTTCCCCAACACACAACCAAATGTAAATACATATAAATGAACTCTACAACTTTGTCAAACTATATCAGCAATTAGAAAAGCAGAAGTGAAGCACATTTTTTTAAATTCTGAAGTGTGATGGAAACACCCATTTTTGTAGGCTCAAAACAAGCACCAATGAAATATTCAGTGAAACCAGATTTTCACACCCGCTACATTGGTTTATCAGTTAAACTGTTTTTGTAATTTTAGTGGCCATTACAATAAAATGTGTGCTGCCTCTGACCCAGTGGCCTAACGAAACTTGAGAGGGCCCCGTGCACAGTACATGGAAGGTACCCAGTCAGGAGCTCTCGGGCCAGGGGCCCGCCACCCATGCACAGTGCCAGAGGGGGCCCCTCGAGCTCGGGCCCCCTGTATCACAGGGGTTGCGGGGCTAATGTTACGCTACTGCCGAAAATAACAGTGCTCTACCACACCATCCTTTAGTAATATTTTTGTAAATTTCTTGACTTCATTGCTGGGTTTTTACACGTGAGAAAGCGTCACTCCAAGTGTCACACATTTGGCAGTAGAATGTCATTCGTAAGTACCTTGACATCTTGGAAGTGCCACACATAGGCAATCTGTAAACTTTGCAGCTATGCAGCTGATCATGATAGGGCGCCTTGAAGCTTGGCAAACGCCACCTATGCGTAAAAGAAGGGCCACGCAAATCTTTGTTGGGTTGGCATAAAGCACTGACTGCAGGGGAGCATTCAGCACTGGCCGAGAGAGCGATCCGTGTGTGTTCCACTCCCTCTCTCTAGTCGGAGTGATACCAGCCGGCCTCACTCCTCTTTCATGCTCCGTTAAGGATGTGTGGGTGGGTTGCCGCCCTTTTCCCTCGCTACTGAATACCCCTGGTGAGATGAGACATTCCCAGGCTGAAGGCCTTCGCAACCCCCGCCGGGCATCCTCTGTCTGAAGACCCCAGGTGTGCTGTCCAAGCAGGGCGCTCACGGGCACCCAGGAGCACACGTCACTTCCTGTCTGGGATCGTGGGAAAATCCCAGCCTCGAAGCCCATGAATCTGGCCTCTGAGAGAACGGCCAAAGTCTGGCAGAGGCGGGGAACAGATTGAGCGATACTTAGATAACGGCGCACTTATGTGTGCAGAGGGCGGGAAAGGCCTCTTTTTCACCAACATGGCCGGTGTGCATACCGGACTATGCATGGAAAGGACACGAAAGGCGCGCTTAATTCGTTCAAGTTATTTATTTCGGGCCATCGAAATAAAAGGAGCATAGGCGACACAATAAAAATATTTGTATTAAAGGGTTCCTGTATTTTCACATAGGTCCCCTGCCCCACTAGGCTTACCCGGAAATATTGTGATTTTCGTGGTAATCACATTGTAAAAAAGTAGGCAACTTTTGTACTCCACTTTAAATTGGCATCCTTCGACTACGAGTTGTGGAGTGAGGGGTGTGAACCTGGGACGTGGGGCGCAGCTGAGCTGCCCTACAGCCAGGGCTCGAGTCGGGGTACCACGCGGGTGGACGGCGTCCCCCCACTTATTTTACCGGGAGCTCGATAACTGGAGCAAATGGAGCCACACATTCACTCTTTGGCCTCTCTGGGGCGATATCGGAGCTCATTCAGAACGCTGCTCACGCGCTGGCTTCTCTGATGCAATCGCATCTAAGGGGTGAGCGAGGGGAGGCAATGAGTGTGATGGTGCAAGCCACCTTTCGTGACGTCACTTCCTGTCGTGACGTCAGCGTCCCCCCACTTCTTTTTTTAGGACTTGTGCCCTGCCTACAGCCATAGCCGCCGGAAGTAGGGGTGCGAGGGAGCACCCCCAAATGAACCATCCTGGAGTTCAGAAGGCGAGTGAGCAATAACGATGCTTTCAAATTTTGTTTTTATCTTGTCACGTGCTGACCGTTTAAACACAGAGGTCAAAGGTCGGGCTACATCGTCTGACAAATTGTTGCTTACTCTTTTAATACAGAAATTGTGTTTACTGCAAAGTGAGAGAATTTTGTCAAGTGAACTGTGTGACTATCTTGTTGGTGTGAAAGGAAAGACTATAGGATGTGATTTTATTTCCTACTCAAAACAACATGTAAATAAATACCTGTAAATAAATTGTACAGTTATTTCAAAATAGGTCCCCAGTTAGAAAAGCACAAATGAAGAACTTGTAATTCTGAAGGGAAACAAAGATTTAAATCGATTCGGAGGGCTTTACTTTGTGATGCACAAATGACAAATATTCGCTGAAACACGATTTCCGCATATTAACGTTTGTTCGCTGTATAATTTTATCAGTAAAACTTTATGCACAATCTTTGGCCAATTTAATGGCATGTGCTGTCTGTGATTGACAGTGCGCTACGGCACCATCTTTTAGTAATGGATTTGCGACAAGACGCTCCAAAATCCCAAATCACCCCTCTCATACCGTGTGGGCGTGGCTCATTTGTGTTCCTATTGTGACTCTTGGATTTTTCACAATTATTTCAGTGATGTAACAGTGACGGCTGCACCCAAAACTCTGAAAATTGTTTCAGCAGCACTGCCTACAGTTTCAACACTGGTCCTATTTTCAATAAATGTGACATTTGAAAAAAAACAAAGTACAGGATGCAACAGGTTGATAGGCTGGGACATGCCATGTGACATATCAAGGCACCTGGAGTCCCATTCCAGCACCGTGCAACCACACCTGTGCACCTAGTGCACAGACCAGGGTGACACCAGAGGCCCACTACATGCCACCGGCTCCCCGGGACCCCGCCCTAACAGGTGCACGTCATGGACGGCTCTGGTGTGCACCACTTCTGGCTACTACAGCCTTTGAGGGACCTTACAGTCTAGGCCACTGCAGTGATGTGATTGTGAGTCGGTACGTTTCCTGCATAATTACCATTGCGTTCGCTTGCCGCATATTTAACCACATGCGGCATAATGAATAGAGCTCAACCAAAAAGTTTCAAGATTTAATTGAACAAATGTTTCAAAACCAAGCATTGGGAAAGCCAACAGGTCTGGCTTTCGGTTCATGTCTGCTTTTACTCTGTCCACGAGAGAGTGAGAAAACAAGGGAGACAGATGGAGGGAGAACACAGGAGGAAAGAGAGCAAATGAACGAGAAAGAGAGAGAGAAACAGAGAGAGCGAGAGGGAGAGACAAGAGAAAGATGGAGAGAAAGGAGAAGTGAGAGGGAGAAGGGACCGACAGATGAGAGGGGGGCCGGAGGGAAGAAAGACAGGCGAGAGTCACAGAGCATGAGACAGAGGAGAGAGAGAGAAGCGGGTCAGTGAGAAAGAGGGAAGAGAATGAAAGACATGAGCAGCCTGCCAGAGAGAGGGGGTCAGGAGGGATAGAGTAATAGATGGCGAGAGAGTGACACATGGAGAAGAAAAGGCACCTGCAAAGAAAGCTGGCGAGAGGGGAAGGTGGAGAAAAGTGAGAGGGGCAGGAGAGAGTGATGGTGAGAGAGAGAGGACTGGGAGAGGGAGAGACAGGGAGAGGAGAGAATACGTTGGCCTCTCCCTAGCCCTTCGGAGTCTGGCCTAGACGGAAGCTGTGCACACAGGCTCGTGGCGCCTCCCTCACCCCCTCGGTCTGCAGGGCACGTGGTGAGAACCCAGAGGGTCCTGAGAAATCACATCTGACGAAGAAACAGGAGGCGAGGGAGCAAGAAAAGCAGAGAGGTCAAGAAGAATGCAAAGAGGCGCTTTTTGCTTAAAGAAACACTGCCCCTTCTTCTTTAAGCCAAGTACTAATTAAAGTGCGAACCCCGACTGCCCCAGTCTTCACTCCAATCACAACACTACACGGGGAAACACGGCAGAGGCATACAGCACGCAGACCAAAGCTACGAGTGAATGTTTAACTGAACACGTCCACAGCTGCAGACAACGCAAGCAAACGAGGGGTGCACAGAGGAGGCGAGGAGGCAACACGCGGCGAGAGCAGCAAATGACAACACAAACTCCCAAATAAAGACGATTGTCAATGTTTCCCCAGAAGACACGCATTTCAGCATGCTTTTTAAAATGACAAGGGCGAAAAAACATAAAATGAGGAGCCCAGTGAGAGCTTGCGGGTATGGGCCACGTTGCTTTAAAATCTGAAATAAATATTGGGGTTTTCATCTACACACTGTTCACCCCGAAACAACAGCACTTGAGGCGTGACCTCACTCACCTGGAATGTTACCCCATTGGCACATCAGGGGGCAGATGTCCAACAGAGCCGTGCAACAATAACACATCTCATGAGCCTATATGACACACAACCTCAACATGTGGTAAGAGAAGCCCTCTTGGCTGGTTGAATATATTGTTCTACTCACATTTTCAAGTTTTTATATTAACTTTCCGTGCATTGTTGCTGTCGATATGAGAGTCCAGTGTGCTAGCCACATGGGCTAGCTGCATTTAAATGTATACTCACGCGTGTCCTGTTATTTCATCGAGCCAGTGTGCAGAAATGAATATGGACGTTTATCTCACGGGTAGCGCTGATAATCACTCCTTTCTTATCATTCCTTATCATATTGTTACCAATGAGCCAAGCAGGCTTATGAAATATTTGTGAAAAGGCCCTTAAAGCGCGGTGAAGCCAAGGGGTGTTTACAGAGGTGGGGAGGCTCCCTTACTGGCCTGGCTACTCTGCAGCATGCATACAATATGCAGTCAAATGTGAAACCAACAACAAATGAACAAGCATTGGCAAAGCCAATCGTTCTGGCCTTCGCAGACCTTTTTTTTTTTTTTAGGGTCTACCCTATTCTTCTATTGGCCTGTGCAACTGTGGTTCAAATTTTGACCTCCCCCCACCGAAGCATAAATCAGTCTCAGAGGGTCAGTCCATTTCACCCACGGGCTCTTTTGCGCCGTGAGTGGCATCATTTTTCTGGATCACATGTAAAAATCCACCTAAAAAGAAGTGCACCTCGGTGCCTGGGCGGATGGGCCAATACATTAATTTGCCGATGCTTTATATGCATTGTTGTTGTTTCTATAAGTTTTAGACATCGCTAAATCTTTACATTGTGTCTTCTGACGACCCTAATTCGAAGCCTTTATTACCTTTTCTACCGATAAAGATCACATTTTCTTGCGATGTGAATGAAAACAAAAAAACCTGTTTCTCTACCGAGTGTAGGTACGCCTGCTTGCTGTGAATCATTTTCATTCCTCAAGGCTGTTGCGTTGAACTTTTGTGGTTGGATGCTGATGACACACAAATGAACACCAAAGAATGAAATATCAACAAAAGTACACCAAACACGTTCTTACTCCGTGAAAACTGGATACATTTTTTTTTTAAATACCAAGTACCACGTTTGTGTTTAAAAATCTTGCATTTTCGAGTCATATTTGCGCTGAATAAGATCTTTTATATGTCTTAATTTACAGAAAACGTGTGATTTACAATACGTAAAATTGAAATAAAAAATATTAGTTACACATTTCTTTATATATTTATTATGTTTATTTATTGTTTTTGTAAAGTGTTCATGCAATGGAGAGGCCACTCCTGGGCGCTGATAAAACATATCATGATCCTCACTGTACAAAGGTACATTTCTTTTACCGTATTACAAATAATAAATAACTTTGATTTCGTGTCTCATACCAAACATCAACTCGAAATATTAATAACAACTTCCGTATTTTAAGTTTAGTTCCTTGGCAAGTATGTACATGTTTCCGATATTTCAAAATATGCATATAATTACATGTTTATAATCCATGCGTTATTCTCGAAATGCAGGTTTGATTAGTGCCAAAAATATTACCTGCATTGTTTTCACTGCAATAAGTATTTGTACATGTATGTGTGGGTTAAATCTAAATACATGCATTTTTTACATATAGTTACATTTATTTTTCCTGTATGGCATGCGTATCTCATCCTTGACTATAAAAAAGAGCAATTCCCTTTAAAAGGAGAGCTATGACAGGACTGTGACACCACTTCCTGTGATGTCACTTCCTGTGACGCAATAGCACATTGCCTATGCTAATAAGTAGTCCCCACTATTTTCTTTAGGTCTTGTGCCTATCCAGCGAGACGTGATGTCCTCCTGCTGATCATCAGTACCATCGCCGTCTTTGCTTTTGCTGAGACTGGTCTGAGGACCTTTTGTTGATGGATGAAATATCTCTCCACGGATGAATGATAAAATATCAATGACAAATATCATTGGGACAGAATATCGTGTCAAATATATCGAGGACCAAAATATCGAGAAGGTGTGTGCAAATAGGCAAGTATAGATTTACTGCTCTTAACTCCACTTCTACGTACCTTGAAGATATTTGTATCTTCAAGGTACGTAGATGTGGAGCTAAGTCTAGTAAAACTTTGCTTTCCCATAAAAACTTAACTTCACAATATTTTTGTCCTCGATATTCTTGTCATAATACTTTGTCCACACAATATTTTTACCTCAAAAGTTTGTCAAAACCCCTCTCTCCACAGTTCAGCGGTGTAGTTGTTTTCTCACAACAGAGATGGCATATTCTCCTACAGATCAGGACACAAGTGGTCCTCACTCTGGGAGGATTTTATACTTCCCATCCCCACTCCTCACAGTCTGGTTATTGCCTAAGAGGGAAGTTTGAATATTTTCCCACAATCCAGGAGTGGAGTGGTAGTCTCTTTTGAAAGACGGGATTCATCCCGCGGCCCAGGGCTGTAGCAGATACCTGCCTTCGAGGATGCCAGGCCACGTCAGGTGCTATAGTGGTTGACAGTCTTAAGTGACATGATTCCTCCCACAGGTACTGTTCTGGAGGCCTCACCTGGGACACTCTGGTCTATCCTGGAGGCCACGTCTGGGGCACTGCATCAAGTTTCGGAGACTTCATTTGGAGCACTGAGTCCTTTTCTCTAAGCCACACATGAAGAATGATGTGCACTAGTGGAGGAAATATCTGGAGTGTTGTGTCTAGGTTTTGAGGCCTCAACTGGAGTAGGGTATTGAACTCTGTAGATCGCATGTCGAGTATGGTATCCTGTCCTAGGAGCCTCTTATGAAGTGTTGAGTCCAGTCCAGGCGTGTAAGTAACTTCTAGAATGCTGTATGCAGTTTTGGGGTGCAAGTGGGAAGTTTTCTTTCCTGATGTAGCACCCCCCTGGATTTTTGTGTGCAGTCTTGGAGAACTTATGTGGGATTCTCTGTTCAATTCTGGAGGACACATAAGAAGTGTGCAATTGATTTCAGAAAGTCTTACCTAGAATACTTTGTCTATTTTATTTTCATTTTTTAATTAATTTGAGTTTTATATAGCGCTGGCTAGACCCAAGGGTATTAGAGCGCTTTACATATTTTAGAGGGAGTTCACAAGAAGTACATGATGAAGTCAATTTGGGTTTAAAAGAGTCATAGAGATAAACAAAACAAAGTATATGAAGTCCACAGTAGGAATACAGACATTTACAGCAATCCAGCATCTGGGTGGAGGTAAAGAGGTAAAAGGGACAGGTTCAAGTCTGCATAGTCAGCAGGATTAGGAGGTCTTTCAGACTGAAAAAGTTTCAAAGGAGGGTTGGGTCTTAGGGAGGTGTATATCCACTAGTGATTATTGTCGAAGTAGTTGTTGCGTAGTAGAGATTTGAGGCCCTGTTTGAAGCACGAAAAGGAGGGGTTGTAGCGTAGGTCCTTTTGGAGGATCTAGGACTAGTACTGAGGACCTTATTTGGAGGCCATATCCCAGGAAAAAAGGAGCAAGGCCATAAAAACCAAGAAGTGATCCCAAAATGGCATCTGCTTTTTGCTGCAAGTTCCATGTAGAGGACATCGGGAGTGTGCACTTGTCACACAGAGGGATATGGAAGAGAGAAAGGGGCAGGAGACACACTGGGAGGTCTGTAAGGTAAGAGTATACCACTCAATGCTGCATTCATAACAGAAAGAGAACTAGAACCAGAGGGTATGATGTGGGTCGCCGAAAGAGGGCTCAGGAGTAATATTAGAAAGGTGAGCTTGTGAAAAGAGTAGACTAAATTATGCGGCAAGGAAAGACAAATGAAGAAGTACGTTATGCAACTTTTTCACACAGTTTTTAGCTTAAAGACAATATAGGGATTTCCTAAGCAAAGTAACTATAAACATGGAAGTCCAGAGTCACTATTTTTAAATCTGTCATCTCTACTTCCAAGTATACAGGGGATGGTATTAACAGCCCTGCCAAGTACAAGCATCAGGCATTAGACTAGCACATTTCAGTGTGGGGGTCCGCATCACCGCACTGAAATGCAAAGTCACGCATTTATAGCGCCTCCTCAGCTGCCAAGCCGGAGCACTGCTAATTAGCACCACTGACTGAAAGATGGCAGCGTGCGGTCCTCCTTGCTTGCGGAAGGCTTGGGGCCTAGCTCAGCTCGCTCACAGAATGCGGATACCCTGGGTGGGCTCTGTTTTGCTTCCAGAAACCCCTCCCAGTTACCGGTGTCATCCAGTAGCGGTCGGTGGTAGGAGTGCCGGCCGGGCGGTGACGTGGGGTGGGGGAGGGGCAGGGTGGGGGGTAGTAAACCACGGATTACGGCGGATTACAGGTAAGTAAACATTTAAATAAATAAAACGAATTTCGTTGTGAGCGCTGCATCGCCAAATGCGATGCAGTGCGCGCAATGAAATTCGTTTTATTTATTTAAATGTTTACTTACCTGTATTCCGCCGTAATCCGTGGTTTACCCCCACCCTGCCCCTCCCCCTCCCCACGTCACCGCCCGGCCGGCACTCCTACCACGGACCGCGACTGGTGTCATCCTATGATTGGTCAGTTCTTGTTGAGGGAAATGTGCTGCGAGTTTGTTTCCATTGCCGCCATGCACTGTCTGCCGGGGTTAGACATGGTGGCTCCCGTCAGAGTGCTCGGCGTGCTGCTTCTGCCGCTCCTTTCCTGGGCCCCGTCTGTGCATCCAACTCTTACGAGCACGTGACTTGATGGTCCGTCATCAAACTGCTGAACCAGCCACACAGAGTGTGGCTGCACTCCCACAATTTCAAGTACGGCTCAGGTGAGCAGCTGGCACGTGGACCGCCAGCTAATGTTTAATATCATGGTTACACATTTGTTCAACAGTACGATCAGGTTACAAGGGTAATAGTGCCCTTCCATTTCTGGTGCTTTGCAGCAGTTTTAAGATCTTCTTAGAGCTTTCCGTTGCTCAAATGGGTGTGATTTTTGATATTTATATATGTTTCTCTCATCTTCATTGCTTGATTTTGCTTCATAGTCGTTGAATATCACTCATAATTACACTGAATTTATGAAAATGCCATACATAAGCAATCTGAAACCTTGGCAGCTATGTGTTAAACATATAAAATACTGCACTCAGACAGAACACAAACCCACATGTACACAATACAATGCAAGTCTCTTATTTTGCACGCGTCCTCGTTGTGCTGTAAAGCCTGTGTCCTGGAGCCCAGGTTCAGGTTATTCTGTGTTCACACTGTGGGGCTTCTGGGAAACACTCTCTTGCAGCAAGGACCAGCCACGTGGAACAATATTGTGGTCACACATTAATTATGCGCGTGACTCAACAGGGAACAATTTACGATTGAAAGCATCAGATCTTGAGACAGGATACAACAAAGGTGGGACTCCTCTGAACACTGAGTGTTATGTTGAAATCACTTCTGCTTTCAGATGGCTGTAGCATAACCGTGAATTAGCATATGCATTTAAAAACAAATACATTCATGGCAAAGAAGGAATCATTCCTTCCACGTCGGAAATGAATCAAATATACTGTTTTTGTCCAGCTGTAAAAAAAAGCACACTATTGCGCCATGTTCCATGAAAGGATATTGAAGACATATGGACACAATTCTCACCTCTTTAAATTTGAATAAGACAAATGACAATTAAAAGGAGAATACTTACCATTGTCAAAAGTTTAATGCAGCACATCTCACATGGAACTTTACTGCAGCTCTGCTTGAGGTAGAAACATTTAACCTCTTCCGTGCTCATGACGGCTCCCGGCCGTCATGAGTCACGGTGGGCGTGTGCTCACGACGCGCGGGGGCCGTCCGAGCCACGCCCACGATCGGAATGTCCAGCACCTGGGCAGAATTCCGGCCGCAGCGAAGCGGTTAAAGATTCAAACAGCAGTGTCTAGCATTGATTGTGGCCCCAGTGAAACAACTATTTATTTCAAGCAATGTATCTGGGCCCCCACCTTGTCCCCTCCAACCCCTACGTCATGCAGCGTTTAGGAGGGGCTCTTCCAAGCTCTACGGGAACCTCTCATATACATCTGAGGACCCCTTGGATATGTAAAGTATGGACCGTGTGTTGTTTACCTACACAAAGTGTGCCATTTACGTATACAAAGAGTTGTTCGCTCTAAAAAGAGGTGTGAAAGAAATTGTAATTGCATTTATATAGTGCTTACTACCCCTTACAAGGCATCGAAGCGCTTTTTGGCAAGTAGCACACCATTCCGGAACCTAAAAAGGATTAGTAGTGAAATATTATAGGGAAATATGAAATTAATTTGAGCCGTGGACATGTGAGTCTCTTAATTGGTTTTAAAAAGGATAGTGGAGGGATAGAAGAGGGAAGGGCTTGCATTTATATAGCACTTGCTATCCCTGATGAGGCGTCAAAGCTCTTTTCGGTAAGTAGCACACTACTCTGGAACCCAAACAGGATTAGTGGTGAATTTGTATAGTGAAATATGAAATTAATTTGAGCAGTGGACATATAAGTCTGTTAGTTGGATTGAAAAGGATAGAGGAGGGATAGAAGGAGGAACGGTCTAGAAAGTGTTTATTTTGAGACCATAGCAGCAGGAGGAGGTTTTGGATGAGTAGAGGGAAGGGGGAAGAGTCAGAGGGAAGGGTTTAGAAAGGCTTGTTTGGGAAATCTGAATAGTAAAAGAGGTTTGAGATGATGCAAGGATGGGTAGAGGAAGGAAGAGTCTAGAAAGGGTTATTTTGGGGATCATAGTAGTAGAATGGGGTTTCGGATGAGAGAGAGAATGGAGGTAGAGGATATATTGACAGAGGTATAGTGCGAGAAATTGGGTAGTGCACTGGAGAGAGTAGTAGAGTGAGGGTTGGGATGAGTCAGAGAGTGGAGGTAGAGGATATATTGAGAGAGGTATACAGTGAGATATAGGGTAGTGCATTGGAGATGCTGAATTCGAAGTGAAGTAATAAATATAAAGATACATAAGTACATGGAAAGAATATATGTATAAGGAAGGTAATGTATCTAGATTAAAGCAGTATTTAATAAACTCAGACTTTTAAGTGTTACTGTACTTCAAGCTAATTTTTTTTTTTTTTAATTCAATAATGAAGCAATTGTGGATGAATAGTTATGAGAAAAATGTACTTATTTATGCATTCCCCTTACACAAATGTACAACATAGAATAATATAGCCAAAAGTAATATGTACATTTGTTAAGCAGAACTAACGAATACCTATATATTTATAAACATGATTATTATACAAAGGAATACACATATCTAGGTACACATATAATCCAAATCAATGCTTATGTACACAGGGATATGCTGTATATTTCTGTTTGCATATGGTGGTTGACTCCACCATATGCAATTCTTGAGAAGTCTTCTGAAGATAAGGTAGTTTCCGTGGATCTTATGCTTGGGGTAAAGAGTTCCATAGTTAGGTTGCTTGAACAGAGAAGGTTGTGCCACCTATGTTTTTTTTTCTTGTATGGTCAGATTTTGAGGCGAGGTACAATCGAGAGCAGAGCTTCCTTTGTTGAATGTATTTGGTGATTTTATTCCTGATGAAAAGCGGCCCTGTTCTATGTATCGCTTTGTGGGTGATACAAAGCAGCTTTAATGTGGATCTTCTGGCAACCGGTAACCAATGTAGGGCCTTCAAGGCAGAGGAGATGTGGGCTTGTGGCTTTATATGTAAGAATAGTCTGGCAGTAAGCTCTGAATCCGCTGTAGTCTTTTCATAATTGATAAATATGATCCGTGGTAGAGGCTATTGGCATAATCGAGAAATCAAAAGCTTCCTGTAGCCACTTTTTATTGAAAGAAGCAAAGTGAAAATGAGCACAATGTCACAGCACATTCCAGCTTTCATCGATGTACAAAAGGTCATACAGTTCTTCCTGGTTCATTACCTCGCCTATCCCCAGGAGATCGGAGCCCATTGTGTGTGGGTGACCCCAAGCATCAGGAGAGACAGGCATAGTGCACAAGCCACCTCTAAAGTTGTTCCATGTTTCCCAAACCATGACCCATTTCCCGGGGCACTCTCTCCCTTCATAGAGGGCCCTTTCCGCCAGCATGCACCAATCCATATCTTTTTTCCAGGCTCGCATGCTGGGCTTCTGGATGGCTCTCCAATCTCGTGCAATATTACGTTTCGCAACCATCAACCCCACAGTCATGAATATTTGGTCCATGCGGGCGAGGTCTGTGGCCACAGATATATTGAGTAAACACCATTTAGCAGAGACCTCCCTGGCACTCCCACATACCTCATTTAAACAAGAAATCACAGTACACCAATAGTTTTGGATGGGTGGGCATTCCTAGATCATATTGAAAAATGTCCCATTTTGGTTACAACCTTGATGACACAGTGGGGAGGTCAGATTGTATAGTTTTTTTAACATAATTAATTGTGCCTAGATCTGTATTGGATGTTAGTTGTGTTTCTAAGTGTTCAAAACTCAATTTGTTCCATGGTCGATAGGTGGATGCATGTAAGGGGTTTTAGGTATGTTGCTTTGTGGTGTTTTATGTTGGAAAGCAAGCAAATGGTGGTCTGACCATGTGACTGGAGTAATCGTTTGAAATGTCACTAGTTTTGGGTTAGCAAAAAATGACATCTAGGAGGTGTCCAGTGATGTGTGTGGGTTTGCGTTTGATCTGATGTAGATTCAGCGCGTCTAGGCCAGTAATGATTGTTTTGGTATGGGGCATGTTTGGTTTGCCAAACCAAATGTTTAGGTCACCAAGAATGCATAGATTGGAGTGTAGTGTTATCAGGATTGAAACAGTGTCCAGAAGTGTGTCCTGGAATGTTGCATTACTAGGTGGAGGTCTGTAAAGGAGCAGGAAATTACAGGAGGAAGATGGTGTAGGGTTGCATCTGGTGAAAAGGGCTTCATAACCTTGTATGGAAATGTTAAACACAAAAGGGTTCAGCACTATTCAACAGATTTATAACAGTTCAATATCGATAATTTGAGAAAGCAATGAGCACACAGAAAGAAGTCCAGATCACCGATGTGCATATCTTAACAGGATTTTCTCTTTATTTCATTGTTTCTTAAAAACAGAAGATCATAGCCATAGCCGACGCGTTTCGTCTCGAAAAGAGACTTCTTCAGGGCTTCATAGAGTAGCAAAAGTGGATGTTCACTCTGACATTTATACAATTCAACCGGAAGACTTCTTATGCAGTAAACATTATCAGTAAGGCATGGTAGCCCGTAGCTCAAATGTACCTGTTTCTTGATTCGAGATCTTCTGTTTTTAAGAAACAATGAAATAAAGAGAAAATCCTGTTAAGATATGCACATCGGTGATCTGGACTTCTTTCTGTGTGCTCATTGCTTTCTCAAATTATCGATATTGAACTGTTATAAATCTGTTGAATAGTGCTGAACCCTTTTGTGTTTAAAGTTGTTACAGGATTTTTTCCTAGTTAAGGAGTACAGAGGGGAGTACTCTTTGGTTCTTTGCACTATAAGAAATTTTAAGACACTTTTTTCATTTGTTAGGTGCGGTCTCGAACAGCCTCTACCCTCTTTCCTTGTTGTATTTCACCTTGTATGGAAATGTCATCATCTTTAGTGAAATTTAATGTTTGCTTGAATATAACAGCTAAGCCACCTCCTCTTTTGCCTATATGATTTTGCGTGATAGTTTGATAGCCTAAAGCATGGGTACTCGCAAACATATCCCGGGGGCCTCAAAGTACTGTCTGTGGCATGCCCAAGGGCCGCACCGATGCCTGCAGGGCAAGGATCGGTGTGTTGAAAGGTGGGTGTAGGGGGACTTGAAACAGATGCATGGTGTCTGGACAACAAACCGAGCCTTCACACAACGTCTGTCTGCCACCAACGCTCTATTTGCATGCACTAAGAATTAAAGTCAAAGCAACACACATGCATGTTAATAAAATACACTGTTTTGAAGTTTGCAGAGAGTTGCTCATGTTTTTACATGTTTAGTGCAAGATGTATTTAAAACTAAAGGTGTTCCTAAAGATAAGTTTTCCAGGATACCTTCTTTTATGTTACTTTAGTTAACATGTAAATAAAGGAAACCTATTTCTTTTACAGTTTTCTGAATGTTCATGCTCTGTCCAGTGAACAGCAGTCCAGTGCTGCTGTTCACCAGGGGGCTGCAATTAAAGGTCAGGAGGGCCACATGCGGCCCCCGGGCCATACTCTGGGATTCCCCTAGAGGATCGACTCCATGCAATACTGGAGCCATGTCATCACCCAACCATGATTCAGTTATGAAGAGTAAGTCAGGTTGTGCATCAGTGAGAAGGTCGTAGATGTGATGCTTGTTTTTTGAGAGTGACCAAGCGTTTATTAGTAGGCAGTTTAGAGAATGTCTTTTGGTGATGATGTGACTTTGTTCTGCAGAAGAGTGAGCAGTGTTTTGTGGACTTGTAGCAGGTGTGTCCTTAGTGCTGGTACTAGCTGTATGAGGATAGCAATAGTGTAGTTGTTCTGTATCGCATTCCTCATCCAGCAGGCTAAGAAGGCATTTTGATGGGTCTACGTGTGTAGGTGGTGGAAAAGGTGGTTGAGAGTGAGTTGGTGAGCTGTGCTGTGCTGTTTTTGTAGAGTAGCCTTGTTGTGCAGTAGACATAGAGGTGCAAAGTTGTGAAGAGTGTCATGTTGTTTATTTTGTTTGCGTCTGTTTTGGGTGGACGGTGTATGAGTTAGGGGTGGTGCAGCATGTGGGTCATGTTGTAAGGTTCTAAATTGTCTAATGGATAAGAGGCAGTTAAAAGAGAGTTGCTGTGTATGTGTTAGGTGTTGGGTAAGAGAGAAAGCTTGGCAGTAGAGTTGGCATAGGGTGTGTGTTATTTGTGTAATCAGGAGGGTGGAAGTGGGTGTACGTTTCTGGTTTGTGACGGAAAGTATTATGAGGTAGTGTGTGTGTGAGATTTTGTTGTGCTGCTGTGTGTGTTATGTTTTGTTTTTGAGGAGTAGTGAGAGGAGATGATGATGTATTTGTTTTCTGAGAAGTATTTGTATGTAAAGTATTTCTGGTGAGTTGCAAAGTGAAGGGGATGATGATGTGTTTTAGAAAACAGTGTATGTGGTGTGTGAGAGGGGATGGACAAGAGTTAGGGAGTGTTTGTGTTACATTTGATTGCTGGAAGAGGTAATACGTGTGGTGGAGTGGAGTGTAAGTGTTGTGTGGTTGTGTTTTTGGTAAAAAGATGAAGAGGGTGTTGGTGGATGAAAAAATGGAAGGTTGAGTATATGTTTGGTAGTGGCAGAGAGGGGTCTGTTAGGAGTAAGTAGAGGTTAGAGCTGGGGCTTTGTATGAGGAGGGAGTGTGTGTCTGGATGGGATATATTTATCTATGGTGAGGATTTAGGTTGTGTTGGCGATGAGTGGATTGGTTAGTGGTATAGGATAGAGTGGTATTTTGTGTGTGAGTAGAGGTGCCATTGTGTGGTAGTTGGGGCAGAAGGATGTATACGTGTGGTCTGTGGGGTTTTGTAATGGGTGTTAAGACATTGAAATGTGTGTGGGGTTTGTTTGTGGCAAATGTGTCGAGTGCATTTGCTGTGAGTGTGTTAAAATGTATGTGGATGAGGATGGGTTAAGGTGCTTGCTGGTGAATGGAAAAAGGGCAGCATTTCTGGCCCTAGGCCTGACCACTCCCGAACAAGCCCAAACAGGCAACTGTCCTTGGCCTCTCCGCCCTTAGCCTTGATGCCGGGGCTGAGATGCTCTGAACCCTAAGCTTAAATAGCCCTAGGTCATGTGACCCCTAAGGCCAATGGAAACCCTAACCAATCACTTCACTAGCCCTAAGCCCTAGGAACAATAGGAGACCAGGTCCTTACAGCCAATCAAAGCCCTAGTGCTAGCAGCCAATCAGAGACCAAACCCTAAGCACTAGGGCCAAAAGAAACCCCAGGAGCCAATCATAACCCTAGACCTATCCACCAATCACAACCCTAACCCCAAGCCCTAAGTCCAATAGAATCACTATCCCAGGGACTAATCAGAATTCCAGACCTAAAAGCCAATCAGAAACCTAACCCTAAGTCCAATAGAAACACCAGATACAGCAGCCAATCAGCACACAGATGTAACATCTTATATAAGGAGCGTGTGACCTCTAGCACAGCTTGAGGGCCAGTGAGCTGCTCCTGAAGAACAGAATCTCCTTGGATACAGAGAGGCTCAATCCACACTTTGCTGGCCCTAGTTTGCCCTGCAGGTAGGCCCAAATCTAAGCCACTTAAATACTGCTTTTTGCACACTTCATCAAATCCCTTTTTCTAGCCAAAAACCAGAATTACATACACATTCCAAATACAGTTTTAAAACTTAAAGCAGATTCAGCAGTCTCATAAACACACTCTGCTTAGCCTCTAGGAGTGTAGTTTGCCTTTTTAACTTAAAAGGACGTCTAACCACAGTACAGGGAAACTAGGACAGATTTACTAACAGTCACGGGTAGAAAAACAACAGTTTAAACAGTACCGAGTTCACAGAAACCAAGAGTTCAATTCAAACAGTCACAAGCAAAAAAAAAATCAGTTTTTAACAGTACCAATTGCACATACGACAAAAGATGAAATTCAAACAGTCACTGGTAGAAAAAAACATGACTTTTTTAAAGATTAAAAAAGACAGCACAAGGCTGGGTCGTTCCACCTTTTCTCTCCTTTGTTCACTGGGCTCTGTAGGGTGCAGAGAGGCGGGGGCTACAAGGTGGAGGTGTCAGTAACACCGGGAAATCCCAGCGGGATCACAATTTATAAAAATAACTTTTTTCGGGGAGCTGCTCGCTGACGCAGGGTACCGAGAAACGAATCTCACCGTCTCAAGAGACCTGACCACACAAACCAGCATCTCACGTATGGCGAGGTAGGAAAAGAAACATCATAAAATTTCTCGACACTAGCACTGACATGGTGCCTGGATTCCCCCCACAAGCACTCACACTTTGTCCCACCTTTGTTTGAAAGGACTGAATTTTGAATAGAACTTTTAGCTTCTCACTCTCGTTTGACTCGAGTTGTCAAAAGTATTTTATTTTATTGTTTTTTATAACCTGCCCACAAGACCAAGGGATGCTGAGTTTGTTTAGTGCTAGCGACTAGGACTGTTCTGGTGGGGCTTTAATGCAACAGGTTACAGAGCTTTCTTTTCTTAAAGCATACGCTATTAAACTCTGGGCAGCAGGCTTTAGTGGAGGTGAAAGGCTGTTGTAAATATTGCAGGAAGGCCTGCAGTATTTACATCACAATATAGCATGAAGAGAAAGGTAAGTGTGAGTGATACAAGTGGCATGGAAGGAAAGATATATTTCACAAGCAAACGAATAGGAAGATTTTGGACAGGAAAGAAATTTAATGACATTAACAAAACAACAGACAGCAGTAGGAGGACATTCACCAAAACGAAAAAAAGTTACAAAAATAAAGATAGAGAAAGAAGGATTGTTAAGTGAAAGGAAAATACACTCAAAACAGAAAGATAAACATGAGAAAATGAAGAGGAAAAAGTACATTAGAGACAGAGAAAAATAGACAAAACTGAAAAATATGATGTGGGTTAAGGTAAAGACAGAAACAAAGCAAAGAAAGTGGAAAAAATAAAAATGAAACAACAAAGAAAAAAAGCTATGAAGAGCAAAAACACAATGCCAGAGAAAAAAAGAAGCAAAAGAGAAATCAATAGATACAATAAAGATAGGAACATTTTACAAATAAAAAACAATATAAAGAGAATAAAAAATAAACAGAGAAGAGGAGACACACAAGAACTGGAGAAAATATTAAGAAAAGGATTGAAAAGAGTTAAAAAAGAAGAAATTAAAAAGAAACAAACCAACTACTGAGTGTCAATCAGAATTGACACAACAAAACAAAAACCTTAAGAAAAAGAAAGAAAAATATATAAACGAACGAGAAGCATCAGTAATGATGTAAACATGATGAATTAATGAATGGACTCCATGTCTGGAGTACTGTACGCAGTTCTGGAGACCAAATCTCAGAAAAAAGGAGCAAAAACGAAGAAAATATCAAGAGGTGATCCCAAAATGGTGTCTGCTTTTAGATGCCAGTTCAATGAAGATTGCAAACACAACTCCTTGTGTTTGCTTAGTTCAATGAAGATAGCATAAACATGTCGTTTGGAGGGATTTCATAACATTTCTTTTTTAATTTTTTCGGATACATTAAAATATACCGATCCCATTCGACCAGACAACCAACGCCCTTTGCTCATGCTCAGTCCCTAATGTCGAAACATCACCTAGCCTCTTCAAATTTGGACGGATTGTCACTGAGTTTCTAAATCAGTTGTTCAAATCTAGCAGCATCATGCATGTCCTCAAACCATCGTCGAGACCCCAGCAGATTTCCGGAACTGTTGGATTTCCACCTTTGCTGTCGCCAGGGCAGTGGACAACCATCGTTTCACAGGAGATGTCATTTCAGGAAGAGGAGAGAAGTCATGTAAGATCGCAACCCTGGCGCCAGTGTCGTTTCCAGTCCCTCCTCTAATGTATCCCAGATCATCGTCCAGTAACCCGCCATCCCTGCGCATTCCCATAGGAGATGGACCTTGTTGCCCCGATCTCTACCACATCTCCAACATTTGGAGTCCGCACTCAATTTTTGCCTTTTGGAGCCTCGCCGCAAACCAGTGCCAGCGATGGAAAATGTTGAACTAAATGTACTTCAACCTCACCTCCCTCAGGCCCTGACCGTGCTCCTCCAACAGTGTCCCTCAGTACCCATCTTCCAAGGTTGTTGCAAGACAGTTTTCCCACCATTGTTGTAAGTCAAGTGACGTCATGCATGAAAATGCATGTTCCATGACTAGAGAGTATAATCCATTGATAGTCCCTCCGATGTCTTTCCATGTGTAGATATATGTTCGTACTGGAGTGGGTGCTAGGGCGTACGGTGCTTTCCCCACTTGTTTTTGCAGTGCCCCAATCAGTTGTGTGTACCTCCAGAGTTGTGATTGCAGGTGGCTGTAATCATGTTGCAGATGTAAAAAGGATTTGAATCCCCCTTCATTGCCAAATGCGTCACAGAACATATTTGACAGCCTCTCCATATAGTCCAACTAATCTCTTCTCACTCTATCCTAACTACTGCATTGTGCCACAGAGGTGCATACCCAAGGGCTCCAGCACTGGAAGGAATAGCATTGGAGACAGTGGCACCCCAGCTTTGTACCTCATCCGACCAAGAATTGCGGAGATGTGAAGTCCCCAAAACTAACCACAGCCACTGGATCGTGATACATGCCCTGTAGCCACTTTAGGAATTTGGGGGCGAATCACATTCGAATCATGCTTGCAAATAAGATATCCCCATTCCACTCTGTCAAAAGCCTTTTCGGCACCCAGTGAGAGGAGCCCCTTCTCATCCCCATCATCCTTAGCCTACCACTGGATATGAGATAAAAGCCAGCGGTGATTAGATGAGGTGCGGCCCACGACAAAACCCATCTGATCAGGATGAATCAGAGCCGTGATGCTTTCCCGCAGGTGAGTTGCAAGATTTTTGCCAGAATTTTGGCATCCAAATCAATAAAAGAAATCGACAGATAGTTGGCGCATTGGAGGCGGTCCCTGTCAGGCTTGGGGATGAGGACAATCTGAGCTTTATTAACCCCTTCCATGCGCGGCCGATTTTCGCCCTGTGCGAGGCGTTTCATTAAGCGGACGGGTTCATGACGAGCTCAGCTCGTCATGCGCACACGAGCACTGCGCAGCATGACGAGCTGAGCTCGTCATGAGCATGGAAGGGGTTAAAGTCAGGTGAAAGTCTGCCGGTGTTGAGCGCTTCTCGGAAAACCTTCCATAGTAGGGGGGCGATTAGGGGCTTGGCGATCTTATAAATTCAACTGTGAATCCGTCCTCCCAGGGTGCCTTCCCAATCTTTAAGTCATCTATCGCCTGCAGCACTTCCCCCCTCCGCAGTGTCTGCACCCAGAATGGCAGACTGTTCCACAGAAAGACGCGGTATCACAAACCCCATTCATAAATGTGGGCCGGAGAGAGGGGGTTCAGGAGTAATATTAGAAAGGTGAGCTCATGAAAAGAGTAGTGACTGATTTGGAACAAACTCTCAATACAGGTAATGAGGGCACAGACAGGTCTCTCCATCATAAAAGACTGGGAAAGAAACAGGTTTGCAATTGTACTGATGATATATAGCTCAAGTCTGGCTAACATTGTGGTCACATCAATTATGCAGCAAGGCCGGACTAAATTATGTGTTTAGTTTGACTAATATGGCAAGGAAAGACAAATTAAGAAGTATATTACGCAACGAAATTCATGATAAACTTCACTTTATACAACCTTTTCATATGTGAATAGTGATACAGAGGTTTCTTGAGAAAAGAAACTATACACAGGTAAGTAGGAAAACACAATTCTATTAATACTGGGATCTCTACTCTAAGAATACAGTAGATTATGGTAAATATATAAAATGTGGCACTCAGACAGAACACAAACCCACATGTACACAATATAATGCAAGTCTCTTATTTTGCACGCGTCGTCGTCAATGGCGGCTGGTCGGCGATGGTGACAGGGGGCGGGGATTAGGGCAGGGGGTAGGAAAAAAATAAAAACGACTTATCTGTGGGTAGCCAGCCGCTGCCTCACCTCCGTCGGCGCTGTAGAATGACTCTCGGAAGCACCCAGACTCCATTAGCCAATCAATATGCTGCCTTACAGCAGCGTTGTGATTGGTCTGAGCGCTGTGGTTGGGCACTCAGAGCGGGACTGGGAGCCTGGGCATGTTCTCCACCCAGGCTGTACATTTCAGCCGGTGGAGAACATGCACAGTGCGCATGGCGGGCTGGCCGTCCCAAAACAGCTGGCCAAACCTTCATGCACACTTATGGTGCAGCCACAACTCCTCCCCCAGCTGGCGTCACTCGAGCTCAGCCCCGCCCACCCCTTAACATGGAGCTTAAAGGCAGAATAAAAATATAATGATAACTTTCTGTTATTATCATTTTATTTTCACTTTGCTCTGATCTTAGGGCAGTGGGGCGACGCTCCTCTGCCTTAGCGGAGGAGCCGCCCCTGGCCCTCGTTGTGCTGTAAAGCCTGTCTCCCGGAGCCGAGTGCCAGGTTTATTCTGTGGGGCTTCTGAGAAACATTCCCTTCCAGCAAGGCACAGCCACGTGGAAGAGTGTTGTAGATCACACACCCATCATGCGCGTGACTCAACAGGGAACGTTTTAAGATTTAAGGCACCAGATCTTGAGACAGGATACAACAAAGCTGGGACTCCTCTGAGCCCCGAGTGTCCTGTTGAAATTACTTCTGCTTTCAGAAGCCTGCAGCATAACCGTGAATTAGCATCTGCATTTAAAAACAAATACATTCATGGCAAAGAAGGAATCATTCCTCCCACGTTGGAAATGAATCAGATATATTGGGTCTTTCCAGCTGTAAATAAAAGTACACCAACAATCCATGCAGGAAGGATATTGATGACATCTGGACAAAACTCTCACCTCTTTAAATCCTGAATAACTCAAATGACAGTCAGGAGGACAGCAGTTACCATTGTCAAAAGTCTAATGCGGTGCATTTCACATGGAGCTTCACTGCAGCTCTGCTTGAGCCAGAAACATTTCTTTTCACTGAAATCTGAGGATTATCCAGAAGTCGGTGCATTATGGGGCACATGCAACAAACTCACAATTGTGCAGGAACCTCCATTGCACTGTTCACAGTGATCAGTGCACCGGGATCTCTCTGCCTCCCTCCTTTGTTTGCCACCATGCTAGGGACTTCATTCTATGGGGGCCAACACATGAGAAATGTAGACATGCTCAATGGCTCTTTGCTTCAGTACAATATTTACATTAAAGATTCAGGGGCAGATTTACAAGCCCCTTGCAACACTTTTGAGCCGCCGTTGCATCACTTTTGTGACGCAGCGGCAGCATAAAAAATGCGGCCAATTTACAACGTGACGCATCTAGGGAGATGCGTCACGTTGTAAAGCCTTGCGTCACATTATACCTGCGCCAGGTATAATGTATGCAAGGTGGGCGTTCCCACGCAGGAAAGCCTTGTAAAAGTGACGCAGTGAAATATACAAGATTTCACTGCGTCACTTCTTGGACGCCACTGCTTGAAGCAGGCGTAAGGAGTGACGCAGTGTAGTGGGAATAGGCCACAAAATGCATTGCTGGAGTTGCATCGTGCTTGCGACACAACTCCAGCAATGCGTGACTTTTGCCCCAACAAATGTGTCAGACTTTCTGACGCATCTGTCAATCCTTACGCCATGGTGTGCCGTATTGTAAATACGGCGCATCCATGGTGGCGCACGGGTTTCTCACGGTGGCGCAGGGAAAGTGACGCATCTCTACAGATGCGTCACTTTCTTGTAAATCTGCCCCTCAGACTGCAGCTCCTAGCATTGATTGTGGCCCCAGTGAAACAGCTCTACACTTCAAGCCTGAGCTATGTAGCCCCCACCCTCTCCCCTCCCCAGTGGCGTAACGAAAGTTTAAGGGGTCCCCCCTGCAATGTACACGGAGGGGCCCCGCTCCGGATTTAATCCGGAGCGCTCAGGCCTGAGTATTGTGCTGAGGGGGCCCCCTGCAGCTCGGGGCCCCCCCACACCGCGGGGGATGCAGGGGCCTGTGTTACGCCCCTTTCCCTCCCCCTCGCCCCCACCTCTGTCATGCAGCGTCTAGGAGGGGTTCTTTCAAGCTCTACTGGTGTCTCATATGCATCTGAGCACCCCCCAGATATGTAAGGTATGTAGGGGCTTTTTTTACAAGCCCTTTGCGCCGCCGGTGCGTCAATTTTAACATGGGAAAAAGTGACATTCGGCCGGCGCAAGGGGCTTGTAAATAAGCCCCTTAGTGTGTGTTGTCTGCCTACAGGAAGTGTGCCATGTACCTATGCAAAGAGCTGAACGCCCTAAACCAGGACAGGAAGAGGTGCGAAAGAAATGTTAAGGTCAGTAACAGCGGGAAATCCAAGCGGGACCCCACCATTGGGTCAGAATTTATAAGAAGAACTTTTCGGGGAGCCACCCACTGACGCAGGGTACTGACAAACGAACCCACCCCCTTCTGAACTGGTTCCCAAGAGACCCGACCACAGAAACCGACATCTCACGTATGACGAGGTAGGAAAAGGAACCTCATAAAATCTCTCCGCACAGACACAGCGCCTTGATTGCCCCCACAGGCACACACACTTTATCCCACCTTTGTTTGAAAGAACCGTATTCTAAATATTAGCTGCGCACTCTTGTTTAAATGCACCTTCAGATTGACTGAAGATGTAAGTGTATTTTATTTGATAGTTTTTATAACCTGCTCATAGGACCGAGGCATGCAGAGTTTGGTTTAGTGGCTAGGACTGCTCAGACCTGTGTGGCTTTAAAGTAACAAGTTACAGAGCCTTCCTTTAAAGAAAAAAAAATACATTATCAAACTCTGCACTGGGCTTTAGTGAGGCTGAAAGGCTGATGTAAATACTGTAGGCAGGACTTTATTACTAGAAGATGGCAGAGAGGGAATGGTGAGACTGAGTGATACAAGTGACATGGAAGGAAAGACTAAAGCGAAAGGAAGACGAAAAATATAATTCACAAGCAAAAGGATATACATATTTTGGAAAGGAAAAATCTTGATGACAGTAACAAAACAACAGAACAGACATCATTAGGAAGACAATAAACTAAATGGAAAAAAGAAAAGTACAAAAATAAAGATAGAGAAAGAAGGATTCTTAAGTGAAAGAAAATAAACACAAGTGAAAGACAAACATGAGAAAATGAAGAGGAAAAAAGTATATTAGAGACAGAGAAAAATAGATTAAACTGAAAAAGATGGAGTTGGTTCAGGTAAAGACAGAAACAAAGGAAACAAAAGTGAGAAAATTAAAAAAAAACAACAAAGAAAGAGGAGCTATGAAGAGGAAAACAATGCAAAGAAATAAAGAATGAAAAGAGAAATTTAGAGCTAAAACAAAGATAGGGACATTTTGCAAATAAAAAAACAAAGACAATTAAAAATAAACAGAGAGGAGGAGAAACACAGGAAGTGAAAAAAAGAAAGATTAAGAAAACGATGTAAAAGAGAGTTTAAAAAAGAATAAATTAAAAAGAACCAAACCAACTACTGAGAAGAAATCACCAATTGGGAAAAAAGAAACAAAAACGAGAAGAAAAAGGGAGAAAAACGTGAACAAAGGAGAAGGATCAGTTAAAAAGTAAACGTGATGAATGAAGGACCTTGAAGTGGAAGAAAAAAAACAGAAAAAGAAAACAAACTGAATAAAATAGAAAGCAATGGAACACAGACAGCGAATGAAATGAGCATATAAGGATTATGTACAATGATAGCTGGAGGAATGCAAAATAGAGATGATAGGAAAATAATAAAGTAAAGGTGGTGAAAAGTAAAGAGAAAGGAGTCGTGAGCGGAGGTAAAATAATGGCGAAAGTGAGTTGGCAATAAAGTAAAATCAATTGTGAGGCAAGCATTTTGTTGTGGGTTGTGATACGTTTTCATTACCTCATCAAAAGAAACTCAAAGACTATGTTGTACATCACCTTTCGAGAACACAGGACACGTCTTCGAAAGTAACATCATAAGTGACTCAGGGTTGTGCTTGAACAACGGGTTGCATCACTTTGCAAGATGCTTGTTTTTTATCTTTTAAAAGCAGGTCAGTCAGAGGTGTTACAAAGGATGTGGTAGAGGCAAAGAGAACAGATGAACCAGCCAAGGAATTGAAAATGGGCGTCGAGATCATTCTGAATCATGAAGTTACCTGAGGTTTGCAGAGGCGAGGTGAAAAGGGACGCGTCACTGTTCTTAAAAGCCAACTCAAGGAAAAAGCAAACGAGGGCGACAGAGGAAAAAAGCGTAGAGGAACATAAAATAAGAAAGAAGCAAGGAACAAAAGAGACAAGAAGAGAAATAAAGAAAGAAGGAAGGAAAAAGGAAAAAGGAAATAGGAAAGGCAGGTGGAAAGTAAGAAGTGAAGCAAAAAGAAGAATTAAATTAAGTAATGATGTAGGGAGGGAAGCCCTCTCCTCTGTGCACCAGGCCCTTTTTGTTCGACTTTCTGCCTGATCTTGTGCTTTCTCCGTCTTCAGTGAACATGTGTGAGCCCACTGGGGAGGCTTCATGTGTTTTTGTGCTGCTCATAAGTACCATACCAGGCTCTGCTGCCCAGGGGCTACACAGAAGAGGACTTCCGAGTAGCACAGGGTGGCTACTGCCCTTATCCCAGACTATGGCTACAGTAGCACTTGGTGGCCACTTAGATCTTAGCAGGGCACAGGAATTTGTATATGTACCTCTAGAAGGGAAGATAAGTAACCCTCTCCAGAGAAAATATGTTCTGTAACTGAGTCCCTCACTTCCCCATAGGTATGTTCTGTGAATTTGAGCTGACATGTGGCCCACTGGCACGCGTGGCATACGTGGTGTTCTCTGTGATCAAATATTGCATCCAGAACAAGAGGGTTGTTCCCTGCAAAGGTGAAAACTGGTTTCCTCGTGCCCGGAGAAGCTCGCTGGGTTGCCCCTCAAAAACCACACCACTGTTTTACCCTTGCCTGGTGTCTGGCTGCAACATCCATTCAGCTCAGGACTCTTCCATAGGGCCCAAGACTAGCCAAGAGCTGTCTGACCACCTGCGCCGGGGTGCTTCATATCTCGGTAAAGGGGGCTTCCTCCTGCTTAAGGTGTCTGACTTGTGTGAGGTCCAATTTACATCCCTTGGTGATTCAAGCCCCGCCCTCTTTGCGCTCAGAGGGATGCCTGAGAAGGACCTGGTGTTTGGGCACTGCTGCCTTACCCAAGGCTAGGACGGAGACAGTGTTGGGCTGGCCTGTTGGCCACTCTGGCACTGCCAGGTGGGTCAGCTTGAAAGGACCAGTGACTGGAGCCTTTTTTTTGGTCCCAGGGGTTGTGACAGGACCAAAAAAAAACATACACTGGCCCTTTGAAGCTGGCCCACCTGGGAGTGCGAGAGTGAACAACAGGCCACGCAACACTGGAAGAAGCCTTGGGTTCTGGAGACAGGTGCGGAAGTGATACTCCCTGGTGTGGACATGGTGTGGTACCAGGATATCATTGTCAGAATATCATATGGTGTAAATATAGGGCCCTTGAGCTTGTGTGCAAAATTACCTCCCCATTGGAATTAATAATAGAAAATCTACTCCCAATAAAATGTTATTTTTGTAAAGGATATTTAGCACATGATAACCTGAAATTAACCATGGAGATGAGCTGGCCATAACCAGGAGGACAAGAAGAAGGGTCAGCGGTTCGAGGTTTGCACAGAGAACTTGTCAAGGAAGAGAGCTACCCAGGAATCCGGAGGACATTGCGAGATTGCTGTCTGGAAGTGAAACTAAGACATCAACTTCTCAAGAGTGTTGCAGTCCTGGAGGAGACACCACAGGGGTGCGAGCCTGGTAACCCAGCACTGTCCTGTCCCAGCGATTCCTGAATGTAAGACATTGTGTCACTCCTTTCCAGTCTGAGCGAGACATAAGGAATTTCTTTTTCAGGGTATATATCTATATATCTCTGGGATTTATAGAGTGCTCGGCTACTCGGAGAGTGTCTCGGTGCTGAACAGACTAGAAATTCGACCCAGGCAGAAGCTAACCTACCGATATGCAGATTGAAACAGTCAGGTTTTAGGTTACGTCTTAGACTTGGGTCACTCATGGATTTTCACCTTCAACCTAGTCTGCTGGTTAAGGAAGGTGGCCCTGATCATGAACCATCTATTAAGCACTTTCAGTTTTAGAGATATCAGACTTCAAAGGCACAAGTGGACCATTTCCTGCTGGGAACCAGTGGGTGTCTCAGCCAGGTCTTAAGAGAATTCGACCAGAACATTTGTGCTTTAAATAATGTCCTACAAAAAAGAAAGAAAGAAAGTAAAATATGACCAATTGGAAGTAAGCAAGAAAGGAGGAAATAAAAACTGAAAGTAATCAATAAAAACAAGACAGGAAAATAGACAGGCAGGTATAGTATACTTCCTACCTACCCAAGAACTATAGCATACTATTTTTCCTATTGTAAGCTGTATTTTCTAGAGTTCCCTAGCAGCCTTCCACGGTTGCAGATCACTAAACAACATACAAATATAAAATACTTTATCATTCACTGTTGGACTTGACCCTTTCTGCAGGGTCATCCCCAAACCTTTTGTTTCACCCTCCTGTTTTCAGAACCTGTTTTTGTTGGCTTTAGGACTCTGCACACTTTGCCACTTCTAACCAGTGCTAAAAATGCTTGTGCTCTCTCCTTAAAACATGGTAGAAGTGGCTTACACCCAATTGGCATACTTAATTTATTCAAGAGTCCCTAGTAAAATGGTACTACATGTACCCAGGGCCTGTAAATTAAACACTACTAGTGGGCCTGCAGCACTGATTGTGCCACCCACTTAACTAGCGCTTTAAACATGTCTCAGTTTGTCTGACATTGCAGCCTGTGTGCAGTTTTAAACTGGCATTTCAACCTGGCAAAATAAACCTTTTGTCAGGCCCAAATCTTCCTTTTAAATACATATAAGTCACCCCTATCGTAGGCCCTGGACAGCCCAGAGGGCAGTCGGCAGTGTATTCAAAAATAGAATATGACTTTTATGTTTTACATGTCGTGGTAGTGACAAACTCTTAAATTTGTTTTTCACTACTGCAAGGCCGGCCTGTCCCATAGGATAACATTGGAGTTATCTTATTACATTTAATAAGTGATTGTTTCCAAATGGGAGCAGGTAACTAGTTCATGTTTGGTGTCTTTGGAATTGTATAGGAAATCCTGTCTCATGCTAAAGTCAGATTTTGAATTACAAGTTTTGAAAATGGCACTTTTAGAAAGTTGAAATGTTCCTGCCTTAGCCATATAGTGCCTGCAGCCTGTCACTGGGTCACATGACTGAGTGTAGTTGGGCTTTGTGTATTACCCGTAGACAACCACACACAATTGAGAGCTTAGGTGTGCCTGGATGGGCCCTAACTGGCAGGATGGGAGGGCGGAGCTTGGCACAGCCCTACTTATACTTGAATAGGCTGTGTCCTGCCCCCACACAAAGGGCTACATAGTAAGCCTGGAGCCAGAGCAAGGGAGGCAGGAAACCTGTGCACTTCAAAGGGAAACTTCTAGAAGTTTCTCCCACTTCAAAGGTGGAATCTGATATAAATATTGGACCTCAGACACCAACTCTTCAGTACACTTCTGGACCTGTGGTAACTCTGCCAGGAAGAAGTACTGCTGTTCTGCTGAAAGGACTGTCACCCTGCTGGAGTGCTGCTCTGCTGGACTACTGCCTTGCTGGACAGCTGCCTTGCTGGATTGCTTCCCTGCTGCCCTCTTACCTGAGTCAGAGGGATTGGACCTGCACCTGAACCCAGGACTCCCAGAGTGACTCCAAGGGCTAGTCTGCTGGCCTCCTGTTCAGAGCCACAGGGACATAACAGGCTCCCAACCACCTGAACCAACATCCAGATTCAGCTGGAGTAAACTTCTCACCACTAAGTGGTGCCCCTCAGGTCTTGAACCCTTGTTGTGGCCTCAGTAAAGTTGAATTGAAGTTTTTTGGGCTCTTCGCGAATGCGCCCTGTGGTGCCAAAACTTTGTCTCTTGCACTGCGGCCAACGCGAAGTTCTGTCAACCCGACACTTCACGCTACAGCATCAACAGCATGCGGGAAAGCACCACAGTGAAGCTCCGGGCCACCGTAATTGATGACAACAGACTCTTTGGCTATAGTAACGACTATCTGTCAGGTCAGACCTGCTTTTCTCGCTACATCGATGACCGTCCATGACTCTTCTCTGCTCCTCGCAGCCCTGTCCACTGCGAACAGGACTCTTGGCACTGGACTGAGAAGGTAACTTTTCAGCAGGACTAACTGGGTCCCTGTATCCGACCAATGCTCTATCACGGTCGGCCTGAACTTAAGACTTTCTCCCTGTCTCATACGACCAGAGAGCCGTGGATGGCGATTTGAGCTTTTTGGTGCTATTTTCACTTAAATATTTAAAATGACATATTTCTTCTGGTTCTACTAATTGGATGTTTGTCATTTTGGTCTTGATTTATTAATTGCATTTTGCTCTATTTTTCTAAATAGGTGTAGGATTTGTCTTGTGTGGTGTTTTCACTTTATTACTGTTTGAAGTGCTGCATAAATACTTTACACATTACATTTAAGTTAAGCCTAACTGCTCTGTCCCAAGCTACCAGAGGGTTGATGACAGGTTAATTTTGAGTTTGCTTTTGCTTCACCCTACAAAGATTGTGGTTGCTGCTGCAGTAGGGTTTCACTCCCCTCAACCAGTAACCCAGTTTCTCACATTTACCAATCCACTTCCCTATGGCGCTTAGTAGACATGACGGTGCACTACATACCAAAAATCCCTAAATGTCGAAAATGTAATCTATGCTCCCCAGAGGAGAAACTCTGATTCCAATGTTCAGGTGACACAGTATTTCTGGAAGGCCGTGTGCCCTCTAAATGCAAAAAGCATGAGATAATTATGTTGAAAACTAAAGCTAAAATGTGGTCTAGCAACCTAGATGGGATGTGTTCTTTTGGCAGACTTGGGCTGAGTCTGTGGGAGGGGGCTTCTGAGTGACATCAGAAGTATACTTAATACAGAATGAGCAATGTATGTCTGGAACAGTCTCAAATCAGAAGTGGGGCAGACAAAAACAGTGAAAAGAGAATGCTGTTATCACACATTCAAATTTATAGGCCAAAAACACAAAGTTATCTCAGATTGAAGAGAGAGGCATCCTTGCTCTATATCCTTAGATTGCTGCCCTGATGAATGCACTCAACTTCTTGTGCTGAAACCTATTGACCATTCCTGCAGAAGATGATATAGGCAAATACCCTCATTGTTGATTTGTAATCATGTGGAAAGGAGACCAAATAATTTCTTCAGAACACACTATTTTAGTTGGGATACATGGGTTCTTGATAATAGAGGATAGGAGAATCCATTCCAATGACAAAATGTTAGAGTTCTAGACCCTATTCCGGTTCTCTGGTCAGATTATTTTCTGAACCCAGTCATTTCCTACCATAAAACTGTTTGCAGTAAAGAGCATCCTTGGTCCAGATGGCCATTGGAACAATGGAAACAATCCCCTAGCCTACTTTAGACTTAAATCTAACTATAGCTAATGAAAGATTCACTCACTGGATTGAATCCTCACTAGAACAAGCTATCCCCATGGAAATTTGCACTAGGCGAGCCAAAGAGAAAACCTCACCATGGTACACCCGAACCTCCGCAAGCTGAAACCGAATTGTAAAAGAGCGGAAAGGAGCTGGAGGAAAGACTATGGGAAGTTAAGCAAACAGAAATATAGAGACTTGATCAAGCTGAAATCAAAAGAGCACAAAAACTAGCTAGATTCTTTTATAAAAAATTAAAGATATTTATGATAGGTCCCACCTTCCTTCCTCTACTGATATTGCCTTATTTGATTATAATTATGCACCCTACTCTGAGAACACGCTGGAGGAATTCCCCATCATGAATTCAGACAAGCTCTTAGAAATCTTATCTCAAGTTAAGTCAGGCTCCCCCATCGACCCGGCTCCCCTGCTCTTTTTAGCTAAAGTCGCAGATTTGTTACTTCCATCCTTGCTCAACTCATAAATCTCTCTCTCACTACTGGACAAGTCCCTCTGCTGTGAAAATGTGCCATGGTCAAAACATTCTCAAAAAAGCCCAATCTGGATACCTCGATGTTATGCAACTACCGTCCTATTTCTCTTCTCCCCGGGATAAGTAAAATACTAGAAAAACATGCCAACCTGACTCTGTCAGAAATCTCAAAAAAATTATAAATTACTTCACCTTACCCATACTGGATTCCGGCCTCTTCACTGCACGGAAACGGCTCTTCTGACAGTGGTCGAGGAATCTAAAAAACTTCTCGATCAAGGAGGATCAGCTGCCATCATTCTACTCGACTTGAGCTCCGCATGTGATATGGTAAATTATAACATCCTCATAAAAAGACTTGTGAATGCTGGAGTTACTGGAAGTGCGCTCTCTTGGTTACAGTCCTTTCTGGAAGATAGGGCTTTCCAGGTCTTTGAAGGAGGCTGCACATCGACAGCCTGCCGCTAAAATGTGGAGTGCCTCAGGGCTCATCTTTGAGTCCAACTTTATTCAATATTTACATGAGGCCACTTGCAGATATTGTTCTACCTTATGTGATCACAATAGTCACTTATGCCAACGACACGCAACTGGTTAGTTGTGCCAAAAGTCTCTACAAGGACGCTGCAGGTAGTACAAAATTGTGCAGCTCGTCTGTTGCTTAACATCCCTAGGACCCAATCGGCCAGTTAAGCTTTGAATACCCTACACTGGCTCCCTGTGGCTGAAAAAATGAAGTTTAAATCTTCATGCATTGCCAACAAGACACTATGGAGTAATGGACCTCTAATCACCCGCTCCTTGATCTCCTTCTATACTCGTAGACGAATCTTGCGCACCGCCAATTTATTCTTGGCCACAGTACCTCGAATTAAAAGGGAAAGGTATGGAGGCCGTTCCTTTTCATATAACGTTACCAAGCTTTGGAGTACCCTCCCCCTGTCACTCTTTTGGCTAATCAGCTACTTCCTTTCTGAAAAATGCTTAAAACCTGGCTGTTTCAAAACATCTCTTTGTAATAGAATCCTTACTCTAATCAGATACTTCTGTGCTACACTTTCAGCACTGGGGTAGCCATGCGCTCTATAAGTGCTTATTCATTCATTCATTCATACTGTTGTAGAGCTGAGGATAGGTCTAGACACTGGAGGAGTTTGGGGGCATATCAGCAAGGTGGCGCTATGAAATTATCGCCGCTTTTGCGTCCGTTTTTGGGCAAAAAGCGGCAATAATTTCATCGCCGTATCAGCAAAGACACGCTATCGCGTGTTTTGCTGATTTAGCGCCCCTTACAACAACGCCCAGCTTTGCATCTCTAATGAGATGCAAAGTGGGCGTTCCGTGCCAAAATAACTGGAGAAATGTCGCTGACCGACATTTCTCCAATTATCAAGCTGCACGCAAACAAGCAGAGCGATAAGAAAAGTAGCGATAACCACAGTTATCGCTACTTTCCTTACGCCTGCTTGTATTCTGACTTAGCCATGTAATCCAATGGGAGGTGGATTACATGGCTAAAACCACCCTGCCCTATCAGCAAGGTATCGCTGGTCGCAGTGCGATTATCGCTGGATTTCCAGCGATAATCACACTGTTTTCCAGCTAACGCATGGATTCCTATCGCTTGGGAGATAAGCGTTGCTGATAGCACGCTATCTCCACGATAGAATCCAGCGTTAGCCTGCGATAATTATCCTCGCGCTAAAAGCGCTGAGCGATAATTATCGCAGGCCCTTGCTGATATGCCCCTTGGTGACTGTGAGCTCATTACTCATCTTATTCAACAATGGCTTCACAATATATTGATTAGATGAAGTAGCATCATTTATAGATAGTTGCTTTAATGCTTTAAGTTGCATGGCTGACGCTTGCATCCCCAGACCTGCTTGGCATTGTCCCACAGCCCTCACTGCAAGCCCCAAACCTGCTCAACACCTCAGCCTTCAATCGTGGTACCCGGCCTCATGCCGCTCCTGGTTCAGGGCCAACCCTGCTTATGCACTGGAGGATACCTTAGCCCTACTTCTCGACTCCGAGGCCGCAGCACTAACTCTGCCCGCCACTGCAGCACCAGTTCTGGGGCAAGTTGTGACTTTGCTCCTGGCATCTGACCCACCCCCACCACTTCCAGGCCGCTGTCATATCTGTCAACCTCTTGACTCAAAAATGCGGGTGAAGTCAGTTCCTTAATAGGGTGACCCCTTCAAAGTTTATGGTGGCATTTTGTTTGTCAAGCGGGTGATTAGAAGGAAAAAGAGTGTGACATTCGCTAAATGCAGGTGAGTTAACAGGCATGCACTGCCTCTATCCCACCCATCCCGAGTACCCCGGGCCTCATTTGGGCCTCATTGTGGGTAAGCTATGGAGAGCCCGTCTTACTCCTCTGGGATGTGGAGCTCTAGGAAAGGGAACGTAATCCTTTTCTGAAGACCCCGCTCTGCAGAAAGGCTCAACTACCAGGCAAAGGGAAAGCAACCTCGAGCCTCGCAGTCCCATTTAGAGGATAGACCCTTAGAGACGACAGGGAAGTTCAGCCATTCAGGAGCATAGTGCTTTCCATGTAAGGAAACACAGATTTTTGGCATATCGTCATGTCCCATATGATGGTGCCCTGTCTAAAGTTTTGCCAAAAAGCCACCTGTGATGTTGAGCTTGGGAGTTACAAAGGTTTGGGTGGCAGTCGTGATGGCTTTGTAAATAGTGCAGCTGGATTTGAAGATGGTGTGAGTCAGCAAAGGGAGCTTCTAGAGTGCCATCAGGATGTGGGTGATGTGGTCATATTCGTTCAGTATCTTAATAATGGATGCTAAGGCATGCAGGAAGCTCTTATTTATTTATTTGTGAGTTTTATATAGCATAAACTTGACCCGAAGGTTTCAAAGTGCTTTACAGGGTAGGCACAACAATAATAACATAATGTGCATAGCAGGTGCATAGAGATAAATAAGGTAATAGTAAAAATAAGTACAACAATAATAACATGGGGTACAAAAAAAGGGTACATGAAAATAAATAGTTAATGATAAGAATACAAACATTGTACAACGGGAAATGGAACAACATAGCAGCACGTGACAGGGTTACATACTACGCTGATAAAAATACACAGCAACAATTGAACGAAGGAAGAGTCCAAAAGACAGTAGGATACAAGAAAGCATAAAGTACTGAGGTAGATATGAAAGGCAGTTGCCAGGGAAGGGAGAGTGGATTAGCCCGAGGTAGAGAAGGCCCATGGCATCTTAGCACTAGTGTTAAGGCAACTTGAGTATACAAAGTGTGCATGATATCACTAACACGGGGTACAGAGAGAGAAAGTAAAAGTATATAGTACACCTGGGATAGTGGGATATATAAGCAAATATATAGGCATGTGCCCGAGTTATATGAAAAGGGTAAATAGACGTACAAATCGATAAAGAGGAGTATGATCAGCAGTGTACATAAAAGTACTGAGGGAGTTGAGGTGCGAGGATGCAAGTTGAGGGGACTAGAGGCGAAGGTATGAACAGCAGTTCTGTAGTCACCTTCTTGGAGGAAAAGTTTACATTGGTAGAGGGAGCTGGTACCAGGCCATCTTGGTTTTCTTGCTGATGTGTTCTTTGAGAGTGAAGTCGGTCTCCATGGTGAATTGAAACAATTTGTCATTACATGAAAGCTGGGGCTTGAATCCATCCAGATTCATGTTGTTGAGCCAGGATTGGACAAGTTGATGTTTGTTGTTCCAGGAGTATCACAGGAATTCTGTTTTGGTGGGATCAAGCTTCACATAGGTGGTAGACATCTAAGTTTGGATGAGGTGCAGGCAGTGCTGGATGATTTGAATGTCCGGAGTGGAGTAGATTTCAAGTAAAGTTGTGTAGCGTCAAAGCATTGGTGAATTTTGGTGCTGTTCTCAGTGAGTAGAGTTCCAAGGGATTTCATGTAGAGGTTAACCATGGCAGAGACAAGATGGAATCCTGGTGGTCTCCTCAAGTGATAGGGATCTTCTGGGACCTGGAGCTGGCCTGGAATGAAATGGGATCGGTTGGACAGGCAGGAGGAGAAATAGTGAAGGACATTGTCAGTCAATCCTATTCGACGCTTCAGGATGTGGATGATGGTAGGATTATTGACATTGTCAAAACCAGCTGTTCTAGTTTGCTGAAAAAATACTGGGTGCATTATTTTACCATTCCACATTCACCTACGTGCAGAGCAATTCTCCTACTGTAATATTAGACGCATCTACTTCCATCAAAAACCTCTTTGTTTTGCCCACTTGGTATATGAGATTAGAAATATGGTTTCTTTAACTGCAGTGATGCCCAAGAAAAGCCCCACATTCTTCCAAGGTAGCCTCATCAACGAAGACATCAACCTGGTTTAGGCTTGAAGAAACTTTCCATAAAGACTGATGCATTCTAAATGACTCTGGATATGCCTCTGCCACATGTTGAAGACACTCTCAAATAGCAGTGCTTATTGCTTGTAATGTAACGTGGATCAGGGAAACCGTCTTATTTTGCAGGAGTGCCCTTCTCCATGCTGGTCCTGTCCAACTCTGCTGTGCTACAAAGATGTGGCATTTCCAGGGCAGATGCCATATCGCACAAAATCCACCTAATGAACAAGGGATTCACACCTTTGCATTTTTGTGCTATGCTGCAATTCCTGTAGGTTCTGAAAAAGCACTCTCACATTCAAATAATATTCAAGCGGATTATAAGGCTAAATTAATATGTCCTCTATATCAGGACCACCATAAGACAAACCAGTATTCCCAGAAGACATCATTGTTAAATTGTTAAAATGATTAAGGTACATTACAAAAGCTCAAAAGGCAAAGCTTTATACTAAAAGTGAGTGACCTAATCCTGTCTTAAATGTAGGCTTGTGTCCTTACACTATAATTAGGGCTAAATTGTAATGTCACTGATCCAACTAGATGAAATTTTTTGCTTCCGCTACCTGAACCCTTCTCCAATAGAAGGCACGAGATACTGATGTATTACAGGTGTGCCATTTAAACCTCTGTCGTCCATGCACGGACACGGCCACCACCATTTTTGTTCTTTCCAAAAAATGGTAATTCCAAGGACACTAAGAACCAGATTCACACGGCTAGATTTAATGAACTAATTTTTGGAACTTCTAAGTAGATGCATTTGACACCCTCAGGTCTTTTCAATTAATGTGTATATTATATTTGTGATATACATTTATCTTGTATGAATCCTGTAGCAAAGTCTTATGAGCAATATGAGTCAGGATAATCTTCAGATTATTGTTACTAATTTGTAGCTCCACTTCAGCCCTTACTTTTGTCCTGTGGAGAAGCATTTTGATTTAATCCCGAGCCCTCACATCTTTACCAATATTCTGAACACCCCTCATGATGTTCTCAAGACTTTAGCCACACCAGTATTGTAAAGGGTCAGGGCTGGTCCTACAATCTGACACACTTAGATTAATGCCTATGCTGGCAGAAAATAAGAGGGAAGCAAACTCCTATCATCCAAGAAATTAAATGACATTACATTTAATCTCAACTTGATTGCTTTCTTGCCGGGATGCCTGTTTGAACTCATAAAAGGGGTCACCGTGCTGAAGGCTCTATTGACACGCACATACGTGTTCCAATAGTACATTTCAGCATGCTGGGCCCGATTCACAGAACTAATCTGAGACAAAATCCTAAACTTGCTACTTTTGGTATTCACAGAAGGCATTTAGTAGTAGTAAAGTTAGGATTTTGTCTTAAGTCTGTCTTAAGTGTGTCTTAAGTCTGTCTTAAGTTTGTCTTAAGTCTGTCCTAAGTTTGTCTTAAGTCTGTCCTAAGTTTGTCTTAAGTCTGTCCTAAGTTTGTCTTAAGTCTGTCTTAAGTCTGTCTTAAGTCTGTCTTCAGTCTGTCTTAAGTCTGTCTTAAGTCTGTCTTAAGACAAAATCCTAACTTTACTACTACTAAATGCCTTCTGTGAATACCAAAAGTAGTAAGTTTAGGATTTTGTCTCAGGTTAGTTCTGTGAATCGGACCCCTTGTCCCTAAGTAAACACAATATGTTCCTTGTATATTTTTAAAGTTATGTTTTTGTGTGCCATGCCTCAATTTCCTTTTTCAAAACGTTTTGGGTATTTAATTAAGGTAGCATTAACTCACCTGCAATGAATAGCAGTGGCCCCACTTCAAATCAGGACAAAGTTACATTCCTTAAACATTCCCTACGCGTAGTTAGGAACTGATGAATATTTAGCCATCCCTCAATCTTAAAAAACAAAACTATTACCTTAAAGGACAAAACAAGCAGCAATTTGTATGTGCCTAGCATCAATGAAGAGGGCTTTAAATATACTAATCATGCTAGCTACTTGTTTTTTTAAGGGATTTCCCTTTGAGTGAGCTCTAAGCTCAACTAATCTCTTAAGTGGAAACGAGAGGCAAGTGGTTTACAACACTGGGTTGGTCTGTGGGTGGTGTGGGGGTTTGGTACCAGAATATCAAGTTTTATATTTCAACATGCTAACATATCATGTACAGAATACCACAATTTCTGAAGGTAAGTATACATAGGTAAGTAGGGGCTTTCACATGTTTGAACATTGATGATATACAAATCTTTAAGGTATGATAATGGGCAGTGGTTCATTTGTAAAAAAAATAAGTGCTGGGGCTCTCGTCAGGAGGCAGCTTGCACCAGCTGCTTGTTGGCGCTGCCTAAAACAGAACCATTAAAGTGGGGAGAGGATGTGGCGTAATGGCCAAAGCTGCCGACTTCGGAGCTGGGGAACCCGGTTTGAGTCTCGTTGTCGGCTCAACATCCCATGATTCTGGGCAAATCACTTAATCTTCCAGTGTCTACCATAAATGAATGTGTCTTTAACTGGTGCTCATGAAAAGTGCCAGTGTTGATGGTTAAGTCCCGGTGCTGAGCACCAGAAACGACCAGCTCAAATTAAGCACTGATGATAAGACATTAAGGGGCCGATTCCGATCTGGGTCGGAAAGCTCTCCGACCGATCCGGATCCGTATTGTTTTCCGACCGAGCCGGACCCCTGCAGTCCGACCGAGCGAGTACGATGGGGCCGTATGCTGCCGGACTCGGTTCGGTCGGACTCCCATTGAAGTCAATGGGAGCCGGTCGTACGACGTGTACATGGGCTCCCATTGACTCAATGGGTATGTTGCGCACAAGGGGGCCCCCTGTAGTGGGTACGCGTTGGTGCCATCCGCACCGTACACGCATGTATAGGGCGGACCCATGGGTCCCCCCTGTGTCCGTCTCGTACGGCTACGGGTGAAGGGGGGTCCGGCACGGACCCCTGAAGTCCGCTTCTGAGAGCTTTTTCGTGTCGGAGGCTCCGACTCGATCCAGCTGTCCGAATCGTGCATCATACTGGCTCGGTCGTAAAACGTATCCATTGCGCGGTACGAATCGTGTGCGAACGAGTCGGATGGAGCGGTTCGGACCCGGAAACGAGTCGGTCGGCGATTTCGCGTTCAATCGCATCATACTTGCTCGCTCGGACGACTGTACGAATCGGTCGGGTAAACCGCGTTCGGCTCGTATTTTTTCTGGACGAATCGTTTTCGGTGCGCTTCCGGCCGAGATCGGAATCGGCCCCTAAGTATGGTGAACCTATGCTTATCTATGTACTCATACCTTCTTGATGTTCTAGTTGTCGATATTTTATCTGAAAAAATTGTGCCTATCAATATTTTTGTACTTAATATTCTAACATATAAGCATTGTGAGTGTACTCGAGAATATGTGCGCACGCCAGCAGTGTGGGAGGTGTGGTGCTGTGGACTTTGGCATTTTTTGCCTAAGTCAGCAAAAAGTCTTGGGCAAGAATTATGTCAGTAAGTCAGAGAACTCTGAGATGCATCAACAGGGTAGTTGCACAATGATGCCAGAATTGTGTTTGCAACTCTTTTGTCAACTCTATTCACGTCCATCATCAATTTTTCTTATTCTATCACAGCATAGCATTAGTCAACAGTTTGAAAGTGTCCCATGATTCTTTTCCACATGTAGGATCTGTCATAGCATAACAAAATGACAATCTTCTCCAGTGCCAGGGCATCAACTCAGCACAAAATATATTCCTTTCAACAGCGTAAAATCTGCTTGTGCCCAATCCCCCTTTCCAAACCTCAAACAGGAAACAAAATGGCTCTTCAATGTTCTTGTGCAAACAGCTCCCAGAGTTCTTTCCATGCTCCCATACAGAGCAGTGTCCTTCTGCACAGGATATTTGATATAAAACATTATCCACCATCTCACCTCACCTCATCGCACAAACAACTCTCCTCACCCAAAGGATATACACTGGCTACCTATACACAAACAAGCACAATTCAAATTCCTCACCCACACTTTCAAGGCACTACATACCTCTGACCCAGCAGACCACAACAAACCCCACACACACCTCCGCTCGGCCACACTTCCACTTGCACATATCCCAAACATCCAGAAAAACACATCCCGTAGTTAAACCTTCTCATACATTGCTCCTCAAGCGTGGTACGGTCTACCGCTACACATTCAAGCCTCTCCTTCACCTCCAGAATTCTACAAGAAGCTGAAGAACTGGCTTTTTGAGTAATTACATCTGGCCCTAAGGTTGGCTAGATTCACACCTGCTGAGAGTCAGGACACCCTCCCGGGCGAGAGAGCGTTTTACTAATCTCCATAACATAACACCATCTTGTTTCGCCAAACTTGCTTCCCACACATCTGTGCATCATTTTTCATCCTCCATTTGTATCTTTCTTCACTCACGCATTGCGGTGTCTTTACATACAGTCACATACAGCCTCCGAAGCACCACTGCAGCTTCTCAGTTGTTGGCAACTCTAAGGCCACATTATAAGGGGCCCATTAAATTCTGGGATGTGTGGTAACTCCACATATATATCACATACTGGGATTTTGTGGCCAACATACCACGTCTACAATGATCCACCGGTAAATTTCTACAATTTACCAGGGGAAAATGCCTGATAATTACTGCACCATCAAGATTCTGATCCTCATGTTATTACTCCAAAAACTAGTAATAGGCGATAAATAACAGTCCCAATAAATTCCAGTCACTTCAGTGTCGGATCTTATCTGGTGCAATAATTATCAGCACCAATACTGGGCTACTTGTAACGAAAGTATGTATGAAAGGAGTCTCAGTTAAACGGAGCCACGTCGTCATCCAGAATCTTTCAGGAAGGTCTGGGAAAGATATTCTCTCTGATCATGGTATGGACCAGAATATGACCGACAGAATATCAACTGACATAAATATTGTCTTCTATATACCATTCACTAAACCATCACCACATTGGAGTTACTAATAGAAAATCTGCACCCAATGGGGCAATATTATCCCAAACAATGTTTAAGAAGCAAACTTTATATCAGATGATATGACAGTAAACAATATTCCTTCCTGGCCACCGAAACCAATTTCTCCAGGGAAAACATGTCAGATTAAGCCACCAAATCTATGCACTCAAATATCATCATCAGGTTAAAAAAATATGTTATCAAACCCCAAAACAGCCAATTGATTACCCCAATTTTCTCCCCTGTAAGAGAGAGTGGAAACAGGAGGGTAAAACCACAGTAAATAACAAACTGTAGATCTGAAAGAGAGTTTGAATAGAAAAAGGCAATATATGGAATCTAAAACCTGAGGGAAAAAAGGAGTGTGGAAGAAAATAAAGTGAAGACAGATGGGGATGGAGGTTAAACCGAAAGTGGTATTGGGTGCTCTGATCACAGAGGATCCTAGGTTTTCTTGCAAGGAATGAGAGACCAGATCCTTGAAGTCCTGTCCAGGATTGATAAAATGATCATAACGCATATGCCAGCTGGATAGAACCAGACTTTAAAAGGGTATAGACCGGCCCTGTCCATTATCCTAGTTCAAACCACTGAAGACAAACAATTCTGTAGACAGTTCCCGAACTATAGGAGGCCAAGGGTTGCATGGATCCCACCCACTCCACCTTGGAAGTCCTAAAATGTTATTACAGTATATTGCATTTACTCCACTGTAGTATTAGAGTAGGTTTCCAGGGAAAGAAAGTAGGTAAGTAAAAGGGTGGAATCTGGGGGAGGAATTCGCATACAGAGGGATGATGTGGAAGTGGAAGAAAGAAAAAGTGATAGGAGAATAATTCACTAGGACATAAAACAGTGATATAAAATTATCATGCTAGAGAGAAGCAAGGCACAAAGTATATTTACTGGTAAGGCTAGGCCTAAAGGTGTTCATAAAGGCCATACTGGCCAATGTAGACCTAGCTGTATGAATACTACAGCCTCCCTCTGAGGATGTTGCTAGTCTCCCTATGCATAGTGACCTGAGCTACCCTCAAGTTATTGCCAGGCCTCCCACTCCCCAACTGATGTCTCCGAGACACTTCCAGGAGCTCACGTGTAAACTTTGATTCTGTAGAGGCTTTGCCAGCCTCTCCCAGTCTTGGTCCTTCCCCTGCCTGATGGTTTTCAGGATTCCCAAAGCCACTTTCCTCCCACAGCCAAATAGCTGTTTTCAGAAAGGTTGGAAGAATTATCCATGCGGATCAGGTCAGGAAACTGGTCTTCTCTGTTCTCGGAACAAAGTCATAAAGGACAAAGATTCAAGCAAGAGGAGCTCCATCTCTGGCAAACAAGCAAGGTTTCCCCTTAGCTCAGCAGGCAAGGAAATGATCATTATTTTTACCTTCATGCTAGTTCTGAGATGCCACAGGATCATCAAAGAGTTTTAAAAGGAGGACTAGCATGACACTGATAGCTGATCCTAATCCAGCCCTTAAAACGCTACACTCCAACATTTGCTACAGTGCAATGATGACACTGAGAGCGCCTCCTAGTGGACCCACAGTACCACAATGTGCATAACATCCTTTACATGTACTACTCCCACAGTGTTGAGGACAGGTGTGTGACGAAGGATGTCCCCTCTGCCGTCTAACTCTACACACCTCTATTCAACTCATCTCAGTCCACTCCAGAGGCATTGCAGCACCTTTTACTGGCACTAACCTAAGATGTCCCACATAGCAGTGGATACAGAGATTATGAATAAGGTCTCTTCCTAAAAGAAGCCAAGATGTAAGTGCGACATAAATTGACAAATGTTCACTTGGTAGCCCAGGAGGTGGTTAGCCCCATTCTCTTCTCCATGGGGTCAGTGTGTTGCCGTTGAACCTCTTGGCTTGGTAATGGCTTGCTCTATGCATAATACACTAATGTCCCGTGGTGCAGATTGGCTACAGAAATTGCATAATAAATAAAAAGGCCTAGGCAGGGCTGTTAGAAGGTGGGAAGTGATGTTATGTGTTGAAAGCCACTTACTACAAGTGTGAATCTGATTAATTCACTAATGCTAGCTCAGGCACACAATATTTCATATCTTATCATATGCTACTTGGAAAAATCACATCAATAAACAAGTTCAATTAGCCTTGTTCTCGCAAGACCAGGCAACATTAAAAACCTCACATTTCTTGGCTCCGCTGAACGCCTCATATTTGGTCATCAAACCACAGCCTTACCTCCTCGCCTCGTTGAACCCCAAAATCAGAAGAGAGATCATGAACATGCGCCTGTTAGCACTGCCAATAACGGATTTCAGCCGGGCCTGGGCAAACCAAAATACTGAAGGAGCATGTCGACTCTGTGACTTCAAACGAGAATCATGGCTACACCTTCTGTGCTGATGTCCGGCCTTAGTAAACAAAAGGAGAATCCTACTTAGGGAACTATACCTGAGTGAAAAAGCAAGCACTTGCCTTGAGGCCTCGGCAATATGTTTCACACAAAAGGAACCCCACATCTTGGCTCGTTGTGGTAGATTTGTACAATCCATCAGGGACGCTCTCCAGTTCCACATTGGTCCTAGACCTCGCCCTTGCAAAGTCCAAAAGCTGATCCCGGATTTCCTTAAAACAAAAATAAAAGACCCTGAAAAGGATGCAGATCCAGCCATGGATGCAGCAATTGAGACCAGAGACCTCAAACCATTTAACTCAAAAAGAAGTCTGTGCTAAATTGGCATAAAATCGCATTGCACACGCACAAGTACTTTAAAAACGGAAGAGGACCAACGACAGTAAACGTAGTGTTTGAGGAGAACAGAAAAGAAGGAAGATTTGGACAATCGACGAGCTAGACGGGAGTCATCTTCCACCGGGGCCGAAAGCAGAGGAACGGTTAAAAGTTAATTTGAGAACATGATGGCACATAACATTTGCACCATAACTTGCAAAAATCTGTTATAATCTCCCATAAAGCTGCAAAGCACAAGCACCTTACAAGAGAACTAGTACCCACGAGGAGAACGGAAAGGAACAAGATCTGGAAAATCGAAGAACCAGATGGGTGACACTGCCTCATGGAACCGGTTGCAGTGAAATAAGTGAGACAACTGCCCCGAGTCATATGACGGCTCCAACCAATTGCACTTTATCAGAACTTTTAACTCTCACAAACAATGGTTCCTTTTAATTGTTATTTTATTGTAATGCAATGATTTTAATTAACTTATGCAAATAAATTTCAACTTTCATATCTTATAAACAACAGAAGAAACATAGCGGATTGCAGATTTGATCATTTCAGGTCAAATCAAGCATAGGATCTAATTTTGTTTTTGATAGTTTTCAAAAGAATTGTTTGATATATACTTTGGTCCATGAGACATAAATCCTGTACTAGGGGTTTCAAGGGTTAGTTACGCTTTCTATTTTGCAGGAAATTCACTTGAACTTGCAGCTCTATAACTGACCTAGTTGATACTGGCTGGGTGTCCAGCACATGTGAGGTTGCCCTACTGTTGACTAGGTTTTAATATTTCATTATTCTGCAGTGTCAGCTTGAGGACAAGGTAGGCCAGTCCTGCACTACTAGTGTACTCACATCACTTAAGAATAGTACGTGTGGCAAGGCAAGTATAGTAGAACTCAATCAAGGGAAAACACAATACATCCAGAGGTACAAAACTTTAAAAAAAGAACTGGGTAAAATACCAAAAGCAGATGGAATTTCCTAGAGAACCCTTTACTGGGCAAGGGAAAAAAGTTCAACCACAAGATGATACGTGAGTTTGGAGATCTATATAGATGCCTTCTTCTGATGCAGTGGGAGGCATGACTCAGGAGGCATGCTTAATTTAACACAATGCTTCATTTTAAAAGATGATCACATAAGAGGTGTTGCAAAGGATGTGGCAAAGACAAAGGAAGTTAATAAGCAAGAAGAGGAACAGAAAATTGGTGCAGGCCACATTCAGCAAGTTAAAGGGCGGATACTTAGCAGAGGATCTCAGAGGGGTGAGATTAACAACTTTGCCAAAAAAGGCAAAGAAATGAATAAGTAATGAGAATGAAATAAGGTTGGTTTCAAATTTTTGGGTGTATTTGGTGGGGAATCCATCACCCTTTTTCCTGTTAACATATTGTTTGTATTACAGTGACTGGTTTCTCATGCTTTTCAGCTGTGCAAAGGGCCATCCAAGGCTGTGGCACAGCGTGAGGCTGCCATCACCTTTGTGTGCTGGTACCCAGGGCGAGAAGCTTGTCTAGGTGATTGTGGTGCCAGGCAGCGCTGTAATGCTAAGTAATGACATTGGTGATTTCCATGTCCTTCAGGAATATGTCCTCAAAGGTTAAGCATGTTTGTTTGTATGTGCAATGGTCTATTTATGTGTATAAGTATGTATTGTGTGCATGTGTGTAAGGGTTTACATACTTTCCTCCTATCTTCTCTCTAATTATCTGAATCCGAAAGAAATGGGTAGGTCTGCACTTGGAAACTTCCAGCTCTACTTTGGGGAAGATTTACTAATTTCAGGAACTCATAAAAAGTTTCCAAGTTATGTCTGGAAATCTGTGGGGTGTTTACAAATTTCCAGTGCCCTGTGTAGCGTCCTCCCCAGCTTGGGGACCCGCCAATGACTACTCCACACACAGAGCTTAGGTTTACATGTCTTTATTCATGTGCGTGTAACTGCGAACTCAACATTCTAAACCGGCCTTCAATGTATTCCACCCTAACACTTACGTTACAGTTCTAGGGAGTCCCCCAGGAGCCAAAAAGGGTTCCATCATTTCTAACTCGCAAGACACTACAACCTGGATCATGATTCACTCTCATGGGGTCCCCTCATGGAAACCTTTGCATGAGTAAATATGAGTGTAAAACCAGCTTTTGTGATTTGAAAAAATGGTTTTGCCATCCTACATAAGGCTATTAACTTGTGTAATGTTCAATTAGACACACAAATGGGTTTGTAAATAGGGCTCTCAAACTCTAGGAATAGCTGGAGCTCAGAGAGAAAAATGTGCACTCAATTGTGAATAATACCGCAAGAGGGTGTATGTCACAACATTGAGGCAATAATATCAGCCTGCACATATAACAACTGTGCAGTATCGACTACCTCTGTCGTCATCTAGTTCAAGGGAATGCAACAGAAGCCACATGTGGATGTGGCAGGCATCTAACGCCTCAAACACTGCCTGCACCTCACCCAGACCTGGATGTTCAGCGTCTGCCTGAAACTAAAACCCAACAACACAGAAAGACAGATTTCCTGTTATTTACCAAGAACAACCAGCAAGAAATAGTACAACCCTGGCTTAATGAGATGAACTTTGACGGGTTGGAACCCTAGCTGTCACCAAATGCTAAGTCACTTGGATTCACCCTGGACACCAATATCACTCCAAGAAACACATTGAGGGGGGAGGAGGTGTGGCCTAGCAGCTAGAGCTGTTGAACTAGGTTCAAATCCCGACTTTGGCCTAAAATACATGATTCCGGGAAAATCACTTAAATGCCTAGGGCCCTATTACAGATAGTAGCACTTTTGTTGTTTGGGCCACGGTGCACCTTTAAATAGATGCACTGTGCGCAAGCAGCAAAAGTGCGCCATATTATGAAGAATGTGCTGCCCTCAGGGCAGCTATGAAGTCGTGCTACCCTGGGTGCAGTGCATTCAAGTGAATGTGGAGCAGCTGCTTCAAAGTCACTTCATGTTTCACTGTTCAGGAGGCAACCTGCCTGCACTTTCAAGAGGGATTAGAGATGCCCTTGAAGGTGGGTGCAGCGAGTGACTGCACACGCCCATAGGACCCTCTTGCCCCCCTCTTGAGGGCTGCCATCAGGGAGCGCACTGACAGTGCTTCACCTTTTTGTGGCGCACTTCCTGTGCACCTCATGACAGCTTCTTTGCCTTTGTGCCCGCATCCATAATAAGGTGTGGGCGCAGAGGTGAAGAGATTCCCTCATTTGCATGGCCCACGCCCCCATGCAAATGAGGAAATGGCCTCTTGAGATAGCGCTGACGCCAGTGGTAGCTGGCAGGGCATGGGGGGAGGAAACAAAAAAATAAAAATAAAAGGAACACTTACCTTTTGCCGGTCGTCGTCTCGGTCCCTTCTGACGCTGCCATCTCTCCTCAGCTTCTGAAAACAGGAAGCACCCAGGCTCCCTCCCCTAAGCCAATCACAACGCTGCAATGCACCATTGTGATTGGTCTGAGCGCCATGGTTTGGTGCTGGCAGTGGAAAACCATAAGAAGACCATTAAATACTTGAAGAACCTTGCCAGCGATGGAATGAAAGAAGTGCTACAGAAAGTCTTACAAACAGATGCAAAGTTTACCAAAAGATAAAAGAAGCGTTGGGAGCCAAGTTCAATCCGATGCCGAATAATGATAATAAAAGATACATCTTCAATCAAGCACAACAACAGGCTGGTGAAATGATGTATGAGTTTGTTGAGAGACTTGACGCACTTATTAACACTGTAAGTTTTGTGATTTCAATGATGAAGAAGCCATGAGCCTCAGAGTCATCGATGGTTGTCTCTCAGACCTTTCAGAAGACGCATGTTGAGAAAGACATTCACTTTAGAGAAAATGCTAATAGCTGCAAGGGCAGAAGAACGAGCACATCAACAAGCTGCTGATATGGAAGCAGGAACAGTGTGCAATGAATCAGCGTTGATCATGAAAAGTAAGCATAAACACAGAACAGATGAGCACAAGTTGACTTCTCCAAAGAAAGAAAAGTTATGCTTCCGATGTGGGTTTTCATTTCCCCAGGAAGGTAAATGTCCAGCCATGGGACAGACATGCAAAGGCTGTGGGAAAGAAAACCACTTTATAACGGTCTACAAAGCGAAAGAAAAACCAAATACGTCACAGCGAGAAGAGAAAATGGGCGCCAGCAGGTTCCAGAACCATTTTTGCCACGCCCACAAGGCCAAAAGGCAACATCAGTTACGAAAAGTAGATCAAAGTCGATCGTTGTCAAATTCATCATACAAAGGGTCTTCAAAGTCACTATCCAGCACCAGTTAATAAGACGGATGTGCGTTGATGATATCTACCAAAGAATACCATGCACATGTAGGATTAGCTGCTTGCATAGAAGATCAAAATTCAAAAGAGAAGCACCAAACGGAGCAGAAAGTTTAATTTAGACACTATCCTAAAATTACGTTAAAGGTGAAAGGTTGCCCCATGACCTTAATTATAGACAGTGGTGCGTCAATTAATATCATGCCAGCAGAGAAGTTTAACAGCCAGTCTCCTGTGCCACACCTTACCCCGTCAAACATGAAGGTATACACACGGGCTGCATCTAAACTGTTGCAGAGTCAATGGTCATTTACAGCAACCATGAGACACAAAACGACATCAGTGCAAGCGCCGATTCATGTCCTTCAAGGAAGTTCATTGAGTGCATGCTTACTTAGCTTTGCCACTGCTGCTGACATGGGACTGATATCTCTCAACTACAACACCTGTGCTCAGTCTGAAATTGGGAGTCAGTTCCCGTCATTGTTTCATGGCCTAGGTAGACTCAAGACAATGAAAGTGCAACTCATATAAATGAGGACATTCACCCTGTTGCCCAACGGCACTGTAGAGTCACTTTCCACTTACAAGCAGCCATTGAGAAAGAACTAGATACACTGTTGAAGCATGACATCATTGAACGCTCCACTGATCCCATGCCGTGTGTTTCGCCAATAGTCGTGGTGCCAAAAAAGGACAGTGGAGGTGTAGTGTGCATTTGTGTTGATGTGTGGCAGGCCAACAAAGCAATCGAGAGAGAAAGTCATCCTGGTCCCACATCGCAGACATAATCATGCAGCTGAACGGGGCCAAAGTCTTCTCCAATCCTTGACCTGAACAAAGGATACCGTCAACTCAAGCTGGAGGAAAACTGTAGGTACATTACTACTTTTTTGACTCATTATGGTTGTTCAGATACAAAAGACTGAGTTTTGGGGTCTCTTCAGCAGTGGAGATATTTCAGGATGTTTTCCGCCGAATAATTCAACCTCTCACATATGTTTTCAATTACAGTGATGGCATAGTGGTATTTGGAACAACACAAAAGGAGCATGACAAGGCCCTTATGCAAGTGTGCCAATTACTTGCTGATGCAGGTCTCACTTTGAATGAGACAAAGTGTGAGTTTCACAAAACAAAACTCAAATTCTTTGAGCACATATTCTCCAATGGGGGAATGACTCCTGATCCGGATAAAGTGTAAGCATTGCCATCTACTTGCCCCCCACAAGATGCATGCTGTGATCCTTCTTAGGCATGGCTAGTTATTGCTCCAGGTATATTTGTGACTTTCTTATAGTGAGTGCCCCACTGAGAGACTTAATAAAGTGAAATGTCCCCTTCCAGTGGTCTTCTGAATGCAACCAAAGTTTCAAAGACATAAAACATGCGATTGAGAATGCAAATGAAATGGCCTATTTTGACCCCAAGTTAGATACAGAGATCACAGTCGATGCGAGCCTGGTGAGGCCGGCGGCAATCCTTGCTCAACACAATGGCCATCCGAATGGCCAGAGACACATTGTAGCCTATGCCAGTAGAAGTCCGTCTGAAACAGAGCAAGAGAAGGAGAGTCTGGCTGTAGTGTGGGCCTGTGAACATTTTCATGTGTTTTTATATGGGAAACGTTTCACTATCATCACAGACCACCAGGCGATGCTCACTATCTTTGGAAACCTGAAAGCTAAGATGCTCCCTCGCATTGAGAGGTGGGGGTTGCGACTGCAAGATTACAACTATGTGATTGTACACAAGCCGGGAAAAGATCAAATACCTGCATACTACTTTTCACAAGTGCCACTACATCGCCACAGTTCAACTTCCAAAGTATCCAACTCTCCAGCAGCTCTATCCAATGAACAAATTATTGCTGCTAAAAACGCAGATAAGAACATGCTCATCCTCAAAGACATCATTATAACACAATCTTGGCAGAAAAGTGTTCGACGCTTTGCTGATGAGGTTGAAATTCAAAAATGTACAGAATGAGCTATCAGTCACCAGAGAAGGTAGCATATTGAGAGGTTTGAGTATTGACATACCTATGAGTTTGAGACAACAAATCATTGAACTGATCCATGAAGGACATCGTAGCATTGTAACCACCAAAAGAGCCCTAAGAGACCGAGTGTGGTTCCCCCACCTAGATGAAAGGGTTGAGAAAGAGCTGAAAGCGTGCCACCTCTGTAACTGTTTGTCCCCCAAGGTGACGCCATTGGCAATATCTGATCTTCCTGGGCATGCCTGAGAGAGAGATTCAATTGACTTCTTTGGGCCTTCAGGAAATGGACATCATCTCATGGTAGTCATTGATGAATATTCACGTTTTCCTTTGGACAAACCATGGCAAAGTAATCGAGCGGCTTGATAACATCTCTGCAGCGTGTGGCATCCCCGCTATTCTCAAATCTGGCAATGGCCTACATTTCAATAGCAAAGAATTCAAGGAGATTCTTGTTCGACTCAATGTTAAGCATCAGAATCATACACCTCTCTGGCCCCAAGCTAATGGTGTTGTTGAACAATTCAGGGGCTTCCTCAAGAAGGTAATTCAGAAAGGAAGGTAATTCAGAAAGCATCGATGGAGGGAATCAATCTCAATCAAGCCATGTGTCAAGCCCTTCGTGCCTATTGATCAACTCCTCACTCTACAAACAGTGAGAGTCCTGCCACCTTGCTATATGGGAGTGCCATCAGAACCAAACTACCTCAATGGACATCGGACGGATCAATGAATGCCTGTAAGGTTTGTGTCACAGACACTTCTCGAAAGTGCAAGATGAAGACATATGTCAATCAGCGCCAACTCGCCAAGGAAACAGTCTTTGCCAAAGGGGACTGGGTACTGGTCAAACAGAAAAAGAAGCGGAAAACAGTCACTCTGTTTGATGTCGACCCTTTGAGGGTTGTATTGTGCAAAGGACACATGATGACAGTGCATCATCCCGTAAAAGCCATCACACAGGACCCATCACACTTTAAACACCTACCTCGATGTTCGTCAGCTCCTGATATCATGAGTAAGGCGACACCGCCTACATGTCCAGATCAAGCATCTTAACAGATGTCATCGGTGCCTGATCAAGGTGCCCCTCAACTACTTCATACCACCCGAGCTGGCCGACCAGTGCGAGCGGCCCGACCAGTCATTGAGGAACTATGATGCTAATGCTGTCTGTACTTTTTTATTTAACAAAGGGGGAGATAAAGTGTCTTGAGGATATGCAAGCTAGATCCCTTGCGGTTCTGGGCGGACTTTAAACAGGAATTACGTAATCTGCTGGGAGGTGTAAAGGTGTGGTTATAAAAGTTATGACGCAGTGCGTGCAGTGTGTGGTTGTATGTTGAAGAATAAAGACGTTTGTTGCAGAGCTCCTTCTGCGGCATATTTCATTTTCATGCTCCCGGGCTGAGGAGGACGTTGCAAGTTGGATGATTGTGAATGTTGATGGCGAGCTTGTGTTGGTTAGACAATGGTTGTGTTTTTGAGTAGAACTGGAAGGAGGAACTGAAGAAGGACTCACAGTTAAAGAAAGTGAAAGACTGGGTTATGGAAGGATGAGGAAAGAAGGTTGCCAGTGCGGTTAGAAGTGTACAAAGAGCCAGAAACAGAATTGTCTCTTAAAGCAGGACTGCTTTTCAGAGAGGATGCGCTAGCAGCTCCTTAAGTGATCAGGGTAAAACTATTAAATATGGTACACTCTTAAAGAGATATAATTACCAGAACAGTACTGGTGACTAGGCATGGAAAGAGGTGTGGAACTAAAGGTGTGAAACTGTGCTCCATGCAAGCAGTTTCACACTCAACCCATGGTGGAAGTATGAATATCAGAGCATGTCTACATGAAGTTAGTGTTTGACCTCCTGTGGCCGTTCCATGTATTGCTTGTTTCCCAGATGTTGGTATTCAGGTGGTTGATTTATAAGAGAAAGAGTGCCGGTGCCCGTAGCTCTGCCCTGAAGCCCACGACCAGTGCAAATAAATGTTGGTTGCATTGAATACTAAAGTTGGTAGTCTTAAATCCAATTCATTCCTCTTTAATCCACTACTAGACACTCCCTCCCATTTATCTCACTCTTGCAGGTTCCTGCTTTCTTCCTTTTTGACTGTTTTGCTTTTTTCTCTTCCTCTGTCTTTCCGATATGTGTGTTTTTCTCTGTGAATATCTGATGCGGGGAAATAAGTGACAGCCACAAAATAAATGCCTGGTGCCCTCCACCGGCAACCACAGGCTCAAATTAAGCACTGGTTATTAGTCAACCACAGGTCAAGCTGGGCAGAGGTGCAATTTGTGAAGGATCCCAGTACTAGAAGTGTGGTAGAATTTTTAACTGATGTGTGTTCATGGGAAGGATGTCCTAATGAACTTTGTTCTGATGATCAGGCACAGTTCACCTCCAAAAAAGAAGTGAAAGATTTGCTGAGGGATTTTGGTTTTAAGCATAGAAGATGCAGTCTATATCATCCACAAGGAAATGGTGTGGACGATAGCGTGAATGGGTTGTTGATTGTGCAAGATAGACAGTTATTGGTCGTTTTGCGCTGCAGGGTGCTTTGAGATCCAGACTGTTTACACCAACACCCCACATTCGACAATGGGGATACCATCTTTCAGAGCGTTACAAGGAAGAGATGCTCAGAAAGTATTAAGACCCGCTTGTTTGAATTGGTGCTCACTCAAAGACAGTCAGGCAGATGAGACTTTGGTGGAAATGAGTGTCACAGCGCTGCAGCAAAAGATGTATGATTAGCCTAAGTGTGCTTGGTGTATGGTACTCAATAGAGGAAGGTTGAGAGAATCACAGTCCTCTCTAATGTGAAATAAGGTAAGTTGCAATATGTCAAATGTGACTGTGATTGAGCTTGTGAGAAATGCTGTGAAGCTGTCCATTGGGGAGTGGTAGAATCTAGAACATGTACGTAAGGTGAAGGATGCTGTTCTGGTAGACTCCATGCCTTCTGCAATGTCCAAGAAACAACAAGGAAGTTCAGCTTCTTTGGAGGGCTCAGACACATATATTTGTAGGAGGACATTGAGACTGCCAGAGAAATTTAAGGAATAATTAGTGTATAAATATGTCTTATTTTACGTTTTTGAACAGTAGTTTCTATTCTGGCTGTGTTTCGTTTGTGTTCTTGTTAGTATTTCTTTTACTTTGTATTGCTACTTTGCCATGTTTACTGTGGGTTGAACTGGCTTAAGGGATGGGGATGTGTTATGTCCTAACATGGACTATGTAGCATGTCCTATCTCATGGTGTTCCCTGACTGAACTCTATGTTCTAAAATTGTATTGAGTTCAGTTTGTTAGAAGCCCTGAGTGAAGATAGCAGCTGCTCCTGTTGTGTGGCAGAATAAACTTACTCACCACTTAACCATGTTCATCTAAAAATATTTTATCTTAAGCCAGAAAAATATCTTTGTAACCCAGGCTCATTTCTTCTGTCTCTTCCCTGTATTAAGACAGTTTTATGGCTGGTAATAAATTATTCTGTTGCCAATAATCTGATAAAATGAAACCATATCCATCCTACCTCAGTGATAAACACACACACTGGTAATGTAACCTTTTGTCTCCTGGATATGTCTGGATAAGGCCAGGATATGTTGCAAAACATTGCTTGCAGAACACTGACTGGTATATATTTGCTTTGGTTTCATTTAGGAACCTTTTGAATAGTGTTGCATGCTGAAAAGTGTTGCATAATACCAAACAGTTGCTTCGGGTACTTCTTTATTACAGGCCAAAACTATACAAATTACACAGCTGTGGATAACGTTAAATCCTAAAACTATGCAAAGTACAAATTATACTTCTTAAAACTATACAAAGTACACAGTATACCCTCTAAAAAGCAGCCTGCCTGTGCGTATAGTTTAATCTTAAAATTATGCAAAGTACACAGGGGCAGATTTACAAGAAACTGACGCATCTCTGCCTTATAGCAGTGATGCGTCAGTTTCCTTGCGCCATGCAAAAAAACCCTGGCGCCACCATGGATGCGTCGCATTTACAATGCGGCGCACCATGGCGCAAGGATTGACAGATGCTTCTGTTGGCACAAAGGTCCACATTGCTGGAGTCGTGTCGCAAGCACAACGCAACTCCAGCAATGCTCAGTAAGGCCTATACCTATTGTGCTGCGTCACTCCTTACGCCTGCTTTAAGCAGGCGTAAGGTTTTGACGCAGTCGCGTCGTAGAAGTGGCGCAGTGAAATCTTGTAGATTTCACGGTGTCATTTTTACGAGGCTTTCCTGCGTCGGAACGCCCACCCTGCATACATTATACCTGACGCAGGTATAATGTGGCACAGGGCTTTACAACATGACGCATCTTCCTAGATGCGTCAGGTTGTAAATGTGTCATAACGTGGCGCATTGTTTACGCTGCATCACAAAAGTGACGCAACGGTGGTGCAAAAGTGTCGCAAGAGGCTTGTAAATCTGCCCCACAGTATACATACATAAGAACAGCCTGCCTATATGGAAAGTTTAATCTTTTAACTATACAAAGTAAACAGGGGTAGATTTACAAGAAAGTGACTCATCTGTAGAGATGCGTCACTTTCCCTGCGCCACCCTGGAAAACCCTTGCGCCACCATGGATGCGCCGTATTTACAATACGGCGCACCATGGCGCAAGGATTGACAGATGGGTCAGAAATTCTGACACATCTGTGGGGGCAAAAGTCAGGCATTGCTGGAGTCGTGTCTCAAGCACGACGCAACTCCAGCAATGCATTTTGAGGCCAATTCCCAATACACTGCGTCACTCCTTACACCTGATTCAAGCAGGCATAAGGTTTTGACGCAGTGGCGTCCTAGAAGTGACGCAGTGAAATCTTGTAGATTTCACTGCTTCACTTTTACAAGGCTTTCCTGCGTGGGAACGCCCACCCTGCATACATTATACCTGATGCAGGTATAATGTGACGCAGGGCTTTACAACGTGACCCATCTCCCTAGATGCATCACGTTGCAAATTGGCCGCATTTTTTACGCCAACACTGCATCAAAAAAGTGACGCAACAGCGGCGCTAAAGTGTCGCAAGGGGCTTGTAAATCTGCCCCACTGTATACATATGAAAAAGCAACCTGACTCTGCATAAAGGTTCATCATAAAATTATACAAAGTGTACGGTATACATGCAAAAAAGCAGCATGCCTGTGAGTACAGGTTTACCTTAAAACTATACAAGCTACACAGTATGTATACGAAAGAGCCACCCGCCTGTGCGTAAAGTTTAATGTTGCATCAGATAAAACTCACAAGAAGTTTGCTGCAGTCTGAGTGTGCAAGGATTCCAGGCTGTGCTCGAAACCTACTCACGTTTTACTGGTCTCCAGAGCAGCTGGTGATGAGTGTGATATCTCCCTGTAGAAGCGCAAGAGGCAGAATTCTAAGGGAAATGGGCACATTTGCAAGCTGGGCTCTGCAAATGCCTGGGCAACAACTTCATAGAGACACCTCCCCTAATTGAAGTATCTCACTTTAAGGCAATCCACACTTTTATTTTTACAATCTGAACTATACGTAATGAAGTTGGATCCGATATGTTTGAGGTATTGTAGACAAGCACTTGTTAAATATCATTATACTGTTTGTAATTTTTATTGTTTCTCGATTTTTTTAAATATTTACTCTTTATTTTACGTTTATGTTATCTAAAGTTACTGCATGTATACATTGTGTTAGTTCTCTATTTATTTCATATATGTATTTGAGTGTATCTAGCCTATATTAAAACTATAGTTTTTACTACACTTTTTCCTATGTCTCATGCTAAGTATAGGACGGCATTATCTTTTATTTAGGATTTTTACTGCAGGTTTTTTAACGTGCTTATGTGGTTGGGCCCGGTGACTTCGACCGAGCAAACACCTAGGATTGGGCAAGCACCCAGGCTAATAAGTGGGCCAGGATCTGGGTGCACTGCTGATGGGTGGAGGTGAAAGCTTGAGGTGGAAAGCCCCATGGGAATCCCACACCCAAGAGTACTCTGTGCTTAGCGCTCAGGCAGTGTCACCTCTTGCAGGCGGTTCCTGGTGGCTCCTGGTTTCTGCAGCTATTCCTGAGTCAGATCTGGGATACTGCCGGCCCAGTGAAATATGCTGAATTTGTCCTGGTTACATTTTCTGTCACCGGGACACAATTCAGCAGGGCTCACACAATGTCTGCTTTCTGTTTGGAGCAACAACCTGAAGATGGCAAGAGGGCTTTCTTATTTTCACTTCCAGCGGGCCCAAAACACAGGCCTCCTTTAAAGGACCATCAGCCCTTTGTGTTTTTAAGTATCTCTCTGGCTGGGAACCATCTGGAGCCTAAGCCCCAGGTGCCAATGCAATGGAATGAAACAAAGGCACACAGCTTATCACTTCACAAGTTCTCGAGAGAAACTGTGATTTGGAGGCAGGTAAGAGATGTGCATGCACTGTAAGAATGCCAGATGTGTCTGTGTGTATAAGTTACTACATAGTAGGGTGTCAGAGCGTTTTACATCACACTCAGAGAGACAATAAATCATACATGTGTAGAAATCATTGTACATCAAATGTTAAATAAAATAATGAGGGTTTTAAGGGCTAGGAGTCACATATCCTCCATACCTGTATATATTGTAAGTTAATAGTGAATGGTTGGGAGAAACACAAAGTCAGGTTATACTTTGTGATATGGGTTGTCTGTAATAACAAGACTTTGTTACTACCTAAATAAACCCTTCTTTCCAAACTTAGAATAATAACAGATTGAGAAAAAAACAATAAGGATCCTAACCCATGACTGGCATTTTGCATGCAGCTCATTGACACCAGTGTATAGCTCACTGTGCTACATTAGAAGGATTGCAACTCAGGAACTGGAAGTAACAAAAGGATCACAGTCTCTATACCAGAAGCAGTAACCCACTTACCTATCTACGTAAAATACAAATCTGTAGCAGGCACATTAACCCTCTATGCTACCTTATGAGTTAAGACTGTCACTAGACAAAGTAGAAATCTCTCTGCAAATACATTAACCACCAGAGCCTTTATTATTATCCTCTGAAAATATCTCTGCAGTAGATGCCTTAACCCATAAGATATTTTAAAATGCAGTCTCTGTGACCAATTAATAAGCCAGAAAAGATTTACTGTCACATTTGTCCTTGTTGCCAGTTTCTTTGTGGCAGACTTTTAAAAAACAAAATATATAGGTTGACTGTCAGACTTCGCTATTCATGACTCCGCCCATCATGACTACACCCCCTTCATCTGCCACACCTTGACCCCCAAAGTTTGGAATCCCAGAGTAAATTTTTCTGTGATCCCATGTTCAATGCCCCCCATTCAAAGATGGTGTTGTCAAACAGAAACATTAAGTACCACAACTTCAGACCAACTCTTGCAAAATGTTGTGTGATGATGGTTCTAATGGCACTCTAAGTAGTAGGGATGAGCAAAGCTTTTATCTTCTGCACTTCTGGTAATCCTGTGAATACAATAACTACCTGTAGTTCCCTAAATTTTCTGCATGTGGCTTTTTATTTTAAACAAATTTGGACTATATAGACCCTTTTAAAATAAAACCTCGCCTTTAAGCAAATTTAGTTAATGAAGCCCCAGGAACTTGACATACATTATTTGAGGGACTGTATTGCTTGTAAAAAAGAAAAGTCTACATCTTTTCCACAAGTACGAAGTGCTAGAGGCTTGCCAGTTTGTTAAATAAATGGAATAAATAAGGTAAGTCCGCTTTGCGAAAAAGTTCCGCATACTGTTTTGTTTACGCCAGCAGGAGGAAAAAGGACAGTCAGCGAGTTGTGCTCAATTCTTGTTTGCTCATCAAGCGTGGCCTCACAGCTCCGTTCTCGCCACTCCCTGCTCTCCTGGAATGCCTAACCTCACAACCACCAGCATTCCAGAACAGCAGGAACACCAAGCCTGAGAAAGAGAACTGATGGGCACAACACACCCCCCTCTCCCTTATACCAAACAAACTAAACAAAAACAAATGCATATTACGTAATAACTACCTAAAAACAAATACAGACATTATCAAATAAAATCAGCTAATTATTGTCCTTACAACAGAGAGAATAAACAAAAGTAGATCAGTAGAAAGTTAATATATCACATAGTCTTTGTACCTGCTTGGGAACCTTCAAATCCTCAGGTTGGGTTGTTGTTTACCACACAGTTCATATTGTCTTAGCTCCTTGTCAATAGAATCTAAAGATTGACTAGGAACACGCAGAATCTCAGACGTTCTTCTACTCCTATCACACATTTGATCTTCACTCAAATCCTCACTTCCAATCTTAACCACTCAACCACAATTCCACCACTGGCTATTAGACAGCCTCACAGCTCTAGCATTCTCACTCACTTCTTCAAACTCCTCAACAGATCCAAACCTCTTTCCTCCCTTTCTGATTTTGGACTCAGCCAACTTAACCCACACAAGATCTTCTTTATGGAACGTTCCCACACAGGTACCTTTAAACAGATCAAATCTATCCTTGCTCTTACTTTCACTTTGCACACCCTTCTGTTGCATACTTCTCAACATTTCTTTTCTCTAACCACAATCTACCATTTCCGTACCTTTTAAGTACTTGCTTAGCCATGCTAGACATAAATAGTTCTAAGCAATCCTTCCCCTGAGAGCTTTGACAGGTGTAACCCCTGTAACGCTATGCGGGTTATTGCTAATGAATCACAATATAGATCTGAGAAAGTCTTCGACATTGAGTCCCATACCAACTGCACACCTCGCACACTCATTCACTACTCTAGTCATTCTTTCCACAAGACCATTTCTTTGAGGATGATATAAACTGTTCTTCTTCTGCTTGGTAGTTGCACCCTCCAAGAACTCCTTTATTTCTCTTGAAATGAAGGGACACCGTTATTAGAATGGAGTTTAGCTGGAAATCCTTCTCTGGCAAATACATTTGGACAAATAATAATAATGCAGGTTTGCGGTTTCTTGACAAATCTCACTTCTATCCATTTGGCCATGTTGTCAATCAGGACAATGGCATATTTCTGGCCCTGAGGTAGAGCATGAAAAGGACCCACAAATGTATATATAACGTATCCCACAGCCACTCAGGACATCAAACCTCAATTGTAAATTCTTATCATAATTCATAAACACATTGCACCTCTCCACTCCGATCTTTCCACCTCCCTGTCCAGTGCAGGCCACCGATAACTTTCATGTAAGAACCATGCCTAAATGTCCCCAATGAATAATTTTATATTGGACGATTAATTTATCATCCCAAAAAAGAATCCAAATCTCAAGTTTCAAGTCAGAGTGTACGTTACTGTAACTTTGAGGTTAAAATGGTAAAGTTGCTTCTAAGAGCCAACCATCCCTGACATAATTCATGACCATATTCAAGCTAACATCTGTTAGACCCATAATCCTTAGTGTGGTCTTTCCCCAGACCTTTTGCCTTTGGCCTCCCGTTTTTGCTGATTCTTTTTCTTGGCCTTAGGACTCTGAGAACTTTATCTCTGCTAACCATTGCAAAAGTGCATGTTCTTCTCCTCTAAAACATGATGACATTGGTGTATACCTGATTGGCATATTTGTTGAACTGGTAAGTCCCTTGTAAAGTGGTATACCATATACCCAAGGCCTATACTTCATATGTTGCCAGTGGGCTGCAGCACTGATTGTGCCACCCAAAGAAGTAGCCTTTCAAACCTTTCTCAGGTATGCCCCTGCAGTGCCTGTGTGTGCAATTTACTGTCACTTCGAATTGGCATTTAAAACTACTAACCACACCTAAGGTAGATCCGAAGTAACCCTAAGGGCAGGGTGTCTTGTAAGTAAAAGGTAGGACAGGCACTTTTATGTTTTGCATGTCCTGGTAGTGACAAACACCTTATTTCATTTTTCACTATTGTGAGGCCTACCCTTCTCATTGGCCAGCATTGGGAATTCCTTAATACACTTTTAAGCTGTAATTCCTGATCAGAGAGCAGTAGCTTTATCATGTTTCATATCTTTGGAATGGTAATGATAAATCCTACTTACTGGTGAAGTTGGATTTAACATTACTGTTTTAGAAATGCCATTTTTAGAAAGTGGACATTTCTCTGCACTTACTGCTCTATGTGTCTGACAGTCTGTCTCCAACACACGTCTGGGGTGGGTGACAGCTACACTTTGTGTATTCCCTCTAGACAGCCACAAACACGGGAAGGTGAGGCTCATCTGCATTCTGAGCACTCATCTGCATTCATTTGCATTCTGATGGGTCTTCCCAGGCAGGGAGGAATGGGAGGTGCTGACACTTACACTTCAAAAGGGAGTATCCTGTCCACACACAAAGCACTGATTTGCCCCCCACAGATAGCCTGACGGACAGGACTGGGTTGTAAGGGATCCTTGTGCACTAAAGAGAACTGCTTTGAAGTCACCCCCTACATCAAAGGCACTTTTGGGTATAAGTACTGGGTCTCTGACCCCCTAAAATCAGACAGTTCTGGATCTTAAACTGACCCTCAGTCTGAAGGACTGTTGTGCTGCTTAAAGGACTCAACTGGACCACGTTTCCCGGAAGGACTGCTGTTCTGCTTGTTGCCCTGCTGCCTTCTGCTCCCTGACTCTGTAAGAAGGAGAGCTGGACTCGCCATCGCACACAAGACCCCCCTCCGACTCTCCACATCCAGCACGAGTGACCCCCACTCCAACACAGAACACCTCCACTTCCAGATCCAGACCAGCCCCAGGACCACGCTACGCGACACCCTCATCTACAGACCGCCAGGACCTCGCACCCAGCCCGCAACTTCCATCGCCGAGCTCGCCGCACCCCACGCCATCACCTCCATGGACTACATTCTACTCGGGGACCTGAACTTCCACCTCGACAACAGCAATGACCCCGACTCCACCACTCTCCTCGCCAACCTAGGAATGAAGCAGCTCGTCAACACGCCCACCCACAGAGCGGGTCACACCCTCGACCCCATCTTCGCGGGAGGAACAAACATCCGTTTCAGCCACACCACCCAGCCCATCTGGACGGACCACCACTGCGTCCACTTCACCTTCAACACCACCACCACACCCAAGCCCGCCCTGTGCCCGCCACGACGGAACTGGAGCAAGGTCACAGAGGAACACCTCAACACCACCCTCCGGCAAAACCCCCCCAGCGCCACGACCGACACCAACTCCGCAGCCAGGGAATTTCACCGCTGGGTCTCCTGCTGAACCGACCAGCTGGCACCCCTCCGCCACCCCGCCAAACAACGCCCTCTGAAGGCCGCCTGGTTCACCACAGAACTTCAAGAAGCCAGACGCTCCTGCAGACGCCTAGAGAAAACCTGGCGAAACCAGAAAACCACGGAAGCACGGAACAACCACAAGAGCGCCCTGGAGGAATTCCACCAGCACATAAGAGACACCAAACGGACCTTCATAAAAGACAAAGTCCAGACCAACGCAACCAACGTCAAGGAACTGTTCAACGTCATACAGCAGTTCGCAAAACCCACCTGCGAAGCCATGGACGTCACACCTTCCCAGGAACTCTACGACAAGCTCAGCTCCTACTTCCATCTGAAGATCAAGGTCCTCTACGACAACTTCAGCGAACCAGCACCGGACACCACCCCCCTACCCACCGCCGCTGATAAGCCAACCATCACGTCCTGGGATCACGCTACCATCAAACTCATCACCACGACCATGAAGAAAACTCACTCAGGAGCACCAACGGACCCCTGCCCAATGCACATCTTCCACTGGGCCGCCACTGCCATCGCACCCGAACTAGGACGGACGATCAACGCCTCCCTCAGATCCGGCATCTGCCCTGGCGACTGGAAACGGGCGGAGGTGAAACCCCTCCTCAAGAAACCAACGGCCGACCCAATTGAAAAACTACCGGCCCATCTCTCTCCTCCCCTTCGCGGTCAAAGTCACCGAGAGACTCGTGAATGCCCAGCTGACCGCCTTCATCGAAAAGAACTCCATCCTAGACACCTCCCAGTCTGGATTCCGCAGCAACCACAGCACCGAGACCGCCCTCCTCGCCGCCACTGACGACATCCGCATGCTACTAGACCAGGGACACACTGCGGCCCTCATCCTTCTAGACCTCTCCGCAGCCTTCGACACCGTCTCACATCGCACGCTCGCAGCCAGACTCCATGACGCGGGGATACAAGGAGCCGCCCTCGACTGGATCCAATCCTTCCTCTCCAGCAGAACCCAGAGGATTCGACTCCCTCCCTTCCTCTCCGAATCCATGGAAATCAACTGCGGAGTACCCCAGGGATCCTCACTCAGCCCCACGCTCTTCAACATCTACATGGCCCCCCTCGCCGCCATCGTCAGACAGCATGGGCTCAGCATCGTATCCTATGCCGACGACACCCAGCTCATCCTCTCACTCACGAAGAATCCCGAAGACACCAGACTCTGCTTCCAGGAAGGAATGAAGAATGTGTCAGCCTGGATGAAAGACAGCTGCTTGAAGCTCAACTCAGAAAAGACCGAGCTCCTCATCCTCGGACCCTGCACCTCCGCCTGGGACAACACCTGGTGGCCCTCCGCCCTCGGGAACCCACCCACCCCTACAGACCACGCTCGGAACCTCGGCATCATCCTTGACTCCTCCCTCTCCATGAACCGCCAGATCAACGCCGTCGCTTCCGCTAGTTTCAACTGCCTTCGCATCCTCCGTAAGACCTTCAAATGGTTCCCCCCCGACTGCAGAAGGTTCGTCGCCCACGCACTCATAACCAGCAGACTGGACTACGGCAACGCCCTCTACGCCGGAATCAACAAAACTCTTCTACACAAACTCCAAATCATCCAGAACACCGCAGCCAGACTCGTCCTCGGGACACCGCATCACGAGCACATGACCCAACACCTACGAGGCCTCCACTGGCTCCCCGTCGAGTAGAGGGTCACCTTCAAACTCCTCACCCACGCCTACAAATCCCTCAACAACATCGGACCCAAATACCTCAATGAGAGAGTATCCTTCCACGTACCCAAGAGGAACCTCCGCTCCGCAGACCTCGCCCTGGCAGAGGTCCCCCGCATCCGCAGAAACAGAACCGGTGGGAGAGCTTTCTCCTACATCGCAGCCAAGACCTGGAATGAGCTCCCGGTGAACATCAGACGCTCCCCGACCCTGCACACGTTCAGGAAGGACCTCAAGACCTGGCTCTTCGAATGATCCGGAGCTGATCCCTCCCCCCCCAGCGCCTTGAGACCCTCACGGGTGAGTAGCGCGCTTTACAAACCCCTGATTGATTGATTGATTGACTCTGCCTTCCCTCCAAGTGATCTCCAAGGGCTTACTGGTTTGCCTCCTGTTTACTGAAGTCTCAGGGACACAAAAGACTTCCTGCAATTCTGCTGTTGCTGCTGGACTCTACGCTGAATGGAACCAATGCATTGCCTTCAATGCTGAAGTTGTGGCTGCTCGATGACAGCGAGTCTACTGCCGGGGCGACTCAACACTGACGGAAAATGTAGCTCGATATCGAGGCAGTAGCTGCATAGCTAAGGGGTTCGACATGAAGCTTCAAATAATGGTGCAGATCAGTGCTGATGCTCGCCTCTATCTAAGGATCGATGACGATGGTGCTCACCTCCTCGACTTCTCACCTTGAGTCTTCGACGTCAACACTTTGCTCCATCCAAGGTACTTTGTTAGTGAGACTTGTCCGAGTCCTGTAGCCGACCTGCCCTCAATCACGGTTGGCCTAAACTTTGAATTTACCCTGGCCTAGCGCGACCTGAAGTAACCTTTTAGCGCTTGTGACTTCTAAGCACTGTTTTTTCATTTAATCTTTAAAAAATCATATCTCGACTTCTACTTATTGGATTTTTGTCATTTTGGTCTTGTTTTACTCAGATAAATATTTTCTATTTTTTAAACATGTGTGAAGTCTTTTTGTGGTGTATTCATTGTGTTACTGTGTGTTTGTGTGTGTGTGTTGCACAAATACTTTACGTATTGCCTCTTTAGATAAGCCTGACTGCTCTGTGCCAAGCTACCAGAGGGTGAGCACAGGTTATCTTTTGGTGTGTAACTAGCTTACCCTGACTAGAGTGGTGGTTCCAGCCTGCCCTGGGTGCATACCTCAGCCAACCAGTAATCCCATTTTTAACAACATCTTCACACAAAGCATCTCTCCACTAATTCTCTCTTATCTGAAACTAATCTGAAAGCCAACTTTTCTGAAAGCAAACCACCACTTGTTACCAGATTTTCTACATTCTCTTCTCATTCATTATGTCATCATCCATGCTTTCAGACATAGGAAGACGAGAGAGGCAATCAGACTTCTTGTTCCTGTTACCTGGAACGTTATCCACTTCATAATGATGTTCCATTAACTTAGAGCAGAGTCGCACCAACCTAGTGGTAGATGTAACATTTGATCCATTTAGAATCGGAGACGAAGGTTTATGGTCCATGCATATAATAAACTTGGTTCCCCAAACATATGGCTTGATTTTTCTACTGCCCAAGTGTAGGCCAATATCTCTTTCTCTATAACTGAATACTGGTGTTCATAAGATTTCAATTAAAACACAGCACCTATACCGCACTTTTTGGCACTCACGGATATACAAAGTCTTTTTACTGCAATATAAAAAGTAGAAGAGGCGCTTAAAGCAATAACTTTTTGACATTCCTGAATGCCTCTTCTTTCTCACTTCCCAGTCAAATTTCACATTTTTTTGAACAATTTATACATTGGTTCCGCAACAGTTGCAAAACTCTCAATGAACTTTGCATAAAACTTACCCATTCAATTGAATGCAATAATTAATCATGGTTGATTGGTCTAGGAACACCGTCAATTGCTTTCAATAACCTTAGTTGAGGTCTAATCCCTTCACAAGATACATGTCCAAAATATTCAATCTTTCAACAATAAACACACTAATTTTTCCTGAATCTTATGCTCTTCTGCATGAGTACCTTAAGCACCACATTCAGTCTATGCATGTGTTTCACTCAGTCTTATCTAAATATCAAACCATCGTCTTGAAAAGTCGAGACTCCATCCAACCCACGCAGCATTTTACTCATCAGACACTGAAACATGGCCACAGCTGATGCCAAACCATTCTGTTAAATTGTAAAACACCATCTGATGTAACAAAAGCTATGAGGTGGTGGGGTTCTTTAACTAACTCTACTGATGGTACTTTGACCACAAGTCACGTTTTAAGAAAAACTATGCTTCTCCTGAGGAAGTCACCATTTCATCAGTCCTGGATAATGGATGTCCATCTACCCAAATCACATTGTTTAAACTTCTGAGATCTAAGCACATATGCAGTTCTCTTGTTCTTCTTACACTCCATCACAACTAGTGACAACTCTAAAGATGATGCTATTGACTCAATTACTCCATCTTTATACAATTTATCCAACAAACCACTCAGTTCATTTCCTACACTTGAAGCTACACACCTTAGTTTGTGCTACAATGGCACTGCTCTGTTTTTTTTACTTTATTTACATGTTAAAAACCCTTCGATTCCCCCAATCCATCTTCAAAAACTTCTGAACAGCTTTCTAATGCTTTTTTCAATTCATGTACATCATGTTCCTCAATTTTACATTTCACTGACAACACTTGCTGCTTACAGCCTTGCTTTAATTGGATGCCCAAACACCCTTGATGGTGCCATCCTAGAATATCAGGTCTTCCATGGATACATACACTTTGCCTTGGACTGCCCTTCCTCTAAATTAAACTGTTTAAAAAAACCTTCCAATTCAATTTTGGATCAACTGTACCCTCCAGGATTATTGTTGAGAGTCTGCAGGTTATGAATCAGATCTCTTAGATCTACTGTACTCCTAAAAAAGATAATGATTGTAGACCCATAACCAGTTAACATGGGAACAAAACTACACAATACCATCAAGAAGCCTGGCATAGCAGACATCGACGGCCTCAATCCCAGTCACACAGCAAGCAGGGCTTCAGACTTCCAGTACCATGTACATGAAGGCAATCATTGCCATTGTTGCATGGTATAAACAAGATGATGAGTCTGCTTTGGAGAAAAGTTCAACATACCATTTTATTCATGTCAATAGGAGGAGAAAGGACAACCAACTAGTTGCAGTTAGTGCTGGTTAACTCATCAAGATCAGCCTCACACCTCCTCTCTCTCCACCTCTCCCTGCTTTCTTGGAATGTCTGACCTCAAGCCTTACAGCATTCCAGAACAGAAGAAAAACCTAGCAGGCAAAAGAGAACTGGTGAACATAACATATTTTCATACAGTAACACATTCAATTAAAGGGGACCTATAGGTTATTTCAAAATCTAATCGTAGGCTTACCTTATAATATACAATGACCACCAATTTTCACAATTTACATAATATTTTTATTTATCATGTTTCTACAAAAATATAGGTAAACAATTGGTTATTAGAAAAATTTATTACATATTTACAATACGAAAATAAGTTTTGAAATATGTACTAAAATTCTGTGTAGAAAATAGTTCAGTTGTATTATTAAGCATGAGCCGAACCAAAGATTACTCACAATCTTAAATTATTATAAATTGAGACTCAGATTTATACACAAAATAACTAATTTTATATTTTATTTAATATGTTTATATATATGACATGACATGAGCCAAATCAGAGCCAAGCCAACACGTGTTTCACAGCACACTGCCGCTTATTCAGGGCTCTTGGTGATCTATTTGTCTCATATTAATATGTATTTCTCAGTATAATAGTCCGTAAACGCTACAGGCACACCTTATTCTACAGTTTCTGCCCTTTTTATAAAATAGTAAATTCTCATACATCAATAGTTCCATATAGTCTCTCCTCAGTTGAAAGCAAATGCTCTCTTCTCAACATAAGGATAACTATAGCCAAGATGTTAATCCTACCACAACTGTCTTATCTGTTCTCAGCACTACCAGTGCCTCTGGCAAGAACATTCTTGGCTGAATTACACTCAGTGCTTTCAGACCTCGTTTGGGGGTGGAAACAGAGAAAGACTGGCACTTGCCAAGACACAATTACCACTCGAAGAGGGTGGCCTAGGCACCCCAAATTACAAATTGTATTATACAGCGGTGCAACTACAGTGGCCAATGTGTTGACTTCAGGCGCCGTGCAAACCCGAAAGGGAGGTACTAATCCATGGTCCAGGGCACGATTGAATAGGTGAGTTGCATTTCACGCCTGAAGCACTGGAGGCGGGCTGCCCAGAATCTACAAGGTTGCATGGCATTGCTGGTCTAAATATTTGTGGCTGAAAGGCGGCCCACGCCTGTATTCTGCGCTGCTCCCGTTATGGGCACTGCTGGAAATGAATGCAATCACTAAAACTTGGACGCAGGCTGGCATCGCACAGGTGAAAGGCGTATTTGAACAGGGTATGTTGCAGCAACTAATGGTATACTTTGAAATTGGCCCAGGTCCATTAATGGCGCATGTACTGAACGCATTGTGGGGGGTCCATTGGAAGCGACCACAAACGCGACGCTGTGCTGTCTACTGTCACACGGCTGTGTCAGAAAAGCTACCATGCATCTCTACCCTGCGCTTCAGGAGCAGCTAGCTAGACCGTGAGAGAATGTTCGGGCCAAGTGGTCACAATGTCTCAACCATGGGATCCCGGACACATGATGGGCCACCACAAAAATATACACGAATCAAGTTTGGCGCTAATCCAGATTCAAGCTTTTACAGTTTAACTTCCTCCATCCAACCTACTTGTCCCCAAAACACATAGCCATATGTTCCCCGGCCTGTCCCCGCGGTACCACAGGTGTGGAGAGCCCAAAGCCCACTTTTACCAAATGGTGTGGGAGTGCCCAGCAATTGTGAAAGCTTGGGGAGAGGTACTGGCCCACTTAGTAGACCCAGTAGTTACACACAGCTCTGCTTACTTCCCGACTCGAGCCAGGATGGTTGTACATGGAGCCACAGTCACATAGGGTGGCTTGGGATTGAGATCAGACTAGCTGCATTGGTGCTATGGTGGGATGGGGATTACGGTCTATTTACGAAGATGTTCCCTTGACAACATGCAGATATGTATACTTGTACAACGCATCGGCTTATTAAGAAACCAATAAAGAGCTGTTAAAAAACAAAGGTGGCAAAGCCACAAGAAGTATATGATTTGCCTTTCATAAAACAATCTACTGAGGAAGCCAGCAGTGCTTGTATTAGGGCGAAAAACTTTCTTACTACACCACATTTTAGTGAGTGGACTGATAGAGCGCAGATGTGCTCTTTTATTTGTAGGGGTGCATTATAATCACTAGAAGGTTGCACCTGCATTTATTCTTTGTCGTATTAAAACAAAGGTGTTAAAGATGTGCTGTAATAACATGAAAGTGTTGTGTTAAAGTTGTATTTACATAAGCTGTGAAAGATGTTGCATTTAGAACAGTTCATGTTCAGTCAAAGGCCTAACGCGTAATGAATTGTGTATGCCGCTTACAATTATTCATGTATTTGATGTGCTCGTATATTGTATTGATTTAGCAGTGCTCAGCAAGCATTTATTGCTGTGTAGTTTCATGAGGCTTTTATGCCATTTTCTTATGTTGCCCGAAGTCTGTGGGCCTGAAAATGTATTTTACCCAGGACGCTCTCTAGCGGGATTTAAACGTGTAGATTTGAATTTCATGTGTATGCTGAGTTGTTCTTTCTCACTAATTTCTGTTGCAGGTGGTGAATTCATCATTGTTAGTTAGAATAACGCTTTTGTTCTAGGAGTTAGGCTGGAGAAGCAGTGGATACAATAGGCGTATGAGAAGCTGATATCGGGAGACGGTGTTCTTTTTCGTTGAAACAGTCCTGGGAAGCAAGGTCATCAAGCCAGGAGCTGGGAGAGCAGAGGTGGAGTGGAAATTCACCTATGAGAAGATCCTTGTGGGGCGGGTCGATGAGGAGACCCAGATGGGCGTGTTTTGTGATCTTGAAGTTTGAATTAGGGACAGTGTCCCGGGGATGGAGAGAGGAGAAGATCAGGAGACATTAGGAGAAGAGGAGTATCTTAGAACTGTAGTGTAGTTTGTGGCCTCATTGTCTGCTTTGCTAAGTTAGCTTAGGCCTGGCTGCCATGATGCCTCTTTTGCACACGTTATTCTGTGACTTTATTCTGTGACTTTGTTTTTCCAGACTCTGCCTGTGCCCGGCTATATTAGAACTGTCAGCCTTTTTGCCTTTCACCTTTTCTCATGTTCCCTTTGGGTTTCGTCTGCACACCATGTACAAGGTCGAAAAACAACGTCCCTTGTTATTGCTGATCTGGTCAGCCCCTCGCACTTAGACATAACACGCACTACAGCTGCCTTGGAGAAAAACCTTTCCAGGGAGAAGAGCTGTGCTTGTCTGATGATGTAAACCTTGCATCTAGATATTGAGGTATGGGGGTCCGCTTGACAAAGCCCAGAGGTCTTCTATTTTTATAATAAACTAGTTATTAGCACGGGGAGGGTGGACAGGTCATTTAGCCCTATATCCACTGTCTTTATAAAATGCTGTCCCCGTTTGTATTCTATGGAATTGTAACCATGCTTATTATTTTATCATTATGCATTATGCTGATAGTACTGGCACGTGTACTTTATCTTAGAGCACGATAGTTGGAATAAACATTTTAAACTATACTGTGTCTCTTATTACGCATGTTGTGGACAAGTATGAGTGAGAGATGAAAGAGTGTTCTTGCTCCCATGAGTCCTGAGAGAGAGAGACAGTGTTCTGGGTTGTCTAATCATTGGTAGCTTCGCTGTAGTACGGAGACCCAATGAGACGCTAAGGCTAGTCGGATTGGGATTGTGGGTACTAAGGTGCATGGTTGGCTCACCACTATACACCGAGGTCCTATTATCCTGTGCATAGCTCTGTATATGTGCAGAATCCCCGCAACATGGCGCCACCAACGTGGTGGGCTTCTTATCTGCGAGACGCTTGAGTAGTACTTTTGCTTGTCCACAATTCCCTTCACTTACGCTTCCGGAAACGTAGGTGAGGGTGATACCTCCTATATTGATGTTTTTATAGGTTCTTTCAAGCTTGAAGTTATTAAAAGGTTTATGTTAACCCTATATTGCGCTGCCTCATACTAGGTTGTCGAACATTCTTAGTCTTAATGGCTGTCAACATCGCGGCACATAGTCGCGCAGCGCTCCGAGCTCATTTAACAGCGTATGGAGTGCCTGACGCGAGTGTCGATCTGATCTTTGTGGTGCAAGCGGATCCCGCTTACCACTTTGAGGTGTTTTATTCTTGGGTCACTTTTCTGGCGGTGGATGGAACTGATAACTTGTTCCACGAATACACGCCCACCGCTCTTCCTCATGTTTATAGGCCTTATCTGGCTCTTGAAGTACCGCTCACGGCATGGCAACACCGTGTTTGGTTTAATGGCGCCCTCCCACATCCGGTTACCCCGATTCGTTTAGGCCCCTTATCGATTGAAGAGGCCACTTGGCCTGTTTTGGCCGTGTTTACCCCACATCCACGTCGTTTAGCAGTTCCAATAGATGAACTGCGCGTGTTGCATGCGTCTTTAATCCGCGTGCACAGAGCTTTGGTAGAATATGTTACAGGCAACGTCCAGGGGGCCCCTCCTGGAGTTGCGGCACATCCAGCTGGGCCTGGCGGTGTAACCATAAGTCCCGTCATGGTTAATTCGGTGATGGGCAAACGCCCACAAAATAAGGATGATTTGCCTTATTGGCTAGCAGAAAAATTTGACCAGCTGGAGGCTGTTTTTCCGAATACTTCTCCTGTGGACAAACACAGGATTTTGACGATTAGCTTGCCGAAGGACTTAATTCCCGAGTTGGCAGAATGTTCCAACTGGGGAAAGGTATTCGCAGCAGTGTATGCAAAGTGCTTCGGCACTCCTTCCATGACGGTCCTCCCCACAGTGATTAAACGTGTGCAAGATGTACATGGCCCTGAAGCGGCTGTGGAGCTGGGGATGAGACTAGTGGGAGTGTTCGATGTGGTGGCCGATCTAATCCTTGCTAACGTCAAGGGTGATGCCGTCAACTTTCAAGTCGCTAATGCTTTGGCTTTAGTCCCAGAACCGGACAAGCCACGCCAATTACCGAAAATTATTGCCCAGGCTTATAAAACCATTGGTCGCAATAGTCTGGGCGTTAAGCCCTTTGCTAAAACGCAAACTCAATCAAACCCACAACAAAAAACTCAGTCTGAAAAAGATGAGAAACCGTTCTTTACTAAAAAGAACTGGAGGTTGAAAAAACAGGGTAAGCAACAATCAAAACCAGGGTCGCGTGGCGCTTCCCCGGTTTCCATATCTTCTGAACGCACTTATGATTTGCGCGACCGAGCAAGAATTAAATCTCCAGAGAGATTTCAGGTCCCTGACCCGTGTTCTCCTCGTTCTTCACAGGCACCAACGTCCTCACAGACTGGTGGAGGAGATCGCCCGGATAGAGGCAGGGGTCGTGAGGCCCCACCAGGACGAGACCAACCTCGACAACAAGGCCGAGGGAAACCAGAAGAACTTCCACGTTCTCGCCCACAATTTCAGAAGAAAAAAGTTGCAGCATTAACAGCAAGATATGCCACAGACTGTGAGAATGAGACTCCTGAATTGGACGTGGGCAGTGACGCTGCTAGACAGCGCCGCGGAAGTTACCATAGTGCGGGAGGCACTACGTCCTCATGTGGAGGCGACAGCAACTGATACATACATTACTGTCGAGACAGCTGACACCCGAGTGGCACCCCCTGATAGACTATTCAATATAGTCATTCAAATTGAAGGCGACATTGAGCGTGTTATTAAAGGGATTTTTTGGGAAAATCTGACCTCCTCGTACGACATTTTGTTAGCGGAGGCGGATTGGCCGCCCCCATTCGTATTGGCTGCTCGTAGAGGGGAGGAGGTAATCCTTCCGAGCTTTTCTCGTCATGTCCCCAAGGACAAAGCGGAGGCACTCGCAGCTGAATGTGCTGGGGCCTTGGCTCCGGCGCTGTACCGAAATCACGTGGGCTGGGATGAGGATTCTCCACCCCATGAAATACCATTGCGGTCTCTGCCACAGCCACAACCCCAATATCCCCTCCGGCGGGAGGCAAAAGGTCCCGTTTCAGACATTCTGACACAGTTAGAATATCAAGGAGTAATTGAAACATGCGTATCGCCAATAAATAATCCCCTTTTTGCGGTTTCTAAACCCGATGGGTCGTACCGTTTAGTTTTGGATTACCGACATTTGAACTCTCATTGTCGGACCTTTGCAGTGCAAAATACCCATAGTTCTGCACTTGTAGACAGTCTTGTTCGTAAAAAATATAAAACGACACTTGACCTATCCAATGGATTTTACACGCATAATTTGTCCCCGGAGTGCAGCCAATGGAGCGCTTTCACTTCCGGTGGAAAACAATTCAAATTCTGGCATTTGCCCATGGGCTATAAGAACAGCCCTGGTGTCTTCGCCGCCCGTGTTGTCCCTTTGTTGGACAGCATAGACCCAGATGCGTGTTCGTACGTCGACGATATCTATCTGACAGACGATGAATTATGGCCGCATCTTTCCCGTGTGGACCGCATTATTCTTGAATTCGCGGTCTTGGGATACAAATTTAATTTTACCAAATCTCATATCGCTGAATACACAGTTTTGTTTTTGGGCTATGAGCTCAACAATGAAGGAAAGGGATTAGCACCCCATTTCTTGGAGAAGTGCGCACTTTTGTGCCCTCCGACCACTCTGAAGAAGCTTCAGTCTTTGCTGGGATTTCTACATTTCGGGCGTACTTACATTCCCGAATATGCCCAGCGTATCAAGCCTCTTTATGCCTTGATACAACCTAACTTTTCGAAGTCATGCTGGCTTCCTGAACATTCCTCGATACTGCACTCTTTGCAGTCTGATCTACTTGAATCTACATTCTTGTTGACTCGTGATAACCACACTAACCTGGTGATTAGAATAGTACCAGGGGCAGTGGGTTTCACATACTTAACCTTTAACGAAGGTGACACAGTCCCTATTGCATACAAGTCACATCTTTACACTTCAGCCGAGATGCGCTTTTCCTCTGTGGAGAAAGTTTTGACTGCAGTGCAAATGGCGATTCTTAAGGAACGCTCACTGGCACAGGGAAAACGCATATTGGTGGTAACACCATATCCTGCCCTTGAGGCAGTGACGAAGGCAAGTGTACCGAACTCCAAGGCATTGCACCCCCGTTGGATTCAATGGGCTACCTCTCTGACGTCCCCGGATGTCACCTTTATCTTTGATTCCTCGCTTCAGACACAGGAGTTCTTACAGTATGAATTTGTTCATCCTCCTCCTCTGTCTTTGCGGCCGCTAGAGGAGTACGAATGTATTATTTACACTGATGGTTCGGCGCAACCAGCCACAGGTTCTAAGCACGCTTATTCCGCAGCATGTGCTATTGTTGCAGGTACTATGGTGAACGGTGAATTCAAGTCAAGTGTAGTGCACACACAGGCACTAGGAGACAGTACCGCACAATTGGCCGAGCTGCGTGCTTTGGTGCTCGCCCTTGAGTTTGCAGATCCGGATGTGACTACACTTATTGTATGCGATTCTTACTACTGTGTTCAATCCTTTAATGACAACCTCTTCTATTGGTCTCAAAACGACTATAGAGATGCTAAAGGCAGCACAATCAAGCATAAAATGCTTTGGGTTCGAGTGGCAGATCTTAAACAACGTCTGCCCCTCACACAGGTGATTCACACACTTGGCCACCAGCGTGTGGGCGCACACGCGGTCGGTAACAGTTTGGCGGATGAAGCTGCCAAATCTGCAGTAGCAACGTGCTCAGTAGCAGCGGTTACAAGATCCATGACTAAAATAGATAATGAGATTTTGGCAGCTATTGCTGCAACAAAGGAAGGTGCTAATTACCCATGGGGTGTCCCTTCCAAGTACTCTTATCACTTAAGTCCCGAACAGGTTCCTTATGTAAGCATTCCAGACGTTGGGGATCGGCTGATTCCCAACGCGGACTGCAGACCTTCCTTGATAACGGCCGCACACGAAGGCTTGGCTTCGGCCCATGCTGGCGTGTCTGCGACTGTTTCCATCTTGCAGCAGCGTTACTGGTGGCGAGGTTTATATAAACAAACCCGTACTTATGTGCTTTCTTGTGACGTTTGTCAGCAAATTAAGCCTTCGACGGTTACACGACCACCACAAACACAGCTCTGCATTTCTAACAAACCTTTTGGGTGTGTTTACCTGGATCACTGCGGTCCATTTTCTTCTGACACTGCATACAAATACATCTTAGTTGCAGTAGACTCGTGCACACGTTTCATCTGGGTCTGGCCACAACGAAGTGCTGACGCTCGAAATGTCATCAGGGATTTGAGTGTCTTTGTGGGAATTTTTGCCTGTGGCACCCTCCATTCGGACCAAGGTCCAGAATTCGCCTCTAAGGCGTACAAGGACGCTATGCGGTCTATGGGGGTGCTGGTGCAATTTTCGTCTCCATATAGGCCTGAGGGCAACTCAATTGTGGAGCGAATGAACCGTGACTTAAAGCAATCCTTGACAGCTAGGGTCTTAGGTACTGGCAGGAACTGGCTGGCCCACTTGTATGGCGTACAACGTGCACTTAATAATCTCCCTAGAAGATCTCTGGGTGGGCGGACCCCATACGAAATGCTCTTTGGCATACAAATGTTTGTGCCAGACCTTGATGGTCTAGACATGGCGGCGACTACCGCAATCTTTGACATAGATAATCATTCTACTATGTTGCAGGACTTACAAGAGACCCGAGACAAACTTGCAAACGAACACTTGCCTTCAGCCACAGATGCTGCGTTGCATATTCCGGTTGCCGGCTGGCTTCCAAAGGTTGGAGATCTGGTCCGAGAGAAGGTGGAGAACAAAAAAGAATTTGGCCCCTCTTATCGTGCACCGGTTCCAGTTCTTGGTTTGAAGGGTACTCGTACAGTAATCTTACCACCGCTTCCTGGTCGCAAAGAGAACATATACATCTCAGTGGACAATGTCAAGCTACAACATCTGGCCGATCCTGAATAGCGTGACACCTTCGTTGTCATGTCCAGCAATTTCACGGACTCCTGTTTGTGTCCCTCCATCTTACACAGGCACCAATGTTGCCATTGAGATGGTAGATTTGCCTGATTGCCTGCTCAACTTCCCGGCTTCCTCCTGCAACAAAGAAACAGAGTATGCATACCCCGCCACCGAGTCGGTGGCTCATTTACCTACAACACCACTAAGCCCAGCCCGTTTTTCCTTTGATTCGGCGTCCACCTCATCACTTATTCCGTCCCGCTTCAGTGTTTTTGTTTCCTGGTTCAGAGACAATTTTTTGGTCCCTCCATGGACATACATCTGGATGGTGCTATTCCTGATTTTTCTGTTCATGTCGATTGGCTTTGTGACAGTTTTTTTCTTGCTTATTAATGGTCATTATTTACCTGAACGCTCTGCAGTTGACTGTGTCGCTGGAACTTTGGCTCCGCATTCTTCTTCTCACATCATGAAGCGTGACCACACATTTGTGAACATTTCAGCTTTCCCAGTCGCTGATGGCATCGTATGGGATGCTGTGAATTTCCAGATTCATGGACCTACCGAAATTATTAATGTACCTAATGTCCTCCGTGTTTCTATGGGTGATGTGGTAAAAAGTAATATTCACTCTGATGATTGGGATGTGCATGCCGTTGAATCGTTATTCTCTGATTTGAAATATTATGCAGCTTTTAATGCTGAAGATTTGTACTTAAATTCTGCAAGTTATGCTGATTTATATTGTTACCAGCATTGGGGCAACCATTTTCTCCATAAACCAAGTACACTTCGGGGTACTTTTAATTACACCCAATGGGAACATTGTCCGGCCCCTTTGCCTGGTAGCTCCCAAACACTTAAATGTAAATTTACTTATTTCACAGACTTTGATAGATCAAACCCTGGGTCCTATTATTTTAAATTAAATTCCTCTTCCGCTCAAACGGTCATGTTGACCCACACTAATTTGCTGTATTCGAGTTCCTTTTTGAACGACTTGGCAGTGGGTGGTTATGAACACTGGCTAAACACCATTGACTTAAAATCTATTTGGGGCACCAAATCATGGCAGGTACGCGGTACGGAAGCCTTGCACCGTGCTTGCCTCATCCCGGCCCAGATTTTATTTTTAAATAGCACGATTTTTCAAACTACCTGTTGGGCTTTGGCAACTTCCAAACAATTGAATGCACCCTCCATTCCCATATTGTCTTCTACTCCCAATGAAAGGTTGCCTTTTAATGTTTCCCTTTCCACTTTGCAAGCTTTGTATCAAAATAATTCCTTTAATATTTTTACGTTTGTTCTGTCACCCTGGTTGTCTTGGCCCATAGCATCAAATGCCTGCCAACTACGTTTTCATGACTCTGCTCCTGGTTACAAGCAGGATAGGCCTGATCCACGGTTTTCTGACTCTTGTACTGTTACAACATATTCAGTTGGTAAATTGTGTAAACAGTGGTTGCAGCACTCTTCATTGGATTCTGTAAAACAACATTTATCTCTCATATCAGGCAACATTGATCTGTCCGATTTTCTTCTAGGGCCTCGTGGTCCTCGACCTAAAAGGTTCATTTATGAGACTTACAATGAACTATGGAAGCTTTCGCAAATTGAAGCTGCTTCCCGTTTACGGGAAATAGATCAGGCTAATCTAGAAAAAGTGCTTGCTGTTGTTGACAATAGTATTAATACCCTGTCTTCCCGCATTTACACATTAGAGAATATTGTTTCATCTGTTGTTGATATTGTACAAGATGATGTTTCTGTGTTATATCATGGTCAGAATCAATTGCGTTCAGTGATGCAGTTTGCGTGGACTTTGCAAACGCTGAAAATGGGTAAAGTTCCTTGGCATTTTTTAAACACGTCTGCCTTGTTCTTGCCGTTTAATTTATCTGAAAAGCAACAGTTTATGTCCATGAAAGATGCAACATACGCTCTCTTGCATATTGAAAAGATAGAACCATTACCATTCTCTGTGGCGGAGTTGGACTCTGCAGTGTGGCTAGTTCACGGGGTGATCGCTTTGCCTTTTTCTTTATTTGAGTTCAGTTCATGCATGAAACATTATCCTGTTGGACGATTTCAGCCCTTAGGCAGTGCCTTCTTGCATGAACTTTGGTCCCTGCCTTTTATGTACAGATGCCTTAGGGACGGAAAGGAGGTTTTTCTCACAGGAGAATCGTGCGATTCTACAGTGGGTCATTCCCTCATTTGTAAAAACATTAAATTACACGGGGCTTGTAACGTTTCCGCTCCGAACCTTGCTTGTGTTTTAAAGGGCATTCCGGCTCCTGCTATATCACCCACATTTACTGTGCTTGCAAATGGTAGCTATCTGCTTCTGAATAATCAGGACTGTTGTGGTATGCAGGCCGGCATCCCCTACATTGTAACTGTTTCCCACCGTGTTGTGTGCTGCAAAAATGTACTTTTTCCACCCCCGCACGACAGGACTGATAGTCCCATTTGGCCTTCCATACCGACTTTGACGGCGGATTTCAATAAATTGAGCAGAATAAAAGCGCTATTATTAAACCAGGAGGTTATGCTCACTTCCGCCTGGGAGACCTTCGTTCTCCAGGTGGCTAGTACCCACAGTGAGATACAGGCCATTTTGAACACAAACCTCCCACAACATTTCGGTGAACTGATTCACCGCGTCTTCAATGCTTCTGATACCGCAGGTCTTGTGCACTTTTTTAAGGTTGTGGGCTCTGGCCTTGTTACCTCCTTTCAAACTATATTTGGAGTAATTCCGGCTTTTATTCACTCTATTTTTTCCAGCGTCTTTGGCGGCTTCCCATTGCTCCTAGCCTTAGCTGCTGGAATATTGCTTTTGTTTTCTTTGCTGCGCAATGGCTGCACTTCCTGGGGGCCTACTCGACCAAGGTCGACTCCGGATGCTCCGTGAACACATGCTCATCAGCTTTGGCGTCCTGCCGTTGGCTACACTCGGTGTGTCCTACAAACTTTCTTTTCGCTTTGCGTATTTCACTTGCGTGCAACCTGTGATGTCTTGCTTACGATGTCCTTTCTCTTGGTCCTTGGATGTTTGCCTCTCCAATACGTCTCAGTCGGACCCGGATTTTGGCCAGTTAATGGGCCCCTTAGTGGCCCATGAACGGGAATGTTCCGGCACTGGATTGATGGCGCGTGCGGCTGCACTTGGAGTTTTGGCGCAATGGGATATTTGGGCGGCTGCTCAGAATCTCCTACAACAAAGTTACATTGAGTATCACGCAAGTTGTCCCGCTTTGCTGACCACTGCTCCCTATTTTGAGGAACATGCATGCAGTTTTGATTTGTTGAACTGGATGGCATCTCTTTTTTCTGACAATACCAATGACATCCTCTTGGACGGTGTGGCAGTTTTCTGCACATACACTCTATTGGATTAGGGGCCTTCGCCTTCAACAACTACATTTCTGGATTTTTTTATTTTCAAAAGGCCCTGATTTTTGGCCCTATCTGGCCCTTTCGTACATAGACGTTTGCATTCTGCTCCATCTGTTTGAACTCTGTCTTCGTCCTATGTCTTGGCCTATGGACTGACCAGGGGAGGGTGTAGTGTGGTTTGTGGCCTCATTGTCTGCATTGCTAAGTTAGCTTAGGCCTTGCTGCCATGATGCCTCTTTTGCACACGTTATTCTGTGACTTTATTCTGTGACTTTGTTTTTCCAGACTCTGCCTGTGCCCGGCTATATTAGAACTGTCTGCCTTTTTGCCTTTCACCTTTTCTCATGTTCCCTTTGGGTTTCGTCTGCACACCATGTACAAGGTCGAAAAACAACGTCCCTTGTTATTGCTGATCTGGTCAGCCCCTCGCACTTAGACATAACACGCACTACAGCTGCCTTGGAGAAAAACCTTTCCAGGGAGAAGAGCTGTGCTTGTCTGATGATGTAAACCTTGCATCTAGATATTGAGGTATGGGGGTCCGCTTGACAAAGCCCAGAGGTCTTCTATTTTTATAATAAACTAGTTATTAGCACGGGGAGGGTGGACAGGTCATTTAGCCCTATATCCACTGTCTTTATAAAATGCTGTCCCCGTTTGTATTCTATGGAATTGTAACCATGCTTATTATTTTATCATTATGCATTATGCTGATAGTACTGGCACGTGTACTTTATCTTAGAGCACGATAGTTGGAATAAACATTTTAAACTATACTGTGTCTCTTATTACGCATGTTGTGGACAAGTATGAGTGAGAGATGAAAGAGTGTTCTTGCTCCCATGAGTCCTGAGAGAGAGAGACCGTGTTCTGGGTTGTCTAATCATTGGTAGCTTCGCTGTAGTACGGAGACCCAATGAGACGCTAAGGCTAGTCGGATTGGGATTGTGGGTACTAAGGTGCATGGTTGGCTCACCACTATACACCGAGGTCCTATTATCCTGTGCTTAGCTCTGTATATGTGCAGAATCCCCGCAACAGAACGAGCTCCGTAGCTTGTGCTACTTGACCCATACAATGTGAGTGTACTTCTTAGGAAGTCTTCACGTGCTGACACCTTTACCTTTTCCTAACTTGCCAGGGGGAAAATGCTAAGTAGGGAAGTCATCCTAGTGATAGTGCAAGGATAGATTAATGCTTTTCACTTATGAACCTTTGATGAAGTCTGACTTAGATGTGGGAGCACTTATTGGCTGTGTTCTGTTTCTGGAAATTGTCACTCTGTTCATGCTTCCTCGAGTCAACTTTGTTCATAGGTTTGGCTTTGTATTAGTTCTGATGTATTTCTATAACCTCGTTCTGAGGTGCTTGTACGTCCAACTATTTTTGGCTTTGTAATAAACAGACTAATTTAGAATTCGGAGTCTTTGATTTGTCGGAGTCATGAGTTATTGGGCCCATAGATATTTGTGTGAACAATTCTCATAAGGTATCTCTTTCCTCTACACTGCCAAGCAGGAACCAACGATCCATCTGCCAGAGAGTGTTCCAGAGTAAATTATAGGTGGGACCTCAGCCCCATCAATTGGTAGCAATATCGGATGGTTTCCTATAGGAGTGAGGGAGAGAGCAATCTAGAACGTAGGGAAAAATTAGTGGTAGACCCCCAAAGGTCCCAGAGAAGGAGAGCCCAGAAAGTCGAGGACGGGGAATGGCGGAGAAAGATGGAAACCGTCGGAGAATGATGGTGCGGCGGGAACAACGGTTCACGGTGTTGTGAGTATGAATAGGGATGTTTGTTAGATTGCGGTGATGATTTGATTGTGTGATGTCTTGCGGAGTTGGTATGAAAGTCGAGTGATTGTGGTTTTGGGCTGAGCGTACGCAGTCCATGTGATAAGATTTGATGATTTGATGTCAGGCTCGATGAGTAGCCTAAGATCCCGGGATAGAGATTTGTGGTGTAGAAGACACCCAGTGCTGTAATTGTCTGACCAGTGATTGTGGGAGTCGTGAGGCGCTATCGACAAACCCACCCGTGATAGGGAAACGTGTGTGAGGGAGTGTGACAGAATCGTGTGGGAAGCTAGTGCACAAGGGCAGACTACAATGATTCGAGTGGCCAATGCAGGTCGTGGGTCACTGTGTGTGAATGAACCTGAGCGATTGGATCCTATCAATTCGTTTACAGGACTGTCCGGCTGTTCGTGGGCAGATGGTCTGAGGTGATTGTCCGGTCGTTTCGCAGACAGACAGTTGCCAGAGTTGAGGCAGACAATTACTTGTGAGACTGTCCGGTCGTTTGGTGGACAGACAGCCGGTTATGTGACTGTCCGGTCGTTTGGTGGACAGACAGTTACTTGATTCTATGAGTGAGGTGTGTGAATGTGCAGAGAGTGATTGTGAAGGAGGGTGAACTGCTGTGAGGAGGAAGAGTGACGTTGAGGTGTGCCGCGCTGCGATAGGTCGGTTGGGGTAAAGCCACCCTGGGATTGGTGGATTGTCATCAGGAAGTTAAAACGAAAATATCGGTGGGGAAAACAAATTGATTTCAAAATGCGATGTTTTAGAGTGTTACGCGACCTTTGTAGGGGGGATAGAGGAGTAGTGACTCGAGTGGGTGAGGAAGCATCACCCAAGGACACCCCAGCACATTATATGGCCACAAACGTAGGACTCCATACTATAATTTGGCTCGAAAATTGGCACAAGAGATCGAGGGAAAGTTGGCTTTTCCGCGTTATGGTTCTCTTAGATTAGATATCCTGTACCAATTGAGGGTAGTGATGGTTTCACTACGGCCTCCACCTAGACCAACACAGTTTGAGGCGTTAGATGCATGGATAAGAGCAGCACATGCCAGGAAGAGGGATCGAAGTCAGGAGAGAATAAAAAAGTTGATGAGAGCACTTCAGGATGCACAATGGGATGAGCAGACAAAAAGATGGAGGATAAACACCATTGAGGGAGAAAGGTTGTTTTCCACTGTTAGTGAAAGCAGGAGATGCTTGCAAAAGAAGGGAGGAGGATGACAGTGACACTGATGACAGCTTGTTAGAAAGATTATTGGCAGAGCGTCCTCCACCATACAATCCAGATTCAGAAGAGGGAAAACGAGAAATTGCAGAAAGTGTGGGGGAATCACAGACGAACCCTAGTGCGAGAGTAGTGAGAACAATCTCAACAGAAATGGCAGGTAGTGAGACACCAGCATTGAGGGAGACAGAGATGAATGGAGCGAATTCCGCTTCACGGTTGCCGGATGCCCTTACGGTACCAGTCACCATTGGACCTATCGTGTCAGTGTATGATCCAAACCGGAGAGAAGACAGCAACCAGTCACGGTCCGGAGTAGGAGAAGGGGTCAGCTCTGGAGGGAATGGTATGGTGAGTGGACACGGTCCATTCTTGATACCAGTAGAGGCTGGTACTCCATTGCCAGCTACTGCAGACTCTTCTAGGGGTCGGAGTGGGCCAGGTGCAGTAAGGTCTGCTTCACTGGCGTACTAGCGTTCCGATTTAAGGATGTGGGAACCTCCGGTCAGGGGGCCTAACAGAAGAGTGACGGGAGGAGCTGATCAGGGAACGTCTGGAAATCAAGTTACTCCACAGCACACAGCAGAAGGAAACACCTGTAGGGGTCAGAATAGTGAAAGCGAAGAGTCGAGGGGTGCGTCAAGTCAGGTAGCAATCAAGGTTGCAATAAGAGCTAACGTGATGGATGTAGTGAGACTAAAGGTAGAAGTGGATGAAATAATAAGTGGAAATTTACTCTTAGAGAGGATGGAGCTTTATGAACAAGACGAATTGTTGTTTGTGATGAAGGATGTCACTCGAAAAGCAAGGAAAGCACACGAGAAGTTGACAGAGCTAGCACGAAGGTATGAGGTGGATCTGTCCAAAACGAAAATGTTGCAGGGAAGCCACAGGTTACAGTATAGTGATAAGGAACTGGAAGAGAAACGACTTATAGGATTGAAGACCCATATTCGAGAACTGATCGTAGGAATTCATGCATGGAGCATGCTCGACAAGTGGGAAGAGAGGTGGTCCAAGAAAAGGAGCGTAAGTTAGGGATAGGAGATACACCACCTCCAGGAGGGGGAACAGCAATAGTAGAGGCTTACCCACTGTGAGAGGTACCAAGTGGAGGATACGTACATGTGCCTTGGAGTAGGGGTGATTTGGAAGCATTTACAAATAATTTTCCTCGGCTGAGGGAAAACCCGGTTGAATGGTATAAACAGGTTGACCGGTTTGTGAAGATTTCAAAGGTGTTATGGGTTGATTTGAATACATTGTTTAACATCGTTGTGCCCGGTGATTTGTGGTCGGCATGTAAAATAGCAGTTGAATGGCCATCTTCAGAACCAGATCGAGATCCTGTAACTCATGGTCCTTCACCTATGGTGATGAAAAAATATGAGCAGGTAATCACATGGTTGCAGTCCAAAATTTCTCCACAAGATATCGATTGGGTCAAGATTGATCCGATGACCCAAGAGCCCAAAGAATCAGTACATTGTCGTGTAGTTCCTATATATCCTATACAGGATCTGCACATTTGGATAACATAAACTGTGGGATTGGTGGCAGACTGATTCCGTGCACCCCCACCGGATACGTTAGCCTGTCTGTATCAGCTAGCTCACAGTGCCACTATAATCTCCTCTTACCAAGGAGAGAATAGATTCTGGCAACCTCAGAACATGACAACCCTGATCCCTCAGAATCGTGGAAACAATATACTACTTCACTCAGTCACTCATGCTCACTTAGTTTGTCTCAGATAGATACACAGAATAAACAGGCTGGGCGTTTTCAATAAGAATTTATTGAACAGTTGTTATTCTAGTGTAGAATAGATGAGCTGCAACAACCATTAGACAGTAGTTATGTTATGTTATTTTCATTTCTAACGCGCGCAGATACTACAAGAGTGTCCCGGCGCGAAACTTGAGAGAGTGAAGAGAAGCCAATTTCAGGGAAAAAGGTGCGTTTTCAACTTCTTTTTAAAAAGATTGAGGTCCTGAGTGCATCGGAGCGCGAGGGGCAGAGCATTCCAACCTAAAGCGGCCTTCTCAGCCAGAGAGCTGCCGCCCGTCCTTTGCAAGAGAACCCGCGGGACTCTAGCCAGAGATTGGGAGGAAGATCGTAGGTGTCTTGCGGGGGTGTAGAAAGAGAACCGTTTCTGAAGATAGCCTGGCCCTGTGGCATACAGTGCGCGGTGGGCGATGACTAATGCCTTGAACCTAACCCTCTCTGCCACAGGCAATCAGTGTAGAGTGCGAAGATGATGTTTCACGCTACATCTGGCAGGGATGTTCAAAAGGGGCCTGGCAGCCGCACCACTTGCAATTTGTTTAGTAGGTAACTCGGGGTGCCAATATACAGAGCATTGGCGTAATCCAACCGAGAAAGGATAAGGGCTCTGATGACTGTCTCCTTGGCCGCCCGAGGAAGAAGAGGAAGAAACTTCCTAAGAACTTTTAAAAACCCAAAGCAGGTCCCTGCCAACTTCTTGATCTGAGTCAAGAACAGGAGGTTCTCCTCGAACCAGACCCCCAAGTTCTTAACAGGATTCCCTGAGGAGGCAGGAAACACTGAATCGGAAGGCCAGAGTGTTTCTCTAAACCGAGAGGAAAACTTTCCAAATAAGAGGATTTTCGATTTTTCCTCATTACATTTCAATTCTGCCGCCGCCTGCCATCTGAAGACTGCGGTCAGGCAGTGTTTGGCGGCAGAACAAGAGCATTCGTTTTTTCCCCATGTGAACAGGAGCTGGGTATCGTCGGCGTAAGCAGTAGCAGAGATATATGATTAGAAGTACTACGAAAGTAAAGGGATGGTAAAGTTCTACCATCTTGCAGAAATCATGAATATATACAAGTACATAAAACACATGATAAAAAGTGCGTACTCCTACAATGCCTCCCTAACTAGATGTACCTAAATGTACCTAGCATCTGTGCAGGTGTTATGCCAAGAATCCCTCTAGGATTTAGTCAACCCCATTACCTGAGAATGAGAGAATTTGGGACCCCGTCCTGGTCTCGAGTTGGACACCCCGCGAGGGATGTTAGACCACTGCGAGCTGGAGTGTCTGCATGCAGGAACCTCTGCGTCTCTGGTCAGTGTATCAGCCGGGAAGTCTCGGTCTCCTCTGTCCTTCTAAGCAAGATGTGATGTATATATACCCATAGGTCTCCCCAGGGGTCCTACCTTGCTGTGTTACTGTGTCGGCCTAAAGGATGACGTCGGGCCTGAACTTTATACAGAGATATTATACAGGAGATGTTAGTCCTGCTGCGCTTCCAAGAAGCCTCATGCATAATGTATGAGATTCGAATTAGGGGGAAACCCGCGTTCTGAATGCAGTGTCGTATCTAGGTAAAAGGTCAGTCCCTAAGAACCGTTATGTATGTAATGTAGGGAAGAATATAGGTGAAAGGTTGCAATGTTACCTGCGCCTATATAGGGTACCTATATGGAATATAACAACATGAGTATTACGAGAGGCTCTTGCAAGCCTTTAAGCAGTAGTGGGTTGGACACCCTGGCGACAAAAGACATGGGACAGTTCGTTTCCAAACTTGTGTTAGGATTGAGACCAGAGATTAGCTTCATGATTCAGCAGCACCTGATCTGTTGGCAGAATAAGTCTGTGGACGAGATTCTGTGATATGCTAGACACTGTAGTGATGAGGTGGATTCGAAACATCGGAAGCTTAAGGACAAACTCATTCTAGTACAGATGAAGAACGCAGTCCAAGTACAATCTAGTGGGGGAATGTTGGGAAGGAGACAGGGAACCCATAGTGGAGGGACACAGAATCCAGGACAAGGAAGAGGGAAGCCCATAGATCCTAAGACAGGGATTGACGTGGGTACTCTAAAAAAAACGACTGCATGTCATTATTGTCACAAGATCGGGCATTGGAAGCGCGAGTGTAGATCGAATCCAGCTAATCAGGTTCAAGGGGAAGAAGTAGTACAAGTACCTAAGGTTGCAGATATGGTACCAAGACCTAGATTGGTGCAAGGGGGGGAGTTTAAATCCACAAATGCAAGTTCCCCATCCACCAAGAGTTCCCCAAGGGAATCGAGTGTACCAGCAGATGCCCTTCATTGAGACTTTGGACGGGTTTAATTCAGACCCGTTAAAAGGACGGTGCCTGAGGGGGGAGGAAGGCTGTACCCTTGGAGCAGTCTTGGAGGTAGACCAGAGAGGACCGTATGTAGAGGCAGATGTTGACGGTCATCCCATCACATTCTTGATTGACACTGGTGCTACCCGTTCTACTGTGAGATCAGCAGTAGTCCCAAACCTACTCCTCTCGGGACAATCGATCCAAGTCGTCGGAGTAGCAAACAAGAAAATAACTAGTCCTTTGACAGATGCGATCTCTGTAAAGATAGGGACATTTCAAGGTCATCACTAGTTTGTGGTGTGCGATTCTAGTCCAGTCTGCCTATTAGGTCGTGATCTTTTGTGCAAATTGAATTGTATTATCTATTGCACGCCCAGGGGAGTTGAGTTGCAGACGAATTATGACGACGTTGCCTTCAAACTGGCAAGCCAGAACCGCTGTATGACTGCATATCCTTTTCTGACTACAGAGGAGTTGCCATACGACTTGAGAGACTCAGTCGATCCTGTGGTGTGTGATTTTACAGGAGAGGAGATTGGTCTGATTCGAGGGGTTGAGCCAGTTAAGATCCAGATTAAGCCGAATGCAGAATTTCCAAGAACGCCCCAGTACAACTTGACACCGGAAACGGTAGCAGGAATTAGACCAGTGATTGAGTCCATGATCGAACAGGGCATTTTGAAGGAGATAATGGGGAGCCCATGCAACTCACCCATCATGGGATTACAGAAGCCTAGTGGAAAGTACAGAATTGTGCAGGACCTGCGAAAGTCAACACGATTGTAGTTCCATGTTGTCCTGTGGTACTGAATCCGTCCGTGATTTTATTTCAGATTCCCTGCGAGGCGGAGTGGTTCACGGTGATTGATTTGTGCCAAGCATTCTTTTTGATACCCTTGCATGAGGAGCACCAATTTTTATTCTCTTTTCATCTGGAAGACCATGTGTTAACCTGGTGTCATTTCCCACAAGGATATACTGAGAGTCTATCGATCTTTATTCAGATTCTGAAAAAGAATCTTGAGAGTCTGATGCTACCACAGAACTCAGTTCTTGTGCAGTACATAGACGATCTCTTTATTGCATCCGAGACACAAGATGAGTGTAGGATTGATACTGTTGCATTGTTGAATCATCTAGCAGAAAACGGGCATAAAGAGTCTCCAAGCAAACTTCAGTACTGTCTGTCTGAAGTTCAGTATTTGGGGCATCGCATTGAGAAGGGCAAGAGTAAGGTGTCACCAGATCGAGTCGAGGCAATCATGAACATGACTGTGCCTACCACACAGAAGGAAGTCAGGATGTTTCTGGGAATGGTTGGCTATTGTCGTCAATGGATTCCCAACTTCTCCTTGAAAGCAAAGCCTCTGCAGAGGTTGACGCACAAGGACGTGAGTGATCCGGTACCATGGGAGATTGATTGTTTGCTTGCCATCTTAGAGCTGAGGGTCAGCTTGTGCCGCGCTCCAGCTCTGGGAATGCCAGATTACAACAAAGCTTTTTCACTGTTCTGTTGCGAAAGGGAAGGTTGTGCACCTTCAGGACTCACACAAACACATGCAGGTGTCCGTAGGCCAGTTGCATACTTTTCAGCCACTTTAGATCCGGTGGCTTCAGCGTTGCCTGGATGTCTCAAGTCTGTTGTGGCAACAGGTGTCAGCATTGAAAGATGTGAAAGTATTGTCATGGGTCATCCATTGATTGTACATGTGCCACATTCTGTTGAACTGTTGATGACCAGGACCAAGATGCAGCATCTCACAAACAACAGACTCACATGCTACGAGCAGGTTATACTTGCCTCAGATAATGTGACTCTGAAGAGGTGCTCCGTCCTGAATCCTGCTACTTTGATGCCAATGCCAAATTTTGATGAGGTTGAAGATTGTGAAGACCATGACTGTCTCGATGTGACTGAACTTTGCACCAAACCGAGACCTGACATTGTTGATGAACCTCTGCCTTTGTCTGATGAAATATTCTTTGTCGACGGTTCATGCGTAAGAGACAATGCAGGTTGTTTGAGAGCAGCGTTTGCTGTCAGTACCATCACAGGAGTGGTGGAAGCTGCTTGTTTAGAAGGAGTACACTCTGCACAGGTGACTGAAATCATTGCCCTGACGGGCGCCTGTCTGGCCGCAGATCATATCCGAATCACTATCTATACCGACAGCCAGTATGGGTTCGGTGTAGTTTATAATTTCGGACAGCTATGGTCACAGAGAAGATTCCTAACGTCATCAGGGCCCCCGATCAGAAATGGAGAACATGTTCGAAGGTTGTTAGACGCCTTGCAGTGTCCCAAGGAAATTGCAGTGGTTAAGTGTGCTGCCCATGGGAGGGGGGACGATTTTGTGACTCTTGGCAACAGGTATGCCGATGAAGTTGCCCGGTTTTGTGCTGAATAAAGATGCATTTTTACTGGGGATTACACGGGAGAGAGCACAGAGAGAACCGAGCTCAGCATGATGTTAGCCATAGCAGATACTTGGGATGAGATCAAGCGTCTGCAGGAAGAAGTGTCAGAGCAGGAGGAAGCTAGTTGGATCAAAGCAGGTTGTGAAAAGAGAGCTGATGCCATTTGGATTTCGGCTGATGGTCGAGCTGTGTTACCAGACGATTTATTGCGCTCTATGGCTAGACAGATTCATGGAGCAGTTCATGTTGGAAGGTATGCAATGGTGCGAGTGTTTTGACAGACGTGGTTTAACCCACGATTTCGTGCGTTTGCTGAAGCAGTGTGCCATAGTTGTGTGACTTGCCAGTAGATAAATGCGGGGAAAAAGACTGTGGTTGCACTGAGTCACATTGGGAGATCTGGAGGTCCCTTCAACAGAATCCAACTTGATTTCATCGAGATGCCTAGGTGCAATGGATTGAGGTACATTCTGGTGGTAGTGTGTGTTTTATCACGTTGGGTGGAAGCATATCCGACCAGGAGGTGTGACAGTCTCACTGTAGCAAAGCTGTTGCTTAGGGAATTGATACCACGCTTCGGATTTCTGACCTCATTGGAATCGGATAGGGGAACTCACTTCCATAGTGAGATCATGAAGCTGCTTTGCACCGCATTACAGGTTGATCAGAGACTGCATTGTAGCTACAGACCTGAGGCGTTGGGTCTAGTGGAACAAATTAATAACCCTGGGCGGTGAACTCCGCTCCACTCGCGGAGTTTCCGCAGTTTTCCGCACTCCGCGTTACGCCGAGCTCGCGGAGTTCCGAAAAACTCTGCTTTGCGTAGCGGAGCGGAGTTTTTTTCCTCGCTCGAGCGCGAGCGAGGAAAATCCACCTCCGGCGAGATTTTTCCTCATTCGCGATCGTCAACATCAAGTTGGCGAGCGCGAGCGTGGAAAATAAACCTCCCGGCGAGATTTCTCAACGCGGGTGGGTCGGGTTACTCATTGCGAGTGGTCGCGTATGATCGCGACCGCTCGCGTTGAGCAACTTCCCGTTCGCGTTGAGAAAGCTGCTGCTCGAGTAAAAATCTACTCGAGCAGCAGAAAGGAAAGCAGCGCTCGCTTGCGCTGTGCATGGTGCCGTTCGCGATGATTGCACAGTGCGGACAAGCATCCGGCACTGAAAATCACAGCGAACGGCATTTTTCTATCACACTCCGCCGCTTGCGGAGCTCTGCGTAGAGCGGCGGAGTATTTTTTCCACTTCGCGGAGTTGCGCATAGCGCAACTCCGCGAACTCCGCCCAGGGTTACAAATTAATGGGACTCTCAAGATGCGCATGGCCAAAGTCTGTTCATCCACGTCTCTGAAATGCCTGATGCTTTGCTCTTGGTGTCGATGAATGTTCGTAGCATTCCTGATAGGAGGACAGGACTTTCGCCCCATGAGATCCATATGGGGAGGGCGATGCGATTGCCTGCAGTGCCATCTACAGCATTGATAAACATCACAGATGATTTGATCCTTGATTATTGCAAGGGACTGGCTGAAGTGGTCCGTTCTGTGTCTCACCAGGTCGAAGATGCGACTGCCACGACATCAAAAGATCTATGTCACGACCTATGTCTAGGGGACTGGATATTGGTGCAGAAAAATGTGAGGAAAAGCTGCCTTGATGCTCGCTGGAAGGACCCATACCAAGTGATCTTGGTAACCAACACAGCTGTGAAGTGCGGGGGCCTACTGAACTGGATTCACGCTTCTCACACCCGTAGAGTTTCAGCACTCTCAGACGAAACAGCTCCTCTCCCTACAGAAAGTCCAGCTGTGGCTGCGAGGCCACTGGCGGGGACAAGCCAAGCTGTGAGGGTCGCTGAAGAGGCTGGCAACACACCAGAACAAGCTGAGGGGGGTCACGCTACACAAGGCCCAGACAGTGACTCTGAGGGAGATGATAATGTTGTGAGTGAAGCAGAGTCCGACTCAGCAGAGAGAACTGGTGTGCAAGAGAGTCGGGTATACAGGAGGAGAGCAGGTCTGGTGGACGAATCGTGGCCTGGGAGACAAAAGAGACAGAACCTGAGACTTGTATCTGAAGGAGATCTTGCCCCTGTGACTGAAACATCTGAATCGGAGCTAAGTGACACTGAGCAAGGCCAAGAAGGCTTGAGGAGATCGCGGAGAGCAAGAGTGGCTTGCCGGAGATACGCTGCTCCAGACTGGACTTACGTGGCTGGAGATGCCAGGAGTAGTGGGAACTGGGAGACTGAGGTCCTCGAGAGTTGTCAGCAGAGTTCCCGAACTGAAAATTGAGATTGAACTAATAGTCCCAGGGTTTGAAATAGCAGGAGTATTAACAGTGACTTTACTGAATCCTCCAGTGTTGAGTGGCGTGAGGAGCTTGGTTCTGAGGGATTTGACCTTTCCGACCTTTGGATATCAGCCTCCAGCTCAGGAGATTGCAGCTGTTTGTCTTGAAATCTTGCATCGTGTCATTGCTGAAATTGGTTCTGAGCTTGTGAGAGACTGTTAAAAGAACTGTGAATTGTAAATAAACCAATTGCTGCCTGAACAAGATAACCTAGGTCCGAGTGGAAGAAGAATAAATGTGGGGGTTTTCCGTAGAAGAAGAAGGAGGGCTAGGGAAGTCTTTTGAACTGTGTGGATAATTGTGCAATGGACTTTGAGTTTGGTTTCCAGAACTCCGAAGAAACTCTGTACGAACTTTGTTGAGAAACGGTCAGAGGAAAAGAAAAGAGACATTTGAGAAATCCTCTTGCTGGGCTAAACCGAATTCAGTTGAAAATGGAGTCTGGAAATCCGAACCGTAGATCAAAGTGTGTAATGGGCACACTAATAGTGTTTGTAATAGTTGTAATAGCTATAGTGATTATAGTGTCTGTAAAGTTCTCACATGATGTAGAGGTTGATGGGTTGGGAATGAAGGGAACACCTATGCCAGCTACTTCTACTACAAAAGAGGGTACATTAGGGGCTGAAAAAGCTATGCTAGAGAAAACTAGTCCCATGCTACACGTAGATTTGTCCAAAGGTGATTATACGATGAATGCCTATGCAAAGTTGTTGAATGAGTATGTAAACACAATGGATGTGAGGGGTTGTTATGTGTGTATGCAGTTGCCCGCATCAGTGGAAGAGGGAATTAGTTATCATCACCTCCCACTGACATATGGTATCAAATGTAGTTTATTGCTTAGTATGTTTTACGGAAAGGGACACTATGAATACTATTTCTCCAATTACGATGCAGTGTTGTCAGAAGTTCCAGCTTATAAGCACCTTAATAAGTATGATTATTATAAGCAAGATGATAGATTGGGGAAGTATTTCATACCTACAGTAACCTTAGATACAGCTTATGCTCATCGCCACAACCTAACGTGTTTATTGACTGATGTAGAGAAAAAAATTGTAGATCAGGTAGAAGATAGACATAGACAACTAATGGTTGAACCTACTAATAGGGAAAGGAGATTTGATTGGACCAAGGAGGAGTTAGCTCACAAGGCAAAGGGAAGTTATGGTCCAATAGCTTTAGATTTTGAGCAGCAAGGAAAGTTATGTATTCGACAGGTCCAGACTTATTATGACAAGATCTATGTGGGACAGACTGTGTGTGATCACATATTCACGATTGAAGCGTCAGCAAAGAAGTTTTTGCAGGAAGCTCTGCAAGTGGTGCCAAATGTGTATTTTGTGTGTGGGAAGAACGCGTATGTGCGATTGCCATTGAATTGGTATGGTACATGTTATATAGCTGTTGTCTTCCCAAAGATCTATCATGTTGAGGATTTGGAACACTTGGAAAATGGAGACCATCATAGAAAAAAGAGAGGTGCTAGTGCGGAGAGATTGTTGGAGATGTCTTTGGAGCAATGATACCAAGCTTAGGAGTGATTCTGAATGATGTGAAGATTAGAAGGTTGGCAACCATTTTGGATGAGTTATCAGCGAATACAGCTCAGTCTTTGTTACTTGTAGATGGAGACATGGTGTCGATAAGGGCAATGGTGATGCAGAACCGCCTTGCATTAGATGTGTTGTTGGCAAAGGAAGGAGGAGTCTGTAAAATGTTGAAGGTTCAGGAGTGTTGTACTTTCATTCCTGACAACAGCAAGGATTTGAAGAAGTACATAAGTAACATTACTGCTGTTCATTTCGAGATACACAAGATGGCAAAGGAAGGAGTTTGGACGAAAATTGGGAAAGGATTTGAAAAAGTTGGAAGTTGGTTTGCAAATCTTGGAAAAGGTATTCTTGGTTACATTCTGAAGCCTATCATTGTAGTGGTAGTCTGCGTAATTCTTTTGTTGGGAATGATGAGGGCCTACAAATGGCACAAGGCACGACAGGCTGAGAGATCTCTTAGGAGGCGAGAAAGGAGAATGTAGAGACTGCAGGACAGTCAATATGAGAATCTCAAGAATGTAGAGAAGTTCCGACAGGGTAAAATGGCTACAACTTCTGTTTTGGTCGGTTCTTTCTCCAGGGATGGTATTTGATGGTGATGACACTAGTCATCATAGCGGAGGACTGATAGAGCGCAGATGTGCTCTTTTATTTGTAGCGGTGCATTATAATCACTAGAAGGTTGCACCTGCACAGGGCCGTAACACAGGCCCCCACAGCCCCCGCGGTGCGGGGGGCCCCCAAGCTCCAAGGGGCCCCCTCAGCACAGCACTATGGCTGCAGAGCTCCTGATTGAGCCCGGAGGGGGCCCCTCCACGTGCCTTGCAGGGAGGCCCCCTCAAGTTTCGTTACGCCAGTGCACCTGCATTTATTCTTTGTCGTATTAAAATAAAGGTGTTAGAGATGTGCTGTAATAACATGAAAGTGTCATGTTAAAGTTGTATTTACATAAGCTGTGAAAGATGCTGCATTTAGAACAGTTCATGTTCAGTCAAAGGCCGAACGCGTAATGAATTGTGTATGCGGCTTACAATTGTTCATGTATTTGATGTGCTCGTATATTGTATTGATTTAGCAGTGCTCAGCAAGCATTTATTTCTGTGTAGTTTCATGAGGCTTGTATGCCATCTTTTTTATGTTGCCCGAAGTCTGTGGGCCTGAAAATGTATTTTACCCTGGTCGCTCTCTAGCGGGATTTAAACGTGTAGATTTGAATTTCATGTGTATGCTGAGTTGTTCTTTCTCACTAATTTCTGTTGCAGGTGGTGAATTCATCATTGTTAGTTAGAATAACGCTTTTGTTCTAGGAGTTAGGCTGGAGAAGCAGTGTATACAATAGGCGTATGAGAAGCTGATATCGGGAGACGGTGTTCTTTTTCGTTGAAACAGTCCTGGGAAGCAAGGTCATCAACTCAGGAGCTGGGAGAGCAGATGTGGAGTGGAAATTCACCTATGAGAAGATGCCCAGTGGGACGGGTCGATGAGGAGACCCAAATGGGTGTGTTTTGTGATCTGAAGTTTGAATTAGGGACAGTGGAGAGAGGAGAAGATTGGGAGACATTAGGAGAAGAGGAGTATCTTAGAACGAGCTCCGTAGCCTATGCTACTTGACCCATACAACGAGAGTGTACTTCTTAGGAAGTCTTCACGCGCTGACACCTTTACCTTTTCCTAACTTGCCAGGGGGAAAATGCTAAGTAGGGAAGTCATCCTAGTGATAGTGCAGGGATAGATTAATGCTTTTCACTTACGAACCTGTGATGAAGTCTGACTTAGACGTGGGAGCACTTATTGCCTGCGTTCTGTTTCTGGAAATTGTCATTCTGTTCATGCTTCATCGAGTCAACTTTGTTTGTAGGTTTGGCTTTGTATTAGTTCTGATGTATTTCTATAACCTCGTTCTGAGGTGCTTGTATGTCCAACTATTTTTGGCTTTGTAATAAACAGACTAATTTGGAATTCGGAGTCTGTGATTTGTCGGAGTCATGAGTTATTGGGTCCATAGATATTTGTGTGAACAAGTGACATAAGGTATCTCTTCCCTCTACACTGCCAAGCAGGAACCAACGATCCATCCACCAGAGAGTGTTCCAGAGTAAATTATAGGTGGAACCTCAGCCCCATCAGGACTATGATACTGGGAGTTGTCTCTCACAATTTAGTGAGTGGAATATGAGAGTGGGTGATATCTATTCCACAGTTTAGCAGATACAAGAAAATACAAGCAGCAGTGACTACCCAAGAGCACAAAGTTTGTCTCTTCTGGTTCCATAGTTTACATTTTGCTCACAACAAAACAGCTGGAATTTGAGTGGGTCAGATGGTAAACAGCTCTCACCAAAGAAATAGTGCTATGCTGGGGAACCTGCCCAAATTTATAATACACACAACATATTTTGGCAAAGTGGTAAACCTAGTGGATAAATTATGTCTCCCAGTGCCATTGCCAAAACATTCCTACTGTACCACATCTAGCAGCGGAGAGTGGGTGCTTGTGTCTGCTCACCCAACACTACACACCTTGTTGTGAGTCCCTGTTGTTTTTATAGTGCTGACTGTCTTACAAACTATCTTGAGTCTCTTTCTATGCATTCCTAATGTTAACAGATAAGACAATAGAGTATTAAGATACTGTGAGGCCTAATACTCTATTTTAAGTTTCTTTCTTTGTACACTTGACTCGCCAAAGGTAACAATAGCAATTACTCAAGTGTGTGGTAGAGGGACAGCAACTCAGATACAGCATAACACAGTACTGTAAAATCTAGGGTCCTTCTAGAGACTAGGGCCTTTGTTTAGAGGGGAGGCAGCACAGAATGAAACCCTCAAAAGACCTCCATTTCTCACAGTCCTCACCATGTACATTCGTCACCCCCCCCTACACCGACCTCACACTCCCATCTGCATCTGCCCCCCCCAACCACCCCTCGCATCAATGAAGCCCTCAGTCACACCACTGAACGCATTCTTTGGCCCCTGGAAAAATGAATGTGAGTAGCCTTGGTCTAAACTATCCCACAACTCATTTACTTTGTGCCATACAAGGCCAGGCGGAAGTTCACTGTCCTATCATGGCATTTAGACACACAGATCACAGAGACCACTTTTTGACACTCCCTTTATGAGGTTGGCCACACAATACTAGACCAGGAGTTAGAACAGTAGGACTGAGTTAGAAAGAAATGTGATGTCCTTCTATTTCCAGCTGCTTTTACTCTGTCTCCCTTTGTTATCCATCCCATCCAGAGGGGTAGTGAGGGTGCCATGAGCCCTAATGCAAGCAATTGAAATGTCCTCTACTGTTCCCTTGCCTTGGTTGGTAGTAAAAACAAATATAATTGCTCTGCAATGAGCTTTTCAGACCATTGGACCCAGTGCCACTGCACCGGTTTCACACCTCACCTACCCTCTACTAGATCTAGATTCTTCATTCACACACTCAGCTCATCCGTCACCAGTGTCTTCTTATTTTATATAATGACGTGCTCTGAGTCATGCTCTGTGTGTAGCAGATATTTTGACACTGTGTTGTTAGTGCTGCGCTATACAAAAATGTAAATGTCATGTAATGCAGATTTTTACAAAGCACTATCACTCTGGAGGATATCTAGGCACAGAGCAGGTGTGAGTCTAGAGTCTAGACACACCTAGGGCCTAGTTGGACTACTCGAAAATCCAGGTCTTCAGCACATTGTGGAATACAAGCAGTAACGAGGAGGGTCTTATGTGTAGAGGCAGGTCGTTCCATTCTTTTAGAGCGATGTAGGAGAAGGCTCGACTGCCAATAAATCAATAAATAGGGGGTGTTGGACCTGGCCCTCTGTACAGGGTCACCCCCAAACATTTTGCATTCATCCCTCCTGCTTTGCTGAATTCATTTGTGTTAGCATTAGGACTATGTGCACTTTAACACTGCTAACCAGTTCTAAAGTGCTTGTGCTCTCTCCGTAAAACATGCTAAAAGTGGCCTAGCATATGATGGTACATCTACACAGGGTCGGTAAATTAAATGCTACTAGTGGGTCTGCAGGGCTCACTGTGCCACCTATTCAAGTACCATTTTAAAACATGTCTCAGGCCTGCCATTGCAGCATGTAGTGCAGGTTAAAACTACCATTTCAGCCTGGCAAAATAAACCTTTTGCAGGCCTAAACCTTCCTTTATAATACTTAAGAGTCATCCCTATCATGGAACTAAAGGCTCATAGGGCAGGGTGCACAGTATTGAAAACGTAGGACATGCGGGTTTAAGTTTTACATGTGCTGGTAATAAAAACTCCTAAAGTCGATTTTTACTAATGTAAGGTCTATCTCTCCCATAGGCTAACACTGGGTTACCTTATTCCAATGAATGAGTGCTAATTTTGGATTGGGGGCAGGCAGATATGCTGTTCGGGCTCAAATTAATTGTAGTTTAAAACCCTCTTTAATGGTAAAGTTGGATAATTGTGTCACAATTCCGAAAATGCCACTTTCAGAAAGTTGGCATTTTCTTACACTAGCCATTTTATGCATTCTGCCAGTGTCCTGGGACTGTGAATCGCTTCCCTGTTGGCCTTTGTGTACTACTCCTAGACATTGTGTTATGTGCGCATTGTATCGAGCGCGCTGGTATAGACGATAAACAGACTGCATATCATATCACGTCCCGTTTCAAGCAGCACAGCGTCTATGAGGCCGGAAGAGTACTCGAACTACAGCTCCCATGAGGCCTTGCATGTCACGTACAGCGCAGCGAGGAAACGCCCATAAACGAGGAAGCGGTGCTCGCTGAGGCGTCGGAAATTCTTCATCCTCGCCTTTGATTCCAGCGTCCTGTGTTCCACGAAGCGGTCTGGTAAGGGTGCGCTGCACCGCACTCTATACTCTGGTTCCTTATCCTTCCCGTCCTCCATTGGAGAGCGGGTTCGCTCATGCCGAGGAAGGTCCTTGGTTTGATTTTTCTTGCACTGCATTTCCAGCCGTTGGATTCAGCTTGCAAACCTCATGGCGGTGACTTTGCTCTCGTCACGCTGTGAAAGTAACTGTGTATTATTGCCAGGCCAAAACCTTTCCTGGGAAATTCCTAGGCAACTAAAAAACCCTTGATATTGTGGAGTTTAGCCACCCCCATTATTTTTGTTTATACATCGTGTTTGAGAGGATACGGAGGTTATGGTGGTGTAACCATTTGTTGGACTGTGACTCAATGGAATGTGTTATGTGCTTGGATATATCTCTGGAGTAAAGATATATGTTCTATTGTTCTTCTGGCTCTATTTAACAGGGGTAATAAGGAGTGGTATAGGACTACGCTCTATCCCTGTGATGCCATGTGGAGTCTAGAAAGGGTAGGTTACTGTTAGAATCTATTCATGTGTATTATTGTAGATTGTGCACTTCCTAAAGCCTGTTTCTAAGATAGGGGGTGCTATATGTTTAATGAATGGTTTCTTCTATGTTTCCCACACAGCAGCCATAACGAAGTAATGACTATTACCACACCGAATTCACACTCAGTATAGAAGCCTCTCAATCTACAGGTGTCATTCTTTTTTTGTTACAGGTATAGGAGGTTGCATATCCACTCCTTGGTTTATATACAATTATATATATATATGTATTATGTGGAGATGACTAGACGGTATTTATGATTGTTGTTGTTATTTCAGGTCTCCCTCCCTGCTGTTCCCTTCCTTTCCTTCCCCCACTTGATCCTCCCACTGACCTGTGCCATTACAGCTATTAAGGCTTGGGTATATCAAGAGGTGGACCATTCTGAGCAACAAACCGATCCTGAGGACAGAAAACTCCGACACATTGACACAAAATGGATTACGTGTTGGCATGATGAGCCATCCTGCAAGAATGGTTGGGGGCAGAGCTGTTCCCTGCTCCACTTACACTTCAAAGGGCTTGCCTCCAGCATACACAAAGGATCCTGACACTAGCCTTTTGTCACCCCAGACGTCTTGGAGCCTTGGCAGGGGAAGGCAAGAACTTTCCAGAACCAGATGTGGGGATGCGACAGTGTGTTCCCTTCACACACAAAGGTGGTGCAAGGTATAAATATTGGACCCTCAAACCACCACTGTTCAGTACACTTCTGAGCCTGTGGAAGATACAGAAGGACTACCCTGCTGCCAGAAAGCCTTGCTATTTGAGACACTGCCTTGTTGCTTGAAGGAGAAATGAATCATCACCTTGAACCCAGGACCCCCAGAAGTGACTCCAAAGGCTAGCTGGCTGGCCTCAGTTGGCCTTGAACTCTGCTGCTGGCCTCTGCTGGAATGAGTCCTAAGCCCCCAAGTGGTGCCCCACAAGTCCTGGTCCCATGGTAGTGGTGTTGGTAGTAGTTCTCCCAATGTTGGGACGTGGAAAATTTCTCAAGCAAAACTGCCTGTTAGAACCGACAGAAGACCTTCCTGCCTGCAGATCCACCGATAGTGCATCACTGGTAGGTCTGGCTTCATGGTAGCTCCTGATATGTTTTTCTCCACAGTAGTAAATCCTTTACAGAGGGACCTCTCGGTGATGGTATCCGGCCTCGCAGTAACGTATCTGGCCTCATGGAGCCCACCTTGTCTACAGACTGCAGCTATATTCTGCTAGACGTTTTCGACTTCCAAAAAGTTGTTTAAGTCCAAAGGAAGGGATCTTCACTGCGACATCGTCCAGCGGCTCCCCAACGACGATGCCTCCTTCTCGGACACCACCTGCTGCTTTGCCCGGCTGAAGACTCCAAGACTTTTGCTGCACTTTTTCTAAGTTCGAAGGTAAGCCGAGACCAGGCCCAATCCACACCTTGTATCCCACCCACGTTCTATCATGGTTGGCCTTAACTTTTGGCTTTGACCCGGTCTCGCACGACCAGAAACCCTTGGTTGGTGTTTAGATCTTTTAGTCACTAGATTTCAATAAAACTTTTAAAAATCATAACTCCGGTTCTACTGATTGGATTTAATTTGTTTTGGTGTCACTTTTTAAAATTAAAATGTACTCTTTTTTTGTAAATTGGTTTGGGATTTTTCATGTATTGTGTTTTCACTTTATTACTGTTTGTGTACTGCATACGTTACACAGTACCTCCAAGTTAAGCCTGACTGCTTTTCTGCCAATCTACCAGAGGGTTAAGCACAGGATAATTTAGTGGCTTTTGTGGTTCACCCTGACAAGGATCATGGCTGTTGCTTAAGTAAGATTTCCACCCCCTCAATTGATAACCCACACAAACCCCAGTGGGAAGTGCTTTTTACACAATTTTTACAGAGTTGCAGAAAGTTCCACTGAGACATTTAAATAGGAAAAAGACTGGTGTTAGGAAGATTACCACCTCCTACCTGCACCAAAGTCACACCTAAAAATGTCTCAAGCGCTTCGAGGTGATTCAGTACATGGACTGCACTATTTTAAAAGTATTCCGTTTGCTCAGATATAAAAAAAATCCTTGGCCGGGTGCCAGGGCTCCCGCCCATGAGCACTACTTGTAAACACAGGCGTATGCCTGTGTAATTAAGTGCCAGCCAAGTCCTTTTCCAGTAACCATCCGCCTAAGGTATGTTAATGCTCATGACATAATGCAGAGCTCCTCATTTTCAGAAGGGTGTGCTCTCACCTGCAGTGAAAAAGGCTATCTGTGTCTGCAGTATTTGGTGATGAAAAACTCACAACCAGCACAATGAACTCCGCACACCGAGTAAATCACAACCGACCCCTTGCCCCCAATATAGCAACAGGGACACATTTTCTGCCTGTAGGCCAGGGTGAATCCTACACCCCCTGCTGGTGGCCTTGTAGGCGGTCATCTAGTATTCTCTTGAACTGGAACCAATGGCATTTTCTCCAACTGGTTCAAGAACGTGTCCTATAAATCTTCCAGCCTCAAAGTCACTCATGAAGCTTGGCTGTGTTCTAGCGCCCATTAAGTTTAAATTTACTCAACTGTGAAAATTAGCACGAAATACCAGCGCAGTAGCTATATTTCATAATCATGTTATTACCAATCGTTGTGGTATAATTGAGAAAGGAGGCATAGCAGTTCTTCCACCCCAGTGGGATTTATTTTTTTGCTCTTGCAGTTTGGGAAAACTACTCATTTTTTCCTAATGGCGTATTTAATCCACACCTGAAACTTAACCTCACTGGTTTATTGTGAATTATTGCAGTCGCTTTTCTTTATTTGCTATTTTTTTATGTAGCTCAAAGTCGACCCAAAGTTATTGGAGCGCTAAACATGAGCACCAGCAGGGTTAGAGGCCCTAAGCACTTAAAAAATGTGCCCCCATATATATCTAATTCAAAATAAAAACAATAATCGTAAAATAAAATGTTATTTTTCGAAATGAAACAAAACAGTAAAATGGGAAATATTTTTGTATACTTCCACTTTATTTATAGGTTCAGCAGCACTATTTGCAGCTTTGCACCATATGGTCCATGGTAAATCCGGCAATGGAAAATTTCTGTGGTGCCCCCCTTCTCTTGATCCCCTAAGCACCTGCTTATTTTGCTTAATGGTTAATCCAGCCCTGAGCACCGGTTACATTACACAGGGACACATTCATTTCTTGTAGGCACAGGGAGATGAAGTGATTTGCCCAGAATCATAGCATGTTGAGCCGACGCCTAGATTGGAACCTGGTTCCCCAGCTCCAAAGTCGGCAGCTCTTGGCATGTAACTTTTCATGCATGCATGTATTGCTATTTTTTAAGTCACTGAAAACTGTTTTTCTTTTCCCTCGTCAACATTTCCCCTGCACAGATATACTCCTTCACTCCTCCCTAGGCCTTCCTAGCTCCTGGAGAACCTGCCATGAAATGGCCAGAGTGGAGGGAATATTTCCTCAATTACAGATCAACGACTGAGGATGAAACAAATAAAGAGTTCACTCCCAAGAGGAAAAAAGAAATTCTTTTTCACACATTGGATCTTGAGGTTCTTAACTTCTACACCCAAATTGAGAAAAAGACAAGAACTGAAACAGGAACTGGTATTTTCAGAAACTCTGTAACAGACCTTGATAACTCTGCATGTCTTCAATTTTTGCTTTCAGTTTTTTTCCAGAAGAAACAAGGCGTCTCAGAACTGGTAGAGGATTATGTATTTGCCCTAAAAAAACTTGCTATCAGGTGCAAGTTTAGAAACTTGCACAATTACATCTTTTGAGACCCGAAGGTGATGCACGCCAGCTATTCAAGTGTGCAAGACAAGCTGTGGGTTTCAAGATTTCAGTCTGAAGGATGTTGTAGCCATAGTTATAAAAGCTGAACTGCTCAAAAATTGTGCCAGGACATCCTGAAGTCACTTTTCTGGCAAATACGTTATCAGAAAAGTTAGTTCAGTAAAATCGTATTATTTAAAGAAAGACAATAAGAAATCAATGCCTATTAACAACAGTGATTGTCACAAAAAAAACACCTGATCCTCAGAAACATAAACACAACTGCTCATGTTGTAGGTGCGGGAACAAGGAGCATTTCACATACAATAAAAGTTGCCCTGATTCAAAACAAAGGTGCTCATATTGCAGCATTTTGCTAGAGTTGGTAAAAAAGAATTTCTTCTCCAAATGTGAAGTGGCAGTTCTGAGTTAGTCTTCTGGTAGCACAGACAATGTTGCTGTGAATTGCATTGTCAGCATTGGATCGAATGTGTTGAGTTTGGTTGTGAAATCTAGAAACAAACCTGCATACACGATGCAGTTGCATCTCCACCATCCTTTTCATGGCGGCATCACCGCCATGAGATGGGCAATGGAAAAGCAACTCAGAATATGCTCAGCGGTGCTGCTGCGGCATCGCCAGCATATTCCTGCCCCTTACCAATGAGGCACCACCGCAGAATCCTGGATCCCAGCGGACGCAGCGGTCCTGTGGAAGTCCAATCGCCACACTCAAAATACTGCGGGTGGACCCTGCAGTGGTGGAGGTGGTTGGACCACCACCGGTAGTATGGCGGTCCTAGGACTGCCGTATTTGTAATAAACTATAAGGAAACAGTGGTCCCTTTCAACAATTTATAAATGGAGCAAATCAGCACACAAATATAATAACGACTTGGTCATATACTGTTATAAGATAACATCATATTTGATTTAACATCATGAAAAACATAAGGAAAGTGGGACAGTGTCTACAATATTCAGAAAAGGAAAAACTCAGGCATAAACAATACAAAATAGGGTGGCCAAAACATAATCCAATAGTTATTCCAGACAACATATTAGGAGCACCATTGCACCTATATGGAATAATTATTATACAACAATTCTGTGTCAAAGGACTAAAAGGATGTGTAGCCTGAGAAAATCACAATTTGGTAGATTTTTTAGGCAAAATCTACCAAATTGTGTTTTTCTCAGGGTGCACATCCTTTTAGTCCTGATGATGATCCCATTATTTTCTGTGGGATCGAAATGCCGTCGACTTTAGAACCTGGACACAAAATTGTTATATAATAATTATTCCATATAGATGCAATGGTGCTCCTAATATGTTGTCTGGCCTAACTATTGGATTATGTTTTGACCACGCTATTTTGTATTGTTTATGCCTGAGTTTTTTCCTTTGCTAAATATTGTAGACACTGTCCCACTTTCCCTATGTTTTTCATGATGTTAAATTAAATATTATATTTTCGTATAAAAGTGTAAGACACAGCCATTATTATATTTCTGTGCTGATTTGTTCCATTTATATATTGTTGAAAGGGACCACTGTTTCTTTATAGTTACTTGTACCCAAGGTCCCTTTCAGACACATTGGGTTCCCTTGTCCTTTAAAATATATGTATTTGTAATAAGGCCTTTTGTGTTGATGAGACAGAGCTTTCTGTTCTAGGATAGGTATTACTTCGGATCCTGATAGCCAAGAACAAGTTTTCTTGTTATTTTCTTGTTAAATGGCGCAGATGAGTTTGATTCTGTTATGAAGAGTGAGTTTCCAAATGTGTTTTCAGGCATTGTGGGAGTATTGGAAGGATTTTTGCACAAGATCATTTTAACAAGGTGTGCAACATTCCCCTGGCAATCAGGGATGAAGTATCAGCTGAATTAAAAAGGCTAGAAATTGATGGTGTAATAGTTTAGACCACAGAAAGGTTAGTTCCATTAGTCATGGCAAGACGAGCCAATGGCTGAGTCAGATTCTGTATAGACTTGAGGAACTAAAATAAGAACATACTCATTAATAAGTTTCTGTTACCCAAAATTAGCAAACTGTTAGCCATGACCAAAGGAATTAAATGAATTTGATCCCTCAAATTAACTCCAACTTACCATCTAATACCAGAGCACAAAGACAGTAGAAATCTCACAGCATTCATGACATCATTTGACTGTTCCCGATTAGTATGAATGCCATCTGGATTAGCCATTTCCAGTGCCTGAAGTACCAACTTTTCAAAAGTCACAAGGTGCTCATTTTCATATAAGATGATATTTTAGTAATGGGTAAAAATACAGAAGAGCATGACCATTGTTTAAAAAAAGGTTTAAGTGCGTTTGAAAAAAGGGGTTGACTGCTGAAATTGCAAAGTGTAAGTTTGTTGTCTGAACCGTTACTTACCTGGGACATGAAGTTAGTGAAGAAGGGGTTTTACCCAAGAAGGGCATTATTAAAGCCATTAGGACTGCTACTGCCCCCACATCCAAAGCCGTGGTAAGGTTCTTCAATGGTTGTCGGAATAGAATTCCAATTTTGAGGGATTTTTCTTGCAAGACACACTCATGTCTTTGCCTCCATCTCACGTCTTGCGCCCTTCTCGTCGTTTCAAAGCCGGAAGTGCGAGACTCAAGACGGAGGGGACTTATCAGGGTTTCCCTTGGATTGAAAAACTGTGGTATTACTGGTGACGGGAGAATAGAGTACGGCTTCCCCAGGAAATTGGATCGTTTGGTTTAACGAATCAGCAAATAATCTTACCTGTGACCACATAGGATTCTTACTATGGAGATAATCATTGTGGGTTTTTGGATGATCTGTTACCAGTTATATGGACATACTACATTGTTAAATCTCTGGAATTTTGGAATCTCTGTATTGGACTACCTAAATTTCTTGACACGTTTTGAGGTATGCTACGTTGATCCGCTAGACCAGGACAACTTGATCAGACATCTAGCCTTGAAGAAGTCACTTGCTGTGACGAAACACGTGTCGGCTGCTCCTCGAACTCAATACAAACTGCATTGCATCACTCGGCTCCTTACTTGTCATTTATTGGGGGGCGGAAACAGCATTTGTTTACTATTGGTTGAGTGCTGTGGTACATTAACTGTCTCATTTATAGGGAGATGTTGGCTTGTGTGTGGGCTATGGAAAGATTCAGACAATATAGGTGGGGTTTAGATTTAGCCTCTGCACTGACCATAAGCCTCTTACTAACGTTTCGACTACTGTGGTCTACTTAGGGCAACTATACACATTGCTAGGATGTTGCTTAGGCTTTTGGACTATAACTATAAAGTACGGTATGTCTCTGATGTGAGGAATTATCTAGCAGATCATTTGATTAGGTCCCTCCTGCCCATCAAGGAGTTCATAGCTGCTCTTTGGGGTGGCTTGTCTGTTACATTTGTGAATAAGGGTGATACTGAAGCCATTCCTGAAAAGGAGTGTTTATTTGGATACTCACAGGATATCACTTTGAGTTGCGTATGGAAGTTTGTAAATGGAACTTGACCAGACGTGACATGTCTTGATGGATCTCGAAGGCACTTATGGGAGATTGAGAATCAGATAGCCACTAATGACAAGCAGACCATGAAGGTCATGTAGGAATAGTCAAATGCAAGAGAAGAATAAGTCCTTGTATTGGTGTCCAGGAATGATTTGAAAATTGAAATGTCATTGATAGAGAAGACGTTGTGAGTGATTTGTAAACATTGCCAAGCTCCTTGAAAGTGAATAGCAGCAAGTTACTGCCATTAACAATTTGCTAATCTAGGTCTAGGCCATGCAGCTCTGCCACCATCTTTGGCTATCTGAGCTGGGCTGCACTGCTCTAGAACCCTTTTCATGAGATCTTGGGAAAAGCTGTGCTCTCGATTCTTGCCTCAGGTGGACCACAATGCTTCAGGGGAAACAGCCATTAATATGCGGTCATAAACACATGTGACCGTTACCACAAAGCCATTACCACGCATATCACTTTACCACCCATGCCTTTAGCATGAATGCTTCTACCACGAGTATGCATTTACCATGCATGCCTTTACAATGAATTTCGTTGTAAAGCCATGAATGATAAAGGCATATGTGTGGTATTGGCTTTGTGGCTTAAGTGCTTTAAAATCGTTTTTAGGGGTTAACGTTCGAGTTCAGGGGGTTAGTATTAGTGTTATAGGGACGTGGCCAAGCCTGCAACCATCAGAGGCCTCTCGGACTTTCATTAAACCTCACTGTGGGCTTCATGGGGGACCCCCACCGGAGTGTCTGCAGTGGCTGGGGACCTCCTGACTGACCATCTCTAGGGGGTGTGCTGCGGGTAAATTGGCCTGCAAGACTGACGGCGAGAAACTACTAAAATAGCAGCGGTCGCCGTCTTCAGTGTGGTTGGTGTGAGCACTGGCTTTTTTATAGAGGGCATACAACAGGAATCGCTTGTGTTGTAGCTGATGTGCCCCATGGCCCAAGAGAACAACGCGGCATGACAAAAACATACAATATAGTAGTTGTGTTGCAGGGATTCTGCACAAATACAGAACTATGCGCAGGAAATGGGACCTTGGTGTATTGGGACTGAGTCATCCTACCACCTTAGTACCCACGAACCCAGGACCGACTAGCTATAGTGCCTCACTTGCTCTCCTACTCACTCACAGGGAAACAAATGATTAGGCACCCCAGAACACAACACTCTCAGATCTCTCAGGAATCGCGGTAACAAGACACACCCTTTCGCTCACTCCCTCGTACTTGTCCACAATAAGATCTGACAGAGACACGAGACAGTTTAAAATATTTATTTTAACTAGCATGCCCTAACATGCAGTATACCTGCCACAATAAGCAGGAAAATGCATAGTGCAAATATTGTCAGCATAGCACTCAGTCCATAAATCCTGAAGGGAGATGTCATCATAAAAGGCAATGGAGAAAGGACTATAGTGCCTAACCTCCCTCCCCTTGCTAAGAAGAAGTATTATTATATAATAGAAGATCTCTGGGCTTTGTCAGCAGACCCCATACCTTAGCCTATAGATGGTAGATCTACATCATGGGTGCTCTTCTCCCTGGAAAGGTCCCTCTCCAAGTGTGTCTCTCCTATTCGTGCACCCCACTAAAAACCCAAGTCCGTTGTCCAAACAACAGCTGCATCGGTTTGTTTTATCTAAGGGCTAAGGACTGGCCAGAACAAAATAACAAGGGGCATTGTTGTTCGACCTTGCACATAATGTTCAGTCAAAATCCCAGGAACATGTAGAGAGCGAACATAGCGATGAGTTCTCATGTGAAAGCAGTCTTTGAAAATATTGCAAAAATAAACGTGTAGTAACGTGTGCAAAGCAGCAGGCAAGCTAAGTTAGTGAAAAACGACAATGTCCATGTGACAGTTGCAGTGAGGAGAGGGTGGCGTGGCGATCTTGCGGCTCCTGTGCGTAGCACGGCCTTGGAAACGAGGCTGCGCTTGCGTGGGCACTACATCCGGTGAAACTCGCCTGCAACTAATGGTCTTGGAGGTGTGGCCACGGCCCAGAATTAGTACCAGCAGCTGTAAAAGTGGAGTACACTGGGAACTGGCGGGTTTGTCATTGCGTAGGTTAAGTGATGGGTGCATTGACATTAGAGGGAAGTATGGGGGCGAGAGTGCATGTTTGCTGTCGTCCCCTAAACGGAGCCACTGAGCTGCCCAATTGTTTTCTGAGTGCAGCTTTCAGTGTTATAAGCAGTATGGCACATACCCCAATTTCGTTATAAACGTTTGCGTCGAAGTGGTATGCGTGGTTAGTGTCTGCGTTGTAATGGCACTTTCAATGTGTCCTGATGCATGCGTGGTGCAATGGTATGCATGGTAATGGGGTGCATGGTAGTGGGTCATGCGTGGTAATGTATGCGTTGTAAAGGCATGCGTGATGAATGCGTGCGTTGTTCCATCATACAACCTTCTTCAGGCTGTGGAGAGCAGGACTTCCACAATCTCAGTGCCATTGACATCCAGACCCTTACAAAGAAACTGTTCTGATAGGAACCAACAGCAAGGACACTCTTAAATATGCCAGGAAGGGCTTGCTTTAACAAAGGTTGGTCAGACTGATTCTGCACATCTGGCGGCCAAGCCACTCTGGCATCTTGGCTCCAAAGAGGAGCCTCCTCTGGTTCCCCCAACAGGCCTCCCAAGATGCAGGGGCTGTCCTGCCAGAAATGGTGGTGGAGTGGCCACCAGATATAGGTTGACTGTTCCACCTCTGTGTCTGGCAGAGTTATCACCAAGAAGGATCATGGAGGAAAGTTTGCTACGCTTACACTATAAGGTAGGTTGTTGCTGGTTCTTGGACGTGAGTGGTAGTTTGGAATATCCAATACCACAGTTTTGGCCATCCTCACAAACACATTCCTTTGACTCGGAGTCGGCGCTGCTGCTGTCATGCTGACTTCCGCCGACTCAGACTCCCATGGAGAAGAAGAAAGCTTTCCCCTCTTGCCAGTGCCACATATAACAGTAATGTCACCCTGGTCTACTCTCTGGACTGCCTTTTTTGTGCTGAATAGAATGGTTGGCATTGTCCACTGTTGCTTCCCTCTTGTTGTCTCTGATCATTAGTGTCAGAGTCTAGGACGTCAATCAAAGGGGCATCTGCACCCACCCAGAACCTGATTGACACCTGAAGCGGCCAATAGTAAAAAGTCTCCATAACTAGCCATACTTACCTCCATAACTAACCCCATATTCAAGAAACTCAGTAAACAGAATGCAAATAAAATAAACACAATACTATCAAATAGAAAAATGAATGTAATTTTGGGTCATGTAATATATATTTGAATTTATAATAGAAAACCATTTACTTGACAGATATGTCTTTTTGCCAGCAGATATAAGTGCCAAACCAAACCCAAGCTGGCACATACACCAAATATCCTAATCCACTCAAGTTAATCTGTTTTGCATCATTTTATCCAGTTTTTTGGATGGGTGTCCCTATGTCCTTGCCAAATCCCCTGCAGTGCAGTAGCAGCCATTGTGGGTCCTCGTCACCTGATGGGAAATGGTCACAAACTGTACCCCAGTTAGGGCTCACTGTGTTCTCCAGCTGCTGAACTGTGCCCAGTTAGGGTTCACTGTGCTGTCCAGCTGCTGAACTGTGCCCACTTAGGGCTCACTGTGTTCTCCAGCTGCTGAACTGTGCCCAGTTAGGGCTCACTGTGCTGTCCAGCTGCTGAACTGTGCCCACTTAGGGCTCACTGTGTTCTCCAGCTGCTGAACTGTGCCCAGTTAGGGCTCACTGTGCTGTCCAGCTGCTGAACTGTGCCCAGTTAGGGCTCACTGTGTTCTCCAGCTGCTGAACTGTGCCCAGTTAGGGCTCACTGCGCTTTCCAACTGCTGAGGGTGGCTCACCAGGCTCTGCAACAGAGAACTGTACACCATCATCCACAGCCAATCTTGTTTCTTCGATTTCACTCCTGTGTGAGGTCTGCAAATAGCCATATGACTTACTGAAAGCTGCCTGGTGATTGGCAGGCTGTGGTGGACAAGAAAGATATCACCGCTGCACAGAAGGACGAAGAGATATTACCAATAGGACCGGCTGAGTACGTTTCTTAACCAGAAGAATGTGTGTTTGGGGGTGTGGACTTTGTTTCTGCTTTTCGTGTCTGAATTTTAACACTGCACTGGTCAAACGGACCTTTTCCTGACCAAACCAATAAAGTGGGCTTTAGGACCTCCCCTTGCAGCCATTGGCTTTGTTCCACCAGGCTCTTTCAACCATTGACATGACATTTTAAAAATCTTGTCTTGGTTCAGCCTTGTGCAGCACTCATCTCTCGGGTAATGGTATTGGCTGCTTGAATGCATCCTTCCAGCTCCACTAGAGTGCTTGCACTGCAGTGCAAGAAAGGCTACTTCACAAGCATAACCCTATCTGCTCCTACCGGCTCCCTTCCGTGTCTTGGTGTAATGTGCCAACGCTTTGTGTGTCAGACCAGTAAACCCAGATTTATTAGCTTTGCCAAAGCTTGTTTTATGGGTGCTGGGTGATACAGTGGCTTTTGCTGCCTCCACCTGTGCTCTGTCTGTGAGTGTGTTACAGAAGCTTGTTCCTCCTATGTTCTTTCCTTCAGCACAAGCTCTGAGTGCTTTGCAGTGGCGGCTGGCACAGATGGGGCGCGGGGGTGGTGGAGGTAAGGGGGTGTAAAAAAAGAAAAATAAACTTACCATATTGCCATGTCTCTCCTTTGTCTCTCCTCCACGTCAGGCCAGAAAAGGAAGCACCCAGGTTTCCTAAGCCAATCACAACGCTGCAATGCAGCGATGCGATTGGTCTGAGCTCCATGGTTCAGCGCTCAGATGGGTACTGCAAGCCTGGGCATGTTCCCCATGCAGGCTGTAATGCAGCCTGGGTGGGGAACATGCAAAGTGCTCATGACTGATCGCCTGGCCCTAGATGGCCAGCCAAACCTTCATTCGCACTTACAGAGTGCTCACCACTTCTCCCCTTGCTCTGTGAGCAGCGCAGCCCTGCCTCGCGAAGGTGTCACAGCAGGAAAAAATAAAATGATAATAACATCGAGTTATTATCGTTTTATTTTTCCTTTATTTACACTGCTGAAAAGCAGTAGGGCGACGCTCCTCCGCCTCTGCGGAAGAGCCGCCACTGCTTTGGCAGTTCACACTGCTTCTATTGTGATATATGTAATGTGTTTTACTGAGCCTTTTGCTCCTTCTCTCTCTGTTTGGGTTGTGTGTCTTATGTTTGGGTTCTGTGTCTCATGTTTGGTTTGTGTGTCTTATGTTTGGGTTGTGTGTCTAATGTTTGGGTTGTGTGTCTAATGTTTGTGTTGTGTCTTTCTTATGTTTGGGATGTGTGTCTTACTCAAGCTTGCTTTCTCTACGCTGAACGTCTCTTGTGTGGAATTGTTCTCCATCTGACTGTTGAATCTGTTGTGTGCATGTTGGAAACTTCACTGCTGCTACATGTGCTGTGCCCGTTGTTTGTGTGACAGAGGCTTGCTTTCCCTCCTTGTCATGTTGTTATCGGATGTTATGCAGCGCAGAGCTATCCTAAAGTTTCCTGCCAATTACCACACAAGGGTACTGTTGGCAGGGCTTTAAGTGGGCCGGGTCTCACCGGGTCTGAGCACCGGCAGTTTTTTAAAGGGGACCTCGAAACGGGTCTCTTTCGGGCTCTGTTTTGTGCCTGCTATCACTGCAGTCCGTTTTTTTCCGGACTGCAGTGACCGCAGGCACATCGGTGTGCGCTGCTCACACTGCTCACTTCTCACTATGGAGAAGTTACGGCATGACGTCATGCCAGGTGAGCGTTGTAGGGGAAGGGAAATCTATTAAAGAGAGTCATTTTCTCTCTGGATTTCCCTTCTCTTTTTGAAACTCGGGAGCAGCAACATTGTCATGGTGTCAGCAGGGCTTTAATTGGAAGCTTTTTCAATATTATATACAAGCCATGGTTGCAGCTTATTTATCGTATGCAACTACAACCATTGACAAAGCCAATAGTCCTGACTTGTTGTAGGTATGATGTTACTTGTATCATATATCTGGATGCAATGACAGAAACAGCAAAATACAAGTCGGGTGGCACACTATGCTAAGCACAGATTTTTTAGTTTAAGTGTTTTTAAGCCACGCCCTTAATTACATTGGCCACGCCCTTTGAGAGACCCTCCAGTTTTTATATCCCACTTAAAGCCCTGACTGTTGGTATTCCTGAGGGCAAGAAATGACATCAAGTGATGAAGGAGCTATGCTTTGAGTTTGTGCCAAGCATCAAGGAGATTTTAGTCATCCCTAAGGGAGTCCAGCGCGGTGGCACAGAGATGCAAACCGAGCCGCTTGGGCATAAAAACATTTCCTTCCCTTCTGGGGTGTCTGAAATCGGTTAACTTTTGTGGCACATGGTGCACTCTCCCTTGATGTGAGGGGCCATCTGCCATGATGGGTTCAACGTTGGCATAATGCTGGCCATTCTTGGCATGTTATGAGCATCTTTGGCATGGTGGTCTGTATCCCTGGCATAATGCAGTGCCTGGCATAATGGTGAGCATTCTTCATTCCTACGATTTTGAGAGCATCTGTGGCATGATGGTGCATGGGGGTTGTCACATCTGGTATAATTATGGTCATTTTAACATACTGCAGGCATGTCTGACATGATGGTACCCTGTGGCATAATATTAACTTTGGCATAATGGGAGCATACTTGGCAAGGTGATGTCCACTCCTGGCTTAATACTATCCTCCTTAGCATGAAGGTGTTAGAATGTGGTGCAAAGCTGACTCCAGTCATAACAAAACCAACTCCTGGCATACAGCAGACATCCATTACACAATTGTGACCACACCCGGCATAAGGATGGAAACCTGTGGTATATGATACAGTGCCCTCTTAGACAGGATTACACAGGGGCACGTGTGCTAGAAGAACATGTCGGGTCGTGATTTACTAAACAAGAAAACCCTCACATAAAAGTTGGCATTTCTGGAAAATAATGATGTTTTATCATGAAAGTACCAGGCTTACTTTTTAGAACAATTGAACTGAAATATCTGTGTCTGATAGCAAAATGGGCCTGTTTCCATAAACTGGCAATCTGATATTTATTAACAAAATTACTGCATTTCCAAAAGGTATATAAACCAATATTTTGGTACTAATTCATGCTTGACACGTTCATGATGTTGTTTCCTTGGTGTCATAGGGCACTTGCTCCTCCTATGATACTTATTTTGCTATCTTGTTGGAGGCTTTTCACCAGCTAAACTGCTCAAGCTTTTTGACATTATAATGACTAAGCCCAGGCGTAGTTTGCGTAGTAGCACTTCACGTAGCTACGTGAAGTACAGCTTCAACTACACGTAGCTATGCAAATTGCGTAGTGCGTAGCTGTGTGCTTGACTGCACTGTACAATAATTACCAAAAGCAAACTTGTACAGTGCAAGTTAAGATAAAATAAATATCTCTGTCTTTATATGCTAAAAATGCATATAGTCATTTCACTAAAGTGAAAACAAAAGTTAACAAGCAGTGAGAGAGGTGATGATTTTGGTATCCTCACTAACTTAGGGAGAGAACCAACAACCAAGCAGATGTCTTGAAAACAAAAGCACATCTTATTGAACGATTCCTCCTAGGACCACCCCAAGCACAGTTATGGGCAAAAATACAATCCCAACTAAAGGCCCTGCAAAGCATTATGGGACGAGATTAGCAGTGGGCAGTGAATATTATAGTGTTCAATATCAAAATAATTCTACAAAGAGCTGCAGTTCAACTAGTCGTCACTGGGTGTCGTCCCTCAAGAGTGAAATGCAAAAGTATTGAAAACCTTTCATGAAGCTTTTGCATTTGACTCGTGAGGGACGACACCCAGTGACTTACTAGTTGAACTGCAACTCTTTGTAGAATTATTTTGATATTGACACTATGATATTCACTGCCCACTGCTAATCTCGTCCCATAATGCTTTGCAGGCCTTTGGTTGGGATTGTATTTTTGCCCATAATCAGTGCTTGGGGTGGTCCTAGGAGGAAGGGACCATCATTGAATCGTTCACATGATATGCTTTTGTGTTCAAGGCATCTGCTTGGTCCTCCCCCTAGGTTAGGGGACTCCAAAATCATCACCTCTCTCATTGCTTGATATGTCAAAATTCATTTTTGTGAATTGGTTATATGCTTTTAGCATAAAAAATTGCTTTATCAAAGCATTTGAAGGAGTTTGTTATTATTATTAAGCCTGGGCGTAGTGCTAGCTGTGTGCTTGACTCACTGCACTGTACAATAATTACCAAAAGCAAACTTGTACAGTGCAAGTTAAGATAAAATAAATATCTCTGTCTTTATATGCTAAAATTGCATATAGTCATTTCACTAAAGTGAAAACAAAAAGCAGTGAGAGAGGTGATGATTTTGGTATCCTCGCTAACTTAGGGAGAGAACCAAGCAGATGTCTTGAAAACAAAAAGCACATCTTATTGAATGATTAGGTGGTGGTCCCATCCTCTTAGGACCACCCCAGCACAGTTATGGGCAAAAATACAATCCCAACCAAAGGCCCTGCAAAGCATTATGGGACGAGATTAGCAGTGGGCAGTGAATATTATAGTGTCAATATCAAAATAATTCTACAAAGAGCTGCAGTTCAACTAGTCGTCACTGGGTGTCGTCCCTCACGAGTCAAATGCAAAAGCTTCATGAAAGGTTTTCAATACTTTTGCATTTCACTCTTGAGGGACGACACCCAGTGACGACTAGTTGAACTGCAGCTCTTTGTAGAATTATTTTGATATTGGACACTATAATATTCACTGCCCACTGCTAATCTCGTCCCACAATGCTTTGCAGGGCCTTTGGTTGGATTGTATTTTTGCCCATAACTGTGCTTGGGTGGTCCTAGGAGAAGGGACCACCATTGAATCGTTCACATGATATGCTTTTTGTGTTCAAGGCATCTGCTTGGTCCTCCCCTAGGTTAGGGGACTCCAAAATCATCACCTCTCTCATTGCTTGATATTTTATTGTCAACATTCATTTTTGTGAATTGGTTATATGCTTTTTAGCATAAAAAATTGCTTTATCAAAGCATTTGAAGGAGTTTATTATACTCCTGCTACGCTACGTTTATTAGTACAGTTATTCACTCTGCTACATGCAATTTGCGTAGTGCGTAGTAGCACAAACTTTGCATGCTTCGTGAGCGTAGCAAAGTATTATGCCCAGGGTTAATAATGACTCTCTGCTGTAAGATTTGTCATTATTACTGTTTGCTGTCTGAACCTGAAAGTCTCTGTAATCTGAAAAGCGACAGTGCAGTAGAGCATTTAAGATCTGTTCAGCTCTGCTGTCGACGATGTGAGATTAAGAGGTCTATGTAACTTATTTTTCCAACCTGTGCCTATTCAATTAGATTCTTGGTCCTAATTAACACTGGTCAGAATTTAAGGTAATTGCGAAAAATGTCAACAAAGTAAGCAAAATTGGGAGAAATTATTCCATATAGATGCAATGGTGCTCCTAATATGTTGTCTGGCCTAACTATTGGATTATGTTTTGACCACGCTATTTTGTATTGTTTATGCCTGAGTTTTTTCCTTTTTCTAAATATTGTAGACACTGTCCCACTTTCCTATGTTTTTCATGATGTTAAATTAAATATTATATTTTCGTATAAAAGTGTAAGACACAGCCATTATTATATTTCTGTGCTGATTTGTTCCATTTATATATTGTTGAAAGGGACCACTGTTTCTTTATAGTTACTTGTACCCAAGGTCCCTTTCAGACACATTGGGTTCCTTGTCCTTTAAAATATATGTATTTGTAATAAGGCCTTTTGTGTTGATGAGACAGAGCTTTCTGTTCTAGGATAGGTATTACTTCGGATCCTGATAGCCAAGAACAAGTTTTCTTGTTATTTTTTGTTAAATGGCGCAGATGAGTTTGATTCTGTTATGAAGAGTGAGTTTCCAAATGTGTTTTCAGGCATTGTGGGAGTATTGGAAGGATTTTTGCACAAGATCATTTTAACAAGGTGTGCAACATTCCCCTGGCAATCAGGGATGAAGTATCAGCTGAATTAAAAAGGCTAGAAATTGATGGTGTAATAGTTTAGACCACAGAAAGGTTAGTTCCATTAGTCATGGCAAGACGAGCCAATGGCTGAGTCAGATTCTGTATAGACTTGAGGAACTAAAATAAGAACATACTCATTAATAAGTTTCTGTTACCCAAAATTAGCAAACTGTTAGCCATGACCAAAGGAATTAAATGAATTTGATCCCTCAAATTAACTCCAACTTACCATCTAATACCAGAGCACAAAGACAGTAGAAATCTCACAGCATTCATGACATCATTTGACTGTTCCCGATTAGTATGAATGCCATCTGGATTAGCCATTTCCAGTGCCTGAAGTACCAACTTTTCAAAAGTCACAAGGTGCTCATTTTCATATAAGATGATATTTTAGTAATGGGTAAAAATACAGAAGAGCATGACCATTGTTTAAAAAAGGTTTAAGTGCGTTTGAAAAAGGGGTTGACTGCTGAAATTGCAAAGTGTAAGTTTGTTGTCTGAACCGTTACTTACCTGGGACATGAAGTTAGTGAAGAAGGGGTTTTACCCAAGAAGGGCATTATTAAAGCCATTAGGACTGCTACTGCCCCCACATCCAAAGCCGTGGTAAGGTTCTTCAATGGTTGTCGGAATAGAATTCCAATTTTGAGGGATTTTTCTTGCAAGACACACTCATGTCTTTGCCTCCATCTCACGTCTTGCGCCCTTCTCGTCGTTTCAAAGCCGGAAGTGCGAGACTCAAGACGGAGGGGACTTATCAGGGTTTCCCTTGGATTGAAAAACTGTGGTATTACTGGTGACGGGAGAATAGAGTACGGCTTCCCCAGGAAATTGGATCGTTTGGTTTAACAAAATCAGCAAATAATCTTACCTGTGACCACATAGGATTCTTACTATGGAGATAATCATTGTGGGTTTTTGGATGATCTGTTACCAGTTATATGGACATACTACATTGTTAAATCTCTGGAATTTTGGAATCTCTGTATTGGACTACCTAAATTTCTTGACACGTTTTGAGGTATGCTACGTTGATCCGCTAGAGCAGGACAACTTGATCAGACATCTAGCCTTGAAGAAGTCACTTGCTGTGACGAAACACGTGTCGGCTGCTCCTCGAACTCAATACAAACTGCATTGCATCACTCGGCTCCTTACTTGTCATTTATTGGGGGCGGAAACAGCATTTGTTTACTATTGGTTGAGTGCTGTGGTACATTAACTGTCTCATTTATAGGGAGATGTTGGCTTGTGTGTGGGCTATGGAAAGATTCAGACAATATAGGTGGGGTTTAGATTTAGCCTCTGCACTGACCATAAGCCTCTTACTAACGTTTCGACTACTGTGGTCTACTTATGGCAACTATACACATTGCTAGGATGTTGCTTAGGCTTTTGGACTATAACTATAAAGTACGGTATGTCTCTGATGTGAGGAATTATCTAGCAGATCATTTGATTAGGTCCCTCCTGCCCATCAAGGAGTTCATAGCTGCTCTTTGGGGTGGCTTGTCTGTTACATTTGTGAATAAGGGTGATACTGAAGCCATTCCTCTCTCTTGTGGAACTCTCTTCCCATAGCGATTCGCAAAGAAACACTTCACTTAAAATTTCGTAAATTAGTGAAAGCTTGGCTGTTTAACCAATAATACTTACTCTTTTTTATTTGTTGGTTCCTCTCGGTCTGCGCTGGGAAACCCTTTTTGGGTAGCTACGCGCATTACAAAATTAATTAACATAACATAACATAACATTCCTGAAAAGGAGTGTTTATTTGGATACTCACAGGATATCACTTTGAGTTGCGTATGGAAGTTTGTAAATGGAACTTGACCAGACGTGACATGTCTTGATGGATCTCGAAGGCACTTATTGGAGATTGAGAATCAGATAGCCACTAATGACAAGCAGACCATGAAGGTCATGTAGGAATAGTCAAATGCAAGAGAAGAATAAGTCCTTGTATTGGTGTCCAGGAATGATTTGAAAATTGAAATGTCATTGATAGAGAAGACGTTGTGAGTGATTTGTAAACATTGCCAAGCTCCTTGAAAGTGAATAGCAGCAAGTTACTGCCATTAACAATTTGCTAATCTAGGTCTAGGCCATGCAGCTCTGCCACCATCTTTGGCTATCTGAGCTGGGCTGCACTGCTCTAGAACCCTTTTCATGAGATCTTGGGAAAAGCTGTGCTCTCGATTCTTGCCTCAGGTGGACCACAATGCTTCAGGGGGAAACAGCCATTAATATGCGGTCATAAACACATGTGACCGTTACCACAAAGCCATTACCACGCATATCACTTTACCACCCATGCCTTTAGCATGAATGCTTCTATTACGAGTATGCATTTACCATGCATGCCTTTACAATGAATTTCGTTGTAAAGCCATGAATGATAAAGGCATATGTGTGGTATTGGCTTTGTGGCTTAAGTGCTTTAAAATCGTTTTTAGGGGTTAACGTTCGAGTTCAGGGGGTTAGTATTAGTGTTATAGGGACGTGGCCAAGCCTGCAACCATCAGAGGCCTCTCGGACTTTCATTAAACCTCACTGTGGGCTTCATGGGGGACCCCCACCGGAGTGTCTGCAGTGGCTGGGGACCTCCTGACTGACCATCTCTAGGGGTGTGCTGCGGGTAAATTGGCTCTGCAAGACTGACGGCGAGAAACTACTAAAATAGCAGCGGTCGCCGTCTTCAGTGTGGTTGGTGTGAGCACTGGCTTTTTTATAGAGGGCATACAACAGGAATCGCTTGTGTTGTAGCTGATGTGCCCCATGGCCCAAGAGAACAACGCGGCATGACAAAAACATACAATATAGTAGTTGTGTTGCAGGGATTCTGCACAAATACAGAACTATGCGCAGGAAATGGGACCTTGGTGTATTGGGACTGAGTCATCCTACCACCTTAGTACCCACGAACCCAGGACCGACTAGCTATAGTGCCTCACTTGCTCTCCTACTCACTCACAGGGAAACAAATGATTAGGCACCCCAGAACACAACACTCTCAGATCTCTCAGGAATCGCGGTAACAAGACACACCCTTTCGCTCACTCCCTCGTACTTGTCCACAATAAGATCTGACAGAGACACGAGACAGTTTAAAATATTTATTTTAACTAGCATGCCCTAACATGCAGTATACCTGCCACAATAAGCAGGAAAATGCATAGTGCAAATATTGTCAGCATAGCACTCAGTCCATAAATCCTGAAGGGAGATGTCATCATAAAAGGCAATGGAGAAAGGACTATAGTGCCTAACCTCCCTCCCCTTGCTAAGAAGAAGTATTATTATATAATAGAAGATCTCTGGGCTTTGTCAGCAGACCCCATACCTTAGCCTATAGATGGTAGATCTACATCATGGGTGCTCTTCTCCCTGGAAAGGTCCCTCTCCAAGTGTGTCTCTCCTATTCGTGCACCCCACTAAAAACCCAAGTCCGTTGTCCAAACAACAGCTGCATCGGTTTGTTTTATCTAAGGGCTAAGGACTGGCCAGAACAAAATAACAAGGGGCATTGTTGTTCGACCTTGCACATAATGTTCAGTCAAAATCCCAGGAACATGTAGAGAGCGAACATAGCGATGAGTTCTCATGTGAAAGCAGTCTTTGAAAATATTGCAAAAATAAACGTGTAGTAACGTGTGCAAAGCAGCAGGCAAGCTAAGTTAGTGAAAAACGACAATGTCCATGTGACAGTTGCAGTGAGGAGAGGGTGGCGTGGCGATCTTGCGGCTCCTGTGCGTAGCACGGCCTTGGAAACGAGGCTGCGCTTGCGTGGGCACTACATCCGGTGAAACTCGCCTGCAACTAATGGTCTTGGAGGTGTGGCCACGGCCCAGAATTAGTACCAGCAGCTGTAAAAGTGGAGTACACTGGGAACTGGCGGGTTTGTCATTGCGTAGGTTAAGTGATGGGTGCATTGACATTAGAGGGAAGTATGGGGGCGAGAGTGCATGTTTGCTGTCGTCCCCTAAACGGAGCCACTGAGCTGCCCAATTGTTTTCTGAGTGCAGCTTTCAGTGTTATAAGCAGTATGGCACATACCCCAATTTCGTTATAAACGTTTGCGTCGAAGTGGTATGCGTGGTTAGTGTCTGCGTTGTAATGGCACTTTCAATGTGTCCTGATGCATGCGTGGTGCAATGGTATGCATGGTAATGGGGTGCATGGTAGTGGGTCATGCGTGGTAATGTATGCGTTGTAAAGGCATGCGTGATGAATGCGTGCGTTGTTCCATCATACAACCTTCTTCAGGCTGTGGAGAGCAGGACTTCCACAATCTCAGTGCCATTGACATCCAGACCCTTACAAAGAAACTGTTCTGATAGGAACCAACAGCAAGGACACTCTTAAATATGCCAGGAAGGGCTTGCTTTAACAAAGGTTGGTCAGACTGATTCTGCACATCTGGCGGCCAAGCCACTCTGGCATCTTGGCTCCAAAGAGGAGCCTCCTCTGGTTCCCCCAACAGGCCTCCCAAGATGCAGGGGCTGTCCTGCCAGAAATGGTGGTGGAGTGGCCACCAGATATAGGTTGACTGTTCCACCTCTGTGTCTGGCAGAGTTATCACCAAGAAGGATCATGGAGGAAAGTTTGCTACGCTTACACTATAAGGTAGGTTGTTGCTGGTTCTTGGACGTGAGTGGTAGTTTGGAATATCCAATACCACAGTTTTGGCCATCCTCACAAACACATTCCTTTGACTCGGAGTCGGCGCTGCTGCTGTCATGCTGACTTCCGCCGACTCAGACTCCCATGGAGAAGAAGAAAGCTTTCCCCTCTTGCCAGTGCCACATATAACAGTAATGTCACCCTGGTCTACTCTCTGGACTGCCTTTTTTGTGCTGAATAGAATGGTTGGCATTGTCCACTGTTGCTTCCCTCTTGTTGTCTCTGATCATTAGTGTCAGAGTCTAGGACGTCAATCAAAGGGGCATCTGCACCCACCCAGAACCTGATTGACACCTGAAGCGGCCAATAGTAAAAAGTCTCCATAACTAGCCATACTTACCTCCATAACTAACCCCATATTCAAGAAACTCAGTAAACAGAATGCAAATAAAATAAACACAATACTATCAAATAGAAAAATGAATGTAATTTTGGGTCATGTAATATATATTTGAATTTATAATAGAAAACCATTTACTTGACAGATATGTCTTTTTGCCAGCAGATATAAGTGCCAAACCAAACCCAAGCTGGCACATACACCAAATATCCTAATCCACTCAAGTTAATCTGTTTTGCATCATTTTATCCAGTTTTTTGGATGGGTGTCCCTATGTCCTTGCCAAGTCCCTGCAGTGCAGTAGCAGCCATTGTGGGACCTCGTCACCTGATGGGAAATGGTCACAAACTGTACCCCAGTTAGGGCTCACTGTGTTCTCCAGCTGCTGAACTGTGCCCAGTTAGGGTTCACTGTGCTGTCCAGCTGCTGAACTGTGCCCACTTAGGGCTCACTGTGTTCTCCAGCTGCTGAACTGTGCCCAGTTAGGGCTCACTGTGCTGTCCAGCTGCTGAACTGTGCCCACTTAGGGCTCACTGTGTTCTCCAGCTGCTGAACTGTGCCCAGTTAGGGCTCACTGTGCTGTCCAGCTGCTGAACTGTGCCCAGTTAGGGCTCACTGTGTTCTCCAGCTGCTGAACTGTGCCCAGTTAGGGCTCACTGTGCTTTCCAACTGCTGAGGGTGGTTCACCAGGCTCTGCAACAGAGAACTGTACACCATCATCCACAGCCAATCTTGTTTCTTCGATTTCACTCCTGTGTGAGGTCTGCAAATAGCCATATGACTTACTGAAAGCTGCCTGGTGATTGGCAGGCTGTGGTGGACAAGAAAGATATCACCGCTGCACAGAAGGACGAAGAGATATTACCAATAGGACCGGCTGAGTACGTTTCTTAACCAGAAGAATGTGTGTTTGGGGGGTGTGGACTTTGTTTCTGCTTTTCGTGTCTGAATTTTAACACTGCACTGGTCAAACGGACCTTTTCCTGACCAAACCAATAAAGTGGGCTTTAGGACCTCCCCTTGCAGCCATTGGCTTTGTTCCACCAGGCTCTTTCAACCATTGACATGACATTTTAAAAATCTTGTCTTGGTTCAGCCTTGTGCAGCACTCATCTCTCGGGTAATGGTATTGGCTGCTTGAATGCATCCTTCCAGCTCCACTAGAGTGCTTGCACTGCAGTGCAAGAAAGGCTACTTCACAAGCATAACCCTATCTGCTCCTACCGGCTCCCTTCCGTGTCTTGGTGTAATGTGCCAACGCTTTGTGTGTCAGACCAGTAAACCCAGATTTATTAGCTTTGCCAAAGCTTGTTTTATGGGTGCTGGGTGATACAGTGGCTTTTGCTGCCTCCACCTGTGCTCTGTCTGTGAGTGTGTTACAGAAGCTTGTTCCTCCTATGTTCTTTCCTTCAGCACAAGCTCTGAGTGCTTTGCAGTGGCGGCTGGCACAGATGGGGCGCGGGGGTGGTGGAGGTAAGGGGGTGTAAAAAAAAGAAAAATAAACTTACCATATTGCCATGTCTCTCCTTCGTCTCTCCTCCACGTCAGGCCAGAAAAGGAAGCACCCAGGATCCCCTAAGCCAATCACAACGCTGCAATGCAGCGATGCGATTGGTCTGAGCTCCATGGTTCAGCGCTCAGATGGGTACTGCAAGCCTGGGCATGTTCCCCATGCAGGCTGTAATGCAGCCTGGGTGGGGAACATGCAAAGTGCTCATGACTGATCGCCTGGCCCTAGATGGCCAGCCAAACCTTCATTCGCACTTACAGAGTGCTCACCACTTCTCCCCTTGCTCTGTGAGCAGCGCAGCCCTGCCTCGCGAAGGTGTCACAGCAGGAAAAAATAAAATGATAATAACATCGAGTTATTATCGTTTTATTTTTCCTTTATTTACACTGCTGAAAAGCAGTAGGGCGACGCTCTTCCGCCTCTGCGGAAGAGCCGCCACTGCTTTGGCAGTTCACACTGCTTCTATTGTGATATATGTAATGTGTTTTACTGAGCCTTTTGCTCCTTCTCTCTCTGTTTGGGTTGTGTGTCTTATGTTTGGGTTCTGTGTCTCATGTTTGGTTTGTGTGTCTTATGTTTGGGTTGTGTGTCTAATGTTTGGGTTGTGTGTCTAATGTTTGTGTTGTGTCTTTCTTATGTTTGGGATGTGTGTCTTACTCAAGCTTGCTTTCTCTACGCTGAACGTCTCTTGTGTGGAATTGTTCTCCATCTGACTGTTGAATCTGTTGTGTGCATGTTGGAAACTTCACTGCTGCTACATGTGCTGTGCCCGTTGTTTGTGTGACAGAGGCTTGCTTTCCCTCCTTGTCATGTTGTTATCGGATGTTATGCAGCGCAGAGCTATCCTAAAGTTTCCTGCCAATTACCACACAAGGGTACTGTTGGCAGGGCTTTAAGTGGGCCGGGTCTCACCGGGTCTGAGCACCGGCAGTTTTTTAAAGGGGACCTCGAAACGGGTCTCTTTCGGGCTTCTGTTTTGTGCCTGCTATCACTGCAGTCCGTTTTTTCCGGACTGCAGTGACCGCAGGCACATCGGTGTGCGCTGCTCACACTGCTCACTTCTCACTATGGAGAAGTTACGGCATGACGTCATGCCAGGTGAGCGTTGTAGGGGAAGGGAAATCTATTAAAGAGAGTCATTTTCTCTCTGGATTTCCCTTCTCTTTTGAAACTCGGGAGCAGCAACATTGTCATGGTGTCAGCAGGGCTTTAATTGGAAGCTTTTTCAATATTATATACAAGCCATGGTTGCAGCTTATTTATCGTATGCAACTACAACCATTGACAAAGCCAATAGTCCTGACTTGTTGTAGGTATGATGTTACTTGTATCATATATCTGGATGCAATGACAGAAACAGCAAAATACAAGTCGGGTGGCACACTATGCTAAGCACAGATTTTTTAGTTTAAGTGTTTTTAAGCCACGCCCTTAATTACATTGGCCACGCCCTTTGAGAGACCCTCCAGTTTTTATATCCCACTTAAAGCCCTGACTGTTGGTATTCCTGAGGGCAAGAAATGACATCAAGTGATGAAGGAGCTATGCTTTGAGTTTGTGCCAAGCATCAAGGAGATTTTAGTCATCCCTAAGGGAGTCCAGCGCGGTGGCACAGAGATGCAAACCGAGCCGCTTGGGCATAAAAACATTTCCTTCCCTTCTGGGGTGTCTGAAATCGGTTAACTTTTGTGGCACATGGTGCACTCTCCCTTGATGTGAGGGGCCATCTGCCATGATGGGTTCAACGTTGGCATAATGCTGGCCATTCTTGGCATGTTATGAGCATCTTTGGCATGGTGGTCTGTATCCCTGGCATAATGCAGTGCCTGGCATAATGGTGAGCATTCTTCATTCCTACGATTTTGAGAGCATCTGTGGCATGATGGTGCATGGGGGTTGTCACATCTGGTATAATTATGGTCATTTTAACATACTGCAGGCATGTCTGACATGATGGTACCCTGTGGCATAATATTAACTTTGGCATAATGGGAGCATACTTGGCAAGGTGATGTCCACTCCTGGCTTAATACTATCCTCCTTAGCATGAAGGTGTTAGAATGTGGTGCAAAGCTGACTCCAGTCATAACAAAACCAACTCCTGGCATACAGCAGACATCCATTACACAATTGTGACCACACCCGGCATAAGGATGGAAACCTGTGGTATATGATACAGTGCCCTCTTAGACAGGATTACACAGGGGCACGTGTGCTAGAAGAACATGTCGGGTCGTGATTTACTAAACAAGAAAACCCTCACATAAAAGTTGGCATTTCTGGAAAATAATGATGTTTTATCATGAAAGTACCAGGCTTACTTTTTAGAACAATTGAACTGAAATATCTGTGTCTGATAGCAAAATGGGCCTGTTTCCATAAACTGGCAATCTGATATTTATTAACAAAATTACTGCATTTCCAAAAGGTATATAAACCAATATTTTGGTACTAATTCATGCTTGACACGTTCATGATGTTGTTTCCTTGGTGTCATAGGGCACTTGCTCCTCCTATGATACTTATTTTGCTATCTTGTTGGAGGCTTTTCACCAGCTAAACTGCTCAAGCTTTTTGACATTATAATGACTCTCTGCTGTAAGATTTGTCATTATTACTGTTTGCTGTCTGAACCTGAAAGTCTCTGTAATCTGAAAAGCGACAGTGCAGTAGAGCATTTAAGATCTGTTCAGCTCTGCTGTCGACGATGTGAGATTAAGAGGTCTATGTAACTTATTTTTCCAACCTGTGCCTATTCAATTAGATTCTTGGTCCTAATTAACACTGGTCAGAATTTAAGGTAATTGCGAAAAATGTCAACAAAGTAAGCAAAATTGGGAGAAATTATTCCATATAGATGCAATGGTGCTCCTAATATGTTGTCTGGCCTAACTATTGGATTATGTTTTGACCACGCTATTTTGTATTGTTTATGCCTGAGTTTTTTCCTTTTTCTAAATATTGTAGACACTGTCCCACTTTCCCTATGTTTTTCATGATGTTAAATTAAATATTATATTTTCGTATAAAAGTGTAAGACACAGCCATTATTATATTTCTGTGCTGATTTGTTCCATTTATATATTGTTGAAAGGGACCACTGTTTCTTTATAGTTACTTGTACCCAAGGTCCCTTTCAGACACATTGGGTTCCCTTGTCCTTTAAAATATATGTATTTGTAATAAGGCCTTTTGTGTTGATGAGACAGAGCTTTCTGTTCTAGGATAGGTATTACTTCGGATCCTGATAGCCAAGAACAAGTTTTCTTGTTATTTTCTTGTTAAATGGCGCAGATGAGTTTGATTCTGTTATGAAGAGTGAGTTTCCAAATGTGTTTTCAGGCATTGTGGGAGTATTGGAAGGATTTTTGCACAAGATCATTTTAACAAGGTGTGCAACATTCCCTGGCAATCAGGGATGAAGTATCAGCTGAATTAAAAGGCTAGAAATTGATGGTGTAATAGTTTAGACCACAGAAAGGTTAGTTCCATTAGTCATGGCAAGACGAGCCAATGGCTGAGTCAGATTCTGTATAGACTTGAGGAACTAAAATAAGAACATACTCATTAATAAGTTTCTGTTACCCAAAATTAGCAAACTGTTAGCCATGACCAAAGGAATTAAATGAATTTGATCCTCAAATTAACTCCAACTTACCATCTAATACCAGAGCACAAAGACAGTAGAAATCTCACAGCATTCATGACATCATTTGACTGTTCCCGATTAGTATGAATGCCATCTGGATTAGCCATTTCCAGTGCCTGAAGTACCAACTTTTCAAAAGTCACAAGGTGCTCATTTTCATATAAGATGATATTTTAGTAATGGGTAAAAATACAGAAGAGCATGACCATTGTTTAAAAAAAGGTTTAAGTGCGTTTGAAAAAAGGGGTTGACTGCTGAAATTGCAAAGTGTAAGTTTGTTGTCTGAACCGTTACTTACCTGGGACATGAAGTTAGTGAAGAAGGGGTTTTACCCAAGAAGGGCATTATTAAAGCCATTAGGACTGCTACTGCCCCCACATCCAAAGCCGTGGTAAGGTTCTTCAATGGTTGTCGGAATAGAATTCCAATTTTGAGGGATTTTTCTTGCAAGACACACTCATGTCTTTGCCTCCATCTCACGTCTTGCGCCCTTCTCGTCGTTTCAAAGCCGGAAGTGCGAGACTCAAGACCTGTCCTGGACACTCTCCGGGACAACGCAGACAGATGTTCCCCTCAGGCACTGGTATTACTGGACCTATCTGCCGCCTTTGACACGGTCGACCACACTATCCTGCTCGACCGTGTCAAAAATGCTGGCATTCTAGGTACGGCGGCTCTCTGGCTCGCCTCCTTTTTGGAAGATCGTTCCCAGGCCGTTTGCCAAGGCCATTTCTCAGCTCCCCTACGTAAAATTACTTGTGGCGTCCCACAGGGCTCGGCCCTTTCTCCCCATCTATTTAATCTTTACATTGCCCCACTGATCCAGTCCCTTAAAGATATGAATGTGACTGTTTTTAACTATGCAGATGACCTTCAACTACTTTTTAAGATCGATAATTCTCAAAACTCGGTCATGGACGTTCAGGCTACAATGCGGCACATCCAACTATGGATGGACCTTAATCACCTTAAACTGAACCCTGGTAAGACAGAGCTTGTTCTTACTGGGGACAGTCATAAGTACTGGGGCCCCCATTACTGGCCCCCAGAGCTAGGACCTTCTCCTTCCCCGTCCCTTTCGGCCAAAACGCTTGGAGTTTCTCTTAACAATGACCTCTCATTAAAAACCCAGGTTGGAGCGGTCATTTCCAAGTGTTTCTTTCAAATGCGGAAGATCAGGAAGATACACCGCCTTCTCACTCAGGAAGCCTTGACTATGGTTATAATAGCCACTGTCCTGTCGCATCTTGACTACGCTAACTCCGTGTACTTGGGCATGCCTCTCTATCTACTCAAACGGCTTCAGATGGTCCAAAACCATGCAGCCCGACTGATTCTTCAACAACCTAAATGGCAATCAGCAACTCCCCTGCTGAAGAAACTGCACTGGCTCCCTATCGCCCAGCGCTGTGCCTTTAAAACTGGATGCCTTATTTTTAAATCTTTGCATGGCAATAGCCCTGCTTTCATCAACTGCTTGATTTTTAGACATACCCCCATACGTAACCTACGTTCTGCCCACCTCTCACTTCTTGACACCCCGACATTCAAGCGGGTGCGTCAAGGTGGCCGTAGATTTGCGATCCTTGCCCCTAAACTGTGGAATTCTTTCCCGCTGGAAATACGGTCTTGCACTAACCTCCTGCAGTTCAGGAAGCTTCTCAAAACTTGGCTTTTTGAACAGGCCTATGACTGATGTTCTACCGGATAGCATTTGGAGCCTCCTACAGCGCCATGAAGCCTCCTGGTGTACGTGCGCTTTATAAATCATTTTTAACATTAACATTAACATTAACATTAACAAGACGGAGGGGACTTATCAGGGTTTCCCTTGGATTGAAAAACTGTGGTATTACTGGTGACGGGAGAATAGAGTACGGCTTCCCCAGGAAATTGGATCGTTTGGTTTAACGAATCAGCAAATAATCTTACCTGTGACCACATAGGATTCTTACTATGGAGATAATCATTGTGGGTTTTTGGATGATCTGTTACCAGTTATATGGACATACTACATTGTTAAATCTCTGGAATTTTGGAATCTCTGTATTGGACTACCTAAATTTCTTGACACGTTTTGAGGTATGCTACGTTGATCCGCTAGACCAGGACAACTTGATCAGACATCTAGCCTTGAAGAAGTCACTTGCTGTGACGAAACACGTGTCGGCTGCTCCTCGAACTCAATACAAACTGCATTGCATCACTCGGCTCCTTACTTGTCATTTATTGGGGGCGGAAACAGCATTTGTTTACTATTGGTTGAGTGCTGTGGTACATTAACTGTCTCATTTATAGGGAGATGTTGGCTTGTGTGTGGGCTATGGAAAGATTCAGACAATATAGGTGGGGTTTAGATTTAGCCTCTGCACTGACCATAAGCCTCTTACTAACGTTTCGACTACTGTGGTCTACTTAGGGCAACTATACACATTGCTAGGATGTTGCTTAGGCTTTTGGACTATAACTATAAAGTACGGTATGTCTCTGATGTGAGGAATTATCTAGCAGATCATTTGATTAGGTCCCTCCTGCCCATCAAGGAGTTCATAGCTGCTCTTTGGGGTGGCTTGTCTGTTACATTTGTGAATAAGGGTGATACTGAAGCCATTCCTGAAAAGGAGTGTTTATTTGGATACTCACAGGATATCACTTTGAGTTGCGTATGGAAGTTTGTAAATGGAACTTGACCAGACGTGACATGTCTTGATGGATCTCGAAGGCACTTATGGGAGATTGAGAATCAGATAGCCACTAATGACAAGCAGACCATGAAGGTCATGTAGGAATAGTCAAATGCAAGAGAAGAATAAGTCCTTGTATTGGTGTCCAGGAATGATTTGAAAATTGAAATGTCATTGATAGAGAAGACGTTGTGAGTGATTTGTAAACATTGCCAAGCTCCTTGAAAGTGAATAGCAGCAAGTTACTGCCATTAACAATTTGCTAATCTAGGTCTAGGCCATGCAGCTCTGCCACCATCTTTGGCTATCTGAGCTGGGCTGCACTGCTCTAGAACCCTTTTCATGAGATCTTGGGAAAAGCTGTGCTCTCGATTCTTGCCTCAGGTGGACCACAATGCTTCAGGGGAAACAGCCATTAATATGCGGTCATAAACACATGTGACCGTTACCACAAAGCCATTACCACGCATATCACTTTACCACCCATGCCTTTAGCATGAATGCTTCTACCACGAGTATGCATTTACCATGCATGCCTTTACAATGAATTTCGTTGTAAAGCCATGAATGATAAAGGCATATGTGTGGTATTGGCTTTGTGGCTTAAGTGCTTTAAAATCGTTTTTAGGGGTTAACGTTCGAGTTCAGGGGGTTAGTATTAGTGTTATAGGGACGTGGCCAAGCCTGCAACCATCAGAGGCCTCTCGGACTTTCATTAAACCTCACTGTGGGCTTCATGGGGGACCCCCACCGGAGTGTCTGCAGTGGCTGGGGACCTCCTGACTGACCATCTCTAGGGGGTGTGCTGCGGGTAAATTGGCCTGCAAGACTGACGGCGAGAAACTACTAAAATAGCAGCGGTCGCCGTCTACAGTGTGGTTGGTGTGAGCACTGGCTTTTTTATAGAGGGCATACAACAGGAATCGCTTGTGTTGTAGCTGATGTGCCCCATGGCCCAAGAGAACAACGCGGCATGACAAAAACATACAATATAGTAGTTGTGTTGCAGGGATTCTGCACAAATACAGAACTATGCGCAGGAAATGGGACCTTGGTGTATTGGGACTGAGTCATCCTACCACCTTAGTACCCACGAACCCAGGACCGACTAGCTATAGTGCCTCACTTGCTCTCCTACTCACTCACAGGGAAACAAATGATTAGGCACCCCAGAACACAACACTCTCAGATCTCTCAGGAATCGCGGTAACAAGACACACCCTTTCGCTCACTCCCTCGTACTTGTCCACAATAAGATCTGACAGAGACACGAGACAGTTTAAAATATTTATTTTAACTAGCATGCCCTAACATGCAGTATACCTGCCACAATAAGCAGGAAAATGCATAGTGCAAATATTGTCAGCATAGCACTCAGTCCATAAATCCTGAAGGGAGATGTCATCATAAAAGGCAATGGAGAAAGGACTATAGTGCCTAACCTCCCTCCCCTTGCTAAGAAGAAGTATTATTATATAATAGAAGATCTCTGGGCTTTGTCAGCAGACCCCATACCTTAGCCTATAGATGGTAGATCTACATCATGGGTGCTCTTCTCCCTGGAAAGGTCCCTCTCCAAGTGTGTCTCTCCTATTCGTGCACCCCACTAAAAACCCAAGTCCGTTGTCCAAACAACAGCTGCATCGGTTTGTTTTATCTAAGGGCTAAGGACTGGCCAGAACAAAATAACAAGGGGCATTGTTGTTCGACCTTGCACATAATGTTCAGTCAAAATCCCAGGAACATGTAGAGAGCGAACATAGCGATGAGTTCTCATGTGAAAGCAGTCTTTGAAAATATTGCAAAAAATAAACATGTAGTAACGTGTGCAAAGCAGCAGGCAAGCTAAGTTAGTGAAAAACGACAATGTCCATGTGACAGTTGCAGTGAGGAGAGGGTGGCGTGGCAATCTTGCGGCTCCTGTGCGTAGCACGGCCTTGGAAACGAGGCTGCGCTTGCGTGGGCACTACATCCGGTGAAACTCGCCTGCAACTAATGGTCTTGGAGGTGTGGCCACGGCCCAGAATTAGTACCAGCAGCTGTAAAAGTGGAGTACACTGGGAACTGGCGGGTTTGTCATTGCGTAGGTTAAGTGATGGGTGCATTGACATTAGAGGGAAGTATGGGGGCGAGAGTGCATGTTTGCTGTCGTCCCCTAAACGGAGCCACTGAGCTGCCCAATTGTTTTCTGAGTGCAGCTTTCAGTGTTATAAGCAGTATGGCACATACCCCAATTTCGTTATAAACGTTTGCGTCGAAGTGGTATGCGTGGTTAGTGTCTGCGTTGTAATGGCACTTTCAATGTGTCCTGATGCATGCGTGGTGCAATGGTATGCATGGTAATGGGGTGCATGGTAGTGGGTCATGCGTGGTAATGTATGCGTTGTAAAGGCATGCGTGATGAATGCGTGCGTTGTTCCATCATACAACCTTCTTCAGGCTGTGGAGAGCAGGACTTCCACAATCTCAGTGCCATTGACATCCAGACCCTTACAAAGAAACTGTTCTGATAGGAACCAACAACAAGGACACTCTTAAATATGCCAGGAAGGGCTTGCTTTAACAAAGGTTGGTCAGACTGATTCTGCACATCTGGCGGCCAAGCCACTCTGGCATCTTGGCTCCAAAGAGGAGCCTCCTCTGGTTCCCCCCAACACGCCTCCCAAGATGCAGGGGCTGTCCTGCCAGAAATGGTGGTGGAGTGGCCACCAGATATAGGTTGACTGTTCCACCTCTGTGTCTGGCAGAGTTATCACCAAGAAGGATCATGGAGGAAAGTTTGCTACGCTTACACTATAAGGTAGGTTGTTGCTGGTTCTTGGACGTGAGTGGTAGTTTGGAATATCCAATACCACAGTTTTGGCCATCCTCACAAACACATTCCTTTGACTCGGAGTCGGCGCTGCTGCTGTCATGCTGACTTCCGCCGACTCAGACTCCCATGGAGAAGAAGAAAGCTTTCCCCTCTTGCCAGTGCCACATATAACAGTAATGTCACCCTGGTCTACTCTCTGGACTGCCTTTTTGTGCTGAATAGAATGGTTGGCATTGTCCACTGTTGCTTCCCTCTTGTTGTCTCTGATCATTAGTGTCAGAGTCTAGGACGTCAATCAAAGGGGCATCTGCACCCACCCAGAACCTGATTGACACCTGAAGCGGCCAATAGTAAAAAGTCTCCATAACTAGCCATACTTACCTCCATAACTAACCCCATATTCAAGAAACTCAGTAAACAGAATGCAAATAAAATAAACACAATACTATCAAATAGAAAAATGAATGTAATTTTGGGTCATGTAATATATATTTGAATTTATAATAGAAAACCATTTACTTGACAGATATGTCTTTTTGCCAGCAGATATAAGTGCCAAACCAAACCCAAGCTGGCACATACACCAAATATCCTAATCCACTCAAGTTAATCTGTTTTGCATCATTTTATCCAGTTTTTTGGATGGGTGTCCCTATGTCCTTGCCAAATCCCTGCAGTGCAGTAGCAGCCATTGTGGGTCCTCGTCACCTGATGGGAAATGGTCACAAACTGTACCCCAGTTAGGGCTCACTGTGTTCTCCAGCTGCTGAACTGTGCCCAGTTAGGGTTCACTGTGCTGTCCAGCTGCTGAACTGTGCCCACTTAGGGCTCACTGTGTTCTCCAGCTGCTGAACTGTGCCCAGTTAGGGCTCACTGTGCTGTCCAGCTGCTGAACTGTGCCCACTTAGGGCTCACTGTGTTCTCCAGCTGCTGAACTGTGCCCAGTTAGGGCTCACTGTGTTCTCCAGCTGCTGAACTGTGCCCAGTTAGGGCTCACTGCGCTTTCCAACTGCTGAGGGTGGCTCACCAGGCTCTGCAACAGAGAACTGTACACCATCATCCACAGCCAATCTTGTTTCTTCGATTTCACTCCTGTGTGAGGTCTGCAAATAGCCATATGACTTACTGAAAGCTGCCTGGTGATTGGCAGGCTGTGGTGGACAAGAAAGATATCACCGCTGCACAGAAGGACGAAGAGATATTACCAATAGGACCGGCTGAGTACGTTTCTTAACCAGAAGAATGTGTGTTTGGGGGGTGTGGACTTTGTTTCTGCTTTTCGTGTCTGAATTTTAACACTGCACTGGTCAAACGGACCTTTTCCTGACCAAACCAATAAAGTGGGCTTTAGGACCTCCCCTTGCAGCCATTGGCTTTGTTCCACCAGGCTCTTTCAACCATTGACATGACATTTTAAAAATCTTGTCTTGGTTCAGCCTTGTGCAGCACTCATCTCTCGGGTAATGGTATTGGCTGCTTGAATGCATCCTTCCAGCTCCACTAGAGTGCTTGCACTGCAGTGCAAGAAAGGCTACTTCACAAGCATAACCCTATCTGCTCCTACCGGCTCCCTTCCGTGTCTTGGTGTAATGTGCCAACGCTTTGTGTGTCAGACCAGTAAACCCAGATTTATTAGCTTTGCCAAAGCTTGTTTTATGGGTGCTGGGTGATACAGTGGCTTTTGCTGCCTCCACCTGTGCTCTGTCTGTGAGTGTGTTACAGAAGCTTGTTCCTCCTATGTTCTTTCCTTCAGCACAAGCTCTGAGTGCTTTGCAGTGGCGGCTGGCACAGATGGGGCGCGGGGGTGGTGGAGGTAAGGGGGTGTAAAAAAAGAAAAATAAACTTACCATATTGCCATGTCTCTCCTTTGTCTCTCCTCCACGTCAGGCCAGAAAAGGAAGCACCCAGGCTCCCCTAAGCCAATCACAACGCTGCAATGCAGCGATGCGATTGGTCTGAGCTCCATGGTTCAGCGCTCAGATGGGTACTGCAAGCCTGGGCATGTTCCCCATGCAGGCTGTAATGCAGCCTGGGTGGGGAACATGCAAAGTGCTCATGACTGATCGCCTGGCCCTAGATGGCCAGCCAAACCTTCATTCGCACTTACAGAGTGCTCACCACTTCTCCCCTTGCTCTGTGAGCAGCGCAGCCCTGCCTCGCGAAGGTGTACATAGCAGGAAAAATAAAATGATAATAACATCGAGTTATTATCGTTTTATTTTTCCTTTATTTACACTGCTGAAAAGCAGTAGGGCGACGCTCCTCCGCCTCTGCGGAAGAGCCGCCACTGCTTTGGCAGTTCACACTGCTTCTATTGTGATATATGTAATGTGTTTTACTGAGCCTTTTGCTCCTTCTCTCTCTGTTTGGGTTGTGTGTCTTATGTTTGGGTTCTGTGTCTCATGTTTGGTTTGTGTGTCTTATGTTTGGGTTGTGTGTCTAATGTTTGGGTTGTGTGTCTAATGTTTGTGTTGTGTCTTTCTTATGTTTGGGATGTGTGTCTTACTCAAGCTTGCTTTCTCTACGCTGAACGTCTCTTGTGTGGAATTGTTCTCCATCTGACTGTTGAATCTGTTGTGTGCATGTTGGAAACTTCACTGCTGCTACATGTGCTGTGCCCGTTGTTTGTGTGACAGAGGCTTGCTTTCCTCCTTGTCATGTTGTTATCGGATGTTATGCAGCGCAGAGCTATCCTAAAGTTTCCTGCCAATTACCACACAAGGGTACTGTTGGCAGGGCTTTAAGTGGGCCGGGTCTCACCGGGTCTGAGCACCGGCAGTTTTTTAAAGGGGACCTCGAAACGGGTCTCTTTCGGGTTCTGTTTTGTGCCTGCTATCACTGCAGTCCGTTTTTTCCGGACTGCAGTGACCGCAGGCACATCGGTGTGCGCTGCTCACACTGCTCACTTCTCACTATGGAGAAGTTACGGCATGACGTCATGCCAGGTGAGCGTTGTAGGGGAAGGGAAATCTATTAAAGAGAGTCATTTCTCTCTGGATTTCCCTTCTCTTTTGAAACTCGGGAGCAGCAACATTGTCATGGTGTCAGCAGGGCTTTAATTGGAAGCTTTTTCAATATTATATACAAGCCATGGTTGCAGCTTATTTATCGTATGCAACTACAACCATTGACAAAGCCAATAGTCCTGACTTGTTGTAGGTATGATGTTACTTGTATCATATATCTGGATGCAATGACAGAAACAGCAAAATACAAGTCGGGTGGCACACTATGCTAAGCACAGATTTTTTAGTTTAAGTGTTTTTAAGCCACGCCCTTAATTACATTGGCCACGCCCCTTTGAGAGACCCTCCAGTTTTTATATCCCACTTAAAGCCCTGACTGTTGGTATTCCTGAGGGCAAGAAATGACATCAAGTGATGAAGGAGCTATGCTTTGAGTTTGTGCCAAGCATCAAGGAGATTTTAGTCATCCCTAAGGGAGTCCAGCGCGGTGGCACAGAGATGCAAACCGAGCCGCTTGGGCATAAAAACATTTCCTTCCCTTCTGGGGTGTCTGAAATCGGTTAACTTTTGTGGCACATGGTGCACTCTCCCTTGATGTGAGGGGCCATCTGCCATGATGGGTTCAACGTTGGCATAATGCTGGCCATTCTTGGCATGTTATGAGCATCTTTGGCATGGTGGTCTGTATCCCTGGCATAATGCAGTGCCTGGCATAATGGTGAGCATTCTTCATTCCTACGATTTTGAGAGCATCTGTGGCATGATGGTGCATGGGGGTTGTCACATCTGGTATAATTATGGTCATTTTAACATACTGCAGGCATGTCTGACATGATGGTACCCTGTGGCATAATATTAACTTTGGCATAATGGGAGCATACTTGGCAAGGTGATGTCCACTCCTGGCTTAATACTATCCTCCTTAGCATGAAGGTGTTAGAATGTGGTGCAAAGCTGACTCCAGTCATAACAAAACCAACTCCTGGCATACAGCAGGCATCCATTACACAATTGTGACCACACCCGGCATAAGGATGGAAACCTGTGGTATATGATACAGTGCCCTCTTAGACAGGATTACACAGGGGCACGTGTGCTAGAAGAACATGTCGGGTCGTGATTTACTAAACAAGAAAACCCTCAAATAAAAGTTGGCATTTCTGGAAAATAATGATGTTTTATCATGAAAGTACCAGGCTTACTTTTTAGAACAATTGAACTGAAATATCTGTGTCTGATAGCAAAATGGGCCTGTTTCCATAAACTGGCAATCTGATATTTATTAACAAAATTACTGCATTTCCAAAAGGTATATAAACCAATATTTTGGTACTAATTCATGCTTGACACGTTCATGATGTTGTTTCCTTGGTGTCATAGGGCACTTGCTCCTCCTATGATACTTATTTTGCTATCTTGTTGGAGGCTTTTCACCAGCTAAACTGCTAAAGCTTTTTGACATTATAATGACTCTCTGCTGTAAGATTTGTCATTATTACTGTTTGCTGTCTGAACCTGAAAGTCTCTGTAATCTGAAAAGCGACAGTGCAGTAGAGCATTTAAGATCTGTTCAGCTCTGCTGTCGACGATGTGAGATTAAGAGGTCTATGTAACTTATTTTTCCAACCTGTGCCTATTCAATTAGATTCTTGGTCCTAATTAACACTGGTCAGAATTTAAGGTAATTGCGAAAAATGTCAACAAAGTAAGCAAAATTGGGAGAAATTCCGGTCTGAAATTTTCTGCTATTTTTTTAGTTTAAAATGCATCCTTGTGTCTATTTTGGATATGTAGATGCATTTCCTGCTAAAAAATAAAAATTGCAAGTGACATTCTCTTCGTTCGCTCTTTTCCAGTGCTTCAGCGATAGGGTTTTTAGCCAACAAATATCTCAATTACGCAACATGGCTTAATGGCATTATCTCTGGCTTTTGCATAACAAGTGTAACATGGAATGCTAGAAATTGCGCTACATTACGCCGGCGTAAACACAATTTCACCCGAGTCTAGTCATGTCATGGATGAGGCTCCACTTGAAAGAGGCAGACATCAAAAGAAGTGAAATTCAGAAATGAAGAAACGCGCTACACAATTTACATAGGAGAGCTCATGTGACATTCATACACAGATTTTATGAACTGCCTCTTTTTTCTATGATTTTTTTAACCAACTTTTGGGGAAATCGTGGTCAAAAGTATTTCGTTTGGCCAATATTTTTATGCACTTTTCTTGAGCGGGTTAACCTCTAATTGCTTGTGGAAGGATCAGGCTTTTTAGGCAGAGCATAAATGCACTGCAATATTTCTCGAGTGCTCTACTTGGAACTTTTAGATTATAAGTCAAATTATATGAAAATTATGAAATGAAATGCACCATTCAGACCAATGTTTTGCAGTTGTTCTCAAGGGAACCCTTCCACCCACTGGTTTGAGTAAACATCCTTGGAGGAAGTCCAAATTGCTCACTTCATGTACTCACTGTCACTACTCACCAGTTGCCACTGGTCATGGACGGCTTGCGTAGGTTTCCGGTTTAGCCGCTTGAGATCTCTTTTGCCACAGGGCCTGCCTCACTACTGTCTCCCACCATGGGTATCTGTGCTCCTCACAGGAAGTGACATTGCAAAACCTCCCTGTGTAGAGAAGAGGATGAAAAAGCTTAAAATAGCTCCAGAAGGCCTGTGCAAGCTGAGTCACCGGCCACGGATGGTGCACTTTCTGCCTTAGGACAGATGCTTCCGGATATCGGAATCACTTGCAGAGAAAGGAAACCCCAAAACAGAAGCAACCACTTCCTAAACTGGGAGGGGCGACTCATCCGGGAGCCTCTGTGCAAGGAGTGCTCAGGGGCAACCCAACATGAAGGAAACCTAGCCTGCTGACTGGAGAACATGGAGGCGTGGCCTCTAATCCCTGCTGGGGCACCAGGTCCAAAACCCATGATTGCAAAAATGTCTACTGCAAATGTGTGCCCCTGTATCTCTCCACAGTCTTCAATTGTCTCCCAAGCCCTAATGTGTAGCATAGCATTGTTCCTTAGCTGGATTTGCACCACATAACTACCAATCATTTATATTATACATGCATGCACTTATGTCCTATGGGGCTGCACAATGACATATACCTGCTAGGTGGGAATTGTGACGAGGACTTACCACCCTCTGGGCCTTGGGTTGGTTCAAAACACAGGTACATTTATCTATCTATCTATACATCTATCTATTTATCTATGTATCTGCCTGCCTGTCTGTCTGTCTGTCTATCTATCTATCCATTTCTTGCTAGGTATTAATCTCTTCCTCTCTCTCTACTTCTCTTCTGCTTCCTCCCTCGCTCTTCTTTTCTCTCTTTCCTCACTCTCTCTTTCAGTTTCGCTGTCTGTGTCTTAGTATGCATTTCTTGCTTTCTCTACCACCAAATGCCTCTCTCCCTCTGTTTCCCACTCAGCTGTCTCTCCATCTAATGCTCATTCACTCTGGCTTGTTTTTCTTTCCCTCTCTGTTTGTCTCTTTCTCTCTCTTTCTGAGATGGACACAAGAAGGATTTTCGGTTCACCTTTTTTAACTGCATGCCACACAGGAAGGTGACTGGTTAGACTGTAAAATATGCTCCTAATCCTCATTGGTACCTACCACAAAAGATGGCCGGCCCAAATTTTAATTTGCAAACTTCACATATTACAAGCTTACACAGTGTTAACCTTTGTTTAAGGCTAAAAAGTCTTGAATAAATGTTTCCCAATCGAATTTTTTTCCAAAACCGTTATTTTATGGGAATTTCCCAACTAAAAGCGAGTTTTAGTTCAGATTTTTTAGACACAATACCTACTATGGAAAAATTGTTTGTTCTTGCAATTTAAACTTAGCCAACATTGACTAGGCTGTAAAGCTTGTTAAGTTTCGAAGAAAGTGTCACAGAGTAGGTATAGAAAAGTTAAGTTTGCCCAGCGCTAACCAGGAAAATGTGCCGCATACGTAATACGGCCCCAGGTCTGTTAGTGCTACCAGAGCTTCAGCTGGTACAGCCTCACACTGTCAGATACCACACACTGGATTCCATCTGAGTACCAGGTGTGTTAGTGCTATGAGGGCTCCAATTGGTATGGCCCCACCCTGTCAGGGACTGTACACTGGGTTCCATCTGAGTGCCAGTGTGTTAGTGCTATCAGGGCTCCAGCTGGTACAGCCCCACCCTGTCAGAGACCATAAACTGAGTTCCATCTGAGTACCAAGTATGTTAGTGCTATGAGGGCTCTGGCCGGTAGAGCCCCACCCGGTCAGAGACCATACACTGGGTCCAACTGAGTGCTAGGTGTGTTAATGATATCAGGGTCACTCTCTGCACCCACCTGCAAGGGGATCTCAAATCCCCTATAAGAGTGCAGACAAGTTGCCGCTTGCACTGTGAAACATGGAGCAGCTTCAAAGCAGCCACTCTGTTTTTCACCTGAATGCGCTGTCTCCAGGGCAGCGCAAGTTCGCGGCTGCCCTGGGGGCAGCGCATTCACTATAATGTGGCACATTTTCCTGGTTAGCTCTAGGCACACCTTTTGAAAGGTGCGCCCAGCGCTAACCAGGAAAACGTGCTGCATATGTAATACGGCCCCAGGTCTGTTAGTGCTACCAGAGCTTCAGCTGGTACAGCCTCACACTGTCAGAGACCACACACTGGGTTCCATCTGAGTACCAAGTGTGTTAGTGCTATGAGGGTTCCGGCTGGTACAGCCCCACCCTGTCAGAGACCAAACACTGGGTTCCATATGAGTACCAAGTGTGTTAGTGCTATGAGGGCTCCAACTGGTATGGCCCCACCCTGTCAGGGACTGTACATTTGAGTTCCATCTGAGTGCCAGCGTGTTAGTGCCATCAGGGCTCCAACTGGTACAGCCCAACCCTGTCAGAGACCATACAATGGGTTCCATCTGATTACCAAGTGTGTTAGTGCTATGAGGGCTCTTGCCGGTAGAGCCCCACCCTGTTAGAGACCATACACTGAGTTCCATCGGAGTACCAAATGTGTAAGGGTTATCAGGGCTCCAGCTAGTACAGTACCACCCTGTTAGAGACCACACACTGTGTTCCATCTGAGTACCAGGTGTGTTAGTGCTATGAGGGCTCCGTCCGGTAAAGCACCACCATGTTAGAGATCACACATTGGGTTCCATCTGAGTACAAAGTGTGTTAGTGCTATCAGGACTCCAGCTGGTACAGCCCCACCCTCTCAGAGACCATCCAATGGGTCCATCTGAGTAATAGTCCTATTAGTGCTACCAGGGCTCCAGCAGACAAAGCCTCGGTGTCTAGCACAAGGTCCAGCACCCTCTGAAACACTCAGTCCAAGTCATCTCACCTCTCCTGCTCCAAAATGACTATCCTCCTTCAAACAAAAGTCCTTTGATCATTTCCTGGTACATACAAGTTTTTGATTAATTGGCAAAGTATGCTCATTTAAATCACTTGATACTGCAGCTTCCAAATATTTCTTTATTTAAACATTTATGCATTTGATATAGTGCCATTCATGCTGTCTCCCAGATGTTTTAGCATGCTTTGGAGAATTTAATTACTCTACTTCATTTGTGGTTCCATAAGCTTTTTTTATTGACAGTGCTGTACATAAAAATATTAGCAGTACACAAGACAGATGTGAGTAAATTGACATATTACAAAATAGCACTAAAAACCTAGAGAGGAAAACAGGTAATACAGGAGTTGCTGAAAAATAAATATTAGCTGCAAGTAGTGTTCAGTGCCACATTTCAAGGTTATTTATTAAAGTTATTTCCATTCGAATATCATATAACATGTCATTAGTATGGTCTTTTAGATCTGTCTGCTGCTTGGGATGTCTCACTACATGGCTCAGAGGTTTCCATCGCAGACCGACATCTTGGTTGTCCTGGTATGGCGTGTTTGGGGTACCTTGTTCTGGTCAAACTGTGGGCGTAAGGAAGTGTTTTGGTCACTGAGTTGTGGCTGTGTGATTGAATTAGGTGTCAGAGTGGTCCATTTGAAAGATTTTAAATTAGTCAATTGGTCCTCAAGAATAATGCTCTATTACTTACCGGTAATCTTCATTACTCCGGGTACTGTTGTCCTCGTCCCATTCATTAACATAGTGGAGATAATCATCTCCCGACAGAAAAAAGAAAAGAGGAATGCTGGGACCCATACCCTAGCCCCTCCCACTGGGAGTACATAAGCAGTACTTACCCAGCATTCCGCCTGAACAACCAAGCCCACACAGGAAGGCCGGCCGTCTGGGAGGGAGGGAGGGGCGTATGAACGGGACGAGGACAACGGGATCCGGAGTAATGAAGATTACCGGTAAGTAATAGAGCATTACCCCCAGGTCCCTTATGTCCTTGTCCCATTCATTAACATAGTGGAGAATACCAAAGCATAAACCCGGCCTTCCAAACCCCCAAGCACACCCAGGAAACCACACCCAAGGCAGCAACCCAAGGAAAGCAAAAGGGAGAACCGCAGGAAACAACAGGCAGATCACCCCGACAGGAAAGCACCCCACCAAAGCAGGGCCGCACCCACCAAAACAACGGGAGATGACCAAGCAGAAGAAGAGGACAACCCACAGAGGGCAGACAGCCCCCAACAGAGGCCGCCGCCAACAACAATAAGACAGCGAGGAGGCCACAGAAGAAGAAGACCCCCAGCGGCCCAACCAGCCAGCAAGCCGGAACAGGCCAGCAAGGAAACACCAAGGAAAACTGAAGGCGACAGCAAGGAGACAGTCAACCAGAGAAACAGGGGAACCAAAACCCGGAACCAAAACAGGGAAGCTCCACAGCCAACGGACACACAAGGCCAAAAAGCTGAGGGGAAGAATGCAAGGGCCCGGAACCCCCAAAACAACCCGGCAAGAAGGACGAAAGGGGACACCCCCAGAGGCCAACACCGCCGGGCAGACGCACCGGAGAGCAACCCAAAAAGGGAAAGAGGAGAGCGCCAGCCAGAAGGTCAAAGGCACAAACCAAAGACAACCAAAGGCAGAACCAACCGGACCAAACCCGGAGGAAGGGGAGCACCGGCCAGGCACCAGCACCCCCAACAACCAGAAGCACAGGGCCCAGAACAGAGTCGACACACAACAACCCCCAAGCACCTAGCCGGGAAGGAGCAGCAAGAGTCCAGGAACAGGCCAAGGGGCAAAGGGCAAGGCCCCCACCAGAACAGCGGGGAAGCACGAACACAGCCCCCGGAACTCCGAACCAGCAGGCCCCAAAAACCAAAAGGCAGGAGCCGAGCAACCAAAAGGAAAACCAGGCCCCAAAAGACGGAAAGACCACCCAGGAGGACCAGACAGCCAGACCCCCAAACCCAACCGAATCCGAAAGGGCAGGGGAGGGGCCAGGAACCAGAAACACATGAGGACAAACACCACCCACAGAACAAGGCCCAAACCGAACCAGGACCTGACCCGGAACAAACAGACCAGCAAAGAACGGGGACCAACAAAACGGAACCCGCCGAGGAACGAAAGAGGGGGGACAGGGCCAACGGCAACAACCCCGAAACCCCAGCCACCGGACGGAGGGAAAGAACCCCCAAAAAGCACCAAATCTCCAAAGGACGGAGCACTAGCACTTTCGTTAAATAATAATCGTTTGTACAGCAACCGTTTTTTATATGTACAATAACGTTACCTTCTGATTATGGTTTTTATTATTGCATAAGGACAGAGCACTAGCACTTTTGTTAAAAAAATATATATTCGTCTGTACAGCTACCGCTTTTTTAATGCACAATAATGTCAGCTTCTGTTTGATGGTTTTTATTATTGCATAATAACAATTTTATTGCATCTTTTTAAAGCAAATACTGCAATGGTTTTTAATAACTATGCAAAATAAATAAACAAACTTAAACCCAAAAACCACCGAAGCCACTGAGGCAACAGACTCCAGGGAGGAAGCCAAGCAAACCGCACAGGGACCCAAACACCCCAGACCCAGAACACACCAAGGAAGGGCCGGAACAGGGGAAACCCCCAGGGCAAAATGAAGGCAAGCGAGGGCAAAGCAGCCGGGATATCGAGGACCGAAGCCAAGCAACCCGCCCGTACAGAAGGAGCCGGCAGCCCAACCCAAAGCCAGGAAAGGCCCAAAACAGAGCCCAAGCAAAGGCCAGGAAGGGCAGCAGAGACCCCCGGCACAAAACCACCGGACCACAGAAGACCGAAACACAAACAAGGCAACAGCCCAGCGGGAGACACAGGAAAAAAGAGCAAGCGGCACCAAGGAGGCACGGCCAGAGGCCAAGCAGAACAACCCGCAAAAACCGGCCCACCAAGGCAACCGGAGAACAGCCCCGGACCGGCAACCACACAAGGGGCAAACAAAGAAGAACACCCACAGCGCAGCAGGCGGCGCCAAAAAATAAGGCAAAGAAGGAGCCAAGGACCCCAACAGCCGGAGGACAGCGCCCCCGAACAACAAGCGAAGGCAGCCGAAGCACCCAGCACCAGGAACCCCAGGCAGGCCCCCACACAGACACGGGCAAACAGGATGGCAAGCAACAGGCCCCCAAAGAAGCCCAAGGGAGGAGGAGCACCCACAACGGAGCACCCCCGCAACCCCCAGAGCCAACCAGGCCCAACTCGCACAACGCCCGAAAAAGGACGAGAACAGGAGCAGACAGGGGGAACGGCCATAGATCAACACTGGAAAGAACCACCCAGCACCACAGGGCAGACCCAGAAGGAAACCCAAGGAGGGACACCAGGCCACAGCACCAGGCACTCCAAGGCGCCAACCAAGCCGGACCAGGCACAAGCACAGGAAGCCGACAAGGCCAGGAGTGCGCCAACAAAGGCCACCGCAGCAGAACCCAGGCGGACGGCCAGACAAGGAACAGAGACCAGAGTCAAGAAGCTCCCGGCCACGCAGCCCCCCCCCCCCAGCCAGGCACCAACCAGGCCTGACCCTGCGGAACCTCCGAGAGCAGGAGCACACAGAGGGTGAGGGGGGGGGGGCCGCAGAGGGAACCGTAAGCAGAGCAGGCACAAAGCCGCAACACCAAGAAGGCCACACCAGCAGGACACACAGGCGGGCCACACAGCATCTCGGCCCCCAAACAGAGGGCAAGCAACCGGACCCAGCCGGCCACGAGGGCCCCCAGGACACCGCACGGCGCCCCAGAGCCCACCCAGAAGAGAGGGAACCGGAGCACCAGGCCCAGGAAGAGAACCAAGAAACAACAGGAACCAGAAAAGGGCACCAAGCAGCCAAGGAAGCGCAGGCAACACCAGACGCCCCGACGAAGCCAGGCATTCCCAGGGAGGATGAAGCCAACGGACACCCGATCACTCCCGCATGCAGGCAGGAACACCAGCAAACCCCAGGAGCACCACACAAGGCAGCAGGGAAAGAAGTCAGCATCCTGCATAGCAACGCAGCAGGGGAGGAAACCCCCCCCCCCTCGCAGAAGAAAAACAAACCCGCAGCCACCCACAGAACAGGGGGCAAGGGAAGAGGCGGAGCACCGCAAGGAAAGCAAAGCCGAAGCAGGCCGGCACGGGAAGCGAAGCACGCCAGAGCAGAAAACAGGACGCGCCGCCACAGAGAACACAAACCAGAGCACCGAACACAGTGGAAGGAACACGTGGAGCCGGAAAGCACACGGGAACCCCCAAAGGGGCATCCCGGCGCAGAAAAACAGACACGCAGAGCGACCCAAAGCAATGGGAAACACCCCAACGGCCACAGAAAGGAGGAGAGGCCGAGCGGACCCGCCAGGAGCCGAACCTGCGACCACGATGCCGGACACAGGCCCCAGCAGAGGACGAACAAAAACAAACAAAGCGTGGTGAAAGGAGCCCACAGAAGCACCACCACCCGCCCCAGGAACCAAATCACGGGGCAGGAGCACCAACACAGAGCAGCAGCCAGCAGACAGCCCACGGGGGAAAGCAGAACCCACCATGCGAAGCCAAAGACACCCGGGGGGACCGGGAGACAGGAAGAAGGCCCCCCTGCCCTCAGCCAGCCCAAGGCGAACAACCAGAAACCACGCCAAAGCAGGAGGAAACAGCCCCACCAGCGGTGAGGGATGGCAAGCAGAAGAAAAACATCAGGATTTGAACACCTAACCTTTGGACTAAGAGGCTGCAACCTTAACCACTAGGCCACAGTGATGCGTTACAAAAGAAACAAAACACGTGCAAAGGCAAACCACAAGGGTAACCAAGGGCACCACAGCGCTGAAGAACAGACGCTGAGCGGCACGCAACACACCAGCACAGACAGGAGCAACCCCAGAAGGATGAAAGGCTGAGCGAAACTGCCAGGAAAGGTACGCTGCAAACAGCACGGAATTGTAAGCACAGCGACCCACCACAGCAGCCCGCAGGAACGGACCCAAGGAGGGTGAAACGCTCAGAAACCCCGCCAGGACGCCAACTAGCGACCATAGGACAAGAGGGAGAGACCACAAGGCCAGGGCCCCTCATCCCGGGAAGAACTCACTCCAGAGCGCCCTCCCCGCAAAACAGAACTCTGAGGAGGCCGCAGCAACCTTCGAGCCACGAGACTGCAAGGAGAAGACAAGAATGCAGGCAAACCCCCTACAGAAAGAGAGAAAAGCCCAGACACACGCCCCACAGAGCACCGGTCGACAGGGAGCAGAAGAGACCGCAACGCGGCACACACCAGGAGGAGGGGGGGGGGTCAGGTGACAGAAACAAGGCCACCCCCCCACAGGTGACCAGGTGTACCCCCAGGAACACGGACACAGAGGGAAGAAGCCACAGGCGAGCACAAGAGCAGCAAGGACTAAAACGCATTGCTAGATGCCGGGTGTCACAGTGCAGTAAGGACCCCCAAAACACAATGCCATCACTTACATGGACCCACGCTGCCAAACCCACAAGGAAGGCAGCCCGTCCTCGCCAGGATCCGAACACACGACCTGTTGATCCCAGCGAGGCACAAGGATGAACAGTCAGCACAATGAGCACCCCTGCAGGCGGGCACAAAAAAGGGAACAGACACCGCTATGCAGTACTTACCGGGGGGGCCGGGCAACAGGAACAAGGCCCCCCCCACCGTAGCCAGCCAGCCAGCACAAGGCGCCCAACCAGCAACCGCCCCAGGGCCGCAGAAACATCAAATGCAGCGCGTCTTCCACCCGGCCAGGCCACAGGAAGACGCGCAGCAACCCGGAAGAAAACCGGGAGGCCGGCGCACCAACCGCAAAGGGCCGGGCGGCAAGGAAGAACCGGCCAGGAACAACCCAGCCTCCCAGCAGGCCAGGAGGCTAACCATCAGACTCCCCGCCCGCACAGCCAGGCAGCCAGACGGGGAGTGGAAGAATAAATCGCCACTCCAGCCCAGCAGGAGCAGCACCAGCACCTCGTCACAATTCTGTCGACAGACAGAAAAAAAGAACAGGCGGAATGCTGGGTAAGTACTGCTTATGTACTCCTAGTGGGAGGGGCTAGGGTAAGGGTCCCAGCCTTCCTCTTTTCTTTTTTCTGTCGGGAGGTGATTATCGTATTTCATGCATCCTGTTCCCGAGGAGACCGGAGTAGGTGGTATTGCGGGCGAGCACCTTGACGAATGTGTGACAATAGGGGCTCCCCCCTCCCGGGACCAGATCAGATATGATTTTTCGCAAATAACGTACACGCACATCAGTGGACCCAAATCACGGTTAGTCCACAAATCATATACAGCACACCTTAGCGTGTGTGCTAAAAATGCTTACACACGTGTTTTAAACTTTTTACCACTCACCTTTTTCACCTTCACCTTTATTTTTTGTTAGAGAGGTCCTGAAGAAAGCCCTATTCAATTTTGCTAAAGGGCTGAAACATGTAGACCAGGGATAATTAAGAAACAATCACTAGTCTTATAACATTATCCACTCATTGTTTTTAAATATACCCTGGGCCACCGGGAATAAAGTAATTATCAGTTAACATCCCAGAGGTATTTTTAAACTACACCACTTCATCACACTCACAAAAATCAAAAAACCAGGTCCACTGTAACCAGGTGTCGCAGCACAGCTGAGTAGCATTTGGCTACTCAGCTGGGAACCCGATGATGAAGCATGACACCAACTAGGTTGGTGTGTGAGGGTTCTTTTAACAAACCCTTGTGGTGCCAGGCACTACAGTGTTGGATAGCCATTTAATGTGGCCCGTCCAAGTTGTTTTTCTACACTTACCAAGGGACAAGGATGGCCCGCTCACAGTCCTAGCGCTCTTATTTGTTCTTCCTGGGAGATGATTATCTCCACTATGTTAATGAATGGGACAAGGACATAAGGGACCTGGGGGTAATGGTACGTAAGCGAGATCAGAGGTTAGACAATGCTCCTTGAGGGAGATTTAAGGTAATCGGGAATTATAAGAAGGCTAATTAGGTGAAATTGTAGGGTGATAAATAATTTCATTTAGCGTTTTTATGTGTGGCTAATACTCAGCAACTAAGATTTAGGGGGTGATGGGAGCGCTTTAAGAGAGATTTGACAGCAGGCACATCATTTTTGCATCTACAACGTGCCCTTAGAAATGATTTTTAGTAAAGGCAGAAACACCCACTGATGCGTTTTATAGGATATCTTCAGGGAAGATTGTAATTAAAGCGTTTTTAAGGGCTCGTAACAGAGTGCTTGAGGATAAATAAAAGAATGTTGTCAGTGAACATTGTTGCTGTCCAAGAGAGGTTTGAAAGAAAGGGAGTAGTCTTCCTGAGAGTTACAGATAGGCTAAGGCTCTAGGCATCTGAAGGCAGACACATGCTCTGTAACTTATTGCTACTGTAGAGGAATAGGCATGAAGAGATTTGAGTTGATTAGTGTTCTTTAGTGGAACTTGGGGAGCTGGAAAATGCTACCGAGTAGAGATTATATGATAGAGTATAGACCCTTCGAGAGAGAGGGTAAATAATGCTGTCACAGGGAGGTTCAAGAGTAAACGAAGGCTTTAAAAGAGAGATTTAAGGACACCTACTCCTCAGCAATCAGATAAGCCAAGGGTGTGATAAGGGTCCAAAAACAGTGGTCTGGCCAGGGGTCAAAGGGTGGGTGATGTCCCTTTTGCTACTCCTCGTATTATAGTGAATCCATGTCCTTGTGCAAAAATGAGCCCCCTTCCTTCTTAATGGGAGAGGCCGGCTTGTGAAACCGCGGCATTGAGCTGGACTCGGTTTTCACACTTTGTGCAATTCTTGCTGAATTCCGCTTTTCACAAATCACTCGCAGCGCTTACTGAAACCTCACAGGGTAGAAGTTCAACACGGATGCTGGGCCCGCCTCCTCTTGGGGACGCACTTGATTGCCACTGGGTTATTTTAAAAATTGCAATAACTGCGATGAAGAAACCGTTGAGAGTCTTAAAATAGTTCCTCAGGCGAGGGCTCTTAGCTCGCGCGGGGGTGTCTTTATTGTCATTGGAAGCATCCGGGACTGATGCGCAGAGACCCGCCTTTTCCTGTGTGAAGGCACCATTGCTGCGGTGCTGTTTCAGCTGTCATTGGAAGCATCCGGTCTGCTCCGCAGAGACCCGCCCCTTCCTGTGTGAAGGCACCAGTGCTGCGGTGCTGTTTCAGCTGTCATAGGAAGCATCCGGTCTGCTGCGCAGAGGCCCGCCCCTTCCTGTGTGAAAAACCAGTGCCGCGGTGTGTCTTTGCTGTCATAGGAAGCATTCGGGATTGCTGCGCGGAGACCCGCCTTTTCCTGTGTGAGGCACCAATGGGCTGCGATCACTACGCATCCACCCTCTACCACAGAGCCTGTGGTGTCAGAGAAACAGATGTGTGGGCATCACACAGCCGAGGTCGCATATCAGACTATCGACTACAAGAACCCGGCGCACCAAAAATACCCATGACCAAAATATTGTAGCAAAAATATCAGCAAGGTAAATATATGTGAATAATCATAACTCCACATGGACGTACCTTGAAGATACATATCATTAACGTACATATATGTGCAAATAAGTTTAGCAAATCTATATTTACCTATATCTTGTCAATATTTTTGTCATTGGTATTTTTGCTCCAATATTTTTGTAGCATGGTACTCACCACTCGATATTCTGGTGCTCTACTCTCCTCTCAGGTGACATCACAGCCTCACATTATCCCACTTGCAGCATAGTGAGTCCTCATATTAGAGTGAATTTACAGGGCACAGGGGAGATAGTCCTCGAGCGACACAGAACGTAGAAGCTCAAATCTCCCTCAGTAGAACTACTCCCTCCGTTTGGATAAGGGAATGGGGTTCTCAAAGCTTTCCATGGGTTTCACGATAAGCCCTGAGAAGGAGGGCAGGCTATTCAGGGCTCAGCACTTTTTTCAAATCATATGCCCTCTAGTGGAAGGGCACCAGGTACAGTGGTACGGGTTTTTACTTATCTGTCCTGGGGAGGAGCAGGGACCCAGCTTGACAATATATTGTTTTTTTATTTACATAAAGGCAAACTTAGCAAGCACTGATCTATATTTGGCTCAGTTTCAAGCCACCCTCTCAGTTTCAGCCTGTTCAGTACGTTCATAATAGACCGAGTACCAATTTTTGTGGTGGTCCATTTACTACGGATATAGTAAAAAGACCATAGTTATGTCATTATGACTTGTAATGCAGAATAATTCATGGTAATAAGAGTAAATAAAACAAAATTGCTATATAATGGTGGTGCAAATCCCACCAGGCCATTAAAAAAACATAAGTTTTACAGGCAAACGTATAAAGTTCCCTACCCTATTGAACCACAAATAACCTGAAAGGCTATTAGCTAATAAGGAGGATATTAACTAACAATACATTCTAATAAGTTGCCCCTAGCAGGATCATTTCATTTTCCACACTGCTGCTAATACAAACCAGGCGTAGATACAGCAGTATTTGCACCTACTTTTACACTAGGTTAGTTGGCTTTTAACAGAGGCTGAAGTTCTCGCAAATAATTTGTGCTGTTAACTGCAGTTGTGTAAATAGATATAGTAAGTCATACAGAAGAGCTCAATGTTGTCAAAGTGTAGTGTAGCTCCTATTTCCCTAATAGGCTCTGCGCATAGGAATAATATATCCTATAGGTTTGACATAGGACTGAGGTCAGTATGTCCCTATCGAGTATATTAAACTTAATTACTTGTGCCAGCTAGCTCAGAGGCCACTAGAAACTCCTTGACAACAAGAAGGGAGTAGTTTCTGGCAGCCGCAAAACATGACCAATATGTTTCCCTTTTAGAATCAGAACTTGTCCCAGAGTCGAGGAAACACTAGATAACTATTTCACTCAGCTCAGTTGTGCATGCTTAGTTTTCCTCAGAGTTACACAGAAATAATAGACGGGCATTTTCAATAAAAGATTTATTGAACAGTCTTGTTTCTGTTGTAAGTATAATGTGCTGTTACGATCACAAGACAGTATGCGAGATAAATAATGTACAAGGTGAGCAGTAGAAATAAATAATACTGCGATAGCATTATCTTATAGTACAAATGTTGTTACATAAATAACACAGACTAAAAATGCGAGTACTCATACGATGCGGTGCTAAGCTAGTTCTACCCCAATGTACCTAACCTAACCTAGGTGTAGGACAAGGTATGAAGTAGCTGAAGTATTCCTTACTATGGTATACTAAGAGTATGTTAAGTCTAGTATGCCAAGAGTCCCTCTAGGTTCTTATCAGCTCCATACCTGAAGAATGAGAGAGGTTGGAATCTCTTTGCCAGACTCGAACTCCAACACCCCGTAAGGCAAGTCAGATCACTGGAAGCTGGGCTCTCTGCGTGCAGGGAATGGCAGCGTCTTCTCAGTGCGTCAGGCCGGGATACGGGCTCCTCTGAAGTCGAGGTCTCCTCTAGTTTACAAGGGCTAGGGAAGGTATATTTATACCTGAGAGTACCTTAGGAATGTTAGCATTGACGTGAATTGGGTAGCGAAAGACGTCATGGATGAACCCCTAAGGAATAATGGTTCATGCATAATAGATGAGGCCTTGAAGAAATCAATAGTCCTGAGCTAGGGAAACTCCCGCAGCCTAAGGGTCTGTTCTTCATGAACTCGTTGTGATGTTAGGGTGGACGGATGTCAGAGACCATGCCTGTATTTGGAGTGCACGGTTTAATGCCTAAATAAGGTCTGGGATTCTATGCCTATATAAGGGCAGGGCGAATTGTGCCTATATAAGGACATGATATTTGGAAAGCCTGTTATGGACACCCTAAGGAGAATACAACACCCACTCCTCTTTCGTGTATACGATGATACATAAATGCTAAACATTTAAAATGCTAAACATAAAAATGGAGTACCGCATATTTCTAAAATATTTCATAAAACCATTTTTAAAAAGGCATTAAAAAAAACATTAGAATGCAAAAAGATACTGTACATTCGAAGCATTGCTTATCATTTCAGGCATAAAATTCGAAAATAAATGCAATTGGAATGAAGTAAGCAGTAATATTTACATGTGACAGAAAATGATCGATAAGTTGTTCAAAAATCAAAAGTCATTTCATGTCATGAAAATCAAATGAACTGTTTTTAGACACATAAGACGACTAAATGTCTGTTGAAGGACCGCTTAGTCTGTACTATAAGGCTAGTTCTACTTTAAGCAGATTGAAGTACCATTTTCGTTCGAAAAAATGGGAAAAAGTTCAATTTTTGGTAGAGTTCCAAGTTTTTGAAAAATGAAGGCCAAATTGTTGCTGTATTTCTGGAACACTGTATGCCGAATCAGAGTCAGTTTACGGGTCTGGTGTAAACATTAGATCATCTATTTCTATAGACAAAACATCATCCACTGTAGTTGGCGTGAGTTGGAACACCTCGTGAAGCAGGTTAATCGCACAGAGATGTGAAGCATTGCTTTCAATTGTCGCAATGTTCGCGTCCGTTGTTAGCTGTGTGCCTGTAGTTCTTTCTCGTACCTCAGCAGCTGCCGGAAGCGTCTGTGAGATCTCAATGAATGCTGTCATCAGGATAGGAAGCCGCTGAGGACAACACATAGCATGGGCCGTTATCTGGTCCAGCAGAGTATCGACGTCCGTTGGCGCATCCGATGGAAATGTTAGACAGGTGTCCAACACGCATTCTACACCGCATAGCAGGCACCGTAGAACAGGTAAGATGCAATCTTGCCAGATTGGTCTGAATGACAGGAACCATGTGGTATTAAGGTCCCGTAGACGATTTATGCGCAAAAGCTGTACTATTTGCTCACGGCACTTTCGTTCAAGGAGAGCTTTCTCCATTTCGCTCGGAGTGATGTCGGCGAATTGGCTGGCCATAGCGCAATAGCAGGAAGAGAAATAGAATTCCGGCAACAAGTGCTAGAATTAATGGTATGCCACCAAACACCGAATGTGCAAATTTCGGGATGATTCCGAGTATTGCCTGGAAAGGTGCTAACAGACCCGAGCAGATGCCCTTAAATACATGTACAATTCCTGTTGTATCAGACATGTTGAAAATTCGTCCTATCATTTCCACGAAATGTATAGGGCAGTTTGTACGTATTAAAGTCTGTATCTCAGCCGAAGTCCTTGCAATTTGCAGATCATAGGTTTCTTTGGCCGAGGTCAAAGGCACTGTTTGTTGTAAAAGCATGGCTTTCATTCTGCTTAAAGTATCAAATCTTATAAAAGAGACGTTCAGCGAAAGCCATAGAGGCGACTCCCTGACTGTGTCTATTGGGGAAACAATACTTGCATACAGCAAGTGACCCTGGAGTTGACCGTTACTAGATATGGGATGCCTGGCAGCATGCCACAGCAACTCTGATCATTCAACATGAGGTAACTCCCATTAGAAAGTTGTCCGAACGTTGGATTAATCACAGCAGCTGGTGTACCCTGCTGATGGCAAGACAAATTTGCCACAGAACCATTACAAGCCCCGTGCAAGGAAATGTCTTGACATATAAGTGAACCACTCAGTGCAAGTTTACAGTTTGAACCGCTCAAAAACACTTCACGATCCCCACTCCAACATCTATATGTATACGGTAAATCCCACGATGTTTTAATGTATTCCTTACCCAACCTTTCATATTTGCCTGCTTGCATTTGTCTGAGGCAATACTGAAACTGAAAAGTAGTCACAGGTAGTGTAATTTTTCCATGAATAAGCCATTCTGTAGCTGGTTTTTCTGCCACTGTGAATGGTAACTTTTCCAGTTTTTCAATGCTCAGCACTGTATACTTCGCTCCTCTCTGTGCCATTTCGATCTGTTTATCAGTTAGATTGTATTCTGCAAACAGAGCCGTTGTGTTGATGAAACGCCAAGGCACATAGCCCGCTCGCAATGATTGCAGCGTCCAGCTTAATAACATAATAGAACGTAATTGAGATTGGCCTTGTTGTAACATCGCCAAATCTTGTTCTAGTATGTCGATAGCAGAGGATACAATGCCGTCCAGTGAATAAATTCTGGAGGACAAAGTTGTTAACCCATTGTCGACCACAGAGAGTGTTTTCTCTAAATTAATACGATCAAGTTCACGTATTCGTTCTGCGGCCTCTATCTGTGACACCTTCCATGCTTCATTGTATGCAGCATAGATGCCGGCATATATGAAACGTTTTTGACGCGGTTTTCTTGGTCCAAGCAAGAAATCCCTAAGGTCTGCGTCTTTTGCAAGTAAGGATAAGTGTTGTTTCACATCCTGTAGTGTAGATGTATGCAGCCAATCGAGGCATAACTTCCCTACACTGTATGTTGTTACTACCCCCGGATGTTGTCTTTGGACGTATCTTGGGTCTGGCCTATGAATAGTAAAGCCCTGAGTTTTATTCAGGAATCTTTCCTGACAGTTATTCGTGTCTGTGGGCCAGATCAACCATTTTTTCCAATCAAGATTAGATCTGTGGAGTTGTAGTATATTCTCAACTGTCACCACTGCCTGTGTTTCATTATTTTTTGCAGGAGTTGGTACAGAAGGTGTGTTCATCTCTTTGATCTTGGCTAATCCAAGACAAGATGTTTGTTGGATTGTTTCATTCAAAAACATTATTTGTTCAGGGATGATGCAGGCTCTAATTAAAGCTTCTATTCCCTGTACTTGCCATTCTTTAGTACCCCACAACGTTTTTGTGTCTATTGTGTCTTTCCAAAAGTCGAAACCCTGTCTAGACAGTTGGGCATTAAACAATGCAGAATAAATCTGTTTTGTATTCGTTAACATAATTTTCATACCTGTTTTGTTTACATTTTTATAGTAAAACATTTCTGGATCAGATGTATTGTATCCTGAAAAATATGGAAACTTACTGGCAAATGTTTTTGAACTACCTTTAGGTGGTGTAGGACAATGTTCCCATTGGTTAAACATAAACACATTTCTTGGATATGCAGATTTATGCAAAAAATGATGACCATAGTGATTATAACAATATAGTTGTTCATAGTCTGATGAACCCTCTAAATATTCATTTTTAGAAAATGCAGCAGAGTTTTCTAGGTCAAACATAATATCAGTCACAGTCTCAAAGTCCCAATCATCAGAATAGGTACTGGACGTGATTAGATCACTTAGTGAAATTTTAAACAAATGTGGAATGTTCAATTCTTCCGTTGGACCGAATATATCAAAATCTGTTTTGTCCCACACTATACCATCGTGTATAGGAACAGCTGTGATGTTCACTGATGACAAGTCTCTTGCTTCACGATGGGAAGATTTATGAGGTTTCAAAAGTACGTTTACGTCTTTTCCTTCAGTGTTCACATGGATGTATCTGCCACTTATAAGCACGCTTACAGTTGTAACCAAAGCTAGCCAGAGCAGGAAAACAAAAAGTCCAGATATAATCCAGAGTTCAATCCATGGAGAAACCAAATAAGTCTTTTTCACAAAATGAAGAAAGTCTTGTACTTGCTGCTTGAATTTTAATGACACTGGCGTCGTTTCAGGTTCACTCGGATCTTCTGAGAACGTAACAAAGTTAATGAAGTAGCCAGAAGCAGTACTGTCAATTGTTTGAATTGCATCAGGATTTGTAGAAATCACTGGAACGAGTTCATCACTTGTTACGTTGGTGTAGACAGGTGTATTTGGACAAACTGTTACTTGTTCTTCAAGAGGGATGAGTTCCATAGCGTTGTTGCATAGTCCTTCCTTTGTTTCAGCTGAATTCTCGATTGTTATCAGTCTTTCAGTATGAAACTCTTGGATAGTAGCGAGAGGAGTGCGTTTGCTACTAGGTCGGAGTCCACGAGGCCTACTATTTAGTATTGGCCACATACTGTGGTTTGATCAGGTCGATGGACACAAATCTTTTCTCCTTTCTTCCAGCAAGGGGCGGCAGTAGTACTGTTCTTGTTCCTTGAACTGCTAGGACAGGTACTGGTTGTCTGTAAGAAGGTCCAAATTCCTTCTTGTCCGCAATTTTTCCCTGACTAGATCCCCAACTTTTGGAATCCAGACAGGCCTTGCTGGGACAGCCGGTTGATCCCCAGTGGTGGTTGACTGTAGGAATACGTTGCTTTGTTTCGTTCTTAATTTGTTTAAGTCCTGTAAAACAGCCAAACGATCTTTGATATCAAAGGGTTTATTTTCCACCACTGTGCCTACGTTTTCTAAGTCTGGTACCCACATTCTTGTCCCAAATAGGACCTCATATGGAGTGACCCCCCCTAGAGAACTTCTTGGCAGGTTATTAAGTGCACGTTGAACTCCACTAAGGTGTTTGACCCACCCGAGCCTAATACTCTAGCTGTTATAGACTGCTTTATGTCCCGGTTTTTCCTTTCCACAACCGAATTTCCCTCAGGATGGAATGGAGAGGAGTACCGCAATGCAACGCCCAGACTGGCCATGGCGTCTTTGTAAGCCCGAGAGCTAAACGCAGGACCTTGGTCAGAATGTAGCGTGTCTATTGCGTATATGCCGATAAAGACTCGCAAATCTTTTATAACAGTTCGAGCGTCAGCTGAGCGCTGAGGCCATAACCATAGGAACCTAGAGCATGAATCCACTGCTACCATGATATATTTATAATTACCGTCCCTTTGTAAGGGACCGCAGTGGTCAAGGTAAACACAAGCTAATGGTTTATCTGAAATTAACAGGGGTGTCTGCGCAGGACGTTTCACAGTGGAGACTTTCATCTGTTGGCATATATCACATTCTAAAACCTAGTTCTTTGTTTGTTTTCTAATGCCAGGCCACCAATATCTTTGCTTGAGTAAAGATATTGTTGCAGAAACACCTGCATGGGCAGAAGCTATCCCTTCGTATGCTGCTAGGATTAGTCCTAATCTTCGTTCCTTGTTTGGTATTACCCTATCCCCCACTCCAGGGATTCGAGCAAAAGGAACGTTGTTCGCATCAATTACATAAGAGTACTTGAGTGGAAACTTTTTTGGTAACGCTGCACTGCTGCCTTTGCTTGATGCATTGACAGCCAACATTATCTCACCGTCTATTTTTGTTTTTGAACGAGTGATCGCAGCTACGGAAGCCGTTTGCACAGCCCCCTTTGCGGCTTCGTCAGCCAATGAATTCCTGCAACGTGAACGCCATCACGTTGATGACTCAGTGTGTGGATCACGTGAGCCTTTGGTAGTTCGTTTTTCAACTGAACTACTTGTTCCCAAAGCAATTTGTGCTTTATTGTGCCACCTTTCGCATCTTTGAAACCATTTTCAAGCCAGTTTTGTATATATTCATTATACGACTGCACACAGTAAAAGGAATCGCACACGATTAGTGTGGGGAATTCTCGATCTGTACTTTCAAGTGCCAGTTTGAATGCTTGTAGTTCAGCTCGCTGAGCTGTACAATCTCCTAGAGACTGCGTTTTTGTGACCATAGGTCTGAAGATGCCATTTCACATGCAACCTTTAACGATAGCACACGCTGCACTGTAAGCTTGCTTACCCCCTATTGCGGGTTGTGCGGATCCGTCAGTATAAATTATGAATTCGTACTGATCGAGAGGCAGAATTTCAGTAGGCAGAGGACATTCATGTTCATACTGCAGGAATGCTTGTGTTTTCAAATCTGGATCAAAAACATATTCAACATCTGTTGCAGCAAGAGAATTAACCCATTGTATCCATCTTGGATGCAATGCTTTAGCATTTGGAATGCTTGCTTTTGTAACCGCTTCTAAAGCAGGTACTGGGGTTACGACAATGATGCGTTTCCCTTGGGCTAAGGCTCTTTCTTTTGCTACAGCGGTTTGAACTGCTGTTAGAATTTTTTCAGTAGAACTGAAGCGCATTTCCGCTTGTGTGTACAAGTGTGATTTATACGCTATTGGTATTTTTTCACCCTCATTGAAAGTTAAGTAGGTGAATCCGCATTGACCCGAAATTATTCTGATCACCAAATTTCGTTCACTTACGCGTGTTTGTAAGTGATTTGTTGCTAACATGTTAGCCTGGAGTGAACGCAAAATTTCTGTGTGTTCCTGTGTCCAGTTTTTGATTGAAAAATCAGGTTTGATTAATGCGTAGAGAGGTTTAACCCTTTCTGCGTAGTTTAGAATGTATGTTCTTCCAAAATTTAAGAAACCCAGGATGGATTGTAAGTTTTTTAGCGTTTTTGGAGGTTGGATCAGCGCACACTTTTCTAAAAAGTTAGCTGCCAAGCTCTTGCCTTCACTTGAAAGCTCATATCCTAAAAATAGGACAGTGAGATGGGCAATTCTGGACTTTTTAAAGTTGAATTTGTAACCCTCAGAGGCGAATCCCAGTATAATGGTGCTCACCCTGTTCAAGTGTTTTACTAGGTCATCGTCTGTCAGATATGTATCATCGACATAGGACAATGCCTCATTGTCATAAATTTGTAGTAACTCCATTACCCTCATTGAGAATAAGCCTGGGCTATTCTTGAACCCTTGTGGGAGTCGACAAAAGTGACGCTGGGTCCCCATTATGGAGAATGCTGTTAAGTACCTGCTCTCAGGTGCTATGTTTTGACAAAAGAAACCATTTGAGATATCTAATGTGGTTTTATATTTTTTGCGCACAATGTTATTCATTAATGCTGTGCTATGTGCATTTTGCACTGCAAAAGTTTTAGAACAAGTGTTTAGATGTCTGTAATCCAAAACTAGACAATATGTTTTGTCTGGTTTGGAGACAGGAAACAAAGGATTGTTCATTGAGGAGGTGCATGTTTCAATCACCCCTTGGTATTCAAGTTGATCTAAGATCTCCCTGACCTGTTTTTTAGCTTCTTGCTTTATAGGGTACTGCCTTTGTGCAGTAGGTTCATGTTTCAGATGTATTTTATGGTGAGGTGAGTCCTCATCTCATCCTACATGATTTTTATATAATGCTGGGGCCTGGGCTACTGCCCATTTCCTGGCATATGTATATTTTAGATGAATTGGTATATGGTTGGAGAAGGCAGGCATAATAATGTCCTCGCCGTGTGGGCACTCCCTGACAAATTGTGGTGGCCAGTCTTTTTCTGCTAGAAGTATGTCATAGCCCTTTGATAGTTTTTCCCAAAAGATTGCTTTCACCTGTCTAGGTTTGTCTCCCTCCATCCGGAGTGTTACTTCAAAAAACCTTTGTGGAGTACTAACCCTGGTGTCTACAGTCTCTACTATAATGTATTCATTCAAGTCCACTATCTCCAGAAGTTCCCTCAGGTTCTGGCGAACTATTGTGACTTCTGCTGCACTGTCCAGCATGGTCTGAGCCCATTCTCCGTTCTTGAGTTGCGTTCTCAGTATTCTCGGCATGTCTTATCTTCAGACCTGCTACTTTCTTTTTGGAGAATTGAGGTTTAGCCTTAGTTTTTGGAGCGTGTTTGTCGTCTTTCGATGTCACGCGTTCTTCTCTGTGTTCTGTCCGTCCTCTTCTTTCCGAAGTCTGTGGTGAAATCTGAAAGGGACGAGAGGAACGTGTATCAGTATCTTGATACCTATCAGGTTTTCTCAAATTATCCCTATTCCTGAGGTTATACCTCCTTTCAGAGGGCTCCTTTTGAGGAGACCTACCTCGGGATTGAGAACGTTTCTCGTTTGATTTTTGTTTAGTAGACTCCCACTTCTTTTTAGAAGATGTAGGAGTTTGTTTTATTGAGTCCTTCTCAGGACTTTCAGATAGTTTTGGTTTCAGTGGTCTTCCACCCAAACTATCTCTGCCTAATTCTGCATAAGATTGTTCTATAATTCTGGGTAGCTCAGTTTGATGTTCTGTAACATCGAATTCCCTAAATTTTTGGCGGATCGCCACTGCTGCTGCCTCTCCTTTAATATTAGATAATATTATTGTTGAGACCTGGTCGAAATTTTTCAGTAATTTCATACCTAAATTTAGAGCAGGCTCTGCCCCATATTCGTTTTGAATTTGTTTTAGGACATCAGGTATTACCGCAATTGACGGAATACCATGTGTTTTAGTATAGATGGCAGCAAAGACTGAGCCCCAAGTGGTGCAGTCTTCCAGTTGTGGTGTGATCCCCATCGGTAAACTGATTGTTAGGATTCTGTGTTTCTCATGCGGGCTAGTATTTGGAAATACTGCTTCGATTTGAGTAATTTTTTGAGCTATCCAAAACGGAATTTGCTCACGTTTTGTGGGCATTTTACCCATGACTGAGTTGAGAGTCTGGGGTGTAATGTTTAGTGTATTCCCCTGTTGGGGAGTTGGATTTGGATATGTCAATGGTGGTCGGACTGTAAAAGTCTGCATGACATATTGGACCAATTGGCTGTAGATTTTTATTAACTCTTTTATTTGAGTATGTAATTCCTCATCTGTCATTATATCCAGTTCAGGATGAGGTGTGTAGCCGGCTAAAATCGGCCATGTTGCTCCTGGTCTAGCTAGTGGACCGAGCCTGGTAATGTTTTTGTGATGTTTTAGGGCGCCTTTAAACCAGAGCTGATGCTCTTGGTATGTTAATGGAATTTCAATATCCTCGAAAGGAATGTATTCCTCTGGTAGATCATCTTCTTTGTAGAAGTGAAATGTTTGTGATGTTGGATTGCATTCCGGAAGTAGTACCCATGAATAGAATACCTCTGTCTGAAATGATTCATGTGCCTCTATCACGAAAACTGCTCTACCTCCTCTTGGCGATAGGCCATGTTTTATAAGTTTTAGAGTTACGGCTCTTCTTAAGTTTTGAGGGATGTTTATAACACCCTCCTCGGTTTCATTTAAACCTATAAGGTTAAAAAGTGCTGCTTGGGCTTGTTCAGCCGCAGCTCCACTGTTTCCGGTTTCATTGTCACCGTCAGGCATTTTAGTTGTTTGAAAAATGTAGAACAAGTTTCAAGGGAACAAAGATAAGGTGCACAATATTTTGGAACACTGTATCCTTCAACGTTGAGCAAACCAAACAGCTAATATATAGGGTGCTTCCCTATGTAGCCTTGGTGGATACTAAACCCTGCCCACTCCAGACGTCTTTTGGAGTATATGGGTAGGGGTCTGAGAGAAAATGCACGGCTGAGTTACTCAGTATCTAACGTTGAATTACTGCCTAACCAAACCGTTGGGCGCCATGTAGTGTAGCTCCTATTTCCATAATAGGCTCTGCACATTGGAATAATATATCCTATAGGTTTGACATAGGACTGAGGTCAGTATGTCCCTATCGAGTATATTAAACTTAATTACTTGTGCCAGCTAGCTCAGAGGCCACTAGAAACTCCTTGACAACAAGAAGGGAGTAGTTTCTGGCAGCCGCAAGAACATGACCAATATGTTTCCCTTTTAGAATCAGAACGTGTCCCAGAGTCGTGGAAACACTAGATAACTATTTCACTCAGCTCAGTTGTGCATGCTTAGTTTTCCTCAGAGTTACACAGAAATAATAGACGGGCGTTTTCAATAAAAGATTTATTGAACAGTCTTGTTTCTGTTGTAAGTATAATGTGCTGTTACGATCACAAGACAGTATGCGAGATAAATAATGTACAGGGTGAGCAGTAGAAATAAATAATACTGCGATAGCATTATCTTATAGTACAAATGTTGTTACATAAATAACACAGACTAAAAATGCGAGTACTCATACGATGCGGTGCTAAGCTAGTTCTACCCCAATGTACCTAACCTAACCTAGGTGTAGGACAAGGTATGAAGTAGCTGAAGTATTCCTTACTATGGTATACTAAGAGTATGTTAAGTCTAGTATGCCAAGAGTCCCTCTAGGTTCTTATCAGCTCCATACCTGAAGAATGAGAGAGGTTGGAATCTCTTTGCCAGACTCGAACTCCAACACCCCGTAAGGGAAGTCAGATCACTGGAAGCTGGGCTCTCTGCGTGCAGGGAATGGCAGCGTCTTCTCAGTGCGTCAGGCCGGGATACGGGCTCCTCTGAAGTCGAGGTCTCCTCTAGTTTACAAGGGCTAGGGAAGGTATATTTATACCTGAGAGTACCTTAGGAATGTTAGCATTGACGTGAATTGGGTAGCGAAAGACGTCATGGATGAACCCCTAAGGAATAATGGTTCATGCATAATAGATGAGGCCTTGAAGAAATCAATAGTCCTGAGCTAGGGAAACTCCTGCAGCCTAAGGGTCTGTTCTTCATGAACTCGTTGTGACGTTAGGGTGGACGGATGTCAAAGACCATGCCTGTATTTGGAGTGCACGGTTTAATGCCTAAATAAGGTCTGGGATTCTATGCCTATATAAGGGCAGGGCGAATTGTGCCTATATAAGGACATGATATTTGGAAAGCCCGTTATGGACACCCTAAGGAGAATACAACAAAAGTGCAAATGGATCATATGCTTGTAATATTAATAATGATGATGAATAATGATGAACTGAAGGCTGATGGGTACATTTTAGGCTATTATGGTTTACTAGGTCTAATCCCCTATAGGCTGGATAAGGGGCCAGTCCCATTCAGTTAAACATTATTACTGCTGTGACATCACCCAAGGAGCTTCTCTGCTGCTGTGACATCACCCAGGGAGCTTCTCCTGCTGCTGTGACTTTATAGGAAGCTTCTCTTCCTGCTGTGACATCATACAGGAAACTAATCTTCATGCTATATTACGCAGGGAGCTTCTCTTGCTGCTGTGACATCACACAGGGAGCTTCTCTTCATGCTATAATATCACCCAGGGAGCTTCTCTTGCTGCTGTGACATCACCCAGGGAGCTTCTCTGCTGCTGTGACATTACCCAGGGAGCTTCTCCTGCTGCTGTGACATTATAGGAAGCTTCTCTTCCTGCTGTGACATCAACCAGGAAGCTAATCTTCATGCTATGATATTACGCAGGGAGCTTCTCTTGCTGCTGTGACATCACACAGGGCGCTTCTCTTCATGCTATAATATCACCCAGGGAGCTTCTCTGCTGCTGTGACATCACCCAGGGAGCTTCTCCTGCTGCTGTGACATTATAGGAAGCTTCTCTTCCTGCTGTGACATCACACAGGGAGCTTCTCTTGCTGTTTTGACATTACATAGGGATCTTCTCTTGCTGCTGTGACATCACACAGGGAGCTTCTCTTGCTGTTTTGACATTACATAGTGATCTTTTCTTGCTGCCGGGACATCACAGAGGGAGCTTTTCTATTGTCACTTGTCTTAGTGCAGTAGTTACACTGTTAGAAAATCCACAATCGTTTTGGTTTCAATATAGGAAACAAATAACAAGGACAATGATCTGAAATGCTAATATCTGTACGTAATCAATATGCATAAATTACACAGCCACTGGTTTGTGAACAGTTATCTGATTTGGAATTCGACCTATGTACTGAGAGATTGCATCGCAGATTGCCCATTTGCAGGATGTTGCAAAATCACCTGCCTAACGAATATTAATTAGGCAGGTTTCTATTGACCAACCACTGCGAAAAGGCTACAAATGCAGGCATCATGGCCGGCAGGGGGCATTAGGACTCTATCACTACATTCACATTCCCTAAGGGAAATCTTTTTAGGTCTCGCCTGAGCCAGCGCACATGCGCTGAAAAGCGAGGCATTTAGTAAGGGCTTTTGAGCTCTGAACACACGCTCGTGCGTGTGCTTTTTTTTTATTAGCCCGCAATTGGCCTTTGCATGCGTCTTTTTTAAAAACACAGCACGCAATTGGTCCAAGGTAGGTGATTGTCCCGCCTTGTTTTTTCCATGGCCTAGGGTCCTCGGGAGCGAGCTTTAATCCCATCTGTTTCCAATTATCGCGTTGGCGGTAATTGGAAACAGATGGTGCTCGCGTTTTTTTCTTGTTTTCCTTAAGAATCAACCTCGTGGTAGCTATAAACATTCCCTCGGGCTAAGTCTTTGAAAATGGAGACTACACCAGGCGTCAGAGATTTACCTAGATTTTCCTATTTTACTTTGGCAATGTAAAGCTTTGTAGCCCAGCACTGTGAATTATTTTCTGACTTGCTTTATGTGGTCCACTCATTTAACTCAGCAGTGTGCAAGCATGCTCGAAGCACACCACCTTTCAACAAACGATGGATGACCGCAGAACACAGCTTTGCTTAAAGGAGGTGTAGCCAAAATGTACTCTCAAAATAGAAAGGGTGGCTACAGCCTACTTGGAAGCGGTCACTTTGGTGGTGACAGCGGGTTATAGATGCGGGTGCTGCCCTATTTATTTGGCCACCTGGTGTGAAGACAGTCTGCCTGTTCTCCCCATAATAAACAACTATTCACCCGTAACCCAGAATCCATCCTTTCCTCATTGGTAGGAAGTGTGTGCGTGTCCTTCACTCCTGTGTGACCTGAAGACTACATGAAGGATACTAGTGTCCATTCGGACTGCCTGTGCATAACTGCACAAATGGAAGTTTGCTTAGGAATGCAGTGGACACCAAAATGTAGGTGATTTTCTTTTTTCACCCTTCTGTGTACAACTTTGTCTTTCAGTGCACATAATGATTTCTTTATTTCATTCCATTAGTCCTCGATTTAGTATAGTGAATGGTTTCTTTTATTCTATCCGTGGTCCATCGGTTCATACTTTGTACATGAATACCAGTGCGTGCGTTCCCTTCGACTGGTGCTCCAGTGTTCTCTCTTTATTTTTCAGCTTGCGGATTTTTTTATTTTTTATGAAACCATTTGCTTTCCGCGTCTCTCCAAGTATTCGTCGTAAATCAATGATCCTTCCCAAGTCTTCAGTTCGTATATCCCAGGGGTGAATAGTGCCTTAGTGTCCAAACACCCACAGTAGCATCAAGTAGCCAATACGGGTTTCACAATTTGGGTTTCTATATGTCCCTAGAACTTTATCAAGGCTGTTGTTGGTAATGTCTTTGAGATTAAAACGCGCTTCGTCCGCACTGTGAGGCCCGGAACACATGAAATTCACGACACATATGCTGCATTCAAAGTGTGGTCTATGTTTGGACTATTATTAGGTGGGGATTGCGTCTATGCCTCCTAAGCAGCCAGCTTCCAACTAAAATGGAGCTTTCACTGCAGTCTGTCCTTTGTCCACGTTGCAAGTTGCTGTCCATCTGCCCCTTTGTTATCATTTCTGTGCCCAAAATTGGAATTTGCTGGTGGAAAGGGGTCGGAATGCACAGCCATTCATCAGTGCTTAATTTGTAATAGAATAAGTGCCGGTGCCCAAAGCTCTGCTCAGAAGCCCGCAGCCTCAGAAGCCCGCAGACGGTGTGATTAAAGGTCGCACACGGAATACCAACGCTGTTTAACCTTGAATTCACCCCAGGCGTATTTACCCACTGCCAGACACTCCCTGCCCCTTTATCTCCCTCTTACAGGCTCCTGCCTTGTCCCTTGGTGACAGTTTTACCATCTTTGCAGTGTTCGGCATGGCACTTAATTGTCAACACCTGCACCTATTACAGTCTACCACATGGTTCCGCTGCTTATCTAATATAGAGATGAGCACAACAGTAGTTGTTTATTAATTCAACATACATTAAAAATGACTAATACCTGCGGCCAAAGCCATTTTTATAGCCTTAGCGAATAGTCAGAATTGTCCCACTTGTAGGAGTGTGAGGGTTAGTACTGCCATTGGCAGTGCTGGCAGGGGCAATGGGTGGTGCAAACTGCCGTGGCCTCCTTACGAGAGTCCTTGCACTTATTTATTCCTTTTTTTTTTTCTTTCCCAAATTAAGCACTACATCTTTGCATTTTTCTGCCTTTTCGCTTGGTGAATTTTATCCCTCTCTTGTTCTCTGGAAATGTTTGAAAAGGGAAAATAAGTGCCGGTGGCCCCCACCGGCAACCACCGGCTCAAATTAAGCACGGATTCTGTTGGAGGAACGAGTCTTCACTGAGTTCAATAGAAGTCCCCCTTTTCCTTTTGATCGGTTGCCGGCCATCACCAGACAACTGGGCCCTGTGGCTTGACCAGTCTAGCTTGAATCAAGAACTGTCCTTGAACAGTTTGACTAGGATGCCCCGTGACTCCCACCTTGAAAAATCCTGCCAAGACAAGGGCAAAGACAAAATACATTTACTCAAACTAGAAAATGATTTTGAACTTTGAACAAAGCACACTGGCTTAAGGGTTTAATTGTATTTATTCTTTTAGTGCATAGCGCACAACCACCATAAAACATTAGAACTGATAAGGTTTGAGTGGGTTAAGTGCTTGGAAAGTGCGAGTTACCTTTGACATTGTAGCACTGTATTTGTAGTAAGGTGTGTGGTGAATGAGAGGCAAAACACTGTCTAGTAATGTTTGTGACTGCTAGACCCTTATACTTATGGCTCTGTACAGGGCTTTAAGTGGGATGAAAAAACTGGGGGGTCTCTCAAAGGGGCGTGGCAATGTAATTAAGGGTGTGGCTTAAAAAAAGTTCGTTAAAAATCTGTGTTTAGCATAGTGTGCCGCCCAACTTGTATTTTGCTGTTTCTGTCACTGCATCCAGATATATGATACAACAAGTAACATCATACCTACAACAAGTCAGGACTATTGGCTTTGTCAATGGTTGTTAGTTGCATAAGATAAATAAGCAACAACTATGGCTTGTATAGAAAATTGAAAAAGCTTCAACATCATCTCCTACGCCGACGACACCCAGCTGATCCTCTCCCTCACCAAAGACCCTCACACCGCCAAAGCCCACCTCCACGAAGGAATGAAGGCCATCGCCGAATGGATGAGGACCAGCCGCCTGAAGCTGAACTCGGACAAGACGGGGGTCCTCATCCTTGGTTTCAACCCTTCAGCCTGCGACGACTCCTGGTGGCCAACATCACTGGGAACAGCCCCGCCACCCACCGACCACGAACGCAACCTAGGGGTCATCCTCGACCCCACCCTCTCCATGACTAAGCAGGTCAACGCCGTTTCCTCATCCTGCTTCAACATCCTCCGAATGCTCCGCAGGATTTTCAAGTGGATCCCCACCGAAACAAGAAAAACAGTCACCCAGGCCCTCGTCACCAGCAGGCTGGACTACGGAAACGCCCTCTACGCAGGAACGACGGCTAAGCTCCTGAGACGGCTGCAACGCATCCAGAACGCCTCTGCACGTCTTATCCTCGACATCCCCCGACGCAGCCACATCACACCCCACCTGAGAGACCTGCACTGGCTCCCTGTCAACAAGAGGATAACCTTCAAGCTCCTCACCCACGCACACAAAGCACTCCACAACTCCGGACCAGCCTACCTCAACAGACGACTCAGCTTCTACACCCCCACCCGCCAGCTCCGCTCGACCAGCCTCGCCCTCGCCACAGTCCCCCGCATCCGGAAAACGACCGCCGGCGGCAGATCCTTCTCCCACCTCGCCGCCAAGACCTGGAACACCCTCCCCACCAACCTCCGACAGACCCAAGACCTACTGGCCTTCAGAAGACTCCTCAAGACCTGGCTCTTCGATCAGTAGCAGCACCACCCCCCTCTTCCCCCAGCGCCTTGAGACCCTCGCGGGTATGTAGTGCGCTTTATAAGTGACATGATTGATTGATTGATTGATTCCACTTAAAGCCCTGGTGACACCACGACGATGTTGCTGCTCCTGAGTTTCTAAAGAGATAAGGGAAATCCAGAGAGAAAATGACTCTCATTAAAGGATTTCCCTTCCCCTACAACGCTCACCTGGCATGATGTCATGCCGTAACTTCTCCACTTGTGAGAAGTGAGCAGTGTGAGCACGCGCACATGGATGTGCCTGCTGTCTCGAAAGGGGTCTCTATCGGGCTCTGTTTTGTGCCCTGGCACTTTTTTCCGACCTCAGTGACAGCTGCTGTCACTGCAGTCCGGAAAAAAACGGACCGCCTGTGCCAGCGCACAAAACAGAGCCCCATAGAGACCCGTTTCGAGGCCCCCTTTAAAAAACTGCCACATAATTACACACCACATAATTACACTCTACTGAATGCTACATACACTCCACACAATACCACTCAGTGCCACATAATTATATGCTGCATAATTACACTGCACTCAATGCAACATACACTCTAAACAATACCACTCAGTGCCACATAATTACATGCCACATAATTACACTCTACTGAATGCAACATACACTCCACACAATACCACTCAGTGCCACATAATTATATGCTACATAATTACACTGCACTCAATGCAACATACACTCCAAATAATACCACTCAGTGCCACATAACTACACACCACATAATTACACTCTGCTGAATACAACATACACTCCCCATAATACCACTCAGTGCCACATAATTACACGCCACATAATTACACTCTACTCAATGCAACATAAATACACTCCACATAATACCACTCAGTACCACATAATCACACGTCACAATTACACTCTATTCAATGCAACATAAATACACTCCACATAATACCACTCAGTGCCACATAATTACACACCACATAATTACACTCTACTCAATGCAACATAAATACACTCCACATAATACCACTCAGTACCACATAATTACACGTCACATAATTACACTCTATTCAATGCAACATAAATACACTCCACATAATAACACTGTGCCACATAATTACACGCCACTTAATTACACTGTACTCAATGCAACATAAATGCACTCCACCTAATACCACTCAGTGTGACATAGTTACACACCACATAATTACACTCTACTCAATGCAACAAATACACCCCACATACCACTCAGTACCACATAATTACAAGCCACATAATTACACTCTACTCAATGAAACATAAATACACTCCACATATTACCACTCAGTGCCACATAATTACACGCCACATAATAACACTCTACTCAATACAACATAAATACACTCCATATAAAACCACTCAGTGCCACATAATTACATGCCACATATTTACACTCTACTCAATGCAACATAAATAGATTCAACATAATACCACTCAGTACCACATAATTACACATCACATAATTACACTCTATTCAATGCAACATAAATACACTCCACATAATACCACTGTGGCACATAATTACACGCCACATAATTATACTCTACTCAATGCAACATAAATACACTCCACAAAATACCACTCAGTGCGACATAGTTACACGCCACATAATTACACTCTACTCAATGCAACATAAATACACTCCACATAATACCACTCAGTGCCACATAATTACACGCAACATAATTGCACTGTACTGAATGCAACATAAATACACGCCACATAAATGCACTCTATACCACATACCACCAATCAACAGAACTCCACACCATGACACAATTTCACTAAGCATAATTTCACTCAACACCACAGTTCCAGGCCACACAATTCAACTCCACACATTTCCAATACACACCGCATAATTACACACCAAACAACATATTTCAACTCCACAACTCCACAATCCACAACGTACCTCCAATGCACACCATATAGTGTCACCACCTGAGCACCAAACATCATTCACCACCACCATTTTGCATCAGCGCACCACCTAAGCATCACGTCAGTCTGCCCTTGGAATCTGGCATCTGTTGATTCTCCCCTATTGTCCGTCCGCTGCTTGTGTTCTAATTAAATTAGTTTTCCAACCTCCACTCCCCGTTATCTATATCCCGCTCCCCCATAACAAAAAAAATTATAACAAACAAGCATGAGAACAGGCAGGAAGAAGTTGCCAGCAGTGCAAGTACAAAAAACTAGAAGCCATTTTTTATGTTAAAATCTTTTTTTAATCAGGTTTTTCAGTTGTATATAATGTCGTCTTCGTTTGTATAAAGGTAACAAGAATGCTTAATACTTTTTATTATAACTTTTCAACATAATGCACAGCAGCCAAAATGCTCTACAACATAGCCAAAAGTTCTGGCTAAACACATAAGGTCCCAAAGGCGAGACCTATTGGCTATGCCAATGCTTGTTTTTTAAAGCAGTCCATGTCCCCTAAAGGATCGGGTTGTGCATTACAAAAACATTTTCCATTTGGAAAGACAGTGGGGAACATGCAGTCGTCGCCCGGGCACCAGGTCCCCTGGACTGCTGTGTGCTCCCCTGAGGCCACCGGATATGATTCACAAAAGGGAAGCAGCCCCCCGGAGACATCTTCGTTTAGAATTCGGGTGCAACACAGAATTGGGGACATATGTCTTATCGGGTGGAGAGCCGCCCCTGGGTGCCCCGCATGTCTTCAGAAGCAGCATCACATCCCAGTTCCAAGAAACTAGTCTCAGAACCTCTGTACCGGAAGATCCCAGGATGAAGCCCGTGTCCTGGCAGTCAGGGTATCTGACAGGATACTACATTTCCCTTTCTTTAACAAGAAAACATTTCCTTTTGCCTGAAGACGTGATCATTTCAACTAAAACAAAACAGTAGCACATTACAATCCTATCAGTGACTAAAGTAATTAAAAATGTCACATGTTATAAACACAAATCACAAACAGAATATCAGATTCACTAGGACTATTTCCACTTCATAGGCATCAATCTATGCTGGACTGGCCTTGTGGCTCGTGCTCCTTTTACTAACAACGTACCAGTAGTTTTCCACATTCACTCCTAGGGGCATATGTACAAGCCCCTATCGCCACCACAACGTCACTTTTACGGACGTTGTGGTGGCAATAGGGGCTGCGCCTTATGTACAAGGCAGGGTTAAGCCACTTAACGTGGCTTAACGCTGCCTCGAACATAAGGCACCCTTTCACGCTATGGTTACCGTGAAAGGGGTGGGCAGTGGGTGTTGCGGTGGGCGTTCCACCGCAACACCTATTGCAGCTACCCAACATTCATCGTTTAGTTCTACATAAACTCACTTCTCATCTTAAACTGATAACCAAGATAATTAGCAACCACATTCTTTATTCCTGAAACATACTCCATGTCAAAGTTTTATTGTGATAATTCCATCTGCTACTTGGCAAACCAACAAACTTGTTTCCCCACACTATGATAAAAAATGCATGACACAGTACCAACAAACTAGGGCTTCTTTTTCCACTCTAGAATAACGTTTGATTTAAAAGAAATTGTATATTCCCTTACTTCCTTTTGAAGCAATACTTCTCCTAATCGATCCAGGAGCATCACACAATTCCTTCTTCGGCTGCTCACATTCACTATTGCACTTTTATCCCAGTCAAATTTCACAGTTTTCTATGTTGACTTTCTTAAATTAGCAGTTTTATAAGAACATTTCGAAATTAACCTGGAATAGTAATCTACCAGACCCATAAATCATCATAATAGATCCTTATCACCTGGAGTTGATGCTCCAGCACCACCTTAACCAGGCTTTTTTTTGTTGCAACACTGTCCTTATTAATGCCAAGACACTCTCAACTAGTATTTTACATTCACCTTATGAAATTGTCAATCCTCTTTCTTTCAAAATCAATAACGCGTTTGTTCAAAGGATTGTTATGCACTTCCTAATGTTCTCAAACAATAAAATGTAATCTGAAAGTATGTCACATTTTGAGAACTTGTGAACAGCTTACTGGAAAATCACAGAGAAGGCAGGTAACCAAGACGGTGTGGCCTAACGGCTAGAGCGTTTGACTTCGAAGCTGGGGAACAGGGTTTGAGTTTTGGCAGGGATGCTCAACATACTGTGATTCTGGGCAAATCACTTAATTTCCCCGTGCCTAACAAAAAAAAAAGAATTTGCGCTATATAAAACTCCCCCAAACAATGGTGTGCCTTTATACCTAAATGGTCCTTCAGGAGGGTCGATCGAGGTTTTGAATCTTCATGTAGAGCCAGTTGGTGGTATGCTGATGACAGTTAAGGGTTGCAAAGACCTTAGCATCCTTGGGAGAGGATGGGTATCTACCCATTTACATTGTTGAGGACTCAAAAGACCACACACAGTCTAATCTAGTCGTTGAGTTTTTTTTCCAAAATCAAAAGTGACAGCCAACCGGATGCTTCAATTTGCTCAATTACCCGCATCACACAATTTTCTGAATTCACTTTAAAGTTCTTCCCTCACGGACAACTGTATATTACTGAGTTTGTGTATATTAGATTTTGCTTTTTCTTTAACAATAATCTTATTTGAAGATTCCTTTAATAATCCCAATTTCTCGCTAAAACCCCTCATGGTATTTTTCTTCCCACTGATGCTGTCCAGGGCCTGCAGCCCAGTTAGTACCTGATCAGGATCGTTAGGGTTTCACGTCTCTGTTGAGGCCATCTTAAAAAACAGGAACCTTGTTTTGCAAGATATACTTTTGCTTGTATTTGAACACCCTTAAACTCCAGACTGGCATCGAAATATTTATTAAGTTTACAGGTTTATCACCCATTAACTTTATTTCTGGGAATTCTAACTTTTCTCTTTATACACTTTTGCCAAAACATGACCCAATAGGGTGTATCTGGCCCCTGAATCTGCAAGCACTTTGTCATCACGGTCATCCACATACCCAACACATTATGTGGTATCTTTGGTCACAATTCCTACTTCAAAACATGAAAAACACAATTTCTTGTACTTCGTCTTCACAGGTATTTCCCTTGAAGTACTCACACTTCCACTATCTTTACTTCTCCTAAATATCCCTGCACACATTCTAGTGTCACGTGCTCCGTGTCTACATATCCTCACATGTTACAAAGGGTTTTTCATTAGCATTATGATTCTTTAGTCCACACTTATAAAACATACTCCTTCCTAGTGTTTAGGTCTAGCCTAGCCAGCACATGCACTGTCTCTCTGGAACCTGCTGTAACCAGTCTGTGGGCTTCCAGCCACCCCATTGCCTTCTAATTGGTCCCTTCTTTGTCGGTCAAAAAAGCGGCTTTGCTACTGGATAATCCGTCTTTGTCCCGCCCTTTTTGTTTTTTTCATCCCGGGAGCACTGGCCAATTACCACTAACCTTGTGCTTTGCTGTGTATCTGTTTGTTTTCTGTGCTATTTTCTATTTGGGTTGCAGGTTGTGTTTGTGGAAACCTGTCTTTATTGTTGCTTCCTTCCACCTGTCTCCGCAACCCCCTCCCACAACACTGCTTGCCCGCCCCCACCACCACTCCCAGGCTCTCTGTGTCCCTCCTGTCCCTGTGTGCATGTAGTGTTAATGTGATCGCACTTGCACAGAGACACAGCATGGCAGCTGATTCCAGCACGCTCGGCCGCAGAGCAAGGAGTATGGGAACTATTGCAGATGTAATTCTGTAAGTTATTGCTTTTACCTCCCGAACATATCTGAACATTTCAATGTGTCTGTCTCTTGCAAACTCCGTGACTCACCCTTTTCAATCTTCTTCGTGGTGGATATACGATGGCACTTATCTGTATAAAGACTTGGACCACCTTAGCCTCACTTACGATGGTGGCCACAATTTCTCTATGAGCAGTCTAGACTATTTCTCTTGCCTCAGTTCGGGCCGACCAATTCATTGCATGGAATAGACTTGGCACTTGTGAACTACGTCACCAGCGCTGTTAAGTGCATCATGCACATGTGCGGAGCCTTCTTTTCCGGTGGTGAACATGGCGGGCATAGAGTGAGTTTATTTTGGCCTCCTTTCAATCCGTTGCCAGCGGCCCCTAAAACCTTCCCTACTCTAATGACATCTCTCATTTGGGCTCAGCACATTTCCGCATTCGATGAGGGATCGTTATTGCTGTGCAGAGTGTTGAGGGGGGCTACTTGTTTTTTATTAGTGTACAGTGACCACCATAGGCTATAGCTTGGAGTGTCAGATTGTGTCTTAAGTAAATAAAAACACAGAGCCCCATGTCCTTAGGAACTGCCAAATGACCTAGTTGCTTGTGCCAAATACTTGAAAAGATTAACAAGGCTGTAAACGTTTTTGGGGGAAATTCTCCAACACCAGGACAACCGACGTGTCATGTTCATACCGCTTCTGCAGAGCCGCTTGCACAGGCTACACATAGCTGGGACGAAGAGCTGTAAAGACGACAGCGCTGCCACGGAATGCACCATTATAGACTGCATGACATGACCGCGCTGCCACGGAATGCACCATTATAGACTGCATGACATGACTGCGCTGCATTCCGCCATACCCTCACAGCAGTGTAACCGGCCCGTTGTACTGCGGTTATTTCTCCACATATCCTGCTCACTCACTCTGGTCGGCTTTTCAGTCCTGATTTTCTCATCTGGCCAGGTGTTGGGTTTCCGTCTCTCCATTCATTTATTTACCCTACGTCCCCCAAGAACGTAGTTAGCTAGCACAGTTTTCAGCCATAGGAAAAAGAAAATGACTAGCTGGTTCTTGCCCATGTCACAAGTAATAGAAAAAGAAGGATGACGAACCTGCCTATATCCACAGTTCACAACCGTGCCACGTAACCCTGGCGTAATTAGCGCAGCACGGGCCTCAAAATAGAAGAAATGCTAGCCAGGGCGTACTAAGCGCTAGCTAAACACATGTTCAGTGGTTGGAGCCTTCGGCTCTTATAATTACAGTGTTGACACTTAAACAAGATACGTCCAACATCTTCTATATCTGGCCTACAGATAAGATTCATTTTTGGCAACTCCCTAAACATGTTCTCCCACCACAAGAACCGGTATCTGCTCTGGTACCAGTTTCATTAACTGGTGTTGACCGAAAGGCAAAGACATCTGGTAAAAATACAGCCATAATTATAGAATATACATTTAGATAATCTACACTCTAGGTGTCATTCCCGTGGGTTGTAAAAAGATGTTTAGGTGGTTCACGCTCTTCATGAGTAAAAATAACTCAACTGAAAAACTTAGCAAGGGATAAACTCACATAGTAATATTAAAAACCAATGCCCTTCAGACCTGCCTGTGTCAAGCTGTGATATTGCGATGATATACTGCAGGAATCCTTGCCTGGCATTGAACATTTCACAGTCTAACATAATCTATGCCAGTGTGGCATTCCACTCTATACAATACAGCCTTGGCCATTCACAACCTCTCTCAAATCCTGCTAAACTTGCCATGTTGAATTGGCCTCAATAATCCATGCCTTCATCAGAGCATCAGGCAAGGCGCCCATGACACCTTCTACCAATGTGCTCTTAAATATTTTATCTTTCCAAAAAATAACTATTAAGCCCCCCGCAAAATATTGCAATTTCCTCTCTTAACCTCGTGATTTTCGAATTCAATGATTGACTTTCGAAATGTTTTTCTTGCAGTATTAAAGGAGTATTTGAGAATCCTTGGATCCTTGGAGAGGGAGTTGGATTTTTTTGTCTTCCTAATTTAGAATGCCAGTTTACAGGGGACAAGTCTCGGCTAGCGGACGATACCATGCCAACGGCTGTTTGGGGTCTGTGTTAGCAAGACCTTTTGATTTTACTGAAGGGGTTTTCTCACAGACTTCATCCATCCATTAGTCTGTGATTGTGTCATACACATGTTATTTCACCCACTCCAGCATGAGTCAAATTCCATTTCTTGCCTTCTCATTCTTGTTTTGTTTGTCATTTTCCCTGCGCATGTTTCTCCTACTGTTGATTTAACCACAAACTCTATAAATAATAGCTTTCTTTCCCTGTGTGGTTCCGTCTGTGTCCTTCTCTAGACAAGCCAAAACATTTGCTGTCAATTTTCTTTAATTCATTTTTTTTCTAACGGTGGTCTGCGTCCATTACGGACTAGCTCCTCCTCCATAAATCCGAAAGGCAAATGCCCGTCAATTACTGCTAATAAACATTTACGTTTTATGTAACAATCACAGCTTTACTCACCCAGTTTCAAATGTTTCCTTCTCCATACCACTCAAAAAATGTAACTACTTGTTTCAAGCTCCTGGTCATAAGTTCAAAACGACCCCGATTTACAAGTATGAAATGAAATGAAATGAAATTTGTACTTGTAAAGCGCACCCATACCCCCAAAGGGGTGTCCAGGCGCTGTACGCATACCGCTGTGGAACCCTTCCTGGCTTTTCCCTGTGAAATGTCCACTCCTGGGCACCCCCTGGGTGAAGCCAGGCATCCCAGCACTTCCTCAGCTATTTAATTCACTAATATGGGTCACTTTTATTTTGGGGCCCCTGCATATTCTCTATCCCGGTGCGACCCTCACAGTAGGCAGCCCACTGGCGATTCTTTTGATATTTACTTAACAGCGGGCAATTGGAGTAAACTTGCTACCAAGTGAGTGTTTGGACACATGACGAACCGCACGCAGGAAATTCGATGTGTTTTCACTAGCAGAATTAAGCTGGTTGTTGGCATGTCCGTTTCTATTGATTTGTTAGCGATTTTTAATATGTAGATTATCACGTTTCTTTGGTTTGTTGGACTCTCATATTACTGCCCAGCAGGATGGTTTTGGATGTAGTCAACTGACATATCCATTTGCATTGGGTCTTAGTTTATGAATTCTTTGCACTACGTGATGTTTTTCCATTTCAACATTTGTTTTTTTAGAAAATGTAGGAGCTCACGCTCATATACCAAAGAAGGCAGTACTTAATATTAAAGAGCACAGAAGTCCATCCTTGTTAAAAGTATGGCAGCACTACAACTGTATTATTTTGTTCGCTCTCTTGCAAAAGTTGGTGTATGAGTTTGTCTATTTGGAGGCAGTGAGTTGCAGTTATCAAAAAGTGGTGTCGAGCACTGTGAAACTGCTGTTCTTGTAAAATCCGTATTTGTAAAGCGCGAACTACTCACCCTTACGGGTCTCAAGGCACTGGGGGCCGTCATGGAAATTAAGTGAGCTATTGCCCAGAGTCACATGGTGCTGAGCTGAGCTGGCGCTGGAGCCGGGGATCGAACTGTGAGCCCTGTGCTCTGAAGTCAGCTGCCCTGGACGCTGCACCACACCTCTCCATCTTTGGGCAGGTTTTTAACATACTACAATGTCATAGTTTACTATTTATCTACGGTGGTGGGTAATAATGTGTATGATTTTGAATTGGTACTTTTAAAGCAAATGTACTGTTATGAAGATGAAACTTTGCCACTCGTTTAACTCCCAAAACTTAGAAGTCCATACCTTTCTCCTCGTAATTCTCCGTTTAATAACCTTGAGGATTTGAGGATCAGTAATGGAACAGTACGTCAACTGCTGTGCTATTTTAATTACTATTCACATAATTGCACAGCACACCATACCACATATTTCCACTACACAACTCCACACCACACAATTCCACAACAAACAATTCCAAGTCAGCCCATCTCTACATCGCACTTCCACCAACCCTGTCATCTCTCCCCCACACACCCACTGCCCCAATCATCTCCCTCCCACTCCCACTGCCCCCTCTCATCTCGCAAATCCACTGCCCCCTCTCATCCCTCCCTCACACTCCCTGTCTCCTCCCTATACTGCCTGCTCAATCAATCAATCAATCAATCATGTCACTTATAAAGCGCACTACATACCCGCGAGGGTCTCAAGGCGCTGGGGGAAGAGGGGGGTGGTGCTGCTACTGATCGAAGAGCCAGGTCTTGAGGAGTCTTCTGAAGGCCAGTAGGTCTTGGGTCTGTCGGAGGTTGGTGGGGAGGGTGTTCCAGGTCTTGGCGGCGAGGTGGGAGAAGGATCTGCCGCCGGCGGTCGTTTTCCGGATGCGGGGGACTGTGGCGAGGGCGAGGCTGGTCGAGCGGAGCTGGCGGGTGGGGGTGTAGAAGCTGAGTCGTCTGTTGAGGTAGGCTGGTCCGGGAGTTGTGGAGTGCTTTGTGTGCGTGGGTGAGGAGCTTGAAGGTTATCCTCTTGTTGACAGGGAGCCAGTGCAGGTCTCTCAGGTGGGGTGTGATGTGGCTGCGTCGGGGGATGTCGAGGATAAGACGTGCAGAGGCGTTCTGGATGCGTTGCAGCCGTCTCAGGAGCTTAGCCGTCGTTCCTGCGTAGTCCAGCCTGCTGGTGACGAGGGCCTGGGTGACTGTTTTTCTTGTTTCGGTGGGGATCCACTTGAAGATCCTGCGGAGCATTCGGAGGATGTTGAAGCAGGATGAGGAAACGGCGTTGACCTGCTTAGTCATGGAGAGGGTGGGGTCGAGGATGACCCCTAGGTTGCGTACGTGGTCGGTGGGTGGCGGGGCTGTTCCCAGTGATGTTGGCCACCAGGAGTCATCCCAGGCTGAAGGGTTGGAACCAAGGATGAGGACCTCCGTCTTGTCCGAGTTCAGCTTCAGGCGGCTGGTCCTCATCCATTCGGCGACGGCCTTCATTCCTTCGTGGAGGTGGGCTTTGGCGGTGTGAGGGTCTTTGGTGAGGGAGAGGATCAGCTGGGTGTCGTCGGCGTAGGAGATGATGTTGAGGTTGTGCTGTCGGGCGACGTGGGCGAGGGGTGCCATGTAGATGTTGAACAGCGTTGGGCTGAGGGAGGAGCCTTGGGGTACGCCGCAGATGATCTTGGTGGCCTTGGATCGGAAGGGGCGAGGCGGACGCTTTGTGTTCTGCCGGAAAGGAAGGATGTGGTCCAGTCCAGGGCCTTCTCTTGGATCCCGGCGTCATGAAGGCGTGTTCGTAGTGTGTGGTGGCAGACCGTGTCGAAGGCGGCTGATAGGTCCAGGAGGATGAGGGCTGCTGTTTCTCCGTTGTCTAGCAGGGTCCTGATGTCATCGGTGGCGGCGATGAGGGCGGTTTCGGTGCTGTGGTTGCTGCGGAAGCCGGACTGGGAAGGGTCCAGGATGTTGTTCTCCTCGAGGTAGCGGGTCAGTTGTTTGTTGACGATTTTCTCGGTGACCTTCGCGGGGAACGGGAGCAGAGAGATGGGTCGGAAGTTCTTGAGGTCACACATGCTACCTTCCTGTACCTCCTCGTGCTGTGCACTGGTCCACCTATCCCTGCTCCCCTGAGTGCCCCTCCTATTCGTCCCTCTCTCTCTCATACTCTCTCTCACTCACCTCTTTCTCGCTCTCTCACACACTCTTTCTCGCTCTCTCACACACTCTTTCCTCCTCTCATATTGGTTAACTTCAGGTCTTCGACACAGTTTCTTTCCCATGCCTTTTCAAGATTTCTGTCCCTCAATCCCACGCTCTCCTCCTCTTCTTAATCTTGGGGTGTCTTCTGTGTACACATGCACCCCCACATGCACACCCTCTTTATGCATCTGTGGCCAGCTCTCTCCTTTTTCCCTCTTTCTCACACACTCCTTCTGCTCCTCTGCCTGGAGTTCATTCACCACTTCATGCACAAACTACCTGTCCCTCTCTATCATCCTTTCTATCATGTGCAGCTCTCACCCCATCTATTCACCATAACCCATAATTCCACTACACAAATACACTTCACACCACACAATTCCACCCCACACAATGACACAACTAACAATTACAATTCAACACACACCTTTCCACTCGAAACCACATACATCCACTCCAAACCAAAAGACATGGGTAAAAGACTGTCATTTACAACGCCAATGCTCTAACTCTCGGCAATGCGAGACCGATTACATTGCAAATGCTTGTTTTATGTTCTAATCCGTCTCTCCCACTCCTCCATTTATCAGCACTTTCTGTTCTCCCTCCAGTTTTCAAACCACTTTCTCCATTCTTGGTTCAGCAACAGTTCATTTCTTTATCCCATGAGCGGTAGTTTCAAAGCTGCGACTTATTCCAATAACCTTTCCTAGCGTCATGATTCATCAGAACTTATAATTTCTTCTGAACTTTACACTCTTGATTTTCTGCACAAGCTGACAACTGATCGTCTTATCTTGACATGATCGCCAGTTACACTTCCAGCCAGCGATGTGAAACTCACTGGTTCTTCTGGTAGGTGGGCTCGTCCTAGAAATCTGTGCCTCGCAAGTACTGTGGGGCATATTTACAAGCCCCTTGCGCCACTTTTGCGCCGCCGTTGCGTCACGCATGTGACGCAGCGGCGACGCAAACCATGCGCCGCGTTGCACAATATTTACAACATGACGCATCTAGGGAGATGCGTCACGTAGTAAACCCCTGCGCCACATGAAACCTTTGTCAGGTTTCATGTGGGCGTTCCTGCGCAGGGGGGGCGTTCCGGCGCAGGGACGCCTCGGAAAAGTGACGCAGTGAAATCTACGAGATTTCACGCAGTCACTTTTCCGACGCTGGTGCGTCAAATCCTTACGCCTGCTTGAAGCAGGCGTAAGGATTGACGCACCATGTTAGGGATAGGGAAGGTTGGTACAGTGCTGGAGTTGCGTCGCGCTTGCGACACAACTTCAGCACTGCGCCAACTGCTCGCCGGCAGATGCGTCACGCATCTGCTTATCCCTAGCGCACGATGCGCCGCATTGTAAATGCGGCGCATCGGAGGTGGCGCAAGGGTAAACTTGCGTGACGCATTTTCCCTGGCGCATCCCTGCTGATTTGCAGGGATGCGCCAGGGAACGTAAATATGCCCCTTTGTTTATATCCTTCTCGAATTTATTTTCTACCGCACAGCAGCTTTGATTTCATTCAGTTCTTCTACGTCCTCGACATTTTTTGCAATAACTCTTGGTGACAAGTGCTTTAAAATACGGCGTTCTTCGGGACCCAAACAACTCTGTAAGTCTATCAGTGTTTCACCAGCAGCAAGATCTTCCCGAGAGACAACCATTCAGGTCAATGGCGCCACCTAGTGGCCGAAGTTAGGAAGTTTTTGGAGTGTTTATGGAACACTGGCCTCTATGATAGAAGCAGACCGCCACACAAACCCTTGATCAAGCAATTTTCCCCCAGTGTGATGTGCTCTGTAACAGCAACTGTCAATACATAGGTTTTATCTTACACGAGTCCAAGAAAATGCTCAGAATAATATAATATTGCCACTTACCAATATTTCCAGTCCGGGGGTTTTCTTTTACAAATCATTGTCATAAGGAGTGTTAGTCTATTTCTTTCAGCTGAAGCAAAGGAGACTACAATTCCCAGAATACATCAGGTGGGTAAATGAAAGTTTTGGACTTGAAACATTATGTCCTGCAAAATGCTGATAGGTAGTAATCATACAATAATGTCATATTGTTAAGCTGTTGCCACGTAAAGACACACACTCACATAAAGCTGACTGTTCTCAGCGATGCTCAACAATCACAAATGTGTTTCTTCTTATTTAACTCACAGAAGTGTGAATCTGCTGTTTTGTTTGGAGAACAGTACTTGATTGGCAGCTAATCCCATTGTAGCTCTATGAAGAGGCAAGAGGACATCCTTTGGTCACTATTTAAGTTAGCCCAAACAGGCAAACATATGCACCTGGCTTGTTTCTGCAGAGAAAAGTGTGATCCTTTGTGTACCATTTTGTAAATATTGAAAAATGGCTGAGATAAATGACCAAAAGGTGTGACTAACCCACATTCCTATCCAGGAAACCCTTTACATATAATAAGTGTATCCTCATTGTCCTACAAGACTATTGACAAAACTTCTATTGGAGGTGCCAGATCAGTCAGGGGCACTGCCAGTAAAATGTAAAAAAATAAAATAATAGTTATCAATTCTATTCTTACTATTCTAAAAGCGGGACCGTACACGAAACCAACATGTGTAGTCCTGAATATCAACCACAAAAATATTGGCCTGCCAAAATATCGGTCATAATATTAACCCCCAAAATATTGCAAGCCCTATATATAATAATAAAAATGTATATTTTAAATTACTAATAATCAAAAAATAATATATATTTTTTACATTAAAAATATTTAATTTCCAAAACACAGATCATTTAAAAATTACAATATTTTTGTAGATAGCTATTTATCTGAAAAAAGTTAAATATCTTTACCAAGAAACGTATTTTTACAATTTTACATTTTAAAAATAGAAAATAATTTCTTGTAAATCTGCAAAAAAGTAAATATTTTTAATCCGTTTTAATATTAATAAAAGGCAATATATCTGTAGGTCAGATTTATTATTTCCAATCCAAACTAAACAATATTGCAGAAATTGACTGGAGGGGGGGGGGGTCATGTTTACCATTCCCACCCCACATTAAGCAACATTGGGGAATGTTTTGGACTCGGTGAGGTAAGGCGGGTGGGGCAATTTACTATTCCCTCTCCAGCTAAGCAACATTAAGGAAAGTGTTGGATTGTGTGTGTGTGGGGGGGGGGGGCTTGGGGGAATTTACAATCACTGACCCATGAGGGGGTAATGAATTTCAGAAGAGACATAAGCCCCACGAGGTCCTGTAATTTAAGAGGCTGTAGGTGTCTTTCAAAGGGTATTTGAGGGTAAACCAATAGCCTTCAAGGAAGATGTGCGTATATATTCATGGTGCTCTGTAAATAATGCTGTGTACATCACTGCTGCTCAGGAGAGATGTGAGAACAAGTGAACAATCTTCAAAGGCGATTTATAGAGACTCAAAAACTCAAGGGTTGTGAATGCAGGGAGATTTTTTCAATAGAGAACTGAGTGTGATTTCTCATGGTTGAGGATTAAAAGTGGATTTTTTGTAGAATAAAGTTTTTGGTGGGTTGTTGAGAGAAAATAAAGGCTGCTCAGAAGATATTAAATGGTAGTGTGGGACTCCACAGGAGAGATAGATCAGTGTGGAATAGTGGTTTCTATTTGAGATTCTACAGCAAAACAGGTTTTTACAAGAGAGAGTTGAGGAGAGATAAGTGTTATTTTTATGCACTTTCTACTTCTGGCAGTTGCCCTACAACTCAGCAGCTAAGAAGAGCAAAGGATGAGACAAGGGTCAAATTTCAAACCTCATCAGGGGTGAAAGGGTGGATTATGTCATTGTTATTTCTTGGTGATGCCACGCCCATCCTTCTGTGGAGGAGACTTCAGTGGAACAGCCCAACTTGTGAAAGCACGAGCCTAGAGTTAGGTGTGGTGCACACACTGTAGACAACCCCTTTTCACAAGTCACTCACAGCGCTCACTGAAACTTCACCGGTTGGAAGCTCCACACAGACGCTGCGCTTGCTTTTTCTTTAGGGACGCACTTGGTTTCCACTGGGTTATTTTAGAATATTGCAATAATTCCGATGATGAAACTGTAGAGAGTCTTAGAAAAGTTCCTCAGAGGAAGGCTCATAGCCAGCAGTGCTGTTTCTGCTGTCACAAGAAGCTTCCGGGACTGCTGTGCAGTGACCCGCCCCTTCCTGTGTGAGGCACTCTAGCAGTTATTGTGCAGTCGCCATCTGACCACAAAGCCTGGTATCACAGATACTTAGATGTGCAAACATCACACAGCAGAGCTATCTCTCAGGTGACCCGCAATTTTCAGGCTCCCATCCAGTGCTTAATTTGGAAAGATGTAAGTGCCAGGGCTCGTCAGGAGGCCACTGAAGCTTGCACCACACAATGCCCTTCCATACTGCTAATGGTAGTACCAACTACTAACCATTTCACTCCTAATACAAGGATGACAATTCGGACTATTTCAGGCCCCCAAAGCTATAAGAATGGCTTGGGAGGCAGGTAATAGTCATTTTTAATGTACATTGAATTAATAATTAACTGTTGTTGTGGTCACCTCTAAATTAGCGAGACAGCGCCACCTTGTGACAGACTGTCACATGCACCGTGTTGGCAAATAAGTACCAGCGCGGAGCACCGGAAACCACCGGCTCAAATTAAACACTGCTCACATCAAGCCTCATACAACAGAGTGAGTCCCAAAATGGCATTGAATTTACAGATTTAAGGCTCACACAGCAGAGCTCTTCCTCAGTAGGCACAGAATACCGAGGCTCTATCAAATGTCACACAGTAAAACTAAACTTAATGTTACAGAGATCTTCTAGACATTGAGCTAGCAATCGAGTGACACCGAATGTATAGGATTCACTTTTAGACAGCGGATCAGTCTCTCAGGTTTCTCACAAGCAACATACTTATCCCTCCTGTGACACAGATTGTACAGGCTTTGGCGATGAACAGCAGAGTTACCTCTCAGCCTACACATACTGTACAGGTTCAGCTTCAGGCAGTGAAGCTATTACCGAGATTACACAGAGAATTATGTTTAAGCCTGGGTGGAATTTCAATTACACTGGAGTAAATCAGAGTAATTTCGGTAATTCCATGTTATTCTTTGACACAGAATTACCGATAATAACACGATTACTCCTGCTTGCGTAATTAAGAGTAATTTGGAGGAAAACAATCCTACCTCAAGAGTACATTTAGCGAGCACGAGCGGCTGGATGCGCTGGCTATTCGTGTTCTGCTGCATTTAGGGCTATTCTGTAGCGTAAAATACATCCTCGCATCCATTTTTGACGTGAGGGTGTATTTTGCGCTAAGAAAATAGCGTTGAATGCTGGAAGTAAGTTGGGGGGAAATCCTACCCTAAGAGTACATTTACCAAGCAGCTACTAGTACTCACATTCATGTTGCATTTGGCGCTATTTTTTTACACAAAATGCGTTCTCGAGCCCCGTTTTGACATGAGTGGGCATTTTTGCATCAAGAAATAGCGCTAAACGCAGAATTACTCATAATTATGCATAATCTCGCAGATCTTAGGTAATTCCACATGATTACGCTACACTGAATTTCGAGAGTTACACCCACCCATAAATATGTTGAGGGAATCCCATCTAGCGGCTTCACATATGAAAATGTGTGTTTCTCACAGTTTTAAGAGTTTCAATTAGGGCTCGGAAGCACATCCAAAACATAGCCGGGCTCTCAAGCCTTTTTTTCATGATTTTACGAGCCTTAAAATGGAAGTACATGTTACGTCAGGCAGCGTGTTTTTTCTGAAATAGTTTTTACGTTCCACTGTATGAGGGCAAGTAATTCAGCACAGTTTTATTTTATTTTTTATTTCCATATCCTGTGGATGAGCGCTGGCCCCGTTTTGCCATACCATTTTTAGGACTTACCTACAGACAGTTTTAGCTGTTTGTTGTCAAAGACTGGTTGTGAACAATACCAGAGCTTTGAGTCCTCTCCTTGCTCATAAGTGGATGACTTTCTTGTATATCTCACGTCCCTGCTTCTGATTTAGTGGCTTTACCCCCTATTCCTGAGTTTGTCCTGTCCAAGGAGCTCGGTCTCATCATGTTTTGAATGGATGGCATGTTTCCTTCCACTGCTGATGTCAGACGTTACATTGCAGTGCATATGAGGCACTATTTTTCTCCATCTCTATCGCCCCCTGCTGCCTGCCTTCCTCGCCACCTCCCTCTCTTCATTAAGAGCAAGCCCCCATTTCCTGCTTATCTCCCCATCTTCCTAACGCTCTATATTGGGGAGCACACAACTTAAAATGTTTTTTAAGCCTTCCAAGATGGCCGCCCAGGCGTGTGCAATGGCGGAGGTCATTTTTGATTGAATTATCTTACACTTCAAAGAAATTCATCCAAAGATGTCTGCAGCAAATGTGTGTGCTTCGGTGGTCATAGTTAAATGGATTTTTTTAAAGCTTAAGAATATTAACTCACGTATGGCTGTCATGCATGCATGCACACACACAACAGATATCTAGAGGAAAGACCAGCATGATTGTGATTTTTTTATTTAAATGAAGGTGCAGGTACTTGCATTGACCTCCATTACAAGCCATCCTCTTTCATAGTGAACAGACTAAGATCTCATGCACTAGTTTGTTTAATATGGACACAGTGAAAAGATAGTATATCAGGAATTCATTTAAAAATCCAAAAAGAATGAAAATGAGGCCGCACCTGAAGAATTGCAAGAAATGGGTTCCAAGGCAAGCTGACGAAAAACATAAAACAAAAGTAAAAATGTCAGAAGCATTTCCTTGGGACGTGATGAGGACCGAGGAGGGAGACACAAGCCTTTTGGGTGAATGGGGAGAGTCAGTACAAGAATTGTGGACAGTGATAATGAATCCGTTACTTACCGCTAATCTTCATTACCCCGATTAGAGGTCCTCCTTGGTCCAGCCCTTATACATGATGGTGGCCCCCTTCCCTGAATGCTGTAGCATGCAATAGAAAGTATTTGTTCTATTTCATTCTTTATAAACATTCTCTACCCCCTCACCTCCTCCTGTTATGTTACCAAACTGCTGAAAATAATGAGGTGCAACAAGGGAGGCAGGGAGGGAAGTGGACTGGGACGAGGAGGACCCCTAATCAGGGTAAAGAAGATTACTGGTAAGTAACAGATTCAATACATCCTCATGGGGTCCTCTCCTTCCCAGTCCTTATACAGATGTCAAACTTGTTTATTTGAAAACAACAATTACTTCATTGCAGTAGTAAGAACTGTGGAACCAAAATTACCCTCCAAATCATCAAAAACAGAAAGACGATAATGTTTAGTAAAGGTCTGTTGTGAAGACCAGATCAGGGATGCAACGATGATGGATTCAACCCAGATCTGTGACTGGGGGTGAGTGTCTGAAAAGTTTCAGCGCTCCGTCCATCATCTCCTTGTGTTTGCTTTGTTCGTCCTAAGTTGGCAGGGTATGCCCAGACGTGGGTCCCTTGCTCACTTTGCCACTGGATTCAAGCTAGCCTGGCTGATGAGGGCTGTTAGCCCAAAACCGGTCCTAGGATGCTTGTTTCCGGTCCAGGGAAGACATGGCTTGGCAGTTCGGGCTAGACTGTTCCCATGAGGCACAGGATCAAGACTGATTTGCATATAGCTGTGTCTGAACTGGGGTGGCAAAGTGAGCTAAAGAACGATGATGGATTCAACCCAGATCTGTGACTGGCGGTGAGTGTCTGAAAAGTTTCAGCGCTCCGTCCATCATCTCCTTGTGTTTGCTGTGAAGACCAAGTAGCTGCTTGGGAGATCTCAAGTAAGGAAACTCCCCCTGTCTCCATCCAGGAGGTGGAGACCACTCCGGTGGAGTGCCTGGACATCAGCAGGAAGGGGCTCCCCCACCAAAGAGAATGCACGTGTAATGACTTGTCTTACCCACCAAGTCAAAGTCTAAGTAGAATTCCTTTTACCTTTTGCAACTGAACCATGAGCAATAAACAAAGATTTAGAAAGGCGAAATGGTTTAGAGCGCTCCAGATAAATCAGGCGAGCTTGTCTAACATCTAAAGGAGTAGGACCCAGATCTGAAGAAGAGTCTTGAAGAACTGGCAAGACAACTTCTTGAGCACAATGAAAAGAAGAGGGAACTTTGGGAAGAAACGTAGGATCCAACTTTAAAACCAAATGATCATGGAAGAATTCCAGATAGGGAAACACAGCCATGAGCGTCCCTAACGCTTCCAGATGCCTTGCTGAAGGTATGATTACTAAGAATACCACTTTAGCCAATAACCACACCAAGTCTGCTTTCTCTGGAGGTTGAAAAGGATTACCCTGTAATCTGCAGGGCAATGGACAAATCACAAGATGGAATTTCATTACAAATCGAAGGCCTCTGAGATCTGAAACTCTAAAGTAACCTGAATACTGAATAGCATTCTTCTTAACCTACACTGCTGACTGTGTCGAACCGTATCAAGTTCAAAGCACTCTGCTATATGTTCAGGGTCGAATCTTGATCCACTCCTAAATACCTCCTGGATTTAGTCCACATTTACCATCCCCCCCGTCCCTTGAGATCTGCTCTGCAGACTCGGTTTGTTGTGCCAAAAACCCGACTGGCTCGCATGAAAGGCCGTTCTTTTTCCTACTTAGGGCTGTTACTATGGAACTCCTTGCCAGCTTCCTTGAGAGATTTGACATCCCTTCTTGCTTTCCGTAAGGGTCTAAAAACCTGGCTTTTCTAACTTGTGATACAGATCTCTCCCTCTCTGTCCCTACTCCCACTCTGCGCCGGGAAACCCCTCGGGGTAGCTGCGCGCATTACAAGTTTCGTAATCATAATAAAAATAATACTAAGGAAGACAATGTAGAAAAATCATCAGGAAAGGATTGAAAAGCTTTTATTGCTGCCCATCGAGGTGGAAGAGTACTGGGGGCTAAGTCCTTCACAGATCCATCCCTTAGAAAATCCAGTATTTTAAATTTTTCAATCAAGGTTGGATCCTCAGATAAAGAGGAGCACAATTTAGAAAAAGAATTCTAGTGTTCCTCATAAGACCGCAAGGTCGATTGCTTACGAGAGGAGCCCAACCCAAATTCTCTAAACCAACTTGTTCAACAGTCAAGCTGTCAAACTCCACTGTTTGATGAGTAGAGACGACAACATTGGAAACTGAAGGGGAGACTGGTGGGAAGGAGCTAACAGAAACGACCCTTGGACAGAGGGGAGGAGAGGAAACCAAGTATGTCTTGGCCAATAAGGAACAATCAAAACCCATTCAGATGCTCTCCCCTGATCTTCTTTACCACTTATGAAAGGAGAGGAATCGGGGGGAAAGTGTACAGTAACCCCGAAGGCCAAGGACGCGCTAGGACATCTACTGCCCACACCTGGGGCCACAGTGTCTCTGTGTAAAAAAGGGAACATATTGCATTGCCAAGGGCCACAAAAAGATCCAACCACAGAGACCTGAACTTCTAGCAGACAAGGTGGAACAGAGGAACGGATAAGTGGTGCCTCACTGAGGAAGACAAGTTTCTGCTGAGGCTGTCTGCCCAGAAGTTCAACTCTCCCTGAATGTAAGTGGCCCTGAGTCCCAGGCCATGATCATCTGCCCAGGCACAGATCAGGGATGCAATCTGATTGAGAGAGCTGCACTTTGTATCCCCCTGTCTGTTCAGAAAAGTTCTCAGCACTTGATTGTCTGTCCTTATCACCACATTCCTCCCTTCCACCTGCTCCTGAAAAGCCACCAGCACCAATCTGATAGACATCAACTACCTCCAGGTCGAGGATTGGCGTAGGTCCCAATGCTCAAGGAAGTGATTCATCACAGCTTTTAAATGAAACCTAGCCCATTGCTGTTGAGGCTGCTGACATCCCTTGCACTCGTAACCAAGATCTTGCAGTACTGTTTGAGTGTGTCAGCAATTCTCCGTTCCCGACCTAGAGAGATTGCATCCTGTTGACAGGAAGAAATGCTGATCCTGCTCAAGTATTGATTCGAGCCTCAATAAAGTTCCTTTCCTGGGAAGGAGTCAAATGGGACTTCTGTAGATTCACCAAAAGACCAAAGTCTCTCAGAGTCTGGAGAACCATTGACACGTCTAGCTGCGCCTTAACAACAGAAGGCTCAGACAATAACCAATCATCTAAGTATGGAAATATGACAAAACCTTTCAATTGTAAGAAAGCACAATAGGAGTCAATACCTTTGTGATGATACAAGGAGAGGTCGCCAGACTGAATGGCAGCACTTGAGACTGAAAATGATGGTCGTCTACTGCAAACCTCAAAAAAACCTGGCTCTCAATATGAACAGGCACATGAAAATAGGCATCCTGTAGATCGAGTGTTACGAGAAAGTTCCCTTTCATGATTAAAGGTATGATGGACTGGAGAGAGATCATCCTGAAATGTTCCATCAGAACAAAGCTGTTCAAGTCTTTAAGATTGAGAATCAGCCAGAAAGAGCCATCCGGTTTTAAGTAGAGTCGAGTAGAAGCCCAATCCTCTCTGATGTTCCGGAACTCTGACTATCGCCCGCTTCTGCAAGAGAATTTGCACTCTGGACATTGGACTCTGACATTTTACCAGATCTTTAGGAGAAGAAATATCCCTGAAGCGAGGGTCCTGCAGGTGATCTTTGAATTTGATCTGATTACTGTTATCCGCTATTGAGAGGACCCATGAGTCTGTAACTTCCTATCTCCAATGTTGGAGAATAAAGCTGAGGTTGTGGGTCAGTACTTGTTATAGAAGGTGGCCCACCGGGCGCGAGCCTGTCCTCGAAAGGGACATTTGTCTGAGGCTTGAAAAACACCCCTTCTGTACTCCAAAAGGCTTCTTGTCTGTTACTTGTTTGAAAGGTTTCTGATTTTTTTTTTCCTCAGCCACTTTTTCCACTATGTCATTTAATTCAGGGCCAAACAGTTTTGGACCTAAAAAGGCAAATTTATAAATATGAGACCTCTGATTAGCCTCCAACTTCCATGGTTTCAACCATAGGGTTTTGCGCCCTGCAACGAAAGCTCCTGCCGGAGAAGTGGAAGACCGCGGCGCAAACACAGTATCCAACATGAACTGAGTAAAACGTTCCATATTGGCTAAAAGTGCAGTGGGATCTTCTTTAGGTTGGAGACATTCAAAAAGAGCATGAAAGTCTTTTAGAAGAGTCTGAGTAGCAAATGTGGCATATGTGTTTCCCGAATTCCATAATTAGAGGCTGCATAGGCCTGGTTTAAAATGGTTTCCACCTCCTTATCCATTTGATCGCCCAACAATGCATCCTCTGAAGCCAAAGAGGATGAAGTTGGCAGGGAAGCGAATATAGTGTTAATTTTCGGATTTTGTGAAAAACTGTCCTCAAACTCCTCCAGCACATAACGCGTGCAGAGAAAATGGGTTATAACAGCCTATCAATGTCCTTCCATTCTTTAAGCATTAGTGACCTGATGACATCATGCAGAGGTTAAGTATCCACGTTCACTGTATTATATTGTGTAAAGAATGTTTCTTCATACAGAGATGGAGTGGCAAAACCAAATAAATCTCTCATATGAATCGAGCCCTCTCTGAGTTGATTTGGCCGAATATATCTGCCTCTAGAATCTTCCTGGTCCTCAGGTTCATCATCTAATCTCAGCCTATTAGAAGAAAGATCCTTCCCCTTCATGGCCGTATCCAGAGCCTCTTTAATGAGGGATTGCAGATCCCATAGAGAAAAATGCTGCATTTACTCAGACTCACCTTGGTCAGGGAGCTGAAGATTCTTTTGTTTGTCAAACCTCCATGCATAAAAACAACGCATAAGATGCAGCATCTACTTTCTGTTTTATAGCGTTACCAGGCAAGCAGATCACATCCCATGAGCTCTGGCTGCCTGATAACACTTGCTACCTTACCTTGCCCAACATGGGCACACGCCCACCAGCAGGGGTCCAGGATGCTGATACAACCGGCTCCTGAGTGGCCTGACCAAAAGACGCGGCGCGTCACCTTGCCCCAGCTGCAAACAATGGCGACCGTCCACTTAGCGAAGCTGCTTCCCACACACAAAATGCAAATGTGAATCCATCCGAAAACAAAGCTACTAAAAAAGTGCTGAAATCGGCTATCCAACTGTCAACATCAACAAACGGTTTGCACATAACTATTAAAGAAATGTAGAAAGAAATGAGAGTGTGCTTACAACTCCACTGCTCTGTCAGGACAGGAACAAACACAAGAGGAGGTGAGGGGAGAGGGACTATTTATTTAATAAAATACATTATAAAAATAGAAGAAAGACTTTTCATTGAGTGCTACAACTGTCTGTGGAGGGGCAACCCTCATGTAGTAGGACTGGGATGAGGAGGACCCCAGGAGGGGGTAATGGTGCTTGGCAACAGCGTGTTGGTGGGTTATTTTGAGCACTGAGTTTGTTCTCCCGCTTCCACACCTATCCATTTTTTCAGCTTTCTCTGAACAGTTCCCTTTGCTTATACCTTCTAGAAATGTTTCTGTGAACGTTGATGCCTTAATGTTTCTGTGAACGTTGATGCCTTAATTCTTGTTCATTTACTATTCCTTACTGGCGGTCCAATCTGCCTCTACGAATTGGATTACTGGCTGTTTCCTGGATTGAGATACCATATTTCTTCTATGGACTGATGGTAAGTGAAGTGGAGATTTGTCAAATTGTAATGTGCTGTTGAATCCTTGTATTTGTAACCCAGAAATATCTGAGATCATTTTGTATTTCCCAAGGCAATGAACACCATCAGCTGCGGTTCCAGTGTTTCTCTCTCCCTCATTCCTTACTCCCTCTTCCCTCATATAATCCTGTGGGTTGCACTCATATGCATGACTAAGGGGCATATTATCAAGGGCAGTATCGCCACTTTAGCGGCACTTTTTGCCGATAAAGCTGCGATATTTTTATCGCCCTATTAGCAAGCTGTCGCCAACAGCTGTTAGCGACAGCTTAATGGCGATAGCTGCCGTTTTGTTGCCGCTTTGCATGTCAGCGATAATTATCGCTAATGACATGCAAAGTAGGCGTTCCCAACTAAAAGCAACTGCAAACAGTCGCAAACACAACTTCCCCCTATTATCAATGTCCGCAAAGCGATAAAAAAAGTAGCGCTAACCGCGATTATCGCTGGAATTTAACACCTGCTAAAAACTTGACTTACCTATTTTCTCAATGGGAGGTGGATTGTGAGGCTAAGTCCTCACCTGCCTATTAGCAAGCTTTTAATTAACGCAGTGAATTTATCGCTGGATTTCTCGCGCTATTGCTGCGTTTCGCCTCTATCACTGGATTTTTTATCGCCTTGGAGATAAGCATTGATAATAACGCGTTATCTCCGCGATGAAATCCAGCGATAGCCGGCGATAAAAAAACAGCGCTAAGCGCGCTTTGCGATAATTATCGCAAATCCTTGGTAATATGCCCCTAAGTTCACTCCAAGATTTCTGTGGGTGGAGGCAAGGACATGTTAAGGAGTCGTGGGGCCCTGGGAAAGATAGAATTTGGGGTGCCTCTGTTTGGAGGAACTTATTATTTATAACCCAATTCATGCCTTTGTGATGCCAGACAATATTGAGTTACATTTTAAATCTTCAGAAACTGTGGCATGGAAAAACAGCCAAAAGCTTAGGCTGCCTAGTGCCCAGCAGTCCAATAGTACCAGAGAACAAGCATTGATAAACTCATTTCTTATTTAGTTGGCTTTAGATTTTTTTACTTGCAACAACATTTTATGTGGAATTCAGTGTCCAACTTGCTTGTTGCTCCCATGGTAGGGAAAGCTTGATAAGGGTGACTTGTTAGAGGTTTAGTGGACCAGTGAATAATATCAAGGTAAGATACAGGGTCAATCAATCAATCAATCAATCAATCATGTCACTTATAAAGCGCACTACATACCCGCGAGGGTCTCAAGGCGCTGGGGGAAGAAGGGGGTGGTGCTGCTACTGATCGAAGAGCCAGGTCTTGAGGAGTCTTCTGAAGGCCAGTAGGTCTTGGGTCTGTCGGAGGTTGGTGGGGAGGGTGTTCCAGGTCTTGGCGGCGAGGTGGGAGAAGGATCTGCCGCCGGCGGTCGTTTTCCGGATGCGGGGGACTGTGGCGAGGGCGAGGCTGGTCGAGCGGAGCTGGCGGGTGGGGGTGTAGAAGCTGAGTCGTCTGTTGAGGTAGGCTGGTCCGGAGTTGTGGAGTGCTTTGTGTGCGTGGGTGAGGAGCTTGAAGGTTATCCTCTTGTTGACAGGGAGCCAGTGCAGGTCTCTCAGGTGGGGTGTGATGTGGCTGCGTCGGGGGATGTCGAGGATAAGACGTGCAGAGGCGTTCTGGATGCGTTGCAGCCGTCTCAGGAGCTTAGCCGTCGTTCCTGCGTAGAGGGCGTTTCCGTAGTCCAGCCTGCTGGTGACGAGGGCCTGGGTGACTGTTTTTCTTGTTTCGGTGGGGATCCACTTGAAGATCCTGCGGAGCATTCGGAGGATGTTGAAGCAGGATGAGGAAACGGCGTTGACCTGCTTAGTCATGGAGAGGGTGGGGTCGAGGATGACCCCTAGGTTGCGTACGTGGTCGGTGGGTGGCGGGGCTGTTCCCAGTGATGTTGGCCACCAGGAGTCGTCCCAGGCTGAAGGGTTGGAACCAAGGATGAGGACCTCCGTCTTGTCCGAGTTCAGCTTCAGGCGGCTGGTCCTCATCCATTCGGCGACGGCCTTCATTCCTTCGTGGAGGTGGGCTTCGGCGGTGTGAGGGTCTTTGGTGAGGGAGAGGATCAGCTGGGTGTCGTCGGCGTAGGAGATGATGTTGAGGTTGTGCTGTCGGGCAACGTGGGCGAGGGGTGCCATGTAGATGTTGAACAGCGTTGGGCTGAGGGAGGAGCCTTGGGGTACGCCGCAGATGATCTTGGTGGCCTTGGATCGGAAGGGGGCGAGGCGGACGCTTTGTGTTCTGCCGGAAAGGAAGGATGTGGTCCAGTCCAGGGCCTTCTCTTGGATCCCGGCATCGTGAAGGCGTGTTCGTAGTGTGTGGTGGCAGACCGTGTCGAAGGCGGCTGATAGGTCCAGGAGGATGAGGGCTGCTGTTTCTCCGTTGTCTAGCAGGGTCCTGATGTCATCGGTGGCGGCGATGAGGGCGGTTTCGGTGCTGTGGTTGCTGCGGAAGCCGGACTAGGAAGGGTCCAGGATGTTGTTCTCCTCGAGGTAGCGGGTCAGTTGTTTGTTGACGATTTCCTCGGTGACCTTCGCGGGGAACGGGAGCAGAGAGATGGGTCGGAAGTTCTTGAGGTCCTTGGGGTCTGCCTTGGGTTTCTTGAGTAAGGCGGTGATCTCGGCGTGCTTCCAGCTTTCCGGGAAGGTTGCTGTCTCGAAGGAGATGTTGATTATTTTCCGGAGATGGGGCGCGATGGCTGTACTGGCTTTGTTGAAGATTTGGTGAGGGCACGGGTCTAGCGGTGAACCGGAGTGGATGGTGTTCATGATCTCGCTGGTGTCCTCGTCGTTGATGTTGGTCCAGGAGAGCAGGCGGTTGGTGGTTGTGGGGGCAGTGGTCTCGGTGGTTGCCGGGGCGGTCGTGGTGTTGAAGCTGTCGTGGATGTCGGCGATTTTGCGGTGGAAGAAGGTGGCCAGTGAGTCGCACAGGTCTCGCGCCGGCTGGATGTCGTTGGTGTTGGAGCTGGGGTTGGAGAGTTCCTTCACGATGTTGAAGAGCTCTTTGCTGTTGTGTGCGTTGTTGTCTAGGCGTTATTGAGTGAGGCCCTTTTGGCGGATCTGATGAGGTGATGGTGACTGCGGGTGGCGCTCTTGTGGGCGGCGTAGCTGTCTGCTGTCCGTTCGTGGAGCCAGATCTTCTCCAGTTTTCGGCATGTTCGTTTGGAGGCCTGGAGGTCTTCGGTGAACCAGGTGGCTTTCTTGCTGGTGTGGCTGTTGGGCGGATTCTTGAGCGGGGCGAGGGTGTTGGCGCAGTCGTCGATCCACTGTCTGAGGTTGCGGGCGGCGGTGTTGGGGTCGGAGGGTTCGGCGGGTGGGCTCAGGGCAAGGGTTGTGGTTAGCTGGTCTTCCGTGACTCTGCTCCAGCAGCGGCGAGGCATTTGTTCGGTGCGGTGGTGCGTGGTGGGCTTCCTGTAGGTGAAGTGGATGCAGTGGTGGTCAGTCCAGTGGGGTTCGGAGGTGTGGTTGAAGGAGACGTGTGGGCTTGCGGAAAAGATGGAGTCTAGCGTGTGGCCGGCGGCGTGGGTGGGTGTAGTCACGAGCTGTCTGAGTCCGAGGGTGGCGAGGTTGTCGATCAGGGTGGTGGAGTTGGTGTCCTTGTTGTTCTCGAGGTGGAAGTTCAGGTCCCCGAGGAGAATGTAGTCCGTGGAGGCGATGGCGTGTGTGCTGATGAAGTCAGCGATGGAATCGCTGAACTGTGGTCGGGGTCCGGGGGTCTGTAGATGAGGGTTCCTCTGAGGGTGGTGTTGGGATCGGTGTGGATCTGGAAGTGCATGTGTTCGGCGGTGCTGAGGGTGTCGTCGGTGTTGGTTGAGACTCTGAGGGTGTTCCTGTGGACGATGGCGATGCCTCCTCCGACTCCGTTGGTGCGGTCCCTGCGGGTGATCTTGTATCCGTCCGGGATGGCAATGGCGATGTCGGGGGCTGAAGCGGGATTCAGCCAGGTCTCCGTCAGGAATGCGACGTCTGGGGAGGTTGAGTCGAGAAGGTCCCAGAGTTCGATGGCGTGTTTGCGGGCGGAGCGGGTGTTGAGGAGGATGCATCTGAGGTAGTTGGGTTCTTTCCTGGGCGGTGGTTTGGCGGGGCGGGTGCTGGCGAAGCTGCAGTTCCGGCAGGTGAAGGGCCCTTGGGTGCGCTTCGGGGTGGCCTGGTAGCAGGCGTGATCTTTTCCGGGGTTGAGTGCGTGGAGGGTGCTGGCGTCGTATCGGCATCTGTTGATGTGGCGGGCGCGGGGGATGCCCGGACCAGGGGGTCTGGCGCTGGGCGCGGACGGGCGCAGACGGGCTTGCCTTAGGCGCGCCTTCGGCGCGCCAGCGGCGCGGCCGCGCAGCGGCCGCCATAAATGGGGAGGTGGGAGGGAGGAGCAGGGAATGGGGCAGCAAATGGGCAGTGAGGGGGCGGGGCCGCAGGGGCGCAGCGGCGGGAAACAGGCACAGAAGGGAAAACAAGCACAATCAGGGCATCAAGGGGGCACAGAAAGGAAAAGAAAACGAGCACAATCAGGGGCAGCAAGGGGGCACAGAAAGGAAAAAACGAGCACAGTCAGGGGCAGCAAGGGGGCACAGAAAGTAAAAACGAGCACAATCAGGGGCAGCAAGGGGGCACAGAAAGGAAAAACGAGCACAATCAGGGGCAGCAAGGGGGGCACAGAAAGGAAAAAACGAGCACAATCAGGGGCAGCAAGGGGGGCACAGAAAGGAAAAAACGAGCACAATCAGGGGCAGCAAGGGGGGCACAGAAAGGAAAACGAGCACACTCAGGGGCAGCAAGGGGGGCACAGAAAGGAAAAACGAGCACAATCAGGGGCAGCAAGGGGGGCACAGAAAGGAAAAACGAGCAACATCAGGGGCAGCAAGGGGGCACAGAAAGGAAAAACGAGCACAATCAGGGGCAGCAAGGGGGCACAGAAAGGAAAAACGAGCACAATCAGGGGCAGCAGCAGGGCACACAGACGGAGCTGTGTGGTGGGGGAGCGACCTACCAGTCAAGGTCAGGGGTCATACCACTTCAAATTGTAGCTCTAATTGCTGAATGTTTGTAATAAATATATCCCCCTCACTAATGGCGTTTTTGCTTCCACAATTAAAATTGAAGCAGTGCTCTGAGGATTTTCACCATTCCAATGGAAACATATAGAAACTTTCTCCTAATTGCTCTTCACTTGCCATGCGCCTCTTCTCCTTTTTATATGTGAGCACGTCTCTGGCTGGACAGTTACCTGTGACCCTGCTGAATAAGAGAACTGGAATGGGGCAGAATTCAAGAGGTACCGGGACAAAAATTGAACAATATAGTGAGAGAAGTGAAGTAGAGGGCGAAGGGGGGTAGAGATAGAGATGATGTAGAAAGATATATGAGGTGGGAGCGAGGTAAAGTAACAAAAGAAAGGTGAGGTTGCCAGAAGGAAAGATAAGAACAGGTAGAACAAGGGAAATCTAGGTACAGAAAAAGAGGCAGCGAAATAGTTAAGGTTCTAGAGTGAGTTAGAGAGAGATAGGGCGAAAGAAATGTAGAAAGACACAGAGCAGTACAACACTCAAAGAGGTGGGGTAGGGAGAGAGTTAATGTAGTAAAAGGTGAATTGGAGAGAGGTAAAGGCAGTGAGAGGTAGATGTGAGTAGTCGGGAAAAGAGAAAGGTGGAGAGAGGGGTGAAGGGTAGACAGAGAAAACGAGGTAGCCAGAAAGGAGTGTGATATTTAAAGAAGTGGATGAAAGGTAACAGAGGTAGAATGAGAGAAAGAGGGAAAGAGCGGTTGATAGTGAGGTAAATTGGGAGCTAAGGTAGTGAGTGAGAGGTTACAATACAGTCTAGAGAGAGGCAGAGAGGTGAGGTAGAGAAAGGGCAGAGAGGTGAGGTAGAGAAAGGGCAGAGAGGTGAGGTAGAGAAAGGTAAGCAAGTAGAGTCATGGAAAGATATTGGCAAGGCAATGAATTCGGAGTTTGCAGAGATTTGCTAATGTAGGGGGTCAACTACTAAACTGCACCCACAAATGCTTTGATATAGCAACTTTAAATGCTAAAAAGCATATAACCAAATCACAAAAGTGAACTTTAAAAATGAAAAATAGTAGGCAATGAGAGAGGTGATGATTTTAGGGTCCCCCCTAACCTAGGGGGAGGACCAAGCAGATGCCTTGAACACAAAGAGCACATCATGCTGAACGATTCAGTGGTGGTCCCATCCTCTTAGGACCACCCCAAGCACAGTTATGGGCAAAAATACAATCCCAATCAAAGGCCCTGCAAAGCATTATGGGACGAGATTAGCAGTGGTCAGTGAATATTATAGTATCCAATATCAAAATAATTCTACAAAGAGCTGCAGTTCAACTAGTCGTTACTAGGTGTCCCTCACGAGTCAAATGCAAAAGCATTGAAATTATTACATCAAGCTGCAGTTCAATTAGTCGTTGCTAGGTGTCCCTCAAGTCAAATGCTTTTGCATTTGACTCATGAGGGACACCTAGTAACGACTAGTGGAACTGCAGCTTGATGTAATAATTTCAATGCTTTTGCATTTGACTCGTGAGGGACACCTAGTAACGACTAGTTGAACTGCAGCTCTTTGTAGAATTATTTTGATATTGGATACTATAATATTCACTGCCCATTGCTAATCTCGTCCCATAATGCTTTGCAGGGCCTTTGGTTGGGATTGTATTTTTGCCCATAACTGTGCTTGGGTTGGTCCTAAGAGGATGGGACCACCACTGAATCGTTCAGCAAGATGTGCTCTTTGTTTTCAAGGCATCTGCTTGGTTCTCTCCCTAGGTTAGGGAGGATCCCAAAATCATCACCTCTCTCACTGCTTGCTAAATTTTCATTTTCACTTATGTAAAATTACTATATGCATTTTAGCATCTAAAGACAGAGATACTTGTTAATTGGACAAAAGTATATGAGGTTTCTGTTTTATTAATTAGGAGTTCTGTACTCCGCAAATTACACCCACTCCTAAGTGAGATAGGGAGGGATGAGGTAGAGAGAGTGGAGGTAGAGAGAAGGGATTGACAGTGAATGATATAGGCACAGAGAATGATAAAAAGAGGAGCAAGCTCATGAGGTAGAGATGAAGTCAAGTGAGGTATTTTGGGTATATTGAGTAGGGGGGGGGGGGTGGAAAATATGCAGCTTGCACTGCTTGCGCGAGCCCGGTCTTTTGAGTTGATTTTGCTGCTACTAACGTAGAAAATCTACTCGAGCTGCAGCACCTCTACTCGAATGGCCACGACCGCCCTCATTAGAAAATCGTGCTGGGGATGCTAGATCTCGCTTGCCAGCTCGTATTTTCTGGAGCCTCGTAAGAGAAAAATTCCGCCTCACTGTGATTGGCGGAATTTGGCCAGAACTCTACGTTAAAGAGTAACGCAGAGTTACCAAAATACCGCCAATTCTGCAGGCGGAACGAAACACTCTGCCCACCCCTAGTATTGAGAGAGGGGAGACAGACAAAGGTGAAGTAGAGAGTTCTGAGACAGAGAGAGGATGTTGGTACATAGAGAAGTGGAGAGAAAGAGGGAGAGGTTAAGAGACATGGTTAAGGAAAATGAGGTGAGGTGAGGTGAATTAAGGAGAGGAAAATGACAGAAAGCCTGAGAAAACCAACAAACTGCCTTGGAGTGTGAGGGTTAAGGCTGGACAGGCCAGGCAGGTTAATGTTTTGCGCACCTCAAAGCTGCGAGTAAAGGTGCTATGCTGAGTTGTGCAAGGGTAAGAAACCAGCGCAGAACTACACTATTTAAATGACCTGCTGCTTCTCACTACCCCAAATCCTAGCACAAAACCTTTACACCCTGATGCAGTGGGGCATATGCTATGTAAAGGATAAGATTTGTACTGGAAGCAGACTTTCGGGTGTAAAATCATATGCTTAGATGCATTCTTAAACAAGGTACACACTATATATGTGCTGTATAGCACAGCACACATAGAGTGTATGAAATGTTTGTAGAAAGTAAAACATTTCTCTATGTTAGCGCCTGCTATGCAAAGTCTGGTCGGTCTGGCTATTTCTAGTAGCAGAGGCTTTGCATCAAATAAAAAAATATGGTGTACTTATGTTAACCCACTCAAGCAATGCTCCCTTGACGCAAAGCAGAGCAACACACCATTTGAGCGGACTTTTCCCTGGTGCAAGTCCTTAGTAATTGTGACCATAAGAGTCTGTTAAGCAAAGGTGGGGTGACCTGGGCAATTTCCCACTTTGGCCATACCTTAAAACGTCTCTGGGTAGAGACAGATTCTCCTTATGCAACTGCACCACCTGCAATAATTCTGAGACAGCAGTCCTACCAGGATGACTTGTAATGCATTATAAAGCATGGTAATAAGGCCTGGAAACAGGGCACAAGTTCTGGGTGGACGAGGGTCCCCACTAATTTTAAAGGGGGGACACAGTCCCCCTTTGTCCGAAGTTGAAGGAAACTCAGATGTGTTCCTTTTAATTGGCCTCGGCTATAGACAGCGCAGGCGCTGTCTCGAAAGAGACATGTTGTATCAACTTACCTGCTCATAGGCTTCCCATTTGCTGGCTTCATCGTTGCTCTTCTATTCTTTATCCCCATTTGTCCATGGCATGGCATGCATTTGTCATGCCTCTTCCTGTGTTTAGCCCTCCCGAGAGCAGGGACCAATTACTAATAGCCATACACAGCGGCAATTTAAGGAAATGTTTTAAGGACTACTTTTTTCATTGGTTAACAGCACTTTTTACGAGCACTCGTGTTTACATTTGCTCCAAGCGATTTTCTAAACACGCATGTAAATCTTGTTCTTATCTCATCACATTGCAGTGCATTCCCATGCTGCTTGCCCGTCGCTCAACCCCTTCCCGATTTGCAGCTTGACCCTTCCTCCTATTCCCTCCCTCATCGTTTCTTGCTTTGTGCACGAACGCTCGTGACAAAGGTTTCCCAGCTTTCATTAACTAGAACACATAATGGGTGATAGAAAAGCTAGTTAATCGGAATACATTATTAAACAATAGGTTTAATAAACGTGGCACACATATTGCGACCACTGGCACTCCCTGCGCGCACCTTCATTTACTTCGCAGAAATGGCACCTGTGAAAGAAGCTCGCCACATACGGAAAACTGTGCATCAAAATGACTAACATTCAGGAACGTGTGGACTGATCTCTATTCTAAGCCTTTTGAATTACGTAAAACAGTAAACAAAGAGAATGCTAATGGATTTTGGATGGCGGGGCGCATTCAGGATTAGAGCGAGGTCACTAATGTGTGACTCGTGTGACATTTGCTATGCATGCTTTACAACAAAATCTTTCTGTGATAGGGATGTTTCTGCAGCAGGTGCAATAAAACGATTCCTGCAACGCAAAAGTGAACTGCTCCATGTCTACCGTAAAATTATCTGGGTCATGCACATGGAAGAAAGACTCCAAGGCAGGGTTATGAAAACAACTAGAGTGCTGACTTCATACCAATAACACTGACAAGCACTTTGCGATGCTCAGTGGTGACATAACGGGCAACAGCAGCTATGGGACAGTTCTTCGGCTGAGAACCTGTATATCAACGAAACTAGCCCCAGCCCCGTACACAAATGCATTAACATTGCCAATGCCTATAGCTTTCGGATTGCCAAGACCTATTTGGTTTGCCAATGCTAGTCGTATATACTTTGAAGACCGTGCAGTCACCTAGGATTTTCATTACTGCTCCCAAGGGCAAACGTATACCTTTGAGGATACTTGCAATATGACTCACATTTTTTTCACCCACCAGGCAACATCTTCTTTCATCTCGAGAAGAGCCCAGGTTGGGGGTTAATTGAGGGTGGACTGCTCCGTGTTTACCCATCCAGTTTCTTATGAATGTCAGGAATGTGATGTTTTACACTGTTAAAAATAACAGCAGGGTTGCTTCTTGAAAGCTCTAGGAACACTGTTTAACTTAACATCTAATATCGGGAATAGGCCTATTTCACCCCTAATAGAAATCTGTAATAAGAAATACCTCCCAATTTCAACTTACGGAGCAGGCATTTGGGGCTATTGTAACGTGCAAAGCATGCATGTAGAAGAAAAACATTTTTGCAGACACGTTTTGGGACTCCCGCTGAGTAGCCCCAATTACTTTGTACACAAGGAATTGCGAATTGCTTATGTGTGAGTTGTGGGGGTCAGATTAAGCTAGCTCCCTTGCTGCTATGGATCTCCATATGGACCAATGATAGTGCATCTCTTAATAAAGACATAATTGAGGACTTTCTTTCCTGCAATTTAGGTTACAAAATCCCCTGGCTGCGTTATATCAAGACCACTTCAGCTCAGCTGGGTTCCCCATGCTCTATTTAAAACACAAATTGCACTCAAGCACACACTATTCCAATCATCCAGAACGCCGCCGCAAGACTGGTCCTCAACCTGCCAAAACACTGCCACATCTCCCAGCACCTGCGCACACTCCACTGGCTCCCCGTCGAGGCGAGTATCACCTTCAAGATGCTCACCCACGCACACAAGGCCCTCCACGGCACCGGACCAGCATACCTGAACAGCCGACTCAAATTCCACGCACCCCAAAGGACCCTATGATCAGCCCAGCTCTCCTACACCGTGGTCCCCCGCACCAGAAAGACCAGATCGGGAGGCCGCTCCTTCTCCTTCCTCGCGGCCAAAGCATGGAACGCCCTTCCGCTCCACCTCAGACAGACAACATCGCTCCCCATCTTCGCAAGAAACCTCAAAACCTGGCTCTTCGACAGACCCCCTCCTTGATGGAATGGAACCTGCACCCCCACCCCTAGCACCTTGAGACCCTTACGGGTGAGTAGTCGCGCTTTAACAAACCCCTGATTGATTGAATCATAAGATAAGTCTCATGTTTGTAGTCCATTATTAATTCCAGTCCACACAGATCAAGGTGTTCCACAAAGTTGTTTACTCCAAAAGCAGATTTCCATACAATATTGTCCAACAATGCCGCAGCCGACACGTGTTTCGTCCACCTGGACTTTTTCAAGGCTGTAAAAATCATATTGTACTTCTGTTACAATATACCTCATGTTAAGTGGCTTCAAAAACAAAGGCATTTTTTTTAGTTTTTTGTTTTTTTGTTGACAAAAAAGTACCCATCACCAGTCCATCTAGCCAATCAGAATGAAAGGAAGAAAAGCATTCAGACAAGTATGAAACATAAAAGGCAAAGAGTTTGTGGGGTGAAACGGGATTGCTCCAACTTGGAGTCTTTAGATCACCTTAATGCAATTTGTACCACAAATTTGCTCAGTGTTTGTCTATTAGTCATGTTCAAGTAGCAAAAACAGGGACAAGTGTTTGTTAAGGTGTCATGAAAAACAAAAATGTGGTACCCGTGTATCATCCGTCACCAAGATGGTATGTTAATTATAATGCTTGAACCTACCTATAAGTATGGTAATATATCCAAAGTAGGTTTGAGGGCTCTACAAAGTATATTGATTGCAAAGTGTAGGCAAAAAATTCCATCTGTCTGGGACCTCACAAAATTGGCCGCCCCATTGCTGGGCTGACTAGGAAATAATCCTATTGGAAGAATATAGTATCATATCAGGGAGCAGACATCCCATGAACACTAACAAATAACAAAGTTAAAAAATAACGACCACGTTGTATAGTGAGAACGCAGGCACTTACCCCAAAGATTTATTGTGTCTGCTTCAGTAGTTTTAAAACATAACGAGAGGCGGCACCACCCTGATAAGTGTGCTGTTAAATTAATCAAACAGGTCCAACAATTACTATTGTGTTCGTGTGTACCAAATGCAGACATGCCAACCCTCCCGATTCAGGCGGGAGACTACCGATTTCAAGGCTAGTCTCCCGCCTCCCGATTCCTTCAAGCAAAAACCCGATTACTCGGGGGTTTCAGCTGACAGGGCTTGGTACTGTGTAACGTGGTGTATGCACTGCCAGCAACCTGCTCTTGCAGGCCAGTGCACAACACTTGCATCACCCTCTTTATGCCTGCCATTGAACTCCATGCTTCTGAAAGCAAATGTCCGACCCTGCTGCAGCACACTTGCAAAGCCCATACATGACAGTAACCCGATTCAAGGCCCCATTCTCCCGATTTGTTTTCTTTAATCTCCCACTTTGCTCTTCTAAAATGTTGGCATGTATGCAAATGCCACACACTCAAGTCTACAAAACGGCCTGTTTACCCAGTGATAATGAACACTAAAGCAATCTTGTCTAGTACGACTCGAAAGGGATTCTTACCCGGTCTGTAGGTTTCACGGTCCATGTACCGCCGTATGTGCGAGTGCACCATGAAACTCTCCCATTTTAAAACGCACGTTTGAGACGTTCAAGGACATAAATGACGGACCACCATGTCACTAGAGAAGTGTCTCAATGTGTCGAGGGGGCGGAGCTTGCCTAGACCCAAGATGGCCGCGGAGTAAACGAGCTCCGGCACCGTCCGATTAATTCGACAGGAATTGGAGTCATCTCCAGTTAAAAAACACAAAAATGTAGCTACAAGTGATTGCCTGTTGCTGCGCGACCGGAAAAGGTAATGCTGCCCGAGATTGAGCCGGGGCAGGATCTGTGAGCAGCCGGAGGGCATATGCGGCCAGTGCTGAGGTGTGGCTTGCGAGTGAGCCGCTGCGCGAGGACAGGAGGCCGCGGCCGCGACACCGGCGAAGGCACAAAGAGTAGCGGCAAAACACGCCTGCCCCCACCAGAGGAGGCCCCTTGTGGTTGCGGGGGCCACAGCACGACACAGAAGTGAAGAGTTGCGCAGCATAGCGGAGGGCCTGCCCACCCGCGAGCGTGTGCGCTTGGTGCCGGGAGGCCAAACTACTACAACCCGGGGCACGGAGCAGGTGAGCGGTGCTGATCTGCGAGGGCCCCCCTGCTCCGGATTGTCAGTGCGCTGAGCCCGGAAGGTCAAAGCCTGCTAATGTGCACACGGTTGAGCAGCGTGGGAGCGGTACGCCCACGGGAGGACTGTGGCACCCTCCCCCAATTGTTGACACGGGCATGAAGACCCCGGTAGCTACTTGAGAGGTCCTAACAGCTAAGGGGGCCAAGGCACAACACAAGAGTGGCGTGATAACAGAGTGACGGTAGGCCCGTCTGCCTGCAAGTGCGTATGCTCAGAGCTGTATTAGTGTACACACAGGGTGTGTCGCAGTGGGGCCTGAGAGAGCAACGCGACAAGTTACTGTAATAAGGAGGCATCAGGGGTGGCACAGCTGGAGGCAAATTGAGGGGACCCATGTAATACAGACTGCACAACCCACTGAGCTGCATCCCAAGGCAATAAACAACGAGAGTGAATCAGAACGGAGGCGTGCTGAATTTGAGGGACAATTGGCGGGCCTGTCCAGGCAGAAAGACATCTAAAGGAACTGGGGGACAATTCAGTGGAACCGTGCTGCAGACCAGAATGGGCAGAGCAGACCCTGGCTGCGGTAAGGGTGTGTCACTCCTCCCTCGTACAAAGGCCTATCAAATAACGGCAATAGCGGGCGCAGTGGAGTGCGCGAGCTGCTATACATTGGACGTGGCAGAGTATGAGAGCTGCACAGGCGGGAGCGCTGTCCGAGAGGCCTACTGCTGAGGCCAGCGGCGTGTGTCTAAAGGGCAGCAAAAAAACCTGGTCCTACAATATGGGGAAAACGGACAAGGCGCAACCCAAACTAAATTTCAATAAGCGGAAAACGACGGGCATGCGTGCAGACGACACAGACTCTACTATGGCAGAACAAGAGAGCGTAGCTACTGTGCCAGGTGAGGACCTTAAGCAGATACTTGCAGCCATGCAACAGAGTCTGACTTCCATAGACGGGAAAATAGATTCTCTGGCATACAGAATGGATCGCATGTCAGAGAGAGTGGATAAACATGCTGAGAGATTGGATATGGTGGAGCGCAAGAAGTGGAGGACCTGCAGGCGGAGGCTGGCACAGCGCAGACCCAGATGGGTAAGGCAAACACAGTGCTGCAAAATAAGGCCGAAGACTTAGAAGCGTGCTCAAGGCGCAACAATGTGCGAATTTTGGGCCTGCCCGAATCCACGGAGACCGGGAATATGGAGTTTTTTCTAGAACAACTGCTAGTGACCATACTGGGCCGGGAAACTTTTTCAACAGTATTTGTGGTGGAGCGCGCTCATCATTCCTTGGCCCCTAGACCGCCCCCTGGAGCCCCACCTAGGCCAGTAGTGGCGAGATTGCTGAACTACCGTGACAGGGACGCTGCCCTTCGGAAAGCAAGGGAGCTACGTGTCCTGAAATATGAACGTTCTGAGCTTGCCCTGTTCCCTGATTTCACGCCGATGGTTCAAGAGGCGCGAGGCAATATGCGCCTAAGAAACGGAAACTTCGCAAACTACATTTAGAATACTCCATGTTATACCCCGTCAGACTGCGTGTCACGATGGACGGTAAGACCAAAATATATAATGATCCGTAGACACTGCAACAGCAACTTAAAAAGCGCAGCAAGGAGCAACTGAAGAAAACAGCCTAGAAGACAGCAGAAAATAACGGCGATGCACAAGGGGACTCTGAATGAGTAAGGTGGTAAGAGAGCAAAGCCTCTGGAATAGACTTTATTAACATGTAAAGGAACATTTGACAATATGGGGGGCAGTCAAAAAGTAATGTACTCCACTGGACAGTATCGAAATGAATATGGCGATGGGTATTATGTGACTGTAAGATAACAGGATACGGCTGATGCAGAGGGGACACCCGCTGGGGCAGATCACAGGAGCTAGAAATAAGTTGCTGAGAAACTTGAATGTATGAGAAGATGGCGGAACAGGTCATAGGGAGATGCCTGGTTGCCGGCACCCACCGCCCTCGAGTGTAATCCACACTTGGTGTTATGTTCGGTAATGGGGGGGGAGGGTTAACGATTTGAAGTTTTGCCAAGCCAAAGGGAACCGGCTATGGCGTGGGAGGGGTGGAGGGATCTGGGTAAAAAGTTTGTTAGAAAGCAAAATGTGTAATTCTCATAAGTGTAAATGCAGTTCAGAAGGAAAGTTACAAAAAGTGAATGTCACGCACAGGGACAGAGAAGTAGACAATGGCTGATTCCAAAAGCACCAATCCCAGTAAGAAGGTTAAGTTCCTGACAAGGAACGTCAGAGGTCTTAATGACCATAGAAAAATTCGTAAAATAGTTGCATATTTAGAGCGTCACAGTATAGATGTGGCTATACTTCAGGAGACACATCTTCCACAGGGAACAAATATGCTAACCCGCAGGAGAATGAGAGGGACATGTATAGCTTCCGGGTTTATGTCACACGCAAGAGGGGTATTAGTGTGGGTGGGTAGAAATTCTGGGCTGAGCCTGCAAGAAATAGAAACTGATAAGGGCGGTAGGTTTGTCATAGCAAGATACTATAAAGAGAATTTTGAAATGTTATTGGTTGGCATATACGGGCCAAATCACGATGACCCCCAATTTTATCACACATTGCACGTCAAAATAGCGCCATACTCACAAATGCACCAATTATGGGGTGGGGATTTTAATTGCACGCAAGACCCTGATTTAGATAGATCCAAAGGGCCTCAGAGAAGGCCCTTTAAAGCAGCTAGAACAGTAGCAGCAATAGTGGAAGCAGAGGATCTAGTGGATGTCTGGAGAACTAAAGCACCCACGAGCAGGGACTACACACATTACTCCACAGTGCACAACACCCACACTAGAATAGATTACTGGTTTGCCTCACGTGTGATTATGCCCAGCGTCATCGATTGCTCCCACATGGCACGCACTTTTTCAGACCACTCTCCAGTCATGTAAAGCACAAGAAGAACACTCTACCTATACCATCTAAAGTATGCTATACGTCATCTGATTTGTTGACCACTCTGGCTAGACCACAAAACAATATTCTTCACACCATCCAAGATATATTAAACATTGCTTTGTTTTTTATTTTTCATCACAAATGTATCAATGTATCACAAATAAGTATTGTGTCTAAAAGATTATAAAAAGACCAGATCCCATTACAAACCTTCCACTCACAACATGCATACAATTTCATACTCAAACATCCTCACACAGACTTCAGATACATACATAACATCAATATCAAAAAGCATAATGTGCACCATGTCCCCTCAAAATGTGTAACAACTATGGTTATAAAAGAAGGACTTTTCAAACATTTCATCAATTTTGCAGCACAAGTGGCTCAAATGAGTTCATAGAGGGAACATGTTCACAACGCAGACGCGCGTTTCGGTGAGACACCCCTTCTTTGGGTATCACCTTCTTCAGGGTGCTTGTGGTGTATATGGGCAACAAAGAAATAGGACCTGTCTATCGTAATGAGAGCGAGAACCATCCAAATTTGAGGAAGTTTCCTCAATCTAACCAATAGTGGCCACCGCTAGATTTCAGGTTGAGTTAGGCCGGGAAAATGATATTTGGGCTTGGAACGTTGCGGTCTCTCAAATATAAGTAAAAATGTGCCGCACAAGAAACTTTTCTCAAAGAAGGACGTCAGGAAAAAGGGTAGCAATGTGTGGAGGTTAAGTCTTGATGTGTGTCAGTGTTTGGGCTGACCCCAGGCAGAATCTATAATTTCTCAAACAGCGTAACACTGTGGATCGTGTTTTTTGTCCAATAATCGATTTAATCTATGAGACAAGCTTTATGGCAGGAATCCTGTCTCCGTTGGAACTTAAAAGTCGGGACTTAGCCACGATCAATTCCCTGCCCGATATGGGGAACTGAATTAAGAGATGCTTGTTCCATGCAGCGGCATTATTGCAGAGCGTCCCGCTGGTGAAGGAGCATGGCTGCAGATGACCTGCAGAGGAGGGAATGTTCATGGCGATTCCCACAATATTCCCTACTAGACCCAGTGTTTCCTGAAGAGCTGGGAGATACAATAGATGAATTCTTTGCCACGAACCTTGGTAGTGTGCCCAAGATGCGCACCATATGGGAGACATTCAAAGTTTATATTAGGGGCATGACGATAGCGTAGCATGTTGGTGTCCTCACGGCAATTCGGGCACAACTGCAGAGGGCAGAAAAGAACTTGATCTAAAGATTAATTGGCATAAATCAATAATGTTCCCTCTTACCCCGATAACTACACAGGTTCACACAAACTACCCCATAGAATGGACTACGGAAGCGGTGCGATATTTGGGGATACAGGTACACACAGACCCTGACATAATAATTCGGGAAAACTACGGCCCCGTAACTAAAAGAGTCCATTGACAAATGGATGAGGCTCGCGGTGTCCCTACTGGGTCGCATCACTACAATGAAAATGATTGTATTACCTCGGGTTCTGTTCTTGTTTGCTAACATCCCCATTATATTGTCTAAATCCTTTTTTCAAAATATTAGAACCCAAATGATACGATTGGCCTGGGCGGGGAAAAACCAGAGAGTCAAATGGGATACTCTTATTAAACCATATGCAGAGGGGGGACTAAATGCTCCGGATCTGGAAAGGAATTACAGGGCAGCCCAGGTGTTGCATGCCCACTATTGGATACACGGACCCTGGGATCTAACTCAATTGCATATTGAAAGAAACACTGTTGTACCCAGCCCGCTGCCGAGAATGTTGATGGAGGACGCCAGGGCCACCCGCATATAATAGACCCGATAGCCTGCACCAGGACTCAACTGCAAAACGTGGCCAGGTCACAGAGGATAGAACTCATGTGTACACCTAAATGGCCTGTAGAATGGTGTGGCTGGTTGCCCATGGGAGAGGAAAAGGTGGTTAAGCAAACATTTCACAAATTAAAAATGGAACAAATTGGGGATCTATCTTATGAGGGGGTAGCGCTATAGGGCGCACGGCAAGATGCCCGCACCCTAGTGAAGGCTCTGCCCGGCTGAGCGCCTATTTGTCAAATATCCGCCTGTAGCACTGCATCGAAGAGCTGATAACGTCTGCTCCGTGATATCAAGCCCTCCCGCTCACATTTGAGGCGGTCTGGGCTGCTGGAGGCTACCATACCGACTGTATTTCAGGTGGTATTGGACCCGGCGGCGTCTCTACAAGATGGCGGCTGCCGCAAGGCCCTGAAATCGGAACCCACCTGCTGACGCACGCAACATTTGAGGCCGAAGGAGACTAGCCTGCTGCTGTTGGGACCGGAGAGGTGTGCAGCAGGCTGCCTGGCGCTAGCTGGGCTGTTTGGTCCCTGGAGCTGCCGGCATCGCGGAGGGGTCCAGGGCGCATGCTGACGCACGCAACATCTGAGGCCGAAAAAGAGACTAGCCTGATGCTGTTGGGGCCGGAGCGGTGTGCGGCAGGCTGCCTTGCGCTGGCTGGGCTGTTTGGTCCCTGGAGCTGCCGGCTTCACGGAGGGGTGCCAGGCTCCTGCTGGGCGGACGCGGAGCCGCGGCCGAGTGCTGCTGAGTGCGGAGGCCTGAAGGAGCTGACGGGACTGGCGTGGGACACGGAGAGGCCCGACGGAGACATCGGCTCGCCTGGCACTGGCTGTGGTAAGTGGGGCGCGGCCCTGCCCGGGCTGGTAGCTGCGGGGGCGGGCCCGGGTGCAGGCTGCGGCCTGCGAGCTGTGGCTGGAGGCCAGGGCGTGTATGACATGGGGGCCGGACCGGACTGTGGCATCACCACAAGGCAGAGCGGAGGACATTGGCACTGACCGCTTTTGGAGGCGTTGGGCGCCCGCTGTGACCGGCTGACACAGGCCTGTGGGGGCCGGCATTTACGCTGTGTTTATCCACTGACACACAGCCCCTGCGAGGCCGCCGCATGTCTGCGAGACTATTGATGTAAGTGGACATACCTCATCCGTGCTTGGATCGATCTTGGCGCTGATACTCCCTGCATATGCTGTCAGGAGTGTGGTTGGGGGGACAGCGATCTCTGGTGATGGATTGCTCTATTTCCACGTGTTAGACGCCTTATCCAGGAATCCTGTGGCTGAGGTGCCTAGGCCCTCATGGGTGCAGTGGCCTGGGGACTGCTTTGTTATTGCCGCTACTGGGCTGGTTGCGCCTTGGCCCTTATGAGTTTTATGCTGCAGTGCTGCCATTGGACGACTGCCCATGGTGAAATGGGGGTTTGTGGGCCCATGTGATTGCTGCGATTCCTTTCTTCTGCACGGCTGTGCATATAGCGGAGGGCCTTACAGGGATCCCGCGATACGTGTCTTGTGTTCCTGTGGGCCACTGACTTCACTTGGTGCTGGGAAGCAGCCTCCCTCTCCCGGTGCACCTCGTGAGGTGTGTTGTGCGGGGTAACTCTAAGCTTCTGGGCCAGGGGTGTCCTCTAGGTGGATTGCTGTTTGCACCCTATGCAGGCTTGCCCCGGGGCTGCATCGTGTACGCCTGGAGGAATCCATTACACATATTTCATCTGAGGGATAGGCCTGATCATTGCTGCGGCCAAAATGGGGAAGACTGACAAATCCCAACCTCGCCTCACGTTTGAGGCGCGCAGATCCACAAAATCACAGCAGAAAGCGGCCTCGGACTCGGAGGCTGATGCCCAGGGTGACGCCCCCCCACACTTGAGACGACGCTGTTGGCAATGCAGCGAAGCCTCCAATCTATCGAGGGCACGATGGCGGCCGTGAATCACCGCCTGGACCACATGTCGGCGCAGCTCGAAAAGCAGAATACTCGCATGGGGGAGGTCGAGCAGCGAGTCTCTGCGACAGAAGATGGTCTGAGTGAGGTTGCTGGGAGGACACTAAACATGGAAAAAGTTTTGGCTCTCATTCAAGCTAAGAATGAGGACTTGGAGGCCCGGTCCCGGCGCAATAATATCAGAATTACTGGACTGCCTGAATCTACGAATGTGGGTAAAATGGAGTCATTTGTTGAAAACCTCATTAGGGACATTTTTGGCGCCGCTAATCTGTCCGCCATGTTCATTATCGAGCAAGCCCATCGCTCTCTTGCAGCAAGGCCTGTCCCGGGCACTCCTCCTCGCCCAATTATTGCGAGACTGTTAAATTGCAGGGATCGCGACAGTATCTTACGTATGGCCAGGGATAAGGGCAATATTGTACATCAAGGCAACTCACTCGCTTTCTTCCCAGACTTTACGGTTACTGTGCAGGCTGCAAGAGGGGAGTTTGGTGCTGTAAAAAAGTTCTTGCAATCGGAGGGGGTCCCATATGCGATGTTATACCCTGCTCGTCTGCCGATTGGTCTGGATGGGGACTCCAAAATCTTCACCAACCCCAAAGCAGCCCTGGAGCATGCCAAGCAACTGCAGCGGAGACGGCGTGAGTCCCAGTGGCGGCTGGTGGCATTTGAAAGTGGGGGGGCGTAAAAGTTTTGGATGAGTGGTTGATCGGCATCCGAGTGCTTCAGTGCGTTGGAAGACTGGGGTCAGTGTCTATAATGTAGTACTTTACTTAGCTCTGCCCTGGAGGCGCACCACTCATGCCGCACTTGGAACATCTGCTGCAAACATGAACTTGTGAAGTTCTTAACAGCAAAGCTGGGTGCTCTCGACTTGTTGTCAGGAATCGACTAAGCTGCCTCTTTTTGACAGTTATAATTATTTCTTTTCAATTAAGATAGTTATGGGTTAATTTTACAGCCCCGTGATTACAGACGAGTCTGCGACACTGTAATGATCGTGTTTATTACATGTCCCTGCCAGTAAGGCTGTCACAGGTTGGACGGAAATATCTGTGAAAACCTAAACAGTTTTGATCTAAGCACAGGCGTAACTAAGAGCAAAGTGCCCCACAACCAGCTGAGCAAAATGGGAGAAAACGTGCACACGGACATTTCGGAAAGAACTTGACTGCATTCACAGGAACATGCTTTAGAACTCCAATGATGCTTCGAACTAAACCTAGTGTTTCTGAACGTGTGGATTTGCAAATCAGCCCAACCAACATGACACTGCGCTTCAATTTATTTATATAATATAAAATAAAAAACACCCTTTCATATTACAGGTGATCAATGCAAAATAAGTGGAAGACGAAATTTCAACCTTAATTTTAGTAACTGCAGTAATTTCTCCTCAAGGGGCAAGGAAAATATATTACGCATGCACGTGCGCTCCATCTGTCGTCAATGGGGACAGATGACCTCGTGCGCAACGAGACATGCACTAATTCTGTGTAACAACATCGATAGGAACATGCCCAGAGTTAAGCGTCCCCTACGTGCTTTACCTCAGAAGACCTCAATCATGCGGGCAGCAATGGCATTTTACAAGCACTGCATATCGCAACTCTGTTAACGATAACATCCGACAGAAAAAAATCCTCACAGAGAAACGAAAAAGGATGTTAGAAATGGAAAGGGCCAAAAGTACATTTTCACAAACGTAATTAAATATATTACATTTGTACAGTCGCGGCCGGGATGACGGGCGGGGGGGAGGGGGAAGGTGGAAATGCGGTCGTCGCGATGGGGGGGAGGCAGGAGGGGTTTAATTAAATAAAATAAAACTCACCGTCCCTCGCCACCTCAGCTCCTGGCTCCTCCGAGTCCCGCGTTTTCCGCTCTCAACAGGAAAGCCACCCACAGGCAGCCTCCCTCCCCTCCCCTCCACCAATCACAACGCTGCGAGGCGCAGCGGAGAGCGCCCCAGCCGGGCCATTTTCTCTATGTAGGCTGCATGCAGCAGCCTACATAGAGAAAAAGAGGGAGTGCGCATGACTGCTTTGTTCGGCCCTGGGGCCGACCAAACAGTCAGTACCCACAACAGTGGGCAAAGCCACTCCCTCCCTGCCCGTGACCAGGACCGCCCACCCTCCCTCCCACAACCAGGCACTCCAGGCACTTCTGCTTTCTCGCAGTGCGAGAAGCAGAAACATAAAATGGTAGTTTTACCATTTTATGTTTCTGCCTTCTCGCACTGCGAAAAAGCAGTGGGGCAACGCCCCCACGCCCCCATGGAGGAGCCGCCACTGGTGAGTCCCAAATTGCATTGGACAATGAGGAGCAGTAGTGGTGAGGAGCGGTCTCTTGATGGCTCGCCCTTTCCCAATGTACTTTCTGGCACTCTCTGAACTGTATAATGTTCTGTTTTCTAACTGCTTTTTTACAGGTCGGACTTATTGCGATTTCCCGCTTTTGTGAGCTTATTCTGTGATAGTTGCTGGCTCGGATGTGTGTATATGCTTAAGCAAGGTAACAGACCTGCTCAGCCACCTCCTACTTGATAGGAGGACAGTTGCACTCTGACGCCCCCTAAATGGGAGTTCCCCATATGCCTATTTCTATTTTTTGTTTATGTTTGGGACGGGTTAGACAGCGATGGGATGGCTTTAGCGAGTTGGGGACGCTGAAGTGGGTGGGGGTTTGGGGGGTGGGGGTTGGGGGGGTACGAAGGGCACTGTTTTTCCTCAGTATAATTGAATCCACCTTATCTCACGCGATTGGGCGCACATGTCTTTGGTCTATTCTTATCTGGTCCTTACTGGTGCACAGACTAGATGAGTGGTAAAGTGAAGTTTCTAACATGGAACGTACGTGGCCTGAACACTCCCAAGAAAATCAGGTCTCGATTGGCATATTTGGATAGGATGGACGTTCAAATAGCCTTTTTACAAGAGACGCACCTTACTAAAGTCTCCGAAAAAAATGTGGGTGCGCGTTGGGCAGGGGTCAGAGTAGCGTCCTCTTACTCTACTTACTCACGGGGAGTGATGATTCTTGTTAAACGGGGGGTCCCGTTTACTGTTATTTGGGCTGAAACGGATGAGCAAGGCCGTGTGGTATTGGTTCAGGGCCAGCTGGGTGGAGCGAATGTGCTGTTGGTTAATGTATACGGACCAAATATAGATGATCAGTCCTTCTTCGTGGATGTATGGCGCCCCATCTCGGGGTTCCCTCCTGTGGAGATACTCTGGGGTGGCGACTTTAATGACTGTTTAGATGTGGCTGTGGACCGTGTGGGAAGTGGGACAGTGCGGCCCAAGCAGGCTTCGGAGGTCTTGCTGGGACTATTAGATGCAGGGAGTTTGCGCGATGTCTGGCGCATGCAACATCCTGGGGCGCGGGAGAGCACCTTTATATCCTCAGTGCATGGAACGTGGTCACGCTTGGATTTCTGGCTTGTCACCGAGGTCACTTGCACGTAGGCGGGTAAGGTCAATCACATGGCTAAAACACTCTCGGATCACTCCCCGGTGGTCCTGGAGCTACAGGTACCCACGTGTGAGAGACCTCCTTTTGCATGGCGTCTGCAGCTGGCCTCCTTGACTGACCCGGTTTTTAAACACACTATAGGGGAGGCAATACGAAACTATTTCAGGGAGAATGAGGGCACCGTTGAAAGTTCCGGAGTCTTGTGGGAAGCATTTAAGGTTACCATCAGGGGAGTCTTCATGGGTGCGCAGGCCGGGGTATTGAGGGATCTTAGGCGTAGAATCCATAAACTAGCTACGAAAATATCTACGCTGGAGCGTGAATACGAGAAGAACCAGTCCCCAGCGATGTTATCCGCAATGCGGGATCTAGTGACGGAGCATAACGAGACGGTGGACCAGGAGCTGGTGCACAGATCCAGACGATGCACTGCTCGATATTATAGTGAGGGGGGCAGACCTAGCCGCTCGCTGGCACAAAAGCTAGCGGCTCCACGAAGTCATGAGTATATTACGGAGATGCTAGATGACGAGGGGGCTGCGCATTACACTATGCCCGAGATTAGCGAGGCAGTAATCAGTTTCTATACCAGATTCTACAAAAACAGAGCCACGGTGCCGACGGCGGATATACATTCCTACCTCGACGACATTGCACTTGGGTGGCTGTCTCTGGAACAGAGGGAATATCTTATGCAGACTTTTGATGTAGACGATGTGAAACTCGCCATAATGTCACTCCCCATGTGCAAGGCCACGGGCCTTGACGGGCTCCCTAGCGAGCTTTACAAGGCTTACATTGACGACCTGGCCCCCAGGCTCCCAGCGGTATATGCGGAGGCGTATGACACGGGGCGCCTCCCACCTACCTTAAAGGAGGCCCTTCTGGTGATGCTTTTGAAGCCTGACAAGGCTGCAAATCGGTGCGACTCCTATAGGCCTCTTTCAATTATTAATATTGACGCCAAGATCTTGGCAAAGATGATTGCTAATAGACCCCAGCCGCTTATCCCCCTACTAGTCCTCCCTGACCAGTCGGGTTTTGTACCTGCCAGGTCAACCAGGTACAACCTGCGCACGGTCTTCGCCACCCTACATTACTTTGACCCAGATTTTCAGGCAGTGGCAGTGCTGCTTGACGCAGCAAAAGCATTCAACTCGCTTCAGTGGGACTATATGTTTTCTGTATTAACAAGAATGGGCCTTCCCCAGTTCTTCCTCCAGTGGATTAAGGTGCTGTACACTGAACCCGTAGCGAGAGTACATGTAAACGGCTGGGTGTCCTCGGCATTTCCCATCGGCAGAGGCACGCGACAGGGTTGCCCCTTGTCGCCAATGATTTTCGCGTTGGCACTAGAGCCTCTGGCTTGTAAATTGCGCCAGCGGCCCGCATCGGCTGCATTACGCTTCCGGCAGAGACCACTCGTGGTCTCGTTGTATGCCGATGACATGCTACTATATGTTCGCGAGCCTGCTACTTACCTACCGGAATTGCTCCGAGAGTATGTCAAATTTGCGAGATACTCCGGCCTAGGGATTAATTGGGAAAAGTCTACGGTGTTCCCGCTGACGGCTGGCACGCGGGAGGTTGAGCTGGACTTCCCTCTGACTTGGACTCAGGAACCTGTGAAATACTTGGGGATATGGTTGCACAGAGACCCTGATCAGGTCATTTCAGTGAACTATGGGCGAGTTGTTGCACGGATCACTGACCAGGCGGGACGGTGGGCCCGGTTGCCTCTATCGCTCGCTGACCGGATTGCTGTGTTAAAAATGTCTATACTGCCCAAATTTCTCTATTTGTTTGTGAATATTCCCATTCGGCTGAACATCGCACTGTTTAAGACGCTCCAGTCGGCCTTGCTATCATTTGTATGGGGGGGGGGGGGTAAGAAGCCCAGATGCAGTTGGGGTGTTCTTGTGCAGCCGTTTGACCGGGGATGTTTTGAGGCTCCTGACATGCGGCTATACTACCTGAGCGCACAGACGTAGTTTGCGCATAATTGTTTTTTTCCGCAGTGGTTTCAGCAACATACGGCAATCGAGTCAGACGCTGTGCTCCCGATGCCGCTGGTGGCGGCGGCACTCTCTGGGGGTGGGGGAGGCCCCAGGACAGAAATCAACCCTGTGCAGTGCACCGCATGGGCCTGGCGGGCCCTTGCCAAACGGGCACAGCTGGATTACCTATATGCCCCGTCGCTACCAATAGCTGCGCATCCTGATATTTTGGCGGCACAAGAGCGACCTGCTCTGCGGGCGCTGGTGGCTGCTGGGATTACACAGATGGGGGACCTGTACAAACAGGGCCAGTTCCGCTCGTTACAGGATGTACAGGGGGGTCAGAATCACGGCTTGATGTTGGGGGTTCACATATGTGAGAATGCGGCAAGCAGTTAGAGCCATCTACCCTAACTATCCGTCTGAACCAAAAACGCTGCTGGCACTGCAGGCGGTGCTGGCAGGGGCAGAGCGTAGGGGCCTAATCACTAAGCTATATAACGCGTCACTACGAGAGAGAGAGCCAGGTGAACATCCTTTATATCTCAAATGGAATGCTGCGCTGGGGTCAACATTATCGCTAGAGCAATGGAAGTTCTGCTGTGAGTTAACGGGGCGCCTGACGGCGAATTGTAATCTCCGCTTAATCCATTTTAAATACTTGCACCAGTTATACTTTACCCCACTGCAATTGCGGAGGTTTGGTTTGCGTGACTCTGCTTGTTGTGTGAGGTGAGGGCAGGCTGATGCCGATTTTCTGCACCTGGCGTGGCAATGCACAGGGATATTGGCATTCTGGACCAGGGTGACGAGCATGCTCTCGGATGTAGTGTTGGAACGTGTGCGATGTGAACCGCAGGTATGCCTGCCGGGCAGTGTGAAGAGTCGCAAGCCTTGCAATCAGCTAATTGTCGCTGTCTCGACTCTGTTGGCAAAAAGAGCTGTAGCGCAATGTTGGGGTGCTACAACCACTCCCACTGTAAAGAAATGGATCTGCGACTTAATTTATGGCAGAGAACAGCTGGGGGCCTATGCGGAGGAGCTTCCCGAGGCCTCGCGGCCCAAAGACTTCTGGGCCCCACTAACAATGTATTTACTGAGCCACCCGGATTTATAGTAACTTTTCTTTATTTACACTGTTTTATGCCTTGCCAGGAAATGTCGGAATTGGGACACCCTTTATGAATCACCACTTATGTGTGTCTAATATGGTTAGGATTCAACATCTGAATGATGTACCATCATCTACAAAGTGCCGGGAGGGGGGGAAGGGGGTGGGTTCTTCTTTATTTTTAGCGGGTTTGTTCTTTGTTCTGTATTTTAGACTGGATGTAAGGATAGGAAACAAAAATTACTTGTATCATTATACGCTATGACGGTACTGTCTGTCCCAGTTGTGGGGCTCTTTGTGCTATTACTGCAAGCTATTCAATAAATAAATTTAAAAAAAAAAAATCTTATGAGGGGGTGATGAAGAAATGGGAGCAAGTACTGGCTCATGCTCCCCAAGCCAATACTCTAGATGCATATAATTATCATAGACTGCGGCAGGCTATGCACGAGTTACTGGGGGGCAGGCTGGCAGAACCGCAGGAATGGAAGACACTAACTCATTTAATGCAAGCCATTACCCGCAGAGAGGAGTCACAGCGCTATATGCGCTAAACAGAGTTTCACATGTAGCCTCCATATCTAAAACACAGATGGAATGGCAAGATAATTTAGGTTTGGAAATTACTGAAGCACAATGGATCAGATGCTATGTTAACACAATGTCTATATCACAAAACGGGAGACACAAACTTATACATTATAAATATCTACAGAGAGTATATTATACACCTGCCAGACTACATAAATATAGCTTACTAGAGAGCGATAGGTGCAGAGGTGCAAGATGGCGAATGCGGGATTTATACACTTGGCGTGGGAATGCCCTGGTATATGGGAATTCTGGAAAGACGTATATGGGAAACTAACGCAGATGCTTGCACTCCCGATCCCAGAGACACCGCTGGTAGCACTACTGGGGTATGATAAGGACATACCGAAAGTGGGAAGCAGATTGGTGGCCATCTGCCTTCTTCTGGCAAAACGGAGAATCGCAATGAGATGGCTGCGAGGTCCACTACCGAAGGTCGCGGACTGGCTTGCCGACTTAGCACACTGCTCCATGCACACAGATAATTATAATGTCCTCATCCCAGAAAAAAGCAGGCCTAAGGAAATATGGAGTCCATATAGGGAATACATGATAAAAAAGGCAGCGGAAGAAGAGGGCTCAGTAGACCCGGAGGCAACAGGATTGAACAATGGGGAAGAGAGCATGACCAATGTACCTGTGAGCGATTAAAAAATGTAAATGTGGTGCTATAATGTTAAAATGCCAAAATGTATAAAGTGTAAAGAGCAGGACACGGAAGATATGAGGTTGGAGGGTAATTGGGATTAGTGAGAGTAACCTTGGCCATAATACAGGTGCTATTATATGTGTGCTTCTGAAACTGTAGTGACACTATGACTAGATATTGTACTGCTTTTCTGACTGTTAATGGAAAAAGCATTAAATAAAGTTACAAAAAAATAAATAAATAAAAGTGTCTTAATTTGTCCGCCATATTGGAAGGGAAGTACGATATCCCAGATACGGGTAAGGAGCTCACTTTTGTCCTCATAAGAAGGAATTGTTGATCAGAGCACAACAATTTGACTCGTTCATCGCCACCCGATTGTCGGCATATCCCACCGCAGATTGTCATTGTTCCAGGATAAGCAAACGAGCTAAGTTGGCTATTTCCTTCACCAAAACCATAGCATGATGGATGCTCACAAAACGTCAGTCCCCATTAAAGTATGAGATGACGTGCATTAAAGAATTAGACATTATAGCCAGCTACTACTACCGACACTGTGTCCCAATTATGGGACAACATATAGTATGACTATCAGGCACAACAGGTTAATAGATATGGCACACCATCATCTAAAGTCACCATATCGGTAGTGTGGACGAGCAGTGAATCTGTGATCAGAAGAGGCGGTTATTAAGCAGTAGCTTATTCATTATATAGGTATAGTATGGTGCTCGCTACTATAAATAACCATTAGCAAAATGTTAGCCATGCAGTAAGTCCTGTGTTTAGATAGGTGAGGTGAAGTGTGCATTAAGTAGACCCTGGGACTTAAGTACATCCCGCATGTTTGCATTGAATTCAATATGACATGCTTGTGCAGCATCGTTAACCACATGGTTATTAACAAATATTAGCGGGCATCTACAGCATATGACAAAGAAGATAGTGATGAATTGCATGATATCACACTTTTCTATACACAATTTGTGCATTACAACTATACAAAAATAGATTTCCACAATCAACACAGTGTGTAATTGCATGTAACAGTGGCATCTGCCCTAAAGAAATGCATATAACTCCTTGTCAATGTTCATAACCTCTTCAACCACCCTCAATCTGATTATCCAGTTGTTTTCCTGCTGTCTTAGTTTGAGCGTTCTGTCTCCACCCCTAGGTGGCGGTTTCACCACCTCAATTCCATGGAAGCTGATATTAATCAGTTCTTTAGTGTTGTGTGCCATATTATAATGAGTGGCAATGGGATGGTGTGGAGTATTATTTCTTATAGCTCTAACATGCTCTTGTATCCTTTCTTTGAGCGGCCTTATCGTACTTCCTATGTAAACTTTGTTACAAATACATTTGATACAACAGACCACAAATTTGGTGTTACAATTGATAAAGATTCGAATTGTGTACATTTTACATGTGTTCTATTTGAACGATGTTATTTTATCTGAGGCCAAACAACACACACAGCATGAACCATGTAGCCAAGTCTCCTTTCTCTGAGCTGGTAAGTAACTGGGGCACAGATACTGTCTCAGTGATTTGCCTCTCCTGTGTATTACCAGAGGTTTCACCCCAGTCACTTCCTTGATTGTCTCATCACAGGTCAGTACGTGCCAATGCTTTCTCAAAATTCTATATACCTCTGTACTCACTGGAGAGTAGGGGGTAATGAATGCAATCTTTCTTTTTGTTCTCTTTCTCTTTTTTGTTTTCAAAAAGCTGTCTCTGTTCACTTTTCTTTTTTTTGCAGAGTTTTATATAGCGCGAACTTGACCCGAATCGGGTATCAGAGCGCTTTACATAGCACCAGTTACGTTACATTAGGACACACATTCATTTTTGTTAGGCACGGGCAGATTAAGTGATTTGCCCAGAATCACAGGATGTTCAGCGTCATTGCCGAGACTCTAACCCAGTTCCCCAGATTCGAGGTCGGACGCCCTAGCCATTAGGCCAACTCCTCTCCCCTAACTTAGTTTGTTCCGTGCTTGTGTTAGAGTGTTCTCACTATATCCTCTCCTTAGAAATCTATGTTCCACTCTCTCTAGTTCTTGATTCAAAAATCTCTCATCACTGCAGTTTCTTTTTGCTCTGAGCATTTCCCCATATGAGATTGCTGTCGTTTGTGAGGGTGGGTGGGCACTGGTGGCATGCAAGATTGCATTGCATGCTGTGGGTTTCCTATATGGAGATGTCACTAATTTCTTGCCAACCACTTGTATATTTATGTCCAAATAGTGTATTATTGATGTACTCTGTTCTTTGGTGAACGTTATATTGTACGCATTGTCATTAAGGTACTGAAATTTTTTTCTAAGCTTTCATTAGTACCTGCCCATAATAAAATGACATTGTCGATATAACGTCCCCAGTACAGGATGTTGTCCAACCACTCTCCCAGACTCTCGCTCCATATGTGTCTTAGTTCATATAGACCCATGTACAAGTTAGCATATGAGGGCGAACATTTCGCCCCCATAGCCACATCCTGAATCTGGCAAAACCACTCACCATTGTGTGTGAAAATGTTATTTTCAAGCACCAACTGGATCATCTCAAGTAACATGACAGTGTGTTCATAGAATGCAGTGGGCCTAGAGTCTACGAAGAGTTGTACAGCCTTCATACCTCAATCTGTTGGAATGCATGTATATAATGAACAGACATCCAGAGTTACCAGCAGATGTCCCTCCACCCATTCCACATCTTCCAATTTGCTTAGCAAATCTCTGGTATCCTGTATATAGGAGGGTAAGTTTCTCACAAAAGGTTGGAGAAACAAGTCAATATATTCTGAAAGTCTCTCTGTGGGAGAGCCTATTCCAGAAATGATGGGCCTACCTGGCGGAAAACTCCTTTTCTTATGAATTTTAGACAATATGTAAATGCAAGGGCAAACCGGAGTACTGTTGAAAAGATATTTGTATTTCATATCTGTAATAAGACACTTGTCCCTCCAGTGTTTGAGTTTGTATTCCATTTTTAGGTTTGTGTGCAAAAGAGGATTGCCTGCCAATTTTGAGTAAGCTGTCAGATCCGATAATTGTTTATCAATCTCCCCTAGATAATCTGTTTTATTCATCAGGACCACGTTCCCGCATTTGTCAGCTTCCCTGATAACTAGAGATTCATCATTCTTCAAAATGTCCAATGCTTTTCTTTCATCTGATGTTAAATTATGTCTAATGTATTTAGTGCAACAAACACAAAAGAAGTAGGTTGCCTAAATAATGCGAAAAGCAAGGAAACCTTGGTAGGATATGAAGATCTAGATGGTGTAAGTCATGCGTAGTTTAAGGAGGTCTAGGAGGCCATCCTTAATGGAAGAGGATGCCTCACACACAATATTGTGTCATGCTTCATCATAGGCATCCTCTCCCCACCCTGGTAAGATGGTACTGCCAGGGCGAACCTCCGCAAAGACTTGGCGAGAGGAGGGAGTTCTTGCATAAAACTTACAGGACAAAAACGGGATCCAGTTGAATTAAAAATACCTCCAGGTGCCTCGGTTATCACCTTTTATAATGAGGACCTGAGGTACGTTAAAAACAATTACGTCAATGGACCCTAAAGAGAGTAATGTCTCTAGTCCATCTTGCATGTATTTAGTGCCCATTGACAGTTTGTCCTCCAGATTGTAAAATTCCTGGGTGACCAATGCTGAGAATTTGGCTATCTGATTGTCACCCGGCAAGTAGGTGAGTAAATTTATACTTGTTCTTTAGGCCACTATATTCACTGGGTAAAGTGGTAATCTCTAGATCTGAAAGGAGTGTTTGTGTGGGGAGGGGATCATCTTGATTGTTCAAAGATAACAACAATTTCAAATCCTTAATGTCAACCACTGTGGTACTGGGAGGCTGCGTTGTGTGTTCATAAGTGTGTTTGTTCTTAAAGTATTTGATTCGTGTAGTTTAAGTTTTCTAGTGAATTTGAAACAGTTCACATGTAATGCGGTAAAGCACTTGGACAGAAACTTAAGCCTTTGCTAAGTAGTTTTATTTCTGTTTCAATCAGCTCATGATCTGACAGATTTTCATTTATGGTGTCATTTGTTTCAATAGTCAGAGGTACTATATTATCATCCTGTTTTACTTCTGGTTCCTGGAAATTGACCTGGTTGTTACTCCCTCCCTTTCTTTTGATCTTATGTCTGTGTTTGATTTCGCCCTCCTAGTTTTCGTGGAACGTTTTCCTTCCCCTGGCTCTATAGCTGCTAGTGAGAAGCAATGAGTGAAGCCGGCCTTTATGAGCAGCAATGGTCGACCAGAGAAGCCGTGGAGCATCAAAGACCTTTTATTAGGGCTTATGCGATGGTTCAGACTACTTTGGGGCTTGAAACCCATCTTAATATTGTAAAAAATACTTGGGAACAAGCACTTCTTACAAAATTTAAATTGAGCATTATATGTTGTTATCTATCTTTCGGGTTAGGACAATACAGAACAGCCTCAGTTTGTATCGCCCCCTGCAATGTATTATCACCACAATCACCTTTTTTTGTAAATACTATGAACCTTTTACACATCGCCACTTGATACCTCTTCTGAAAAGACTGGGGGCTTATTACAAGCCCGTTGTCCCACGGTACGTCACTTTTTCCTATATTAAAAGTGATGCACCAGCAGCGCAAGTGGCTTGTATAGAAGCCCCTGGGTTTTGACAGATGTAGACCAGCAAAAGCTTTCCACACCTGTGGTTTGTCTCAAAGTTTGTTTAACATCTGCTGACCCAATCACAATTCTCTACTTTTTCAATAGTACCATTGCTATATAGCCGTTCTTAAGTGTTTAGTATAGCATAAAAATATTGTATTGATTTTTATATTGTTCCCAGTTCTCTATGTGCTGTTAATTCTTGTTAATTTAATGTTTTTAAGTTCTATTTATTGGCTTTTTATGTGCCTTTATGATCATTTTTATTAATTTTTTTAAGATTGGTTGATTGCTTGAACAGCAGGAGCCAAACATAAAACACTAAACAACTGACTCTTAAAAATATACATCAGTTGAATGTAAATTAGAAGTGTGTTTAAAAATGCTGTGACATTGCCTCATTTGTAAAGTAAAGTACACCTTTTTATTTGATAAATAAGTGACTTACAAGAAGTAAAACAAATTTAAAAAATGATTTTTAAATATTTCTTTGCATGATGATATTTGATGTTTTTGTAAAGTATTTCTACAGCCAGGGGATCACTTCAGAGCGCTGATAAAACATTACATGATCAACTATTTTTGCAAAATGTCAATTTTTTAATACATCACGTGTCATAGGATTGTGCCATTACTTCCTTTGACATTAGTTCCTGTGACTTCACTTCAAGTGACATCACTTTGCATTGTTTATGTTAATTAATTTCCTCAGTATTGTTTCTAGGACTTGTAATCTGCCTGTAAATGAAACAAAGTTGCTGTATTGGCTGGTCAGAGCCTGCCCTACACCACAGAATATGAATAAGGCTCCCAGTTTTCCATTTTTACTGATTTCTACAGATAAATACAGACAGAAAACAATGTGTTTCCTGTCTGTATTTATTTTTCAAAAGCAGACAAATACAGAAAATGGTGCTTCTTCTGGGTGACACTCCATGCTGTCCTTCAGGAATTCCAGGCCAACGGAGCAGATATATCCAGTATTTGTAAAGCGCGAACAGCTACCCGAAGGCATCCCGGCGCTGGGGGCCGTCGGGAAGATTAAGCACGCTATTGCCCAGAGTCACATGGTGCTGGGCTGACCTGCCGCCGGTGATCGAACCGTGAGCCCCAGATTCCAGCGTCAGTCGCCCTGGCCGTGGCGCCACACCTCTTCCCTCACAGCACAGCACGGGGAGTTAAAAACACAAGATGAGACTTCCTTAAATACTGGCATAGATATGTCCACATATATCTGTGTATAATGCTCATAATTACCTGTGGGTGTTATGATTTGTTATAGTTGGCTGCTTAATTTGCTAAGACCCGACAGGCATCAAAGTATCAGTGCATGTTTATCAGTTAAATAAATGTGGAAATATACCATTTTACAACTCCATTTATTCTCAAAACACAAAATAAACATGGATGAATACCAATAAGATGTCCACAAAATAAATATGGATAAATACAGACAGAAATGTTAAAAAAATAAATACCATAAAACCGGGAGCCCTAATTATGAAGTAAGGTTACACTGCCCAGTGGGGGACTTACACCTTCCCAGAGGCCTATTAAAAATCACCCACAAATTCTACCACCCAAACCTAGTAAATGTTTCCTAGACAAGCAAACCATAAATTACCTGAAAGACTGGGTGGTTTGGGCTTCATACTGCTGAGTAAGTCCGGCCTACAGAGGATCAGAATAATGGGGTCATTTACACCCCTGTGCTACATACTAGTTTAGTAAGTGTTGCTTTAGATGATGGCTGGCATTATCCCAAAGGTTTTTTGTTATAAAATTGCAAATTGTGGAAACTGATCTAGAAAATCACCTGGAAGAGTTCAATGTGTAAGCGAGGATGCCTGATGGACGCTTCAGTTTTGTGAGCCAGTTGACTACATGCCTTCATCATCTGCCATTTGTGTCCAGAACTTTGACACCCCTGGGGCTGCTCTTTGAAGCTACTTAAAATAGATGAATTAATAAACTGGGCAGGTTGCATGACCCTATTCAGCTCGCGTATGCGTGAACGATTATAGTAACAAGCAACCTTCATGCAACCAGTCAGATGCCTAAAATGGACCATCAGTTTTGTGTATTCCAGCCAGCCCTCACAGATGCTTCCAGCGGGTTCAGGTTGGGATTGTAATAACACAGGACTGGTCCTCTACAGGCGAATGAGAGCAACTACAGGTCCACATCCCTCTAGCATGGATTTCACCAGCATATTTACACTGAGAAAAAAAAATTCACTCTTATTTCAGCAATGTGGTGCCACTGCTAGGTGGCAGCAACCCATCACTCCATGCAGACTCCCCATAATCAGTCAAGTGAGATGGCTACTTAGAGGGCAAAGGGGTGTGGCCCAGTGGCTCTGCTGGTGCAAAGTATAGCTGGCACCCCAGTAGCCCCTGGGGGTCCCTGACACCCGCCCCAGCTCGCTCTAGGTTTTCCCACACAGGGAGTGTTAGTGAAGGATGTGGTATTAGGGAGGCGGGACTATATGCGAATAACATAGTCGGGTAAAATCGTAAAAGTACGGCTACCGACCCCTGGGCCAGGATGTTCCTATTTTGCCCGACTACATATACAAATAAAGAAGTGCCCACAGCTCTAGTGCAGTCCTTTTTATCAGTGACATCATAATGGGATTTATCTTTACTGAAATGACGTCAGACTGGGCTGTTCCTATTGCAGAAACCTCAGACAGAGCTCTATCATTATTGCAGTGATGCCACCAACCGAGCTGTTGCTACTGCAGCCTCATTAGACTGGGAGCTGCCTGTCAGAACCTTCATCTGACTGCGGCCGCAGCGACATCAAGTGGTCATCTGTGGAATTACACCATAGGGGCTGGGAGCTCCTCTTACTCATTTAGGGGCATATCTACAAGGGCTGGCGATAATTATCGCTCAGCGCTCTTAGCGTGAGGATAATTATCGCCGGCCAACTCTGAATTTTATCGCGGAGATAGTGTGCTATCAGCAACGCTTATCTCCAAAGCGATAAAATTCAGAGTGCAAGCTGCCAACTGTGCGATTATCGCTGGAAATCCAGCGATAATCGCACAACTTTTGGTGATAGCTTGCTGATAGGGCCACATATACTTAGCCATGATATCCACCTTCCATAGGATATCATGGCTAAGTCGGTTTCAAACCAGGCGTAAGGAAAGTAGCGATAACAGAGGTTATCGCTACTTTTCTTGTCGCTATGCTTCTTAGCGTCAGGCTTGATAATAGGAGAAATGTCGCTTAGCGACATTTCTCCCGTTATTCTGGGGAGGAACGCCCACTTTGCATCTCATTAGAGATGCAAAGCTGGGCGATAAGAGGAAGGGCGAAAAGCATGGATTCACGCGTTAGCGTGTCCTTGCTAATAGGGCGTTAAAATTATCGCCGCTTTTCGTCCGAAAACGGACGCTAAAGGGGCGATAATTTTATCGCCAGCCCTTGTAGATATGCCCCTTAGTGAAGTGTGTGACACATTATAAGATCCACAATCGTACTGGTTTCGCCATACCAAATAAGCAAAATGAAAATATATATACCCTCATGAAAAAAAATCTACAAACAAAGCCTCCTTTCCTTCAGGACATTGCTTCTGAGGGGCTCCTAAAACCAAAGTGATAGGTTCAGAAACACCGTGGGGCTTATTTACAAGCCCCTTGCGCCAGCGGTGCGCCACTTTTAACATGGGAAAAAGTGACGTACAGGCGCCGTAAGGGGCTAGTAAATAAGCCCCACGGTGTCTTTGATGGGCCAGCAGAGCCTGAGGAGGGTGTATAACGTTATTTTCATCTCGAAGCGTAACACTGGAGAGAGATATCTTTCCTTTCCGTCTGCGTGGTAAGCTGTCTAACCAGCGAGATGGTTCAGTGCGAAACGCCTGAGTCAATAGCGCCACCTTGTGGCTAAAGCGGTGATGTGTTTGAAATGTTGATAAACTATTCTGTGTGTCTGCGGTAGAGACTTGAGACAGGCGGCCGAGCTTGAATCATTGTTCCCTGGCATGACAATATTGGAGTTAGGTGCCAATCCTAGAGTATGGGTATAATATATATAAATGAATGTGTCCTTGTGTAACGAAACAGGTGCTCATGTAAAGCGCTCTGATACCCGATTTCTCGGATCTAGTTCGCGCTATATAAAACTCTAAAAAAAATATATATATAAGGTCATGGATAAAGGCAAGCAATAAATTAAAGTATTTCCCAAAGACCGTTTGGTCATCTTTAGGGCACGCCAGTAGGACTCGGCTCAGGGCCGGACCGGAACCCAAAGCAGCCCTGGCAATATTCTCGGAGCAGCCCCTGGGGAAGAACTGCCTGGCCCCTGGAGGCTGGAAACGCTTGCTTACTGCTTTTGTTACTGGGGACTGATATTGCGGCACCGTTGCAAAACCGGCCCCCACCATGGACGTCATTTAGGGGTCGCATTTGCAATCCCTGTCTTGTCCCTTGCTACCCCTGGACCTGCTTTTGCGACCCCTGGCCTCAGAGGTGGCAAAATCAGTGCCTGGAACACAGGAGCAGCTCTTCCTAATGGACCCTGGCTAGAGCTCCACTTGCCTGGTTTCTGTAATTTTTTTTATTATACAGATAGTGAATGATATTAATCACTATTAGTATAATTTAAAAAAAATGGAATACATTAGCTGGAATATGACCCTATCTAAAAGCCAAGTGTCGGGTGCACGCGGGTTCTTCCCATGTGTTATTGTGTTCTCCTGTTCTTATTGTGTTCCGCGAGGTAGTCACGAGCATGGCATCTGTGCCAATGCTCGTGGCTTTCTCACAATCAAATATTGTTTATGCTTGAATGTTGGTGGTTGGGGGGAGATCCGTTAAGAGTGTTGTAATGATATAATAAACTTGACCTGGGACCGGACGGACGTCCGCTACAATAAAGACGGATTCTTCGATATCTGTTTCCTGCCTATTTCTTCTTGAGAATTACTACAACAGTGTCTTTCCAACACTAAGGTAAATAAAAAATGATGTTAAATGCATATTTGTGGGTGAGAGTGTGTTTATGTGCTAAAGAGCCCAGAGAGAGTGTGTTGTGGCGAGGAACTGCTCCGCTTAGGAACCGCTGAGGCAGATTCTTTTGAAAAAACTCACTTTGCACGCTGTGTTTGATAATTTTTAATCACTGTGACTGTTTTAAACTTGCGGCGGTGCTGCGTTCTGATTGGTCTATTTCAACCAATCCGAGTCAAGCCTGGGAGAAGCCAGTTGTGCCCCCCAGGTACTTCATGCACGCCGCAGCGTGGAAGCGCAGCCCAGAGAGAGTGTGTTGTGGTGAGGAACTGCTCGGCAGAGAACTTCCGCCCAATTTCCTTGCTCCCATTCTTAGCCAAAATAACAGAATCTCATGTTAACACCACCCTGACTCAGTACTTGGAATCTCACTCCTTATTAGACCCTTCCCAAAATGGCTTCAGACATCGTAATAGCACTGAGTCTGCCCTACTGACAGTCACTGAGCAATTCAGAGCCTCCTTGGATGAGGGTCGATACTCGGCACTGATTCTACTCGATCTCAGTGCAGCCTTCGAAACGGTCTCTCATAACATCCTGCTATATCGGCTGTGGGAGATCGGTATCGCCGGCAAAGCCCTCGCCTGGTTCACATCATTTGTGACCGACAGGACCTTTCAAGTTATTGCCCCCCCCCCCTTTCCATTCCTCCACACATTTTCTACGCTGTGGCGTCCCCCAGGGTTCAGCATTGAGCCCCACCCTGGTGGTGCTTTCTTTCACCAATGACCCAAGTCAAGACTCTGCAAAATTTCAGGAGGACCTGTCCTCCATCTCTGCCTGGATGGTGGCCAACTGTCTTCAACTGAACTCTACTAAATCTGAGATCCTTCTACTAGGAAGAGACCCCTATCTCTAGGGCAGCAATTGGTGGCCTCCTGAGCTTGACACATCTCCTATGCCAAAAGCTGTTGTCAAGAATCTAGGCGTCAAGGTGGATGGTGCCCTCTCCTTTGAAGCTCATGCCAAATCGGTAGCAGGCACCTGTTTTGGCCTGCTCCGGGGCCTAAGACCCATATTAGGACTCTTTGACCCCCACACCGCCAGCTAATTGTCCAAGCCACTGTCCTAGCTAGGCTGGACTATTGTAACGCGCTGCTCCAGGGATCTAATAAGTCTGTGACCAAAAGGCTACAGCGCGCCCATAATGCCACAGCTCGTATGCTGTTTGCCCTCCCCAGGCATTGCTCGGTCTCTGGCCTTCTGTGCCGACTTCACTGGCTGCCCATAGAGCAGAGAATCCAATTTAAGGCCCTTTGCCTCACACATAAGATTCTCTCTAGCATTTGTCCAGCGATTTAGAGCAATCTATGCCTCCCTTACATCCCGACATGTGCCCTATGCTCGGCGGATCTCCATCTGGCGCGGGTCCCACGGTTTTGCAGAAACAGAGCCGGAAGGCTCTCATTTAAAGTGCTAGCGCCGGGCCGCTGGAATTCCTTGCCTCTCTCCACCAGAAGTATCTCTAACCACCTGGCCTTCAGAAGGGCGGCGTAGACCTGGCTCTGCCGCTGATTGTTAGTCTCCTCCATTCACCCACCTCTCTGCGCTATTCAGCGCTGGGACGTCCCATTGCCGGGACAGCCATGCACTATACAAATATTTTAACATAACATAACATAACATAACATGAATGTGTTAGTATTTGTAAGCATATGTGTGTGAGTCAAAGTAAAGGTCAAATGGCATGCAATGTCACTTCCGCTACCCCTGGCATTTTGGTGATTTGACGTCCATGGCCCCCACCCTTTCAGCCTCCGGGGGAAACGCTTGATGCATAGTATGGCCAGTCCGGCACTGACGCTGCTTACTTGTTTGGTGAACAGCAATATTTGATTGGCTTCTAACACCAAGACGCCGTACTTATTATAGCTCTGCAAAGAGTACTCAAGGCGAGCTGTAGTCATGCTATGAAATTCACCAACTAAAATAATTCATGCACCCAACTTGTTAGTTTCTGGGTGAAACTTTTGATCGCTTGTGTATCGTTTTCTAAATTAAAACAAATGACTAGAGTGTGAGTAATCCTCACTCCTCCTTAAACACATTACATTGATTTCTATCCCTGAAACCTTTAGATTAAAATATGCCTATCCTTATTTTCCCGCTGTACGTCAGGGGTTTCCTATACTTTTGATGTCAGGCCCATCTTGGGGCAACCCCTATAAAGAGTGAAAACACCAAATAGTTATTCATTCTGCCTGTCTTATAGAAACATGCCAGACTGGAACCAACCATGGCAAAAATGCTCTCTGAAGCGCCTCAAGCAAGCAGAAGGACCAAATACAGTCCCATTCCTGAAGGAGAGAGTGTAAAGGAGTTTTCTCTCCGCAAAGAAAAAATTAAAACAAGCATTTCCAAACGCAATAAGTCTTGCCTTTAGGACTTACTGGCTTTGCCAGTGCTGTTTGCCGATGCTGTGCAGCTTTGAAAAAAAGGCACAATGACGAGGCTAATGGAACCACTGACCACGTCATTTCACAGGAACACATGCATCTTCATGCAAGCGTGCACCTACAAAGTAATACAGCCACCATTTTTTTTTAAATTTCTCGATCTGCCGTGGATTACTAAATTTAAAAAAATATATCTAACAAGTGCAGAAGCACTTTTTAAGTGGAGATGCTGGCTGCAATTTGCTGTCTAGTTTTCCCCCAAAAAAAAGAAAATAGGATCACGGGTGTAGGCAACTGAGGAGCGGTTGGGGAGGAGAGGGAGTTTCCTTCGGGAGGCTATGGCGAATCCCGCCTGCACGTAGCCTCAGGTGACCGCTGCCCCGCCCCGCGTTGGGAAGTTGCCGACCGTTGTTGTGGATCCGTGGCCCTGGCTGTGAGGTTCTCCGAGACCGAGTGAGGCTGGCTACTGCTGCTCGGTGTTTGATCGGGGAAGAGGCGTGCCGCGGCTGCGGCAGCTTGCATGCGCCTGGTCTTATTGTAGCGTTGGCGCTCGTTCCGGACATGCTTCGACCACCCGTTGGAGAATTGGAGGGCGGCATTCGGTTGGAACAAGGAGTCTGAGAGGGCGCTTTTTGTTCGGGCTTCCTTGGTTGAGAAACCCCCGGCCCTCATCAGACGCTGATTTCGAATTGAGTCTCCTTGGCAGTTGGAAGCGGAGCAAGAGTATCCTGGGGATGCATATAGGAATTCACTGCTGGGTGCGGAAGGTGCAAGACTTCAAAGGTGAGTGAGACCTCATCAGCTACAGCCAGTAAGCGTGCTGGGAGTAAAAGGCGGCAATAAGATATAACTGCATATTAACAAGAAGGAACTGTAAATTAAGAGACCAGGGGGTATATTCACAAGAACGTGTGATAACTACAGCAAGAGTAGCGTAACGCAACTTTCAATAACGCAGCCTATCGTGGGAAAATAACCCAGTGTCAACGTGGAATTCACAACAAGGCGGTACCATGCGATAGTCACCAGATAACGCGTCAAATGTCAGCGTGAAAATCAACGCCACGCCGAAAAAATGCGAAACACGAACGCGAGAAATCATGCGATGAGGCCAATCGCGGTACAAAAAGTAGCAAAAAGTAGCCTCAGGCCTGCAAATCCCACGCGTCTGGCGGGAAATTGCACCATAAGAACCACAGACACAACACACCAGAAACAAGCCAAAGCACGTAGCAACATGGATGCACCCTGACCCGGCGCAGAGGGCAACGCGAACCCCACAACCCCCACAGACCACCAGCAAGGAACAACTGGCTCGGGGAAGGCCAAGGAGAAAAGGGAGAGGAAGACGGGGTGCAGACCGCAGGAAAACAAGACCAAGGCCACGGAGGCGACAGAACACTACCAGCAACTGACCCACAAGCAGACCACCTGGAATGCAGTCGGAGTGCCCAGGAGGCCAATCCAGGAGGCCAAGAGGCGCCGGCAGGAAGTGACAACCTAAACCAGGTACAAACCCGCTGCCAACAGGAAGGCAGCAACGGTGACAGGAGGTGGCAGTCCAGCGCCACAGGAGGAGCTGGAGGAAACCCAGGCCACAGTCATCAGTGTGGAGAGGGTGCAAGGAGTAGGGAGTACGGACACAGCTCGAGAGGACCCGACACAACAACAACAGGGTGAGGATCCAACAGGGACTGGGGGGACGGGGTGATGGGCACAATGCCACACATGCACAATGAGGTGTAACACACTGCACACCCACAATTACCCAGGGACATGTCCCCCATCCCCGTGGCACACTGCAGCACACACACATAGCAATCACAGCACATTCCATGACAATGTGGCACAAAGTGCAACACCCACACTCCAGAACAGGGGACACAACTGGGTCCACCCTGGCGCAGAAACAGAACAATCACATTGGACAGAGCAGGGAACTGTGAGATGCACATTTACCCCTACAATCCCACATCAGCCATGTAGGCCAAATGTACACTGTCCCAACTCAAATAGCCACCACCGCCCAAACAGTCACAATGTACATTGTCACACAGTCTGCATGTCGACAAGAACAAGGCGCCAACACAATGCCAACATGCACCTCCCCTTCACAATGCAGAGGGACAAACAACACCTCCAGCAGGTCAGAACAGACAACCCATCAGTGATGCCCGAGACGAACACCACACCCCCGACACCGACGCCCTACAACAGCCCATGGACATCCCACACAACCCACCACCAGGACCAGGTCAGACAAGCTACTCAGAGGAGAACCCAGCCCCTGCAACAGACCACACAGCATGAAGCACCCGCAATCACGGCTGCCTCACAACACTTCACCCACCCACACATGGCACCCCAATGCCAGGTGGCAGAACGCCAAAAGGAGGTGGCCCAACAGGTGAGGGTGTTGCCGAACCCATGGAATGCGAACTAGAACACATACGTGGGTGTCCAAAACCCTTCAGGGACCACCTACACCCCACAAAGGAGACCCACACCTCCACAAAGACACATGCACATATCATGTTGAACTGGCTACGGGCACGTGCGCCCGGCCCCTTTATTGGCAGGGCCACATGTACAGTGACGCCTGTGCTGGATGTGTGTGGGGTGAGTATAAGCCAGCCAGCACGGAGTGCTTGGTGCTGCCAACAACCTGAACAGTGGACACCAGTGTAATGGAAACAGAAAACACCAGCATAACAGAGTCAAATGCAGAGCAACATGGAGGGATCCGGAGTAAGGACAGAGGTCACCCAATATTCAGTCTGGAGGTTCCGTGAGTTGCAGTGCACTGAGGTAGGGGCACTAGAGAAGAGCGCGCTCATGTGAAGAAATTGCTAGGATTGTGTCCCTTCGGGTTAGTCCTGATGCAGATGCAGTGGGGTGTGTTACACCTGCATCAACTTCCTCATCAACGTCCCAGGTCTCCCTCATTGCCTGAGGTGACAGTTGCGTCCGCAGTCCACAGCGCAATACCCAGTATTAGATCCGGGTGTGTAGCTTGACTACCGCCACCAGTCTGCATTCCTGCCTTGGGGCTGTTGCCACCTGCCCTCCCATTGTCTGTGCCTTCTCCCGTCCGCACACTTGACATATCCTCCTCCTCATGGTCCCAGGTCTTCCCCACTGCATGAGGTGACATTGCTGCGCAACCTCACAACAGCACAAAACTCAATCAGTAACGGACAATGGCTTGCGGTGCACTGAGTCACTGGCACCTGGAGTGCTGAGCAGGGTATCAGGCCGATGATGGCATCCACGACAGGTCTGAGCAACTCCGTAGGTCTGTCAGGACCACCCTTTCGACTCTGGCAGATGGCTGTTGGAGGTGGTCCTTGCGGTGGTGGCGTGTGCCTCCTGCAGTGATGCGACGTCCGGGCCGGTCAAGACTCGATGCCATGTGTGCGCCCTGGTGGGCCGCAGTTGGGGCCGGAGGAGGCGGACAGCGCAGGGCCACAGACACATGGCGTTGATGACCCCAAGACCATCGCTACAGAGGCCATTCAATGTCTCAGAAGAAGGTGTCCCAGGCTTGAGCAGCACAGAGTTAGTGGCCCCGGATGCACTGCGGCCGGCACAGGCACCCAGCCACGGGATGGTGACTTGCGGTGCAGTCAGATGGGCCATGTGACCTGAGTGGGTCCCCATCAATGTCCGAGGTGTGTGTTGCGGAGGGTTTCGGGGGACAGTGGAAGGTGCCCTCCAGGGCATGATGCGGAAGGTCTGATGTTATCTGGAAGCAGCAAATGGAGGAGTGGAAAGCGCAACCCTCGTTTGCACCAAAAATTCGGGATCAGCTACATGAGGATGAAAACTAGCCCCTAGTCCATAGACACAAACGCCACCAATGTACGACCAGTGAGTGTCCATGAATGTCGGGGAACAAACTTAGTGGCACAGGTGCTGTGAGGGGATGCAGTCTGCGATTATGCCGGTACACATATGTGAACTCCAAGAATGCCAAATCAAGGCTCTGTGACCTACTGGACCGCAGTGTAGGCCGGAGGCAGTGGTCAGCAGTGGCCCACAGCCACGTGTCGTTGGCTCGCGAGGCACAGAGTTAGTGACACAGTGGCAGTTGTCGGTAGTGTTCAATCACCTCCGTGACGCTGATCCTGTTCCCTCCGGACTGCAACGTGTCATCCTCTTACGCCCCTCCGTGCGTGCGAAGAAATGTATTCTGCCTTTTGATTTACCGATGTTCAGTTCCAAATCTGTGATCCCACTCGTGCGCAGCGTAGGCCGAGGGCAGTGGTCCACGTAGGCCCACAGACACGTGTGGTTGTGATGCCATGCACAGACTTGTTGCCACCACATCGGAGGGTGTATTGTGAATTGTTCTCTGCCTTAAATAATGTTCACTGCCATGGTGTAATCAAGACTCAGTTCCAAATGTGTGACCTACCTGACCGTGGTGTAGGCCTGAGGCAGCGGTCAGCACGGCCCATTCACCGAGTATCTCCGGCTTGGGTTGGATGGCCCCACTGGCCTGCGTAGTTCAGGTTCAGTGGCACCACGTGTTAAGGTCACCTCCGTGTATGTGACCCGGCATTTGTCCGGACTGAGCCGCATCTTCCTCTTACACCTCTCCGTGCGACCACTGGTGTGGACTCCGCCATTCGTGCTTTGCGACTAGGTGCTGGATGTGTGACCTACTGGTCAGCAGGGTAGTCCTGGTCCCTCATCCACGTGTAGCTGGCTGGCATTGAACAGGGTTAGTGGCATCACGTGTAGCAGGCTGGCGTTGAACAGGGTTAGTGGCACCACGTGTAGCAGGCTGGCGTTGAACAGGGTTAGTGGCACCACGTGTCGCAAGATGCCCATATGGAACTATGCCTCACTGATCGGGGGGGGTCTGGTGCTGTGGCTGCTGGCCCGGATTTGGGGTCACTGCCATTCATGACTCAGGACACAGTTTCATATATGGGACCTACTGGTCCGAAGAGTAGTCCGGGGGCGGCAGTGGAGCACGTCAACGAAAAAGGAATAAAGCGGGCCTGTGTCGTGGAGGCCGTGAAGGTCTGAGGTGGCTGCCAAGGTCTCGGGCTTGGGGCTTGCGCCGGCACGTGGTGGGCCCTCCTTGACACACGCCGGTGTCGGAAGGTGATCAGTGTGGCATGGCTGCGCAGGAGCTGGCCTGACGGGTTCGTGGTCCAGCGTGCCGGGGTCCGGCAGGCGCACGGCATCGCAGGCAACTCCGCTCACGAGGATGGCGTCGGCCTCGTGGCGGGGTGGGAGGCGCCGCCCTGGCACAGACGTGGGTCTTTCCGGAAGAGGACCACGCCCAGGCCTACGTGCTTTTTATTCACACCCCTACGCTGGCGTGGCGTACGCCGGGCCATCCCACTCTGCTGACGCTTAGGGGGGGTGTAACAGGCAACATTTCTGCGAGGTCCCCCACTGGCTGGGGTGACATGGTGGCGTCCACTGTCCACTACACTCCATACGCACGCTGTGTATGTCGCCATGGATATGGGTGTTCTGCATACTGCGAGGTGTCCAGCACATCTCCGGCACTCTTGGCATTGTGTACTTTCCCAATCATGGTTCTACTGCATCCTTCACACATGCCTGGTTGCCACCTCTCCCCACATTCGGCTATTATGTGGCTGAGGTGCCATGCCGTTGCTGGCTCATGTTCAGGGCTTGCCCATGTGGACATTGTAAGTTGTTCTGTCGTGTCTGGTGGGTGGGCATATTGTTGTGCCTGTTGTATGTGATTTTGTGACGTGTGCATTGCCAGCGTTGTGAGATGCATGGTTGTGGAGTTGAGGTGTGTGGGGTGTTCATTTGTATATTGCCAAGGGGCTGTGCATTTCCCTTGTTGCCATCCTGGGAATGCTGGTTGATGATGGACTGTCGGAGGATGAAGGTATCATGCACACTGGCTGTGTATTTGAAGGCAACATTGTTGGGTGTTCCACGGTGTTCTGTTGTTGCCTGCACATTGGTGTGAGACGTGTGCTTCCTGTTGCGGTGATTGTGTGCTGTGTCACCAGGGGGCACAGGTAGTACATGTGTGCTGTGTATTGCCCCCAACACGTGCGTGCAACCTGCTATGGCGTATGGTCCTTGCTTGGTCTCCAGCGGATCCTGCGCATTGTGTTGTACGTATGGGGACTGGGGTACCAGGGTGATGGTGATGTCCAGGACAGGTGTGGGGGACTTGGATGTGGCTGGCTCTGAGACTCCTCCGACTCTGGCGGGTGTTGGATGGGGGGTCCCAGGGGCCAACAGGTGCACCCACGCCATCAGCTTTGTGTGGGGTGGGATGTTGGTTGTCCGCTGTGTTGTTGCCGTAGGCCTGTTAGGCGATGATGGTCAGGATGCGTATGTTGGTTGTCCCTTTCAGCCTGTAGTGGACGGTGACATTGTCAGATGTTGGGTCTGTGCGGCTGGTACGTTTCCTGGGGTTCCGCTGTCTTTGTCTGCGCTGCGTCTGTGGTGGTCCGGGGGGGGGATGTTCCGGGTGTGGGTTGGGGTCCTGGGGTAGTGGAGGTGGGTGTTGTGGCCCTCTTGGGTGTCCGGGCCGCATGATGGGTGGCTCCATGGCATCTGTTGCCCTTCGTATGTGGCCCTGGGCTGTGCTCCCTTTTGTGGTGCTGGCTGCCGTCCGACTTTACACCAGGTCAGAGCAGGTGTAGATTTCCTGGTGCTAACGCGCCTTATCGCCTGATTTGTGTTTTTATCGCGGATGTGGCTGGTCGTTGTGAATGTTGAGGTGTGCTGTTGTCTCGGCTTTTGTCACGGGAACGCCTACTCTGCATCTCATTAGCGATATTTGCGGGGGTCCTCTGTGGCGATGTTTTTGCGGCTGCTATCGCGGGTAAACTGGTGCTGTGGGCTGTTTACACCGGCTTGTGAATGGGGGTAAATTTATCACGACTTTGGCTGCGATAAAGTGCCGTTAATTCGGCGATAGCTCCTTGTGAATATGCCCCCTGGACTCCCTTCTTTTTTTTTTTTTTTTAACTTTCTGACTGAACTTTGCTTTCACTGATAAACAGACTTGAGAAAGGAGGAGGAGAGAAAAATTTGTGGCGCAAAACTTTTTTTTCTGGAATCAGGCTGTGCTGGGCAGTGTGGGGGCTTTTTACTAGAGACAAATCCTGTTCAGGATGGGAAAACATCTAAAAATTACTAATGCACTGGCTCAACCAGACTTAAATTTGGCGTCTAAGACTAAAATTCGTACTACACAGCTGAATATGGCTTCTGCGACAGCAAGAGCTGAGCGCGCTCAGAAAGCTTGTCGAGGGTCAGTCCCAGTTACTAGTCCCATTAGTTCTGAAGATGATGTCTTGGAGCATGGTGTGGGGAACCAAGGGGCTATTAGTCAGGAGAGGGTGGAAAACTCCAGTCAGAGAGGAATAAACTTAACTCCAGAGATATTAGAGTGAGGCAGCACATCATCTGGCTTGGTAACAATGGGAGAAAGACGGATTAATAACTCTCCAGTGGTGAATCGAGATGAAACAGCGAATCAGGAGAGCATTCAGGAAAATCCTTCCAGTACGCCTCTGGGCATAGTCAAGGAATACTCGTTATTTATGAAATCAAAGGCGCCTCCACTTCCTCCGCAGCCTCCACTCCTTCTAATACAACAGGCTTCGGATCAAGATGTACAGGACGCACCGGATTTACAGGATGTACAGGCTCAACCATGTCTCGAGTCGGCTGCTCAGGAACTTCCTTTACTCTTTCGACCATTGGTGACCCCTTTATCATCATCATCATTGTTGACTGTAGTGGCTGATAGAAACTTATCATTAAGTCAACAACCACGGCTAGGATCAGAGGATCCATCTGGGTCTCAGCATTTGGAGACAGGGACAAGTTTCCAGTGCGATATAAAAGCTATGCTCAACCTTATTCTTGATGAGATAAGAGAAATGAAAGCCACTCAAGCAACCGAGATAGCAGCACTTCATGCACGTCTATCAAAAATTGAAGAAGTGTAGTTGGATCTTACCCGGCAAGACTGCAGGAGGCTGAATCAAGAATCTCTCTTCTGGAAGATCAGGTGACCTCGATGCAGCAGCAGGTTTCATTAGATAAAAAGCAGAAAAACCTGCTGGAAACCAAGCTAGAAGAGTTAGAGAACCATTCTAGACACTCAAATCTGCGGCTAGTAGCGGTCCCTGAAGGTTGTGAAGGGTCACAAACACTCCAGTGGGTCGAATCCTTTATTAAAGAGAATGTCCTTCCCGAGTTCTCAGGTGACCTCACAATCACACGGGCACACAGAGTTCCAGCGCAGCCATTCCCCAATTCAAAATTGCCTAAAACAATCTTAGTGAACGTTGCGGATTATCGATTAAAGGAGCAGATTTTGACCAGGGCAATTCAGAAGAAGCAATTCTCCTCTCTGGAAGTTCCTAACTGTCGTATCTTTTCGGATATGAGTGCAGCGGCAGCACGTCGTCGGAAGGAGTTTGTTAAACTTCTTTACTTGTTTAAAGCACAGGGAGCTCAAGCGGCCATTGCTCAACAATCGAAACTACGTGTTTTGGTCCAAGGCAAATTTCATATGTTCACAAGTCTTGATGAAGCCTAGGAACTATTGCAAAAAATGACTAAGGAAAAGTAAAGAGATTGGACTGGTCGACACGATGGACATTGGTTCTTATGTTCTTCTCTGTTTCTCTTGTGTTTCTTTCTTTTCTCTCTTTCTTTCTTCTTCTCTCTGTTCTTTTTGTGGGGGGACGGGGTAGTGGTTCACACTAGGGTGCAACAACACGGCACCTGACATAGGGGGTTCACAAAGAGGGCAGGCAGGGGGTAAGGCGGGCTATTCCCCATCTGCCAGGAGTAGGAAGGGTCACGGGAAAGTAGTGAGGGGAGGGAGGTAGGTTAAGTTTGATATTAGATACAAATGGTACGTGTTTAGTTTTTTCTGTGATGCAATATGGATTCTAATCTAAGGATGATATCGATAAATGTTAATGGGATATCTAATAAGAAAAAATATGGTGGGCTGATTAGATGGCTTACTTCTTTTTTGCCTCAGATTTTGTATCTTCAGGAGACCCATCTGAAAACTAATACTCCCAAACTTTATATACCTAAATACTATTCGCGACCCTTCTTTGACTCAGCAGGGCTTGCAGTTAGAGGGGTAGCCATTTATTTTGCTCAAGGAACTAATTGTGAGATACATCAAGTAACTAGAGACTCTCAAGGGAGGTGGATTTGGGTTACTACTAGGGTAAATGGGGCACTACTTAATTTCGTAAACTATTATGCACCAATTAACGATGATCCAACTGCCCTTATAAAGATCAATGAGCTGGTTAGAGGCAAAGAGGGCCCGATAGTGCTAGGAGGAGATTTTAATTTTATTCAAGACCTAAAAAAGGATACCTCCAATAAAGTGAAAAAACAGCTAAAACCAAGGACGAAAGGGATTTTATGCTCTATGAAGCAGGATTATCATTTGGTAGATCCATGGCGGGAGTCACATCCAGGCGATATACAGTTCACTTGTTACTCCCAGCGGTATAAGACAGCTTCTCGTATAGATTTTTTTTGATTCCTCGATATGTTAATTGTGTTAATGCTGAAATTAGAGCCAACTCCTTTTCAGATCATTCTTTGCTTATTATTGAGATAAGAATAGAGGGGGAGAGGCGGGAGAAATCCAGGTGGCAGATGGATCGGCTCCTCCTTTCGAACCCTAAATGGGTAGAAGAGATGAAGGAATGGATTAAGGTATTCTTTCAGGAAAATAAGGGCATGGCGACTCTTTTCTCAATATGGGGGGCGTTTAAGGCTACAGTAAGGGGCCAGATGATAGCCTTTTCGGCATTACAATCCAAGATGCGGAGGAACAAAATAAATAAACTACAACAAGTTGTGGATTTAGCCTTAATGCAGAGAGATGGTTGCAGGGGGGAGCATCTTGAATTGGAGCAACAATTAACAAGAACAAAACAGGAGCTAAGGGAATTTTTTATTCTTGAGGAAATAGCTAGCTCCAGGACATATCAGCAACGTGTATACGAGGAGAGTCAGTTAGTGGGAAAACTCCTTGCATAAAACTAAACAGGAGTCTATGATAATTTCAGAACTGATAGAGCCGGAAACTGGGGCATTGATTATTGATAAGGAAAAAATCGCACAAGCATTTTTGAGTCATTATCACAAGCTCTATGCAACTGAGTTTAAGGTATCTAATGAGGCGATAACCCATTATTTGGGAGACATTGATCTTCCGTGTATGACAACTGATCAGGCAGCTGAGGTATGTACTGAAATTACCTCAAGCGAAATTAAGGGTGCCCTTGCTTCAATGCCAGGTGGAAAGGCTTCAGGAAATGATGGCTTACCATAAGGTATTTTCAGAAGAATTAACACCTTTCTTATTGGAGTTATTTAATTTTGTGAGAGTGGGAGGAGAAGTTCCTTCTATCTTTAAGGAGTCAACTATAATAAGTTTTGTTAAAAAAGATAAGTGCCCTAAAACGTCAATTCATATAGACCAATTAGTTTGCTGAATGTTGACTATAAAATTTTAATGAAGATTTGGGCAAATCGTTTTTCTCCAATAGCTCAGAAGATTATTCATAAAGATCAGACGGGGTTCGTCTCCAGCAGATATATGACATCCAACACTGGGTTCCTAGTCCAAGCGCTTGATTTTTTTAATTCAAATAAACTACCTGTCCTTATAATGACGGTTGATGCCGAAAAAGCATTTGATCTAGTTAATTGGGAAACTCTTTTCTTAGTTCTCACAAAGGTAGGATTCCCAATGCAAATAACACAAATGCTGGCAAATCTATATCAAGGGGCACAGGCGCAAGTCATTATAAATTCGCAGCTAGCAGGAAGAGTGGCTATACGGCGTGGAACCCGTCAGGGATGTCCTTTATCACCCGCTTTATTCGCATTTTTTATAGAACCTCTTGCTGCAAAAATCAGGGCTAACTTGCAGATTCAAGCGCCTTTAGAAGGAATGCCAAAACTAAAATTATTCGCTGATGACATTATTATTTATCTTAGGCCGGAGGAACAGAATATTAGGACAACCTTGACTGAATTTAACAAGTTCGAAGCTATTGGTGGGTATAAAATTAACCATAATAAAACGGAAATTTTATTACCTAATGCAAGTAGTCAAACTTTGCCTGAGTTTTTGCAACAGCAAGCCCAATCTTCAGTGCCTATTCGTTATTTAGGGATTTACGTGACAAGAAGTTATGAGGAACTTTTTAAACTGAATTACTTAGCAATGGCTACAAAGATTAGAAACTTATTAGATAGATGGACTCTTCTACCACTCACAATAATCGGTAGGGTAGCACTTATAAAAATGTCTATCTTACCATTATTAATATTTCTATTCTCGAATGTTCCCATAAAAATTAATATTGCATATTTCAAAAAGTTGGAAGTTATGATTCGACAATTTATTTGGAATAAAAAAGCATCACGGGTAAGACTTTCAGTCCTCCAACTTGATATCAGACAAAGGGGTTTGGCACTTCCAGAGATACGGACTTACTATGAGGCAAACCTGGTGGATATTATGGTTAGAATGTTAAATGGTAAGGAATCGCTGGATACTTTTTTTTTCGATAAGATGGTGCAGGAAGCAGAATCGTATACTTCAGTGTTTATTAAAACGGCCAAACTTCCGAAAAAGACTCGTTACAAGACACTCCAGGGGGTCGGAGAAAGAATACGTTAATTTTATCATACAAAGGCGAATACAGGGGGCCATGAGTTTTTGAAACTTATGGAGTGTAAAACACTGGGCCAGTTTATATCAGAAATAGTCAGATAAGATTTTGGGAAAGTAAAGGCTTTAAGGAGCTAGGCAATTTTGTGGTTGTGGGGAGATGTATAAAATGGCAGGAGATTCAGGCTAGATGTGGAACCAGTTGTAATTTGTATTTTTTTGGCTTTCTCCAGATTATTCAATTGGTGAAGAAATTTTGCTTTCCGTTGAGTGCTTCGGCCTCTTTATTGCCAGCTCTTTTTAGAGCTAATTTAAGGGGTGTCGGAAATTGGTATAGATTACTGCGGGATCTAAGGGGTAACCCTGTAGTAACAATGATTCTAGGTAAAATCTCCCAAGAAACTCAATGCACGTTTTCAGAACTACAGTGGCAGGAGATTTCGCTGCAGGGCAATAAATTATTAAGAGCTGCTAACTTTAAAAGAATGGCATTTTTATCCCGCTGGATGTCCTATTATACACCGAGTACCCAACATAAGATGTATCCCGAGGTAGAGGACAAGTGTTTTCGTTGTCAACAAAGGGGGCTGGGGGGGTGGCTTCATATTTTCTTTACATGCCCGTCCTTAACCCAGTTTTGGGAAGAAGTGTTCTCCTCCGTTAATAAAAGTTTACGGAGAAAACTTATATTAGAACCAGAGATCGCATTATTTGGGTTGGTAAGGCAAAGATTGAATACCCCAATCCCCAGAGGAGAGAAAGCATTTATAGCGATTTCTGCCTTGGTGGCTCGTTCCTTGATCCTCCAGAACTGGAAGACAGCGAAAATCCCAACCCAACTTGAGTGGTATAGAAAAATGCAACGTACTAAAACCTTTGAGGAAATTTATGCAAAAAGGGTAGGGGCCACTAGGAAATTCTTAGCAGTTTGGAAATTTATGGACTAAAAATGGGAAGTAAAAGGCTTTGTGTTTTAGATCAAAGTGGGATAAGTCAAGTGTGTTAGTGAAAGTCTTTCGTTTTTTTAATGTAAATGTTATTATGCACTGCACTTTATTCTATGTATCTAAAATGCGAGGGAGTAGCTGCCCCCTCTGGGGAAAAGCTGAAATTTATAACTTGATCAGGGTAAAAAAATGGTTCTGCCCAGCACTTTATTATTCAGTGTTTTAGATTAAAGTGGGATGAGTTAAGTGTGTTAGTGAAATTTTTGGTTTTTATTATGTAAATGTTATTATGCACGGTACTTTATTCTACGCATTTAGAATGCGATGGATTAGCCCTCTCCCTCTGGAAAAAGTCTAATTTAATAATTTGATTATGGTAAAATGGTTCTGCACAGCACTTTATTATTCATTATTTGTACATTATACCCTCTTTTACAGCTATATGAGAAAAATCTGTAAGTGATGAGGAAGGAGGGAAATGGATTTCAGTTATAAGTTAAGAGGATAGATTGAATTTTATTTGTATAAACTAATAATAACTGTTTGTGTTGTTAAAATTATTCATTATAAGTTTTAATTCTGCTCAATAAAAAAAAAAAATTTAAAAAGAGGAGCGGTTGGGGAGGAAGCAACGGAGATGGGCAGGAGATATGAATTAAAAATAAAGCCGGGGTGAATGGATGAGGGGAAAAGTAGCACGTGAGGGACAGAGCAACACATAGGTCATGGGCAGGGGAGTTTAACGTCAGAGAAGCATACAAGAGAGAGCGAGCAGCACATGAGGGAGAGAGCAACACAGAGTGTATAGAGGGATTATTTGGCAGGGGGAAGAACACAAGGAAGGGAACTGGAAAACACATGCACTCTCATGGCATGCTTAACCAAAAAGAAAAAAGTAGTTCACTAAAATGAGTGATGTGAGGATGCAAGTAAGCAAAATCAAAAGGATGGTAATGAGGCTGTGCTCCAGGAGATGGACAAACACAAGAAGAGTAGGGCAAGCCATCCAGTAAGAAGCAAGAAAGGAAAAAACCCAATCATAAGCAATAGGCGGGCTATAAGCCCTCTGTAAGTTCATAGTAAGCTCACAGGCTCCTAAAGATGAGCCCAAACAATGCGTTTTAAATTGTGATTTTCCTAAGCCATTAGCTGAAATACCATGGTTTATCAGCAGTTCTGCAGAGGAACAGAAATATTATCATACTTCCAGATCTGCCAGTGTACGAGGGAGCAACATTTCTCCAAAGCAGAAAAAGTATGTGTATCTGTAAAGAATTATATATTAGGAACAATAACTCTGTATGCACAGCTTTCGATTAAGAGTGCCATAGAAGGTGACCTTCTTGCCTGAAGTGGGTCCCAGTGAATAAATGATGAAGCTAAATCTTGTCAAAAGATATTTCAGCTTTAGATTTTGCTCCAGAAAATGCTGCCCTCAGCAGTCCTGTACCAATTAGGAGTCCATCAACACTTTCTGTGTTACTAATACAATGAGGCCTTTCCAGCCTCAGTCAAATGCATGGTCGCAAACAAGTGTAAATATGTTCACCCATGACTGAATGTATATAAAGCATGGAGAAGCATGGTGTGTCTGTGCACTTTAAAACAGACCCCGGAGGATGTCATGCTTCATCATTGGGCCATGCTCCTTGTCGGGCCGGCGCTGCAATCCCCGACGGGCTCCCGTAAACGGGGCTCTTTGGTGGAGATCTTTTGAAGAAGCCGTAGGGTGCGTGCGGGTGTGAGGGCTGGGTAGTGCACAGGTGTGTGAGATAAAATAGGTCTGGAGCAGTCCTACTCTGGTCTGGTTTTATTGTTTAGGTAGCTCGAGCCTAATTAAAAGGTGTGGGTGCCCTAAGCGGATGTGATGTTCCTATAGCGCTGTCATAGTGTAGTGGGTCAACATGTTTGGTGCCCCATTTGCCCCTAACGGGTCAAGTGGCACTTCATCTGGACCAAACGAAAACTAAAGAGTGAGTGGTGCACTACCGTAGGTACGGTTCCTTAATTTTTGACTGGTGACCAGACACGGTAGGGTGTACCCTAGTAGACTTATACTGGGGTATTGTAGACCTGGTGGGAAGAAGAGGAGGGGGGAGAAAAGAACAACCCATAAGGCATTAAAATCAAGAGCGTATGTCATGGCGCTCTTCTGACAGTAATAAAAACAGCTTAAGTACAACTGTAATGAGACATGCGCATGCATGTGTGACATTGTGGTTTGCAGTTCACTTATTTGGGAAACATCGTGCCCAAGTATAAGTGGAGCTAAAAGGGCCTTCAAGGGAATGCATATTGGTGCTCAACAATTGCCACATCCGGTGTCAGTGGTCCGTAGTAGTGGTGCGGAGAGCATTCATTTGTGTATCACACTTTGTGCCAGTATAAGTGTAATCGTGGCGATCATCAGGTATAATTGTAGGCATAATGTGAGTGCCTCCATCATGGTAACTGGCATAACCTGAAGCCATCTGCCCGAGCGGCCAGGCAAGTATCTCGGTAATGTGCACGCAAGGAGAAATCAGCGTGTGCTAGTTTAAATAGTTTACCAGGCAACAATTTAACATACCGATTGTGGCGTGACTGCAGCCGAGTGTTTAAAGCATTCACACAAGCCAATAGACATACATACTGAGTGCGGGCGGTAGCTTACTTTCAACTTGCTGGTATGTGAAAGTTAACGGTAGCGGCGTATCTGTGCCAAATTTCGCTATGTGCTATGATTGACAATATCTACATGCACAGACTGTTCGGTAGTGGTGGTGAGGCTTAAGGAAGGTGAAAATCGGAAGAAACTCAGAAATCGGATAATGAACGATGCCTGCATGTTAAAAGCATCTTTGACAAACTCACCCCTAGTAGTGAAGCCTACGGCTAGTGAAAACACATCAAATTTCCTGCGTGCAGTTCGTTATGTGTCCAAACACTCATTTGGTAGCAAGTTTACTCCAACTGCCGCTGTTAAGTAAATATCAAAAGAATCGCCAGTCGGCTGCCTACTGTGAGGGTCGCACCGGGATAGAGAATATGCAGGGGCCCCAAAATAAAAGTGACCCATATTAGTGAATTAAATAGCTGAGGAAGTGGATCATACTTGTAAATCGGGGTCGTTTTGAACTTATGACCAGGAGCTTGAAACAAGTACTTACATTTTTTGAGTGGTATGGAGAAGGAAACATTTGAAACTGGGTGAGTAAAGCTGTGATTGTTACATAAAACGTAAATGTTTATTAGCAGTAATTGACAGGCATTTGCCTTTCGGATTTATGGAGGAGGAGCTAGTCCGTAATGGACGCAGACCACCCTTAGAAAAAAATTAATTAAAGAAAATTGACAGCAAATGTTTTGGCTTGTCTAGAGAAGGACACAGACGGAACCACACAGGGAAAGAAAGCTATTATTTATAGAGTTTGTGGTTAAATCAACAGGAGGAGGAACATGCGCAGGGAAAATGACAAACAAAACAAGAATGAGAAGGCAAGAAATGGAATTTGACTCATGCTGGAGTGGGTGAAATAACATGTGTATGACACAATCACAGACTAATGGATGGATGAAGTCTGTGAGAAAACCCCTTCAGTAAAATCAAAAGGTCTTGCTAACACAGACCCCAAACAGCCATCGGCATGGTATCGTCCACTAGCCCAGACGTGTCCCCTGTAAACTGGCATTCTAAATTAGGAAGACAATAAAATCCAACTCCCTCTAGGCTCCAAGGATTCTCAAATACTCCTTTAATACTGCAAGAAAAACATTTCGAAAGTCAATCATTGAATTCGAAAATCACGAGGTTAAGAGGAAATTGCAATATTTTGCGGGGGGCTTAATAGATATTTTTTGGAAAGATAAAATATTTAAGAGCACATTGGTAGAAGGTGTCATGGGCGCCTTGCCTGATGCTCTGATGAAGGCATGGATTATTGAGGCCAATTCAACATGGCAAGTTTAGCAAGATTTGAGAGAGGTTGTGAATGGCCAAGGCTGTATTGTATAGAGTGGAATGCCACACTGGCATAGATTATGTTAGACTGTGAAATGTTCAGTGCCAGGGAAGGATTCCTGCAGTATATCATCGCAATATCACAGCTTGACACAGGCAGGTCTGAAGGGCATTGGTTTTTAATATCACTATGTGAGTTTATCCCTTGCTAACTTTTCCAGTTTAGTTATTTTTACTCATGGAGAGCGTGAACCACCTAAACATCTTTTTACAACCCACGGGAATGACACCTAGAGTGTAGATTATCTAAATGTATATTCTATAATTATGGCTGTATTTTTACCAGATGTCTTTGCCTTTCGGTCAACACCAGTTAATGAAACTGGTACCAGAGCAGATACCGGTTCTTGTGGTGGGAGAACATGTTTAGGGAGTTGCCAAAAATGAATCTTATCTGTAGGCCAGATATAGAAGATGTTGGACGTATCTTGTTTAAGTGTCAACACTGTAATTATAAGAGCCGAAGGCTCCAACCACTGAACATGTGTTTAGCCAGTGCTTGGTACACCTTGGCTAGCATTTCTTCTATTTTGAGGCCCGTGCTGCGCTAATTACGCCAGGGTTACGTGGCACGGTTGTGAACTGTGGATATAGGCAGGTTCGTCATCCTTCTTTTTCTATTACTTGTGACATGGGCAAGAACCAGCTAGTCATTTTCTTTTTCCTATGGCTGAAAACTGTGCTAGCTAACTACGTTCTTGGGGGACGTAGGGTAAACAAATGAATGGAGAGACGGAAACCCAACACCTGGCCAGATGAGAAAGCCAGGACTGAAAAGCCGACGGAGTGAGTGAGCAGGATATGTGGAGAAATAAACAGCACAACGGGCCGGTTACACTGCTGTGAGGGTATGGCGGAATGCAGCGCAGTCATGTCATGCAGTCTATAATGGTCAGTGCTTTAAATGGAAAAACATAAGTGCAGGTACTCACCAAATTAAGGTATGGACTGGGGGGTGGGGTTTGGGGGCGGGGCTACAGGGGCGGGGTTACAGGGGCGGTGCTATGGGACCCGGCATAGGGCACACATTTCATTTAACTTCGATTTAATTGGTGTGCAGATGTGTATAATGATACTAAAGCATTTCCGGTATATCTTGAGTATTCCTTTCCCCTTATACGTACAAAAAGGTACATTTGATATTAAAGTGGGCTTCTCATGGTGCAACACCTAAATCACATATGACTTGCACAATATATTTTCCTTAATATTTTTGGGAAACATTTAACTATGGTTAACCCTCTTGTCTTATTGCCACCTAGCAGACATCATCCAGCCCCCCCCAGATTGCATAGCTTTGCCTCAAAGCTCCTTACTTGCTCTAAAGTGTGATTCTCTCTTTCTGGAGGTGGGTAAGCTGCTGAAAGCTTGAGCCAGGATGTCTGGCTCTGGCTCAGATTCAGGTTCTCTTGCACCCGCAAGTCCAAAATGAACTGAACTTTGATGTTGCATCTGCCTATCAACCAAACTCTAATCTCATATGCGAACAATAAAGACAAAATAGTGAACTTTATTGTAATACAGGAGAGAGAGAAAGATATAGCCTCCTAGAGGCTGAATTGCACAAAGTGAAAGCAGAAATTCTGGGAACAATCCTGGCTTCCCCACTGACCAAACTGTGTGATCCCAGACAAATATATTATCTCACCAAGCCTTCATTTTCTTCGTTCGCACATATGATAGATAGTATATTCAAATGCACAAGTTCCAGGTGTGTGCTGTACAATCAAATCTTGTGTTAGATTTAATACACTATAATGTTGCTTCATTCATGAAAAGAAAATAGGCCATACATATTGTACACTTCAAAATCACCTTGCTTCCTAGTTCACTAATGGCAGTGTCGTAACCGTGGGAGCAAAAACTCCTCTCAATGCTGTGATTTAAGCTTATGCACCAAGGTAAAATGCTTCCATGGGGTAAAAAAAAACACACTTTTGAATGTTTAAGGCTCCACTTATGCACAGGCTTTTAAGCCCAAGCCAGACTTCGTGGTTCGGCTCTGACTGGGCTCTCCTTGTTAATTTGTTGGTTCTCCCACCTCTACCCTTCCCAGAGCCCCTGCATTTTACCCAGAAGAAAACGGCTTCTAAAAAACAAAATACAATCATGATGAAACTGCGGAGAAAGCAGATCTGCACTGGAGAGAAAGTGGCCTAGCACTTTCAACATGCAGACCATTTCACGTGCGCTTTATGGGCAGTGTGGTAATTCAAGGCTTGCAGCTATATATCTGGTGCTGGACCCTGCAGACAACATGCACTCATGCAAGACACACCCGCAGTGACATAGAAGCACTGGTGTGCGCAGACAGGACATTCAATACGTGTTTTAGAAAATGCTCACGTTCGCTGACATCCACATTATTAACATTGACTCTGCTTCTGTGTCTCCACCTTCGTCCTCAGTCTGGCTCCAAACAAGTGCTGCCCTACCTTGCTATGCCAGCAGGAAGCCTTCTAGATTTCACGCCGAGCCGCGGCTGTTAGAAAGCCCTGCTCACACACCTACTGTGCTATTAAGCCTGAGTAGACCCTGTGTCAATAAAGGCAGTGTGACTCCAGCCCCTCCCAAACTCCCTGCCAGCCCTGAATAAAAGCATACGGGCCGCTGCTTAGCACCTTGAAAAGGTAAATTAGCACTCGATTATCAGAGTGCTTCAACAAAACGGCCGACTCGCCAGCTCTGTCGCGCTTCTTTTTGAAAGTGCCAAATTGCAGAGCTTGACTTGCTGGCCCATGAGTACCGGTACTCTCTTTGGACAAGGAGAAGTTCCAGTACTCAAACGCAGAAAATTTAGAAGTGCCGGTACTAAGTATCGGTGAGTACCGGCCCATTTAAAGCACTGATAATGGTGCATTCCGTGGCAGTGCGGTCGTATTTACAGCTCTTCATCCCAGCTATGTGTAGCTTGTGCAAGTGGCTCTGCAGAAGCGGTATGAAAATGACACGTCGGTTGTCCTGGTGTTGGAGAATTTCCTCCCAAACCTTTTACAGCCTTGTTAACCTTTTCAAGTATTTGGCACAAGCAACTAGGTCATTTGGCAGTTCCTAAGGACATGGGGCTCTGTGTTTTTATTTACTTAAGACAGAATCTGACACTCCAAGCTATAGCCTATGGTGGTCACTGTACACTAATAAAAAACAAGTAGCCCCCCTCAACACTCTGCACAGCAATACCGATCCCTCATCGAATGCGGAAATGTGCTGAGCCCAAATGAGAGATGTCATTAGAGTAGGGAAGGTTTTAGGGGCCGCTGGCAACGGATTGAAAGGAGGCCAAAATAAACTCACTCTATGCCCGCCATGTTCACCACCGGAAAAGAAGGCTCCGCACATGTGCATGATGCACTTAACAGTGCTTGTGACTAGTTCACAAGTGCCAAGTCTATTCCACGCAACGAATTGGTCGGCCCGAACTGTGGCAAGAGAAATAGTCTAGACTGCTCATAGAGAAATTGTGGCCACCATCGTAAGTGAGGCTAAGGTTGTCCAAGTCTTTATACAGATAAGTGCCATCGTATATGCACCACCAAGAAGATTGAAAAGGGTGAGTCACAGAGTTTGCAAGAGACAGACACATTGAAATGTTCAGATATGTTCGGGAGGTAAAAGCAATAACTTACAGAATTACATCTGCAATAGTTCCCATACTCCTTGCTCTGCGGCCGAGCGTGCTGGAATCAGCCGCCATGCTGTGTCTCTGTGCAAATGCAATCACATTAACACTACATGCACACAGGGACAGGAGGGACACAGAGAGCCTGGGAGTGGTGGTGGGGGCGGGCAAGCAGTGTTGTGGGAGGGGGTTGTGGAGACAGGTGGAAGGAAGCAACAATAAAGACAGGTTTCCACAAACACAACCTGCAACCCAAAAAGAAAATAGCACAGAAAACAAACAGATACACAGCAAAGTGCAAGGTTAGCGGTAATTGGCCGGTGCTCCCGGGATGAAAAAAACAAAAAGGGCGGGACGAAGACGGATTATCCAGTAGCAAAGCCGCTTTTTTGACCGACAAAGAAGGGACCAATTAGAAGGCAATGGGGTGGCTGGAAGCCCACAGACTGGTTACAGCAGGTTCCAGAGAGATAGTGCATGTGCTGGCTAGGCTAGACCTAAACACTAGGAAGGAGTATGTTTTATAAGTGTGGACTAAAGAATCATAATGCTAATGAAAAACCCTTTGTAACGGAGCACGTGACACTAGAATGTGTGCAGGGATATTTAGGAGAAGTAAAGATAGTGGAAGTGCGAGTACTTCAAGGGAAATACCTGTGAAGACGAAGTACAAGAAATTGTGTTTTTCATGTTTTGAAGTAGGAATTGTGACCAAAGATACCACATAATGTGTTGGGCATGTGGATGACAGTGATGACAAAATGCTTGCAGATTCGGGGGCCAGATACACCCTATTGGGTCATGTTTTGGCAAAAGTGTATAAAGAGAAAAGTTAGAATTCCCAGAAATAAAGTTAATGGGTGATAAACCTGTAAACTTAATAAATATTTCAATGCCACTCTGGAGTTTAAGGGTGTTCAAATACAAGCAAAAGTATATCTTGCAAAACAAAGTTCCTGTTTTTTAGGATGGCCTCAACAGAGACGTGAAACCCTAACGATCCTGATCAGGTACTAACTGGGCTGCAGGCCCTGGACAGCATCAGTGGGAAGAAAAATACCATGAGGGGTTTTAGTGAGAAATTGGGATTATTAAAGGAATCTTCAAATAAGATTATTGTTAAAGAAAAAGCAAAATCTAATATACACAAACTCAGTAATATACAGTTGTCCGTGAGGGAAGAACTTTAAAGTGAATTCAGAAAATTGTGTGATGCGGGTGATTGAGCAAATTGAAGCATCCGGTTGGCTGTCACTTTTGATTTTGGAAAAAAAACTCAACGGCTAGATTAGACTGTGTGTGGTCTTTTGAGTCCTCAACAATGTAAATGGGTAGATACCCATCCTCTCCCAAGGATGCTAAGGTCTTTGCAACCCTTAACTGTCATCAGCATACCACCAACTGGCTCTACATGAAGATTCAAAACATCGATCGACCCTCCTGAAGGACCATTTAGGTATAAAGGCACACCATTTTTGGGGGGAGTTTTATATAGCGTAAACTCTTTTTTTTTTGTTAGGCACGGGGAAATTAAGTGATTTGCCCAGAATCACAGTATGTTGAGCATCCCTGCCAAAACTCGAACCCTGTTCCCCAGCTTCGAGGTCAAATGCTCTAGCCGTTAGGCCATGCCGTCTTGGTTACCTGCCTTCTCTGTGATTTTCCAGTAAGCTGTTCACAAGTTCTTAAAATGTTACATACTTTCAGATTACATTTTATTGTTTGAGAACATTAGGAAGTGCATAACAATCCTTTGAACAAACGCGTTATTGATTTTTAAACAAAGAGGATTGACAATTTCATAAGGTGAATGTAAAATACTAGTTGAGAGTGTCTTTGCATTAATAAGGACAGTGTTGCAACAAAGAAAAGCCTGGTTGATGTGGTGCTGGAGCATCAACTCCAGGTGATAAGTATCTATTATGATAATTTATGGGTCTGGTAGATTACTATTCCAGGTTAATTTCGAAATGTTCTTATAAAACTGCTAATTTAAGAAAGTCAACATAGAAAACTGTGAAATTTGACTGGGATAAAAGTGCAATAGTGAATGTGAGCAGCCGAAGAAGGAATTGTGTGATGCTTCTGGATGGATTAGGAGAAGTATTGCTTCAAAAGGAAGTAAGGGAATATACAATTTCTTTTAAATCAAACGTTATTCTAGAGTGGAAAAAGAAGCCCTAGTTTGTTGGTACTGTGTCATGCATTTTTTATCATAGTGTGGGGAAACAAGTTTGTTGGTTTGCCAAGTAGCAGATGGAATTATCACAATAAAACTTTGACATGGAGTATGTTTCAGGAATAAAGAATGTGGTTGCTAATTATCTTGGTTATCAGTTTAAGATGAGAAGTGAGTTTATGTAGAACTAAACGATGAATGTTGGGTAGCTGCAATAGAGGAGGTTGAGAGAGCACACTAGAAAAGCGTGGATGGACATGTTGAATGTTGATGTTGCATTAAGGAAAGAGATGAAAATAGATGAAATGTGTTCAAGACGAATGGCCGAGTAAAAGAAAACATCTTGATGAGGAAGACCACGCCTATTCTGGTGAAGTGGATGAGCAATCTTTCTGGGATGGACTATTACATAGAGGAGAGCTTTGATTGTTCCAAGTTGCCGATTGAAAAGGTTTAGCTCTAGCTCCTGAGGGATATCCTGGAAAAAGTGTGATGAAAAGGACATTACAAACAAGTTTTTGATGGCCGAGAACTGGCAGATGAGTAGATAAAAAAGTGTAGATGTGTGTCGTGTATGTTCGGAGTTACAAATCACAGCAATTGTTACAGATGGATGAAAAATGTTTGGTGGAAAGACTGTGTGGACCATGGGGAAAACTGCTTTTGATATTTCTGGACTATCTGGTTTAGTTAAGGGGCTGAAATATGATTCTATCATAGCTGATTATTAAATTGTTCCTGTTTGACAGAGGAAATTGTCGCTTAAGAGACCACAAAAGTGGCTACTGATTTTCTAGAAGAAATATTTATCAGTGAAGGAATGCCCGCTATCTAAGTGACTGTAATGGATCCACTGAAGACCACAGAAACTTTAAAGTTAGCGATTGGGGGACCGTCAAATCTGAGAGATCAAGAAGAAAAGGCTACTCCAAGTTTTCAAGGCCTAGCCAAGTTATTAGAGTGGAACGTGAGGTATTTGAAGAGAAATCTGGAACAAATCCCTAGCGGTTTAAGCCATGGGTATGTTCTTGTAGAGAAATGCCCCAGGGGAGCAGCTATGTCAAATAAAAACAAGCATTTGCAATGCAATAGGTCTCGCATTTACGCGAGTTTAAGCTAGTGGCATTGTAAATGACAATGCCTTTTATTTATGTTTTAAAAACGAAAACAAAAATAAAAGGCATTGTCATTTACAATGCCAATAGCTCAAACTCATGTAAATGCGAGACCTATTGCATTGCAAACGCTTGTGTGTTTAGCTGTCACCATAACACCAATCTGTGTACATGACAATACTGTGATCTCTTATTCTGCTAAGTGCTGTAATCATTGTGACAAGCCTGTATGACTCGTTCCCTCTTTCTTTCTCTATTTTATTTAGTTGTAACATCTAACATGTATTTTTTTTTTAAAACATTTAGAAAAAAGTAGGGCCGAACTTTCTTCCTGGGTCCAAGTGCAACAATAAGGTGTTGTAGGTACAGGGCTTCAGATACAGTCGCGTTGCAAATATGTACCAAAATAGAATGGCACCCAATGTATCGACCTTGGAAGGGTGAAAGGCTGGGTTGGTCTTACTAGAAATCAAAGGCATCATGACTTGCAAGTCACTCTAGATACCAGATGAATGCTGAACTCACTGGCACATCTTTCTTCCAAATGACTCATTTTCGAACTTTCTGATGATGTCAATGATGGCATGCACAGCTAAATACGCAAAATAATGAAGAAGCAACTCTAGTACCCTACATAGAAAATGCTCCAAACGATTGAGCTGAAGTTCGAGTAACAAAAATTACCCACTGCAAACTTAGAAGTGTTATTACGCAAGAAGTACGCAAACATAAGGCCCTCCTTTTATTTCTATACTGAAGCAGTGCCTAATTGAAGAAGAAGATCTGGTTGGGCGAATAAGATGTGTTTGCTGAAAAACAACGATACCAAAGAGAAGTGACACCATATGTATTCCTTTTGTATGCAGGCTGTTTGGCTAGCACCAGCAGCGCCGGTGCCACACAATGTGAGGGGCACAGATACCACACAGAATCTACACGGTTCACATTCTCGGCTTCCCCCAAGAAAAGCGTCAGAATCTATTAAAATTATTGGCCGCTGATAGCAACAGCGACATGACAAATCACAGGCCAAGAGGCAAGATACCGCCGAATGTAACGCGGCCTACGGGGGCCTGGCCCATTTGCAAGCAAATGATATTGTGCGGATCTGGCCTGCCCTGCGCGCATGACAAAGTGATGCAATTTCAGCCGTGGAGCGCGGGACGCGGCGTCAGATGCCACGGACTCATGCTGGGTTTACTCTGCCGAACTGCGCAGAGCACCCAGCTTGGAATCACCAGGGGTCTTAAAGGGCGTCTCCTGAAAAGCCACGAATAATTGCAGTCCACTCACCCCATTGTACTCGATTATTCTGCACTCCTTATCTCCAGGGTCCGGGCACCCGCAAAGAGGCAGAGGGGCTTGCTTTGCAACTGAAACAAATGGTGCAGAGAATCGAAGGGAGGAGGTGGCTCCTTCCTTCCTTCCCTCTTCGTTAAAGTTTCCCTGGCGACTTTCAGCGCCCTTAAATTAGGCAGTAGGTGGCGAGACGGCGAAAGTAAGGGAAAACAAGCAGTGAAAAAAAGAGAGAGGAGGGGGGCCTCCGCGATTCCCTTGCGGGAGCGAGCAGCAAGGCGCGATAATTGATAACATATGGCGCCAGCTGCTCGCTCCCGCAAGGGAATCGCAAAACGTGCACGCGTTGCCATTGAAGGCAATGGAACACGTGCACGTTTTTGGGCGAAAAGGGGAACCGATGGCTAAAGGTCTCTTTCCTATGCAGCGCATGCGCGCTGCGTAGGCGAGACCTAAAAACTAGGGGGGATATGTACAAGGAAGTGGCGGAGCGTGTCGTTAGCCTCCTGGGCTTAACGACAGCCTCCGCCACTTCTGAAACGCAAGGCTGCACCATATTTACAACAATGTGGTGCAGCCTTGCGTTTCCCCCTGTGATGGCGCTAAGTTTAACAACTTAGCGCCAACGCAGGCACTCTTGCACCAGAGTGCAAGGGTGTCTGCGTGCAGGGGAGGATTGTTTATGAGTAGGAAGGAGTCCCTTCTTGCACATAAACAATCCTAAAATGCAATTCTGTCACTTTCATGTGTGCTGCTTCATGCAGCACACATGAAAGTGACAAAATGGCATTTTGTTAAAAGGTTTGTTTATGTACAGGAAGGGATACCTTCCTGTACATAAACAAACCATGGCATTTTGCTTTTTCCATGTGTGCTGCACAAGGTAGCACACATGGAAAAAGCAAAAACGAGGAGAAATAATGCATTTCTCCTCGTTTCGCCAACTTAAGACCAGGGTTTTTCTGGTCTTAATTTTGCGCTGTCTCCTATGTACGCCACCCTTGTACATAGGGGGCAGCGTCAAATGCAATGGGTGTTGCGGTGGAACGCCCACCGCAACACCCACTGCCCACCCCTTTCACGGTAACCATAGCGTGAAAGGGTGCCTTATGTTCAAGGCAGCGTTAAGCCACGTTAAGTGGCTTAACCCTGCCTTGTACATAAGGCGCAGCCCCTATTGCCACCACAACGTCCGTAAAAGTGACGTTGTGGTGGCGATAGGGGCTTGTACATATGCCCCTAGGAGTGAATGTGGAAAACTACTGGTACGTTGTTAGTAAAAGGAGCACGAGCCACAAGGCCAGTCCAGCATAGATTGATGCCAATGAAGTGGAAATAGTCCTAGTGAATCTGATATTCTGCTTGTGATTTGTGTTTATAACATGTGACATTTTTAATTACTTTAGTCACTGATAGGATTGTAATGTGCTACTGTTTTGTTTTAGTTGAAATGATCACGTCTTCAGGCAAAAGGAAATGTTTTCTTGTTAAAGAAAGGGAAATGTAGTATCCTGTCAGATACCCTGACTGCCAGGACACGGGCTTCATCCTGGGATCTTCCGGTACAGAGGTTCTGAGACTAGTTTCTTGGAACTGGGATGTGATGCTGCTTCTGAAGACATGCGGGGCACCCAGGGGCGGCTCTCCACCCGATAAGACATATGTCCCCAATGTTGTGTGGCACGCGAATGTTTCACGGAGCTGTCCCCGGGGGACTTCTTCCCTTTTGTGAATCATATCCGGTGGCCTCAGGGGAGCACACAGCAGTCCAGGGGACCTGGTGCCCGGGCGACGACTGCATGTTCCCCACTGTCTTTCCAAATGGAAAATGTTTTTGTAATGCACAACCCGATCCTTTAGGGGACATGGGCTGCTTAAAAAAAAAGATTTCCCTTAGGGAATGTGAATGTAGTGATAGAGTCCTACTGCCCCCTGCCGGCCACGATGCCTGCATTTGTAGCCTTTTCGCAGTGGGTGGTCAATAGAAACCTGCCTAATTAATATTCGTTAGGCAGGTGATTTTGCAACATCCTGCAAATGGGCAATCTGCGATGCAATCTCTCAGTACATAGGTCGAATTCCAAATCAGATAACTGTTCACAAACCAGTGGCTGTGTAATTTATGCATATTGATTACGCACAAATATTAGCATTTCAGATCATTGTCCTTGTTATTTGTTTCCTCTATTGAAACCAAAATGATTGTGGATTTTCTAACAGTGTAACTACTGCACTAAGACAAGTGACAATAGAAAAGCTCCCTCTGTGATGTCTCGGCAGCAAGAAAAGATCCCTATGTAATGTCAAAACAGCAAGAGAAGCTCCCTGTGTGATGTCACAGCGGCAAGAGAAGATCCCTATGTAATGTCAAAACAGCAAGAGAAGCTCCCTGTGTGATGTCACAGCAGCAAGAGAAGCTCCCTGCGTAATATCATAGCATGAAGATTAGCTTCCTGTGTGATGTCACAGCAGGAAGAGAAGCTTCTTATAATGTCACAGCAGCAGGAGAAGCTCCCTGGGTGATGTCACAGCAGCAGAGAAGCTCCCTGGGTGATGTCAAAGCAGCAGGAGAAGCTCCCTGGGTGATATTATAGCATGAAGAGAAGCGCCCTGTGTGATGTCACAGCAGCAAGAGAAGCTCCCTGCGTAATATCATAGCATGAAGATTAGCTTCCTGTGTGATGTCACAGCAGGAAGAGAAGCTTCCTATAATGTCACAGCAGCAGGAGAAGCTCCCTGGGTAATGTCACAGCAGCAGAGAAGCTCCCTGGGTGATGTCACAGCAGCAAGAGAAGCTCCCTAGGTGATATTATAGCATGAAGATAAGCTCCCTGTGTGATGTCACAGCAGCAAGAGAAGCTCCCTGCGTAATATCATAGCATGAAGATTAACAGCAGGAAGAGACGCTTACTATAATGTCACAGCAGCAGGAGAAGCTCCATGGGTGATGTCAAAGCAGCAGAGAAGCTCCCTGGGTGATGTCACAGTAGTAATAATGTTTAACTGAATGGGACTGGGCCCTTATGCAGCCTATAGGGAATTAGACCTTGTAATCCATAATAGCCTAAAATGTACCCATCAGCTTTAGTTCATCATTATTCATCATCATTATTAATACTACAAGCATATGATTCATTTGCACTTTGACAACATTGAGCTCTTCTGTATGACTTACTATATCTATTTACACAACTGCAGTTAACAGCACAAATTATTTGCGAGAACTTCAGCCTCTGTTAAAAACCAACTAACCTGGGGGGCGTGGCCAAGCCGAGCTGCGAGATGGCCGCTTGCTAGAGAGGCTCCGCCGGCCGTGCGAGCCATCCGTACAAAATCCGGCAGCAAAGTAACCCAAAAAACGTTAAGAAGCAGCAGAGCAGTGGTGTGACACGGCGGAGCCCTGACTGGTGTGCCTCTGCCGCCGGATGAAGCGCTGGAGGGGACGAATTCCGATACTGGCGGTCCGGACGGGTTCCCAGCCCGCAATAAACAAAATGGCGCCGCTGGCACGGTGACTGCCCGACACAGCGACAGCAGGCTGAGGGACGCAGGCGGCAGCACCCGGTCGCGGGAGACAGCGTGCGAACTGCTCAACCGCCCAGGCATCGCGGTGGGAGGTGCGTGCCCAGACCCTCGAGTGTGCCGGCAGGAGATCCAGGCCACAGCAAGCCGGTAGGAGCAGCGCTGGTTGGGTGCCGCGCAGGGCCGATCCAGGGAGCCGTGGCGCTGAAAGGGGGAGATCCGCTGTGCAGAGACCACGCCGTGCGCCGCACTGGGAGCCCGGAACGGGAGCGGCGCGAGATACACGAACTGCCAGCGGGAAACACCCGAGGTACCGGGGGGGCCACTTGGGCTGCTGGTGGGACCCAAAGGTGGTGATTCGGGCGGTCCTAGAGGGTGGAGGAAGACGACTGGCCTGTGGACCATACCGCACTGCCCCGGAGCTACCAGGAAGACACCCCCGCCTTCTGTGACAGCCATGTGAAAACTAGCTTGGGCAACCAAAGCCTGGGAGAGGCAGGAGGACTCGAGAGGGTGAGGCAGATCACGTGCCATACACAGCAACAGGCAGGAAGGTGATATATACGGCACACTGAGCAGGCACTTTAGAACTGCTGGCACATCACGAACTGGGCCAGAGCTGACGCGGACTAGTCAGGCGCACGATGGGACGTGCCACAGCAGTACAGGGCGAGCCCCCACCTACCGTGCCTTCTTGAGATCTAGCACACAAGCCTTGTGGGCCCCACGGGACAGCGAGAGGCGCAAACTCGGAGGAAGTGACTCCACGAGCAAGGCCTGCAAGCCCACGCACATCCCCACGTGGCAGGGGGAAGATCAGAATGGACCGGCGCTACTAGAGCAGACGCCCAATGTGAGGGCCGCAGGAGCCCTCCCCTGCCTACTGCGAACGTGGGCTGAGAGACTACTCAGGGCCAGGAGGCGCGTTTTCTTTGGTGCTTCGGGCGTACCGTGGCGGCCCTGTGACTTACTGGGACTGACCTGGGTGGCGAGCTGAGGCCTTGAGGGGTCGCGCCCGGGAGACTGCGTCCCTACACATTTTTCCCACGCTAGTAGATGACTGACACTGAGGGGCAGGATAGCGACGGTGGAGCGAGGTGGGCTGAGCGACACCTCAGGATACGCATTATGAAGCCGAAAGGGGGAGCGCCGGTCCAGAAGAACAAATTGGACCGATACGCAGTCGCGAAGCCATCGGCAGGGGACGACGCCGGTGCGGGAGGACATGCCTCGGCCACAGAACCCTCCCTAAGCTCCATCATGGCGGCGATCCAGACGCTGGGGACGACGCTGGAGACCAAGATCGATAAGGTCTCCATCGAAATGAACCTACTGCGAGCGGACATGTCCAAGACGTCGGAGAAAGTTAAAGTTGCAGAGTCGAACATTGTTGACCTACAGACTTTCACTAAGAGCTTAGAGGAGAGGGTCCAGCAGCTGGTTAAGCAACACCAACAGTTGGCCCTGAAGATGGAGGATCAGGAAGGAAGGGCCCGCAGGAACAACATCCGGGTAGTGGGGGTCCCGGAGGGGGCGGAGGGGCCCAGCATGGACCTCTTTCTTGAGGAGCTCATTCTACAACATCTGAAGCCTAAACGACTCTCGGCTCTGTTCGCAGTGGAAAGGGCGCACAGGGCACCGGTTCCTCCACCAAAACCGGGGGCGCCCCCGAGGACGATCATCGCACGGATCCTCAACTACCGGGACCACGATGCCATCCTACAGGCGGCCCGGCAGCAGGGCGACCTCCAATATGAGAATGTGACGGTGCGGTTCTTTCCGGACTTCACGCTAAAGGTACAGCAGGAGCGGAGGTCGTTCGACGGGGTGAAGCGAACACTGAGAGACAGGGGCATCAAATACATGATGTTCTTCCCTGCGAAACTTAAAATCATCGCAGGGGGTAAATCCTGGTTCTTCACGTCCCCGGCGGAGGCCCAGGAATGGCTGGATGGGCCACGGTCGCAGGTGGACCCGGCAAGAACTGAAAGGGGATGGAGAGACACTCGTGACCGCTCCCCGGCACCCACCAGTGAGCAGGAGGGTGGCAATGGGCGGGATCGTCGCCCCCGAAGATCCAGATCACGAAGTCCGGCGTCGTCCGATGGCCCGGGGGGCTGAAAATATTGAAAGACATGGACTGAGTGCGGTATTTACTAACGGCGTGAATTGTTGAGTATAAGGGGCCTGGCTAGAGGACGCTGCTCTGTTGAATTTAGTGATTGTTGTCTGCTGCTTAGTTCTGACTCAAGGGCTGAAAGCGGCCTTATGGAGCCATTGATGAGCTAGGCTACACAACCCCATTCTCTAGTTAATTGTTCTGTGGGCCGATACGTTGCGCTCACAGGGACCTGGGAGGGGCATACACTGAATGTGTGTTCTGTATATATACCACCGAGAATGCATGGGGTGACTTTTCCCGATCTGAGTGAACTACTGCTGGATTTGCCCACGGGGACCCTGATCTTGGGGGGCGATATGAATGAAATTATGTCGCATGACCTTGACCGTGACTCATCGGGGCATAGGCCTAGGGGGGCGCGCCCGCTGACGGCCTTTGTAAAGGCGATGGGCCTGGTGGACTTATGGAGGGCACACAACCCGGACACTCAACACTTTACCCATATCTCAGCAGCACACGGCAGCGGTGCCCGCTTGGACTACATCTTCACACAGGCAATGTCGGCTGGACTCTTTAGAGCGGGCTGTCACAGGGCCAGGGGTATCTCAGATCATTCTCCGGTGGAGGTGTGGCTCTGGGGTCCAGAGAGAGACTGGACAGTGCCTCCGCGCTTAGACCCTTACTTGTTCAGGGATCGTGATTTCCAGGACAAGTACCGAGAGAGGACGGACCAATATTTCACAGAAAACGAGGGGACGGTAGGTTCTCAATGTGTACTATGGGAAGCGTATAAGGCGTTGGCGAGGGACTTTGTACAGGCTGAGGTGGGGATTAGACGTAAAGAACAAAGGGCACAATGTGACGACCTGGAACGGGAAATAGCCCAGCTGGAGAGGGGAACGGATCCTGACTCGGGGGCGCCTGACCGTTGCCATACCCTCCGGCTCAAACAGCGGGAACTGACGGGATGTCAGTGAAAATGCGGCGCAGGCACATGCCATAGCGACACAGCGGCGGGTGTATGACTTGGGGGATAAGGCCAACAAGGTTATTGCGTGGCTCGAGAAACGGGATCGGAGTAGAAACTGGGTCGCAGGCATCCAATCTAAGGCGGGTACGGAACGGTTGGCCGGAGGGGAGATTGTGGAAGCCTTTGCGCAATATTATGAGGAGCTGTATCAGTCGCAGACCAGCCATAGGGAGGAGGAGTGCCGGGAGTTTCATAGAGATATTAAGGTGCCAGTCCTTGGTCGACGTGAGCGGGACACAGCAGACCTAGATCTGGGAATAGAGGAACTGGAGGGGACCATGAAGGACTTAAAGGCTGGAAAGGCAGCGGGCCCCAATGGGTTCCCAGCTGAAAGTTTCAAGTGCGTGGCGGGAAGGCTCGCGCCGTACATGTTGAGAATGTTCAATGAGGGGCTGGGGGCCGGTCAACTACCTGAGGATCTCAGAACGGCGACTATTGTAGTGATCCCAAAGGAGGGTAAGCCGCGGGACCTATGTAGTTCTTACAGACCGATCTCCCTGATTAACTTTGAGACCAAAGTACTGGCGAAGGTACTGGCCAACCGGCTGGGCCCGATCATCCTCTCTCTGATACACCCAGACCAATCCGGTTTTATGCCCCACAGAAGCACTCGGCTCAATCTCCGACGCCTCTATGGTGTCATGCATATGGTATCGCAACACCCTGATAGGCAGGCTGCTCTCTTGTCCCTTGACGCCCATATGGCCTTCGATAGCATAGAGTGGGATTACCTGTTTGCGGTCCTGGATAAGTTTGGCTTCGGGCCGAAATTTCGAGCTTGGGTGCGGCTTCTTTACACGGGGCCAAGGGCGCGGGTGCGAGTGAACGGGTCCGTCTCAAGGATTATTGATTTGTACAGAGGCACGCGGCAGGGCTGCCCCCTTTCCCCGATCCTTTTTGCGCTCACCCTGGAGCCACTGGCGTCGTGGGTGCGGGGAGATCCGGTGGTGCGAGGTATTGATTTTGGGGGAGGATGGGAAGAGCGTATCTCCCTCTACGCCGATGATGTTCTGCTATATGCACATCGGCCCAGAAAAGACTTTCCATCGGCTTCTTCACATCCTGCGGTCCTTTGGGGAATACTCTGGCTACAGAATTAACTGGGGTAAGTCCCTGGTGTTCGTGTTAGCTGGTTATCCGCCGCTGCTGACACCGGAATGCGGGGCACTGCTGTGTAAAGAGGAATTCAAATACTTGGGAATTTGGATCACGAAATCGGAAGCCGCCTTCCTACGCCTTAATGTCCTATCACAATTGGACCGGTTGAAGGAAGATGTCATACGCTGGTGCGGGCTGCCGGTCTCATTGATGGGCCGTGCTGTATTGTTTAAAATGATGGCCCTCCCGCGCCTCCTGTATGCGCTACAGAACACACCCTTCCCGGTGCCGGAGCGATTCTTTCGCGTGGTGGAGGCAGAACAGCGCGGGCTGCTATGGGGAGGAGGGTGCCCTAGAATCGCCTTGAAGAAATTACAATTGGGGGTGTATGATGGGGGGCTGGCGGTGCCGGATGTGCGGAAATATTACTGGGCGGCGCAACTTGTCAATATCAACGGGTGGGTTTTCTCCCCCACTGAGGAACCGGCATACCGGGTGGATCGGATGGCGTTGGGGAACGGCTGCTATATGGCTGCCCTCTACTCCAAGAGGAGTGCCGGGGCCCACTCGCCCGCCTCATACTGAGACGGTGACCCGCATATGGCGGAAGGCGACCAGGATGACGGGGTGGGAGGCTAGATGCACTGAACAGACGCCGCTATGGCACGGGGACTTCCTCTCAGAGGTCGCGACTCTGCAAGGTTTTCAGGGCTGGAACAATATAGGCATAGATCTCCTGGGAGATCTCTGGAAAAATGGCAAGATTATTGCCTTATCCGCCCTACAAGCGGAGTATCACATGGGGGACGGGGAATACTTCCGGTACCTCCGGGTCCGACATGCTCTGCGGTGCGATCTGAAGGACGGGGAAGAACTGGCCGAATATGCCCCATTGGAAGATAGGCTACTGCTTGACCCCATGCCTGACAAGGCTATCTCCCTAACTTACAAAAAACTTATAAACAACACCCCAAATCCTCTGGGGCCACTGCGGGAGGCGTGGGAGTCTGATGTGGGGCTGCTCGAGGATGATGACTGGTTGGAAGCCCTACAAAGCCCAAGAGAGATAGCTGTCAGGGCCCGCTTTCGGCTGATCCAACTGCGTATCCTGCACCGCTCTTATGTACCTAGGACTGTACAGCACCGTATGGGTTATTGTGATTCAGATAGGTGTCTACGGGGCTGTAATGAGAGCGGGTCGTTTTTTCATATCCTGTGGGCTTGCCCCTTGGTACAGGGCTACTGGAGGGGAGTGGCCCAGGTCATGTCGGAGGTGGTGGGAGCTGCGGTCCCGCTGGACGCTCGATGGCTTGTCCTTGGAGTGACGGGGGAGGTGGTGTGGCCCAAGTGGGAGACAATTTGGCTGGCGTTAGCGGGCATAGTGGCAAAACGAAATATAGCCAGGCTCTGGGGAGCGGGTAAGGTTCCCTCAGTGGCATGCTGGGAAAAAGATCTCGATTGGTGCCAGCGGGCGGAACGAGTGGTGTACCAGAGCAGAGGGTGCCCTCGGAAATGGGATAGAATCTGGGCGGCCTGGAGGGCATATAGGGGGGCTTCTTTGTCTGATTGAAGGGACTGACTAGTACTTTGGGTGGGACCCGGGTGGGATAGGGGGTGGTACGGGCAACTAAGGAAATGTGCATTATGACTCATTTTTGTACCAGGAAACTTTGAACCGCTGCTGAATATTGGATAATGGAAATGGAGAGCATTGCTGTTGTTGTTTACAATAAAAAGATGTTTTAAAAAAAAAAAAAAAAAAGCCAACTAACCTAGTGTAAAAGTAGGTGCAAATACTGCTGTATCTACGCCTGGTTTGTATTAACAGCAGTGTGGAAAATGAAATGATCCTGCTAGGGGCAACTTATTAGAATGTATTGTTAGTTAATATCCTCCTTATTAGCTAATAGCCTTTCAGGTTATTCGTGGTTCAATAGGGTAGGGAACGTTTATACGTTTGCCTGTAAAACTTGTGGTTTTTTAATGGCCTGGTGGGATATGCACCACCATTATATAGCAATTTTGTTTTATTTACTCTTGTTATTACCATGAATTATTCTGCATTACAAGTCATAATGACATAACTATGGTCTTTTTACTATATCCGTAGTAAATGGACCACCACAAAAATTGGTACTCTGTCTATTATAAACGTACTGAACAGGCTGAAACTGAGAGGGTGGCTTGAAACTGAGCCAAATATAGACCAGTGCTTGCTAAGTTTGCCTTTATGTAAATAAAAAACAATATATTGTCAAGCTGGGTCCTGCTCCTCCCCAGGACAGATAAGTAAAAACCCGTACCACTGTACCTGGTGCCCTTCCACTAGAGGGTATATGATTTGAAAAAAGGACTGAGCCCTGAATAGCCTGCCCTCCTTCTCAGGGCTTATCGTGAAACCCATGGAAAGCTTTGAGAACCCCATTCCCTTATCCAAATGTAGGGAGTAGTTCTACTGAGGGAGATTTGAGCTTCTACGTTCTGTGTCGCTCGAGGACTATCTCCCCTGTGCCCTGTAAATTTACTCTAATCTGAGGACTCCCTATGCTGCACGTGGGATAATGTGAGGCTGTGATGTCACCTGAGAGGAGAGTAGAGCACCAGAATATGGAGTGGTGAGTACCGGGGTACAAAAATATTGGAGCAAAAATACCAATGACAAAAATATTGACAAGATATAGGTAAATATAGATTTGCTACACTTATTTGCACATATATGTACGTTAATGATATGTATCTTCAAGGTACGTCCATGTGGAGTTATGATTATTCACATATATTTACCCTGCTATTTTTGCTACAATATTTAGGATAGTTTGGTCATGGGTATTTTTGGTGCGCCGGGTTCCTGAAGTCGATAGTCTGACATGTGACCTCTGTTGTGTGATGCCCTCACATCTGTTTCTCTGACACCACAGGCTCTGTGGTAGAGGGTGGATGCGTAATGATCGCAGCCCATTGGTGCCTCACACAGGAAAAGGCGGGTCTCCGCGCAGCAATCCCGAATGCTTCCTATGACAGCAAAGACACACTGCGGCACTGGTGCTTCACACAGGAAGGGGCGGGTCTCCGCGCAGCAATCCCAGATGCTTCCTATGACAGCTGAAACAGCACCGCAGCACTGGTGCTTCACACAGGAAGGGGCGGGTCTCTGCGCAGCAATCCCGGATGCTTCCTATGACAGCAAAGACACACCGCGGCACTGGTGCTTCACACAGGAAGGGGCGGGTCTCTGCGCAGCAATCCCGGATGCTTCCTATGACAGCAAAGACACACCGCGGTACTGGTGCTTCACACAGGAAGGGGCGGGTCTCTGCGCAGCAATCCCGGATGCTTCCTATGACAGCAAAGACACACCGCGGCACTGGTGCTTCACACAAGAAGGGGCGGGTCTCTGCGCAGCAGACCGGATGCTTCCTATGACAATAAAGACACCCCCGCGCGAGCTAAGAGCCCTCGCCTGAGGAACTATTTTAAGACTCTCAACTGTTTCTTCATCGCTGTTATTGCAATTTTTAAAATAACCCCTTGGCAATCAAGTGCATGCCTGCTAAGTATCACGCATCGGGTGTGACACTAACGCATTTCAGTGTGGTGTTCCGCATCACCGCACTGAAATGCATTGTCATGCATTTTTAATCATGCCAGTCTGAAACTGGTTACGATGCGGTGCCAGCGCGTGCCGCCGGCGCCTGTAGCATTCTGTGTGCCGGCTCTGCTGCTTCCCACAGACTTGCGTTGCCAGCAGCGCTCTGGCTCAGTAAATTAATAGTTAAAGATCTGACTGCTCAGCTCTGGAGTCAGAGTGCTACAATGTTACAATCTGCCTCCCCTGCTGCCTGGCTGTATTTAATTTCCCGCCGTGGCGGGGCTTTCAGACGCCACTGACTCGCACTCTCATCAGACCCGGGGGCGGCCGGGGCCTGCCCTCAGCAGTGGTTGCTACTGGCAGCTGTGGCACCGTGGGGGGCCCCAGGATTGGATGTGACCTCGTGCCTCGTCACGTCCTGGAGGAGCCAAGAGGAAGTGAGGTAAGGTGGTAGGCAGGTCAGAGAAGCAGCGGGGGATTCAACAGTTGGCGAGTCCTGGTAGTGGTGAGCTGCTGTCTGCCCAATAAAACCCGCGTTGGACCGGCGGTAGGCGGCCAGCATCGAATGACTTGACTAGTCACTCACTTGACTTGACTCTTTCATGGCTGCCGGCCACAGCGCATCATCAGAGGCGCCATCAACATCGTAGTGATGATCGCCGCGGGCGCAAATTAAGAAGTGCGGCCCGCCGGGCAGGGGACGAGTCAGTCAGCTGCTGCTGGCAGAAGACTGCATTGTGTAGTGTGCTGTGCTGTGTGGCTGCGCGGATCCCAGTGCGGCTTACGCCGCAGCCGCCGGACCGACCGGGACGCAGAGACACACAGCAGTCTCTGTGAAGTTCATTAATAAAGTAATTGTACTTTGGCCGAACGCTGCGCGCCAGACAGAGCCGTGATACAGGAGTAGTAGTTTATGTTGTTGTCACACACAGCGCCGCGGTCTGCGCACGCATCCATTTCACACACAATAATTTATTTCCTCAGATGCCCCTCTCAGTCCGCTCTCATCAGTTGTAACTTGTCACAGCGTGGAGCGCACCGCACACACTGCAGAGATGATCATGATCTGATAATTTGAGACACAGTAAATCTGCAGGCGCAGGGTAGCTCAGTGTTTCAGTGTTACAAGTGAAATGACTAGCACGAAAATGTAATATGCATTTGGTTAAAACGCTATTCTGGCTGGAAAAGTAAAACATGACAGAAAAAACTTGGCAATTACTGTGGTCTAAACTGCAGAGGTGGGGGAAAGTGAAGGCCTGTGCCAGTACCTTTTTTTGGAATAATAGTAAATGTGCAAATCCTAATCCAAAAATGCATCACGGCGTGTGTGCCATCAGGACTGAGCATAATCTGTACCGCAGAGCTGGCTCGTCGCCTTCCTCAAAAGAAAGTGTTCTGAAAGTGTCAGGTCAGTGAGACTTTGCTATCAGTCTAGCTGTGGCCTAAATGAGTGCCTCCCACGCTCCGCTTTCTAATGCAGCCCTGCTTACAGCTCATGTGCTCAGCGTCAATCGAGTGAGTCTGCGAGTCACTCATCTGATTACAATAAATTAGCAACGTCTTCCAGACTGCTTGATCTATTTTCCGCAATTTTGGCCACAGTCTGATAAATGAGTTATTTAACAATTATTTCTTATGCTTTGAAGCAGTTAACTTAGCCTTTCTTGTTGCTCAAATTGGTGTCATTTCTGATAATTATGTTTCCCTCCTCTTCATTGCTTTATATTGCTCGTGAGCAAGTGTCACTCATAGTCGCTAAAATGTCACTCATAATTACACTGTATTTATGACAATGTCACACATAGCCATCTGAAACCTTGGCAGCTATGCAAGTGCGTCCCCAAGAGGAGGCGGGCCCAGCATCCGTGTTGAGCTTCTACCCTGTGAGGTTTCAGTAAGCGCTGCGAGTGATCTATGAAAAGCGGAATTCAGCAAGAATTGCACAAAGTGTGAAAACCGAGTCCAGCTCAATGCCGCGGTTTCACAAGCCGGCCTCTCCCATTGAGAAGGAAGGGGGCTCATTTTTGCACAAGGACATGGTTTCACTATAATACGAGGAGTAGCAAAAGGGACATCACCCACCCTTTGACCCCTGGCCAGACCACTGTTTTTGGACCCTTATCACACCCTTGGCTTATCTGATTGCTGAGGAGTAGGTGTCCTTAAATCTCTCTTTAAAGCCTTCGTTTACTCTTGAACCTCCCTGTGACAGCATTATTTACCCTCTCTCTCGAAGGGTCTATACTCTATCATATAATCTCTACTCGGTAGCATTTTCCAGCTCCCCAAGTTCCACTAAAGAACACTAATCAACTCAAATCTCTTCATGCCTATTCCTCTACACTAGCAATAAGTTACAGAGCATGTGTCTGCCTTCAGATGCCTAGAGCCTTAGCCTATCTGTAACTCTCAGGAAGACTACTCCCTTTCTTTTAAACCTCTCTTGCACAGCAACAATGTTCACTGACAACATTCTTTTATTTATCCCTAAGCACTCTGTTACGAGCCCTTAAAAACGCTTTAATTACAATCTTCCCTGAAGATATCCTATAAAACGCATCAGTGGGTGTTTCTGCCTTTACTAAAAATCATTTCTAAGGGCACGTTGTAGATGCAAAAATGATGTGCCTGCTGTCAAATCTCTCTTAAAGCGCTCCCATCACCCCCTAAATCTTAGTTGCTGATTATTAGCCACACATAAAAACGCTAAATGAAATTATTTATCACCCTACAATTTCACCTAATTAGCCTTCTTATAATTCCCGATTAACTTAAATATCCCTCAAGGAGCATTTGTCTAACCTCTGATCTCGCTTACGTACCATTATTCTTGAGGACCAATTGACCAATTTAAAATCTTTCAAATGGACCACTCTGACACCCAGGGCTTTAAGTGGGCCGGGTCTCACCGGTGCAGTTTTTTAAAGGGGGCTTCGAAACGGGTCTCTATCGGGCTCTGTTTTGTGCCCTGGCTCAGGCGGTCCGTTTTTTTCCAGACTGCAGTGACAGCAGGCACGTTGATGTGCGCGTGCTCACACTGCTCACTTCTCACTAGGGAAGGAGTTACGGCATGACGTCATGCCAGGTGAGCGTTGTAGGGGAAGGGAAACCCTTTAAAGAGAGTCATTTTCTCTCTGGACTTCTCTTCTCTTTTTGAAACTCAGGAGCAGCAACATTGTCGTAGTGTCACCACGGCTCTAAGTGGAAGCTTTTTCAATATTATATACAAGCCATAGTTGCTGCTTATTTATCTTATGCAACTAACAACCATTGACAAAGCCAATAGTCCTGCCTTGTTGTAGGTATGATGTTACTTGTATTATATATCTGGATGCAATGACAGAAACAGCAAAATACAAGTCGGGCGGCACACTATTCTAAGCACAGATTTTTAGCTTACGTGTTTTTAAGCCACACCCTTAATTACATTGGCCACGCCCCTTTGAGAGAACCCCCAGTTTTTTCATCCCACTTAAAGCCCTGCTGACACCTAATTCACTCACACAGCCACGACTCAGTGACCAAAACACTTCCTTAGGCCCACAGTTTGACCACAACAAGGTACCCAAAACACGGCACACCAGGACAACCAAGATGTCGGTCTGCGATGGAAACCTCTGAGCCATGTAGTGAGACATCCCAGGCAGCAGACAGATCTAAAAGACCATACTAATGACATGTTATATGATATTCGAATGGAAATAACTTTAATAAATAACCTTGAAATGTGGCGCTGAACACTACTTGCAGCTAATATTTATTTTTCAGCAACTCCTGTATTACCTGTTTTCCTCTCTAGGTTTTTAGTGCTATTTTGTAATATGTCAATTTACTCACATCTGTTTTGTGTACTGCTAATATTTTTATGTACAGCACTGGCGATAAAAAAAGCTTATGGAGCCACACATGAAGTAGAGTAATTAAATGCCCCAAAGCATGCTAAAACATCTGGGAGACCGCATGACTGGCACTATATCAAATGCATAAATGTTTAAATAAAGACATATTTGGAAGCTGCAGTATCAAGTGATTTCAATGAGCATACTTTGCCAATTAATCAAAAACTTGTATGTGCCAGGAAATAAACAAAGGACTCTTGTTTGAAGGAGGATAGTCATTTTGGAGCAGGAGAGGTCAGAAGACTTGACTGAGTGTTTCAGTGGGTGCTGGACCTTGTGCTAGACAGTGAGGGGCTGTGCCTGCTGGAGCCCTGGTAGCACTAATAGGACTATTACTCAGATGGACCCATTGGATGGTCTCTGAGAGGGTGGGGCTGTACCAGCTGGAGTCCTGATAGCACTAACACACTTTGTACTCAGATGGAACCCAATGTGTGATCTCTAACATGGTGGTGCTTTTCCGGACGGAGCCCTCATAGCACTAACACACCTGGTACTCAGATGGAACACAGTGTGTGGTCTCTAACAGGGTTGTACTGTACTAGCTGGAGCCCTGATAACCCTTACACATTTGGTACTCAGATGGAACTCAGTGTATGGTCTCTGACAGGGTGGGGCACTACCGGCAAGAGCCCTCATAGCACTAACACACTTGGTAATCAGATGGAACCCATTGTATGGTCTCTGACAGGGTTGGGCTGTACCAGCTGGAGCCCTGATAGCACTAACACGATGGCACTCAGATGGAACCCAAATGTACAGTCCCTGGCAGGGTGGGGCCATACCAGTTGGAGCCCTCATAGCACTAACACACCTGGTACTCATATGGAATCCAGTGTGTGGTCTCTGACAGTGTGGGACTGTATCAGGCAGAGCCTTCATAGCACCAACTCACCTGGTACTCAGATGGAACCCAGTGTTTGGTCTCTGACAGGGTGGGGCTGTACCAGCCGGAACCCTCATAGCACTAACACACTTTGTACTCAGATGGAACCCAATGTGTGATCTCTAACATGGTGGTGCTTTACCGGACGGAGCCCTCATAGCACTAACACACCTGGTACTCAGATGGAACACAGTGTGTGGTCTCTAACAGGGTGGTACTGTACTAGCTGGAGCCCTGATAACCCTTACACATTTGGTACTCAGATGGAACTCAGTGTATGGTCTCTGACAGGGTGGGGCTCTACCGGCAAGAGCCCTCATAGCACTAACACACTTGGTAATCAGATGGAACCCATTGTATGGTCTCTGACAGGGTTGGGCTGTACCAGCTGGAGCCCTGATAGCACTAACACGATGGCACTCAGATGGAACCCAAATGTCCAGTCCCTGACAGGGTGGGGCCATACCAGTTGGAGCCCTCATAGCACTAACACACCTGGTACTCATATGGAATCCAGTGTGTGGTCTCTGACAGTGTGGGACTGTACCAGCCGAAGCCTTCATAGCACCAACTCACCTGGTACTCAGATGGAACCCAGTGTTTGGTCTCTGACAGGGTGGGGCTGTACCAGCCGGAACCCTCATAGCACTAACACACTTGGTGCTCAGATGGAACCCAGTGTGTGGTCTCTGACAGTGTGAGGCTGTACCAGCTGAAGCTCTGGTAGCATTAACAGACCTGGGGCCGTATTACATATGCAGCACATTTTCCTGGTTAGCGCTGGGCGCACCTTTCAAAAGGTGTGCCCAGAGCTAACCAGGAAAATGTGCCACATCATAGTGAATGCGCTGCCCCCAGGGCAGCCGCGAACTTGCGCTGCCCTGGAGACAGCACATTCAGGTGAAAAACAGAGTGGCTGCTTTGAAGCCGCTCCATGTTTCACAGTGCAAGCGGCAACCTGTCTGCACTCTTATAGGGGATTTGAGATCCCCTTGCAGGTGGGTGCAGAGAGTGACCCTGATACCATTAACACACCTGGCACTCAGTTGGACCCAGTGTATGGTCTCTGACAGGGTGGGGCTCTACCGGCCAGAACCCTCATAGCACTAACATACTTGGTACTCAGATGGAACTCAGTGTATGGTCTCTGACAGGGTGGGGCTCTACCGGCCAGAGCCCTCATAGCACTAACATACTTGGTACTCAGATGGAACCCAGTGTACAGTCCCTGACAGGGTGGGGCCATACCAGTTGGAGCCCTCATAGCACTAACACACCTGGTACTCAGATAGAATCCAGTGTGTGGTCTCTGACAGTGTGAGGCTGTACCAGCTGAAGCTCTGGTAGCACTAACAGACCTGGGGCCGTATTACGTATGCGGCACATTTTCCTGGTTAGCGCTGGGCACACCTTACTTTTCTATACCTACTCTGTGACACTTTCTTAGAAACTTAACAAGCTTCACAGCCTAGTCAATGTTGGTTAAGTTTAAATTGCAAGAACAAACAATTTTTACAGAGTAGGTATTGTGTCAAAAACATATGAACTAAAACTCGCTTTTAGTTGGGAAATTCCCTTCCAATAACGGTTTTGGAAAAAAATTCGATTGGGAAACATTTATTCAAGACTTTTTAGCCTTAAACAAAGGTTAACACTGTGTAAGCTTGTAATATGTGAAGTTTGCAAATTAAAATTTGGGCCGGCCATCTTTTGTGGTAGGTACCAATGAGGATTAGGAGCATATCTTACAGTCTAACCAGTCACCTTCCTGTGTGGCATGCAGTGAAAAAAGGTGAACCTAAAATCCTTCTTGTGTCCATCTCAGAAAGAGAGAGAAAGAGGCAAACAGAGAGGGAAAGAAAAACAAGCCAGAGTGAATGAGCATTAGATGGAGAGACAGCTGAGTGGGAAACAGAGGGAGAGAGGCATTTGGTGGTAGAGAAAGCAAGAAATGCATACTAAGACACAGACAGCGAAACTGAAAGAGAGAGTGAGGAAAGAGAGAAAAGAAGAGAGAGGGAGGAAGCAGAAGAGAAGTAGAGAGAGAGGAAGAGATTAGTACCTAGCAAGAAATGGATGGATAGAAGGATAGATAGACACAGGCAGGCAGACAGACAGATAGATAGATAGATAGATAGATAGATAGATAGATAGATAGATGTACCTGTGTTTTGAACCAACCCAAGGCCCAGAGGGTGGTAAGTCCTCGTCACAATTCCCACCTAGCAGGTATCTGTCATTGTGCAGCCCCATAGGACATAAGTGCATGCATGTAAAATGATTGGTAGTTATGTGGTGCAAGTCCAGCTAAGGATCAATGCTATGCTACACATTAGAGCTTGGGAGACAATTGAAGACTGGAGAGATACAGGGGCACACATTTGCAGTAGACATTTTTGCAATCATGGGTTTTGGACCTGGTGCCCCAGCAGGGATTAGAGGCCACGCCTCCATGTTCTCCAGTTAGCAGGCTAGGTTTCCTTCATGTTGGGTTGCCCCTGAGCACTCATTGCACAGAGGCTCCCGGATGAGTCGCCCCTCCCAGCTTACGAAGTGGTTGCTTCTGTTTTGGGGTTTCCTTTCTCTGCAAGTGATTCCGATATCCGGAAGCATCTGTCCTAAGGCAGAAAGTGCACCATCCGTGGCCGGTGACTCAGCTTGCACAGGCCTTCTCGAGCTATTTTAAGCTTTTTCATCCTCTTCTCTACACAGGGAGGTTTAGCAATGTCACTTCCTGTGAGGAGCACAGATACCCATGGTGGGAGGCAGGCCCTGTGGCAAAAGAGATCTCAAGCGGCTAAACCGGAAACCTACCCAAGCCGTCCATGACCAGTGGCAACTGGTGAGTAGTGACAATGAGTACATGAAGTGAGCAATTTGGACTTCCTCCAAGGATGTTTACTCAAACCAGTGGGTGGAAGGGTTCCCTTGAGAACAACTGCAAAACATTGGTCTGAATGGTGCATTTCATTTCATAATTTTCATATAATTTGATTTATAATCTAAAATTTCCAAGAAGAGCACTAGAGAAATATTGCAGTGCATTTATGCTCTGCCAAAAAAGCCTGATCCTTCCACAAGCAATTAGAGGTTAACCCGCTCAAGAAAAGTGCATAAAAATATTGGCCAAACGAAATACTTTTGACCACGATTTCCCCAAAAGTTGGTTAAAAAAATCATAGAAAAAAGAGGCAGTTCATAAAATCTGTGTATGAATGTCACATGAGCTCTCCTATGTAAATTGTGTAGCCCGTTTCTTCTTTTCTGAATTTCACTTCTTTTGATGTCTGCCTCTTTCAAGTGGAGCCTCATCCATGACATGACTAGACTCGGGTGAAATTGTGTTAACGCCGGCGTAATGTCGCGCAATTTCTAGAATTCCATGTTACACTTGTTACGCAAACGCCAGAGGTAATGCCATTAAGCCATGTTGCGTAATTGAGATATTTGTTGGCTAAAAATCCTATCGCTGAAGCACTGGAAAAGAGCGAACGAAGAGAATGTCACTTGCAATTTTTATTTTTTAGCAGGAAATGCATCTACATATCCAAAATAGACACAAGGATGCAGTTTAAACTAAAAAAATAGCAGGAAATTTCAGACCGGAATTTCTCCCAATTTTGCTTACTCTGTTGACATTTTTCGCAACTACCTTAAATTCTGGCCAGTGTTAATTAGGACCAAGAATCTAATTGAATAGGCACAGGTTGGAAAAATAAGTTACATAGACCTCTTAATCTCACATCGTCGACAGCAGAGCTGAACAGATCTTAAATGCTCTACTGCACTGTCGCTTTTCAGATTACAGAGACTTTCAGGTTCAGACAGCAAACAGTAATAATGACAAATCTTACAGCAAACAGTCATTATAATGTCAAAAAAGCTTTAGCAGTTTAGCTGGTGAAAAGCCTCCACCAAGATAGCAAAATAAGTATCATAGGAGGAGCAAGTGCCCTATGACACCAAGGAAACAACATCATGAATGTGTCAGCATGAATTAGTACCAAAATATTGGTTTATATACCTTTTGGAAATGCAGTAATTTTGTTCATAAATATCAGATTGCCAGTTTATGGAAACAGGCCCATTTTGCTATCAGACACAGATATTTCAGTTCAATTGTTCTAAAAAGTAAGCCTGGTACTTTCATGATAAAACATCATTTTTTTCCAGAAATGCCAACTTTTATGTGAGGGTTTTCTTGTTTAGTAAATCACGACCCGACATGTTCTTCTAGCACACGTGCCCCTGTGTAATCCTAAGAGGGCACTGTATCATATACCACAGGTTTCCATCCTTATGCCGGGTGTGGTCACAATTGTGTAATGGATGCACTGGAATGGATCATCTCGTTCCTCGCCGGAAGAACCCAGAGAGTCCGCCTCCCCCGTTCAGATCCGAGGCCACCGAAGTCATCTGCGGCGTTCCACAAGGATCTTCACTCAGTCCAACCCTCTTCAACGTCTACATGAGCCCCCTCGCAGCCATCACACGCCAACACAACCTCAACATCATCTCCTACGCCGACGACACCCAGCTGATCCTCTCCCTCACCAACGACCCCACCACCGCCAGAGCCAACCTACACGACGGGATGAGAGACGTCGCCGACTGGATGAGGAACAGCCGCCTTAAACTGAACTCAGACAAGACGGAAGTCCTCATCCTGGGCTCATCACCCTCCGCCTGGGACGACTCCTGGTGGCCCCCGGCCCTGGGCACTGCGCCCAAGCCAACGGACCACGCACGCAACCTGGGCTTCATCCTGGACTCCTCCCTGTCAATGACCAGACAAGTCAACGCCGTCTCATCTTCGTGCTTCAACACCCTGCGCATGCTCCGCAAGATCTTCAGATGGATCCCCACTGAAACCAGGAAGACCGTCACCCAGGCACTCGTCACCAGCCGACTGGACTATGGGAACACCCTCTACGCCGGAACCACAGCCAAACTTCCAAAAAGACTCCAGCGCATCCAGAACGCCTCCGCACGACTCATCCTGGACATCCCCCGACACAGCCACATCACCGGACACCTGAAAGACCTGCACTGGCTCCCCGTCAGCAAGAGAATCACGTTCAGACTCCTCACCCACGCACACAAGGCCCTCCACGACCTGGGCCCAAAGTACCTCAACGACCGCATGACCTTCTACACGCCCACCCGCCAGCTACGATCAACCAGCCACGCCCTCGCCACCGTACCACGCATCCGCAGAACCACCGCCGGAGGAAGATCCTTCTCCTACCTGGCAGCCAAGACCTGGAACTCCCTCCCCACTCACCTTCGGCGAACCCAGGACCATCTCTCCTTCAGGAAGCAGCTCAAGACCTGGCTGTTCGAGCAATAACTTACCCCCTCCCCCAGCGCCTTGAGACCCTCCCGGGTGAGTAGCGCGCTCTATAAATGCCGTGATTGATTGATTGATGCCTGCTGTATGGTGAGTTGGTTTTGTTATGACTGGAGTCAGCTTTGCACCACATTCTAACACCTTCATGCTAAGGAGGATAGTATTAAGCCAGGAGTGGACATCACCTTGCCAAGTATGCTCCCATTATGCCAAAGTTAATATTATGCCACAGGGTACCATCATGTCAGACATGCCTGCAGTATGTTAAAATGACCATAATTATACCAGATGTGACAACCCCCATGCATCATCATGCCACAGATGCTCTCAAAATCGTAAGAATTAAGAATGCTCACCATTATGCCAGGCACTGCATTATGCCAGGGATACAGACCACCATGCCAAAGATGCTCATAACATGCCAAGAATGGCCAGCATTATGCCAACGTTGAACCCATCATGGCAGATGGCCCCTCACATCAAGGGAGAGTGCAACATGTGCCACAAAAGTTAACCGATTTCAGGCATCCCAGAAGGGAAGGAAATGTTTTTATGCCCACGCGGCTCGGTTTGCATCTCTGTGCCACCGCGCTGGACTCCCTTAGGGATGACTAACATCTCCTTGATGCCTGGCACAAACTCAAAGCATAGCTCCTTCATCACTTGATGTCCTTTCATGCCCTCAGGAATACCAACAGTGTCCTTGTGTGGTAATTGGCAGGAAACTTTAGGATAGCTCTGCGCTGCATAACATCCGATAACAACATGAGAAGCAGAGGGAAAGCAAGCCTCTGTCACACACACAACGGGAACAGCACATGTAGCAGCAGTGAAGTTTCCAACATGCACACAACAGATTCAACAGTCAGATGGAGAACAATTCCACACAAGAGAGGTTCAGCGTAGAGAAAGCAAGCTTGAGTAAGACACACATCCCAAACATAAGAAAGACAAAACACAAACATAAGACACACAACCCAAACATAAGACACACAACCCAAACATTAGACACACAACCCAAACATAAGACACACAACCCAAACGTAAGACACACAAACCGAACATGAGACACACAACCCAAACATAAGACACACAACCCAAACATAAGACACACAACCCAAACATTAGAGAGAGAAGGAGCAAAAGGCTCAGTAAAACACAGATTACATATATCACAATAGAAGCAGTGTGAACTGCCAAAGCAGTGGCGGCTCTTCCTCAGAGGCGGAGGAGTGTCGCCTCACTGCTTTTCAGCAGTGTAAATAAAGGAAAAATAAAACGATAATAACTCAATGTTATTATCAATTTATTTTTTCCTGCTGTGACACCTTCGCGAGGCAGGGCTGCGCTGCTCACAGAGCAAGGGGAGAAGTGGTGAGCACTCTGTAAGTGCGAATGAATGTTTGGCTGGCCATCTAGGGCCAGCCGATCAGTCATGAGCACTTTGCATGTTCTCCACCCAGGCTGCAATACAGCCTGCGTGGGGAACATGCCCAGGCTTGCAGTACCCGTCTGAGCGCTGAACCATGGAGCTCAGACCAATCGCATTGCTGCATTGCAGCGTTGTGATTGGCTTAGGGTAGCATGGGTGCTTCCTTTTCTGGCCTGATGTGGAGGAGAGACAGAGGAGAGACGTGGCAATATGGTAAGTATATATATATTTTTTTTCACCCCCTTACCTCCACCACTCCCGCCTCGTCACCCGATCCGTGCCAGCCGCCACTGCAAATCACTCAGAGCTTGTGCTGAAGGAAAGAACATAGAAGGAACAAGCTTCTGTAACACACTCACAGACAGAACACAGGTGGAGGCAGCATAAGCCACTGTATCACTCAGCACCCATAAAACAAGCTTTGGCAAAGGTAATAAATCTGGGTTTACTGGTCTGACACACGAAGCGTTGGCACATTACACCAAGACACGGAAGGGAGCCGGTAGGAACAGATAGGGTTATGCTTGTGAAGTAGCCTTTCTTGTACTGCATTGCAGACACTCTAGTGGAGCTGGAAGGATGCACTCAAGCAGCCAATACCATTACCCGAGAGATGAGTGCTGCACAAGGCTGAACCAAGACAAGATTTTTAAAATGTCATGCCAATGGCTGAAAGAGCCTGGTGGAACAAAGCCAATGGCTGAAAGGGGAGGGCCTAAAGCCCACTCTATGAATATTGTCAGGAAAAGGTCCGTTTGACCAGTGCAGTGTTAAAAATCAGTCACAAAAAGCAGAAACAAAGTCCACACACCCCCAAACACACAATCTTCTAGTTAAGAAACGTACTCAACCGGTCCGATTGGTAACATCTCTTCGTCCTTCTGTGCAGCGGTGATATCTTTCTTGTCCACCACAGCCTGCCAATCACCAGGCAGCTTTCAGTAAGTCATATGGCTATTTGCAGAACTCACACAGGAGTGAAATCGAAGAAACAAGATTGGCTGTGGATGATGGTGTACAGCTCTCTGTTGCAGAGCCAGAGCCTGGTGAGCCACCCTCAGCAGCTGGACAGCACAGTGAGCCCTAACTGGGCACAGTTCAGCAGCTGGAGAACACAGTGAGCCCTAACTGGGCACAGTTCAGCAGCTGGACAGCACAGTGAGCCCTAACTGGGCACAGTTCAGCAGCTGGAGAACACAGTGAGCCCTAACTGGGCACAGTTCAGCAGCTGGACAGCACAGTGAGCCCTAACTGGGCACAGTTCAGCAGCTGGAGAACACAGTGAGTCCTAACTGGGCACAGTGCAGCAGCTGGAGAACACAGTGAGTCCTAACTGGGCACAGTTCAGCAGCTGGAGAACACAGTGAGCCCTAACTGGGCACAGTTCAGCAGTTGGACAGCACAGTGAGCCCTAACTGGGCACAGTTCAGCAGCTGGAGAACACAGTGAGCCCTAACTGGGCACAGTTCAGCAGCTGGACAGCACAGTGAGCCCTAACTGGGCACAGTTCAGCAGCTGGACAGCACAGTGAGCCCTAACTGGGCACAGTTCAGCAGCTGGAGAACACAGTGAGTCCTAACTGGGCACAGTTCAGCAGTTGGACAGCACAGTGAGCCCTAACTGGGCACAGTTCAGCAGCTGGAGGACACAGTGAGCCCTAACTGGGGTACAGTTTGTGACCATTTCCCATCAGGTGACGAGGACCCACAATGGCCGCTACTGCACTGCAGGGACTTGGCAAGGACATAGGGACACCCATCCAAAAAACTGGATAAAATGATGCAAAACAGATTAACTTGAGTGGATTAGGATATTTGGTGTATGTGCCAGCTTGGGTTTGGTTTGGCACTTATATCTGCTGGCAAAAAGACATATCTGTCTGCTCGTACTGGGTGCCCGTCAGGTATTGCAGCGCCGACCTGATGAGGGGCAGGCTCATATGATGAAGCATGACACCTAGCTTGCTAGATGTGTGAGAGCCCTAGTTCCGACAAGGGAATTTCCCCCTTGTTTTCTACTCCAGGTGGGACGACCAATCCTTGGTGTCACTCCCACCCCCACTCCCACGTTCTTCCACTCAGACCCTGAGGAACTTCATACCCTCTTTGCTCACAACAAAACACAAAATAAACATGGATGAATACCAATAAGATGTCCACAAAATAAATATGAATAAATACAGACGGAAATGTTAAAAAAATAAATACCATAAAACCGGGAGCCCTAATTATGAAGTAAGGTTACACTGCCCAGTGGGGGACTTACACCTTCCCAGAGGCCTATTAAAAATCACCCACAAATTCTACCACCCAAACCTAGTAAATGTTTCCAAGACAAGCAAACCATAAATTACCTGAAAGACTGGGTGGTTTGGGCTTCATACTGCTGAGTAAGTCCGGCCTACAGAGGATCAGAATAATGGGGTCATTTACACCCCCGTGCTACATACTAGTTTAGTAAGTGTTGCTTTAGATGATGGCTGGCGTTATCCCAAACGTTTTTTGTTATAAAATTGCAAATTGTGGAAATTGATCTAGAAAATCACCTGGAAGAGTTCAATGTGTAAGTGAGGATGCCTGATGGACGCTTCAGTTTTGTGAGCCAGTTGCCTACATGCCTTCATCATCTGCCATTTGTGTCCAGAACTTTGACACCCCTGGGGCTGCTCTTTGAAGCTACTTAAAATAGATGAATTAATAAACTGGGCAGCTTGCATGACCCTATTCAGCTCGCGTACGCGTGAACGATTATAGTAACAAGCAACCTTCATGCGACCAGTCAGATGCCTAAGATGGACTATCAGTTTCGTGTATTCCAGCCAGTCCTCACAGATGCTTCCAGCGGGTTCAGGTTGGGATTGTAATAACACAGGACTGGTCCTCTACAGGCGAATGAGAGCAACTACAGGTCCACATCCCTCTAGCATGGATTTCACCAGCATATTTACACTGAGAAAAAAAAATTCACTCTTATTTCAGCAATGTGGGGACACTGCTAGGTGGCAGCAACCCATCACTTCATGCAGGCTCCCCATAATCAGTCAAGTGAGATGGCTACCTAGAGGGCAAAGGGGTGTGGCCCCGTGGCTCTGCTGGTGCAAAGTATAGCTGGCACCTGTAGTAGACCCCCTTGGGTAAAGAATCCAGACGAGGCAAGAAGATAACTCACAAGTTGTGGTTTATTCATAGAAAGGACCCACGACCTCCAGCTTTAACAACACAGCAATACTAACTCTATAATTCTAACACTGGCATAACACTACATTCTACATTCTACTTCTAAGTTCTACATTAAAGGAACATGCCACTAAAACACGAAGTATAATAACACACTTACCATACTACACACCCCCCTTCCTATATATAAAAAGCAAAGAAAAAACCCCAACAAAAAAAACAACAAAACAAAAAAAAAAAAAAAAAAAAAACACAAAAAAAAAAAAATACGTAAATGTATCATAGTGTGAATACAACTTATGCAAGAACTATACATCATTAATAATATACATAATCCTTGGAGTAACTGGGAGCTGACCTCAGTCTAGAACTGGACCTTGATACATTGTCACATCTAGCTCCTGAAATGGCTCTTGATACGGAAGTGAAAGATGATCTCAGACTGGGACTGAAACTAGTCACATTATCACCCCCAGGACCCGAAATGACACCAGCACTACACCTTGGGCCCACATACAAACCATCACCTCCACTTAAATTACTCTGAGTCCATTGTTCTCCTCCATTGTCTCCTTCTTGTGTCAGAGTGACTAAATCATACCAATCACGACTCTCCTGCCCATTCCCCGAACCAATTCTTTGTAAAATAATCTTTGCCTGCTCTTTAGTGACTTTCACCAATGCATTCCTGTTCCACCATCCTTTTCCATGCAACAAAACAGCGGTATTGGTAATCTTTAAAACTTTCACTGGTCCAGAAAACTTCGATTGTCCCTTACACACTTTCTTAGGCTTTCTTACTAAAACCCAATCGCCCGTACTAAGCAATCCTTCTTTAACATGCATTCTTTTATCATAATAACACTTATATGCTTCCTGTTTCTCTTTAACATGACTACGCACTTCTTTCAAATCTATATTGTGGTGCAAATCAACTTTATCCAGTAACCACGTGGGACTAATTGCAGAAATCGGTTTCCGACCCCTCAACAGAACAAAAGGAGCCACATCCGTAGTGCTTTGTGGAGTTATATTATAATTCCATACTTTAAAATGCAAATATTCTGCAATATCCAACTTATTGGCCACCGCAGTTTGGACACCTTCTTTCAATAATCTGTTAGCTCTTTCCACTAAACCATTAGACGCTGGACTATAAACTGGTACTCTATTATGTCTAACATCATGTTTGCTGAGAAATTTGCTGAACTCCTCAGAAACAAAATGAGATCCATTATCCGTAACAATTTCCTTCACTTTTCCTTCTATATTGAACAATTTCTGAAGAAATGCAATAACAGAACACGAATCAGCACATTTCACAAAAGCAAAGTATATCCACTTCGAATAATAGTCAATGGCTACAATCAAGAATCTACTGTTCTCCCCTAATGCATTGAAAGGACCAGTAAAATCAAGACCTATTTTCTCCCATGCATTGTTTGGCCACACCACAGGGTGTAAAGGTAAGGTACTAGTTTTCCAATGTTTGTCAGAACACAAACAATCAGCACAACTTTCCACAAATCTTCTAACTTGGCCATCTATACCAGGCCACCAGTACATCTGTTTAATCTTCTTGGAAGTGGCAGAAATACCTAGATGTCCCTCGTGAGCTAAGGCAACAATTTTGGACCTAAGACCACTAGGGGGAATAAATAAATCTTGTCTCAGTAATAAACCATTGACCACTGACAACTCAGCAGCTACCTGACAAAAATTTCTCAAATCTGAATTCAAGCTTCTATCGTTTGGCCAACCCTCAACTAGAAACTTCTTCACTCGTGCCATACACTCATCTTGATCACAACACTTCAACCATTCCTCTTCAGTTATTTTAAATATCTCATTAATATCATTAACTGTGAACACATACTCCAAATCCTCCCTACTCTTCTCATTGTCACAAACAATATCCCCGATGACAGGTAAACGTGATAGACAGTCAGCTCTCACATTTTTGCCACCAGGAATATACTTTATATCAAAATTAAATTCTTGTAATCGTGATAGGAGCCTAATGAGTCTTGAAGATGCCTTGTTGGAACAACTATCTCCTAACATGTATATTAATGGTTTGTGATCAGTGTGCAATTCATATTTGGTACCCCAAATATACATTTTGAACTTCTCAGAGGCCCACGAGCAAGCCAGTGCCTCACGCTCAATAGTACTGTAATTCTTTTCGGCATCGCTGAGAGTTCGTGATGCGAACGCTATGGTATACTCGCGACCATTTATTTCTTGGCTTAAGACAGCACCCAAACCTTTAGCGCTAGCATCTACAGTAATAGTACACTTGGCACCCTGAGTAAAAGATCTTATAGCTGGAGCTGTAATGATTAACTTTTTAACTGCTTGAAAGACCTTTTGGCACTCTTCGGACCACACAAACTTGATGTTCTTTTTCAACAGATTTCTTAAAGGTTGCACAATGACTGCATAACCTTGTACAAATCTTGCGTAATATTCGCTAAGTCCCAGGAAGGCTCTAAGCGAGTCCTTGTCATTGGGAGTGGAAACCTCATTTATACCTTTTAATAAAGATAATTTAGGTTTAATGCCATCCTTAGAGATATTATGTCCCAAATAATTCACATCCTGGGCAATAAACTTGCACTTGTCTATATTAATAGTCATACCCTGAGACCTCAACTTGCTTAATACATCATCCAGTAATGCAAAATGTTGCTCCAAAGTCTCAGTGTGAACTAAAATGTCATCCTGAAAAGCCTGTATGCCCAATTGTTGACCAAACATCTGATCCATTAAGCGTTGAAAAACACTAGCAGCGGATGCCAAACCAAACGGCATCCGCATATATTGAAAAACACCAAAGGGTGTTACAAACGTGGTTAAGTGTTGTGAATCTTCAGACAAAGGTATCTGATGATACGCAGAACGTAAATCTATGGTTGAAAAATACCTACTACCACCTAACTTAGCCAATAATTCATGAATTCTTGGAAGGGGATGACAGTCTACAAGAATGTTTCTGTTGAGAACTCTTAAGTCCGCACATAGACGTATAGACCCTGAGCTTTTTCGTGCGACAACGGCCGCCGAAACCCACTCTGAGGACTCTACCTGTTTGATGATTTCTTGAGCGCACATTTCATCAAGTAGCTTTTTGAGATCTTCCCTGGCAGATAGTGGAACGGGTCTAACCTTCTGTATCACAGGAATGGCATTTTTTTTAAAACAATAGTATGCTGAAAATTCTTAATCATCCCTATTTTGTTAGAAAATACCTCAGGAAATTTAAACTGTAAATTCTTAGTAATACTATCGATCTCATTGGTATCTAGAACAGCTAAAACAGGTAAATCTCCTAAAACTACAGGTTCTGCATGTCCTGGTCTAAGAATTATACCAAGTTTGGCTTGGTCTTGCCACCCTAATATGTCACGTCCATTGACTGCAACATAAATTTTGGTAACAATACTCCTACCCTTAAATACAATATAATCATCAAAATAACCCTTCATTATTATATCGTATTCACCAAATGCTTTAGGGTTGATAGATGTCGACTTGAGTAATTTCTCAGTCCACAGTCTATTAAACGTCTTTTCGGCTAAAATAGTAATAGGGGATCCCGAATCTGCCATAATACCCAGATCAATAACACCAATTTGTACATTGCATATTGGACCTTTGCACCTTTTTTCTGATTCTCCTAACATATTGACCTCTACTGATAATGACACATTACTAATTTCTTCTGATAGAATATCTTCGTTAACGTCCAACTGATTGACTCTGACCTTCATTCTGCTGGCATTACACACTGTATAAAAATGACCTATTTTTTTACAATAAGTGCACCGTTTCCCCTTTGCAGGACAATTAGGATAATTCCCCATGTGGAATTTAGAACCACATCTGTAACAGGTGCCTCCAACCTTTTTCTGAACGTTCTGCCTAAAAGCATTCTTACTAGTAACCACATTAATAGCTGTATCATTCACGCTAGTTCTAGGTTTTGATTCTACTACAGCAATACTTATGTTGTCTGAAGATCTGGAAATTGAAGCATCAGATATAATCTTTGAAGAAACAACAGACCTTTCTATACTTCTTGCTATATCCATGACCTCATCAAGAGACGGATTTTTGCATGTCAAAATCCGTTCTTGTATCTTTTGTTATAGCAATTGAATACTAATTGATCTCTCAAAGCAGTGTCCAAGTAATTCCCAAAGACACACTTAGAAGCTAAAACACGTAACACAGCTAAATAATCTTCAATAGATTCATCTACTAATTGTCTCCGTTTAAAGAATTTGTGTCTTTCTACCATCACGGAAGGTTCGTCGACATAATGTTTACCCAAACGTGCCAAAGCCTCTTTGAAGACATCCCATGATTCCTCGCCTACAGGTGCTTGAACAATAGGTAAGTTGTCAAAAATCTCTTGTCCCGCATTTCCTAGATGGTTAAACAGAAGCGCTCTTTTCCTTGACGCAGAATACTCAGTGGCATCAATGGCCTCTAGATAGTTCTCAAATACTCTAAACCATTTGTGCCAAGGTTTGTCTGGTTTACCAGGGATTTCCAAAAATGGGGAAGGTTGCAATACGTTGTTACTACTTGAAGCCATGCTGGTGTATAAGATGTGTAATTATTGAGATGAACAATAAGCAAAGAAAACAAAGAGAAAAAAAAAAAATTTTTTATTTTTTTATTTTTATAATGAAATTATGCAAAGTGTGGAAATACCAATAACTGCATACGCCAATTTCCCTTGGAACGCTTTACTTCTAGACTTCGTACGATCTAGAATGATGCCATAATTGGAGAAAATCTTGAAAACGGCAACTTGAAAATGAAACTGGAAAGCAGAGCGTAATGAAAGAAGCTCTGCGTGCTTTCCAAAGGAACTAGAACTTGCTTCCAGCACGTAGGTGAGCGTGGTGACGTCAGGGGTTGCTCACGTGGTACAATACACAAGAGGCGCCAGGGAAATGGATTCCTTTGAAGATCTAAGAAGGCTGCAGTTCCAGCTGAGATGCGAGCGTGAAGCGTGACTGAACAATGCCAACAGACTGTTGAAGGACAATGGAGAAGCCCTTGCCTCTGAAGGACTAAGGTTAGCGCGTGCTCAGTGATTCAAGTATTCAAATGTTGCCTCATAAAAAAAAAAAAAAACGTTGGAAGTGAAGAGGCTTTAAGCGCAAGATAAAGCCATAAAAATGCCTAAAATGCCGTAGGCGCTTAAGCGAAGGGCGATGCAAGCTGTAACTCAACAGAAGCTTGTATATAACACTTCAATTTAAAACAAATGCTGATTGAAACGATGGCGCTAAAGAGAGAAGCGATGCCAATATGCAAAGACAAATGCTTCTAGCGCGATAGTCAAGGAAAGAACAGTACATTACCGGTGGTTTCAGAAAAAAGAAACAGCAGAATTCTCGTTCTTGATGCGAGACAGCGCAGTTCTCGAAATGGCATAAGGAGGTTTCAACGAAAATCCTTGGAGGGAAGTAATGTGCAATCACTTCTTGTCGGTGGGTCCTTTAGAATCGTCGCCAAATAATGTAGTAGACCCCCTTGGGTAAAGAATCCAGACGAGGCAAGAAGATAACTCACAAGTTGTGGTTTATTCATAGAAAGGACCCACGACCTCCAGCTTTAACAACACAGCAATACTAACTCTATAATTCTAACACTGGCATAACACTACATTCTACATTCTACTTCTAAGTTCTACATTAAAGGAACATGCCACTAAAACACGAAGTATAATAACACACTTACCATACTACAGCACCCCAGTAGCCCCTGGGGGTCCCTGACACCCGCCCCAGCTCGCTCTAGGTTTTCCCACACAGGGAGTGTTAGTGAAGGATGTGGTCATAGGGAGGCGGGACTATATGCGAATAACATAGTCGGGTAAAATCGTAAAAGTACCGCTACCGACCCCTGGGCCAGGATTTTCCTATTTTGCCCGACTACATATGGTTAAATAAAGAAATGCCCACAGCTCTGCGCAGTCCTTTTTATCAGTGACATCATAATGGGATTTATCTTTACTGAAATGACGTCAGACTGGGCTGTTCCTATTGCAGAAACCTCAGACAGAGCTCTATCATTATTGCAGTGATGCCACCAACCGAGCTGTTGCTACTGCAGCCTCATTAGACTGGGAGCTGCCTGTCAGAACCTTCATCTGACTGCGGGCGCAGCGACATCAAGTGGTCATCTGTGGAATTACACCAGAAGGGCTGGGAGCTCCTCTTACTCATGTAACATTGCGGTGACATCACACTAGGAAGCATTCTTCATGAAGTGAGTAAAAGTTAGTGAAGTGGGTGACACATTATAAGATACACAATCGTATTGGTTTCACCATACCAAATAAGCAAAATGAATATATATATATACCCTCATGAAAAAAGATCTACAAACAAAGCCTCCTTTCCTTCAGGACATTGCTTCTGAGGGGCTCGTAAAACCAAAATGGAAGGTTCAGAACACGGTGCCTTTGAACGGCCAGCGGAGCCTGAGAAGCGTTTATAACGTTATTTTCTTCTCGAAGGGTAACACTGGAGAGAGATATCTTTCCTTTCCGTCTGCGTGGTAAGCTGTCTAACCAGCGAGATGGTTCAGTGCGAAACGCCTGAGTCAATAGCGCCACCTTGTGGCTAAAGCGGTGATGTGTTTGAAATGTTGATAAACTATTCTGTGTGTCTGCGGTAGAGACTTGAGACAGGCGGCCGAGCTTGAATCATTGTTCCCTGGCAATCCATGACAATATTGGAGTTAGGTGCCAATCCTAGAGTATGGTTATAATATATATAAATGAATGTGTCCTTGTGTAACGAAACAGGTGCTCATGTAAAGCGCTCTGATACCCGATTTCTCGGGTCTAGTTCGCGCTATATAAATCTCTAAAAAAAATAATTTAAAAAAATATATAAGGTCATGGATAAAGGCAAGCAATAAATTAAAGTATTTCTCAAAGACCGTTTGGTCATCTTTAGGGCACGCCAGTAGGACTCGGCTCAGGGCCGGACCGGAACCCAAAGCAGCCCTGGCAATATTCTCGGAGCAGCCCCTGGGGAAGAACTGCCTAGCCCCTGGAGGCTGGAAACGCTTGCTTACTGCTTTTGTTACTGGGGACTGATATTGCGGCACCGCTGCAAAACCGGTCCCCACCAAAGACGTAATTTAGGGGTCGCATTTGCAACCCCTGTCTTGTCCCTTGCAACCCATGGACCTGCTTTTGCGACCCCTGGCCTCAGAGGTGGCAAAATCAGTGCCTGGAACACAGGAGCAGCTCTTCCTAAGGGACCCTGGCTGGAGCTCCACTTGCCTGGTTTCTGTCATTTTTTTTATTATACAAATAGTGAATGATATTAATCACTATTAGTGTAATAAAAAAAAATTGAATACATTAGCTGGAATATGACCCTATCTAAAAGCTAAGTGTCGGGTGCACGCGGGTTCTTCCCATGTGTTATTGTGTTCTCCTGTTCTTATTGTGTTCCGCGAGGTAGTCACGAGCATGGCATCTGTGCCAATGCTCGTGGCTTTCTCACGATCAAATATTGTTTATGCTTGAATGTTGGTGGTTGTGGGGAGATCCGTTAAGAGTGTTGTAATGATGTAATAAACTTGACCTGGGACCGGACGGACGTCCGCTACAATAAAGACGGATTCTTTGATATCTGTTTCCTGACTATTTCTCCTTGAGCATTACTACAACAGTGTCTTTCCAACACTAAGGTAAATAAAAAATGATGTTAAATGCATATTTGTGGGTGAGAGTGTGTTTATGTGCTAGAGAGCCCAGAGAGAGTGTGTTGTGGTGAGGAACTGCTCCGCTTAGGAACCGCTGAGGCAGATTCTTTTGAAAAAATTCACTTTGCACGCTGTGTTTGATAATTTTTAATCACTGTGACTGTTTTAAACTTGCGGCGGTGCTGCGTTCTGATTGGTCTGTTTCAACCAATCCGAGTCAAGCCTGGGAGAAGCCAGTTGTGCCCCCCAGGTACTTCATGCATGCCGGGGCGCGGAATCGCAGCCCAGAGAGAGTGTGTTGTGGTGAGGAACTGCTCGGCAGAGAATTTCCGCCCAATTTCCTTGCTCCCATTCTTAGCCAAAATAACAGAATCTCATGTTAACACCACCCTGACTCAGTACTTGGAATCTCACTCCTTATTAGACCCCTCCCAACATGGCTTCAGACCTCGTAATAGCACTGAGTCAGCCTACTGGCAGTCACTGAGCAATTCAGAGCCTCCTTGGATGAGGGTCGATCCTCGGTACTGATTCTACTCGATCTCAGTGCAGCCTTCGAAACGGTCTCTCATAACATCCTGCTATATCGGCTGTGGGAGATCGGTATCGCCGGCAAAGCCCTCGCCTGGTTCACATCATTTTTGACCAACAGGACCTTTGAAGTTATTGCCCCCCCCCCTTTCCATTCCTCCACACATTTTCTACGCTGTGGCGTCCCCCAGGGTTCAGCATTGAGCCCCACCCTGTTCAATGTTTACATCCGGCAGTTGGCCCTGTTAGCTAAAGGCCGAAATATTTCCTTGGTGTCATATGCGGATGACACGCAGCTGGTGCTTTCTTTCACCAATGACCCCAGTCAAGACTCTGCAAAATTTCAGGAGGATCTGTCTTCCATCTCTGCCTGGATGGCGGCCAACTGTCTTCAACTGAACTCTACTAAATCTGAGATCCTTCTACTAGGAAGAGACCCTCATCTCTGGGGCAGCAATTGGTGGCCTCCTGAGCTTGGCACACCCCTTATGCCGAAACCTGTTGTCAAGAATCTAGGCGTCAAGGTGGATTGTGCCCTCTCCTTTGAAGCTCATGCCAAATCAGTAGCAGGTTCCTGTTTCGGCCTGCTACGGGGCCTAAGACCCATATTAGGACTCTTTGACCCCCACACCCCCCAGCTAATTGTCCAAGCCACTGTCCTAGCTAGGCTGGACTATTGTAACGCGCTGCTCCAGGGATCTAATAAGTCTGTGACCAAAAGGCTACAGCGCGCCCATAACACCACAGCTCGTATGCTGTTTGCCCTCCCCAGATATTGCTCGGTCTCTGGCCTTCTGTGCCGACTTCACTGCCTGCCCATAGAGCAGAGAATCCAATTTAAGGTCCTTTGCCTCATGCATAAGATTCTCTCTAGCATTTGTCCTGCGATTTTGAGCAATCTATGCCTCCCTTACATCCCGACATGTGCCCTATGCTCGGCGGATCTCCATCTGGCACGGGTCCCCCGGTTTTGCAGAACCAGAGCTGGAAGGCACTCATTTAAAGTGATAGCGCCTGCCCTCTGGAATTCCTTGCCTCTCTCCACCAGAAGTATCTCCAACCACCTGGCCTTCAGAAGGGCGGCGTAGACCTGGCTCTGCCGCTGATTGTTAGTCTCCTCCATTCACCCACCTCTCTGCGCTATTCAGCGCTGGGACGTCCCATTGCCGGGACAGCCATGCACTATACAAATATTTGAACATAACATAACATGAATGTGTTAGTATTTATAAGCATATGTGTGTGAGTCAAAGTAAAGGTCAAATGGCATGTGATGTCACTTCCGCTACCGCTGGCATTTTGGTGATTTGACGTCCATGGCCCCCACCCTTTCAGCCTCCTGGGGAGACGCTTGATGCACAGTACGGCCAGTCCGGCACTGACGCTGCTTACTTGTTTGGTGAACAGCAATATTTGATTGGCCTCTAACACCAAAACGCCGTACTTATTATAGCTCTGCAAAGAGTACTCAAGGCGAGCTGTAGTCACGCTATGAAATTCACTAACTAAAATAATTCATGCACCCAACTTGTTAGTTTCTGGGTGAAACTTTTGATCGCTTGTGTATCGTTTTCTAAATTATAACAAATGACCAGAGTGTGTGAGTAATACTCACTGCTCCTTAAACACATTACATTGATTTCTAACATTGAAACCTTTAGATTAAAATATGCCTATCCTTATTTTCCCGCTGTACGTCAGGGGTTTCCTGTACTTTTGATGTCAGGCCCATCTTGGGGCAACCCCTATAAAGAGTGAAAACACCAAATAGTTATTCATTCTGCCTGTCTTATAGAAACATGCCAGACTGGAACCAACCATGGCAAAAATGCTCTCTGAAGCGCCTCAAGCAAGCAGAAGGACCAAATACAGTCCCATTCCTGAAGGAGAGAGTGTAAAGGAGTTTTCTCTCCGCAAAGAAAAAATTAAAACAAGCATTTCCAAACGCAATAAGTCTTGCCTTTAGGACTTACTGGCTTTGCCAGTGCTGTTTGCCGATGCTGTGCAGCTTTGGACAAAAGAAAAAAAGGCACAATGACGAGGCTAATGGAACCACTGACCACGTCATTTCATAGGAACACATGCATCTTCATGCAAGCGTGCACCTACAAAGTAATACAGCCACCATTTTTTTTTTATTTCTCGATCTGCCGTGGATTACTAAATTAAAAAAAATATATCTAACAAGTGCAGAAGCACTTTTTAAGTGGAGATGCTGGCTGCAATTTGCTGTCTAGTCTTCCAAAAAAAAAAAAAAAATAGGATCACGGGTGTAGGCAACTGAGGAGCGGTTGGGGAGGAGAGGGAGTTTCCTTCGGGAGGCTATGGCGAATCCCGCCTGCACGTAGCCTCAGGTGACCGCTGCCCCGCCCCACGTTGGGAAGTTGCCGACCGTTGTTGTGGATCCTTGGCCATGGCTGTGAGGTTCTCCGAGACCGAGCGAGGCTGGCTACTGCTGCTCGGTGTTTGATCAGGGAGTAGGCGCGCCGCGGCTGCGACAGCTTGCATGCGCCTGGTCTTATTGTAGCGTTGGCGCTCGTTCCGGACATGCTTCGACCACCCGTTGGAGAATTGGAGGGCGGCATTCGGTTGGAACAAGGAGTCTGAGAGGGCGCTTTTTGTTCGGGCTTCCTTGGTTGAGAAACCCCCGGCCCTCCTCAGACGCTGATTTCGAATTGAGTCTCCTTGGCAGTTGGAAGCGGAGCAAGAGCATCCTGGGGCTGCATATAGGAATCCGCTGCTGGGTGCGGAAGGTGCAAGACTTCAAAGGTGAGCGAGACCTCATCAGCTACAGCCAGTAAGCGTGCTGGGAGTAAAAGGCGGCAATAAGATATAACTGCATATTAACAAGAAGGAACTGTAAATTAAGAGACCAGGGGGTATATTCACAAGAACGTGTGATAACTACCGCAAGAGTAGCGTAACCCAACTTTCAATAACGCAGCCTATCGTGGGAAAATAACCCTGTGTCAACGTGGAATTCACAAGGCGGTACCATGCGATAGTCACCAGATAACGCGTCAAATGTCAGCGTGAAAATGAACGCCACGCCGAAAAAATGCGAAACACGAACGCGAGAAATCATGTGATGAGGCCAATCGCGGTACAAAAAGTAGCGAAAAGTAGCCTCAGGCCTGCAAATCCCATGCGTCTGGCGGGAAATTGCACCATAAAAACCACAGACACAACACACCAGAAACGAGCCAAAGCACGTAGCAACATGGATGCACCCTGACCCGGCGCAGAGGGCAACGCGAACCCCACAACCCCCACAGACCACCAGCAAGGAACAACTGGCTCGGGGAAGGCCAAGGAGAAAAGGGAGAGGAAGACGGGGTGCAGACCGCAGGAAAACAAGACCAAGGCCACGGAGGCGACAGAACACTACCAGCAACTGACCCACAAGCAGACCACCTGGAATGCAGTCGGAGTGCCCATGAGGCCAATCCAGGAGGCCAACAGGCGCCGGCAGGAAGTGACAACCTAAACCAGGTACAAACCTGCTGCCAACAGGAAGGCAGCAACGGCGACATGAGGTGGCAGTCCAACGCCCCAGGAGGAGCTAGAGAAAACCCAGGCCACAGTCATCAGTGTGGAGAGGGTGCAAGGAGTAGGGAGTACGGACACAGCTCGAGAGGACCCGACACAACAACAACAGGGTGAGGATCCAACAGGGACTGGGGGGACGGGGGGTGATGGGCACAATGCCACACATGCACAATGAGGTGTAACACACTGCACACCCACAATTACTCAGGGACATGTCCCCCATCCCCGTGGCACACTGCAGCACACACACATAGCAATCACAGCACATACCATGACAATGTGGCACAAAGTGCAACACCCACACTGCAGAACAGGGGACACAACTGGGTCCAACCAGGCGCAGAAACAGAACAATCACATTGGACAGAGCAGGGAACTGTGAGATGCACATTTACCCCTACAACCCCACATCAGCCATGTAGGCCAAATGTACACTGTCCCAACTCAAATAGCCACCACCGCCCAAACAGTCACAATGTACATTGTCACACAGTCTGCATGTCGACAAGAACAAGGCGCCAACACAATGCCAACATGCACCTCCCCTTCACAATGCAGAGGGACAAACAACACCTCCAGCAGGTCAGAACAGACAACCCATCAGTGATGCCCGAGACGAACACCACACCCCCAACGCCCTACAACAGCCCATGGACATCCCACACAACCCACCACCAGGACCAGGTCAGACAAGCTACTCAGAGGAGAACCCAGCCCCTGCAACAGACCACACAGCATGAAGCACCCGTAATCACGGCTGCCTCACAACACTTCACCCACCCACACATGGCACCCCAATGCCAGGTGGCAGAACGCCAAAAGGAGGTGGCCCAGCAGGTGAGGGTGTTGCCGAACCCATGCAATGCGAACTAGAACACATACGTGGGTGTCCAATACCCTTCAGGGACCACCTACACCTCACTAAGGAGACCCACACCTCCACAGAGACACATGCACATATCATGTTGAACTGGCTACGGGCACATGCGCCCGGCTCCTTTATTGGCAGGGCCACATGTACAGTGACGCCTGTGCTGGATGTGTGTGGGGTGAGTATAAGCCAGCCCGCACGGAGTGCTTGGTGCTGCCAACAACCTGAACAGTGGACACCAGTGTAATGGAAACAGAAAACACCAGCATAACAGAGTCAAATGCAGAGCAACATGGAGGGATCCGGAGTAAGGACACAGGTCACCCAATATTCAGTCTGGAGGTTCCGTGAGTTGCAGTGCACTGAGGTAGGGGCACTAGAGAAGAGCGCGCTCATGTGAAGAAATTGCTAGGATTGTGTCCCTTCGGGTTAGTCCTGATGCAGATGCAGTGGGGTGTGTTACACCTGCATCAACTTCCTCATTAACGTCCCAGGTCTCCCACACTGCCTGAGGTGACAGTTGCGTCCGCAGTCTACAGCGCAATACCCAGTATTAGATCCGGGTGTGTAGCTTGACTACCGCCACCAGTCTGCATTCCTGCCTTGGGGCTGTTGCCACCTGCCCTCCCATTGTCTGTGCCTTCTCCCGTCCGCACACTTGACACATCCTCCTCCTCATGGTCCCAGGTCTTCCCCACTGCATGAGGTGACATTGCTGCGCAACCTCACAACAGCACAAAACTCAATCAGTAACGGACAATGGCTTGCGGTGCACTGAGTCACTGGCACCTGGAGTGCTGAGCAGGGTATCAGGCCGATGATGGCATCCACGACAGGTCTGAGCAACTCCGTAGGTCTGTCAGGACCACCCTTTCGACTCTGGCAGATGGCGGTTGGAGGTGGTCTTTGCGGTGGTGGCGTGTGCCTCCTGCAGTGATGCGACGTCCGGGCCGGTCAAGACTCGATGCCATGTGTGCGCCCTGGTGGGCCGCAGTTGGGGCCGGAGGAGGCGGACAGCGCAGGGCCACAGACACATGGCGTTGATGACCCCAAGACCTTCGCTACAGAGGCCATTCAATGTCTCAGAAGAAGGGGTCCCAGGCCTGAGCAGCACAGAGTTAGTGGCCCCGGATGCACTGCGGCCGGCACAGGCACCCAGCCACGGGATGGTGACTTGCGGTGCAGTCAAATGGGCCATGCGACCTGAGTGGGTCCCCATCAATGTCCGAGGTGTGTGTTGCGGAGGTTTTCGGGGGACAGTGGAAGGTGCCCTCCAGGGCATGATGCGGAAGGTCTGATGTTATCTGGAAGCAGCAAATGGAGGAGTGGAAAGCGCAACCCTCGTTTGCACCAACAATTCGGGATCAGCTACATGAGGATGAAAACTAGCCCCTAGTCCATAGACACAAACGCCACCAATGTACGACCAGTGAGTGTCCATGAATGTTGGGGAACAAACTTAATGGCACAGGTGCTGTGAGGGAATGCAGTCTGCGATGATGCCGGTACACATATGTGAACTCCAAGAATGCCAAATCAAGGCTCTGTGACCTACTGGACCGCAGTGTAGCGGTCAGCAGTGGCCCACAGCCACGTGTTGTTGGCTCGCGAGGCACAGAGTTAGTGATACAGTGGCAGTTGTCGGTAGTGTTCAATCACCTCCGTGACGCTGATCCTGTTCCCTCCGGACTGCAACGTGTCATCCTCTTACGCCCCTCTGTACGTGCGAAGAAATGTATTCTGCCTTTTGATTTACCGATGTTCAATTCCAAATCTGTGATCCCACTCGTGCGCAGCGTAGGCCGAGGACAGTGGTCCGCGTAGGCCCACAGACACGTGTGGTTGTGATGCCATGCACAGACTTGTTGCCACCACATCGGAGGGTGTATTGTGAATTGTTCTCTGCCTTAAATAATGTTCACTGCCATGGTGTAATCAAGACTCAGTTCCAAATGTGTGACCTACCTGACCGTGGTGTAGGCCTGAGGCAGCGGTCAGCACGGCCCATTCACCGAGTGTCTCCGGCTTGGGTTGGATGGCCCCACCGGCCTGCGTAGTTCAGGTTCAGTGGCACCACGTGTTAAGGTCACTTCCGTGTATGTGACCCGGCATTTGTCCGGACTGAGCCGCATTTTCCTCTTACACCTCTCCGTGCGACCACTGGTGTGGACTCCGCCATTCGTGCTTTGCGGCTAGGTGCTGGATGTGGTACTGGTCAGCAGGGTAGTCCTGGTCCCTCATCCACGTGTAGCCGGCTGGCGTTGAACAGGGTTAGTGGCACCATGTGTAGCAGGCTGGCGTTGAACAGGGTTAGTGGCACCACGTGTAGCAGGCTGGCGTTGAACAGGGTTAGTGGCACCACGTGTCGCAAGATGCCCATATGGAACTATGCCTCACTGATCGGGGGGGTCTGGTGTTGTGGCTGCTGGCCCGGATTTGGGGTCACTGCCATTCATGACTCAGGACACAGTTTCACATATGGGACCTACTGGTCCGAAGAGTAGGCCGGGGGCGGCAGTAGAGCACGTCAACGAAAAAGGAATAACGCGGGCCTGTGTCGTGGAGGCCGTGATGGTCTGAGGTGGCTGCCAAGGTCTCGGGCTTGGGGCTTGCGCCGGCATGTGGTGGGCCCTCCTTGACACACGCCAATGTCGGAAGGTGATCAGTGTGGCCTGGCTGCGCAGGAGCTGGCCTGACGGGTTCGTGGTCCAGTGTGCCGGGGTCCGGCAGGCGCACGGCATCGCAGGCAACTCCACTCACGAGGATGGCGTCGGCCTCGTGGCGGGGTGGGAGGCGTCGTCCTGGCAGAGACGTGTGTCTTTCCGGAAGAGGACCACGCCCAGGCCTATGTGCTTTTTATTCACACCCCTATGCTGGCGTGGCGTACGCTGGGCCATCCCACTCCGCTGACGCTTAGGGGGGGCATAACAGGCAACATTTCCGCGGGGTCCCCCACTGGCTGGGGTGACATGGTGGCATCCACTGTCCACTACACTCCATACGCAAGCAGTGTATGTCGCCATGGATATGGGTGTTCTGTATACTGCGAGGTGTCCAGCACATCTCCGGCACTCTTGGCATTGTGTACGTTCCCAATCATGGTTCTACTGCATCCTTCACACATGCCTGGTTGCCACCTCTCCCCACATTCGGCTATTATGTGGCTGAGGTGCCATGCCGTTGCTGGCTCATGTTCAGGGCTTGCCCATGTGGACATTGTAAGTTGTTCTGTCATGTCTGGTGGGTGGGCATATTGTTATGCCTGTTGTATGTGATTTTGTGACGTGTGCATTGCCAGCGTTGTGAGTTGCATGGTTGTGGAGTTGAGGTGTGTGGGGTGTTCATTTGTATATTGCCAAGGGGCTGTGCATTTCCCTTGTTGCCATCCTGGGAATGCTGGTTGATGATGGACTGTCGGAGGATGAAGGTATCATGCACACTGGCTGTGTATTTGAAGGCGACATTGTTGGGTGTTCCACGGTGTTCTGTTGTTGCCTGCACATTGGTGTGAGATGTGTGCTTCCTGTTGCGGTGATTGTGTGCTGTGTCACCAGGGGGCACAGGTAGTACATGTGTGCTGTGTATTTCCCCCAACACGTGCGTGCATCCTGCTATGGCGTATGGTCCTTGCTTGGTCTCCAGCGGATCCTGCGCATTGTGTTGTACGCATGGGGACTGGGGTACCAGGGTGATGGTGATGTCCAGGACAGGTATGGGGGACTTGGATGTGGCTGGCTGTGAGACTCCTCCGACTCTGGCGGGTGTTGGATGGGGGTCCCAGGGGCCAACAGGTGCAGCCACGCCATCAGCTTTGTGTGGGGTGGGATGTTGGTTGTCCGCTGTGTTGTTGCCGTAGGCCTGTTAGGCGATGATGGTCAGGATGCGTATGTTGGTTGTCCCTTTCAGCCTGTAGTGGACGGTGACATTGTCAGATGTTGGGTCTGTGCGGCTGGTACGTTTCCTGGGGTTCCGCTGTCTTTGTCTGCGCTGCGTCTGTGGTGGTCCGGGGGGGGGGATGTTCCGGGTGTGGGTTGGGGTCCTGGGGTAGTGGAGATGGGTGTTGTGGCCCTCTTGGGTGTCCGGGCCGCATGATGGGTGGCTCCATGGCATCTGTTGCCCTTCGGATGTGGCCCTGGGCTGTGCTCCCTTTTGTGGTGCTGGCTGCCGTCCGACTTTACACCAGGTCAGAGCAGGTGTAGATTTCCTGGTGCTAACGCGCCTTATCGCCGGTTTTGTGTTTTTATCGCGGATGTGGCTGGTTGTTGTGAATGTTGAGGTGTGCTGTTGTCTCGGCTTTTGTCACGGGAACGCCTACTCTGCATCTCATTAGCGATATTTGCGGGGGTCCTCCGTTGGCGATGTTTTTTGCGGCTGCTATCGCGGGTAAACTGGTGCTGTGGGCTGTTTACACCGGCTTGTGAATGGGGGGGTAAATTTATCACGACTTTGGCTGCGATAAAGTGCCGTTAATTCGGCGATAGCTCCTTGTGAATATGCCCCCTGGTCTCCCCTTCTTTTTTTTTTTTTTTTTTTTAACTTTCTGACTGAACTTTGCTTTCACTGATAAACAGACTTGAGAAAAGAGGAGGAGAGAAAAATTTGTGGCGCAAAACTTTTTTTTCTGGAATCAGGCTGTGCTGGGCAGTGTGGGGCTTTTTACTAGAGACAAATCCTGTTCAGGATGGGAAAACATCTAAAAATTACTAATGCACTGGCTCAACCAGACTTAAATTTGGCGTCTAAGACTAAAATTCGTACTACACAGCTGAAGATGGCTTCTGCGACAGCAAGAGCTGAGCGCGCTCAGAAAGCTCGTCGAGGGTCAGTCCCAGTTACTAGTCCCATTAGTTCAGAAGATGATGTCTTGGAGCATGGTGTGGGGAACCAAGGGGCTATTAGTCAGGAGAGGGTGGAAAACTCCAGTCAGAGAGGAATAAACTTAACTCCAGAGATATTAGAGTGAGGCAGCACATCATCTGGCTTGGTAACAATGGGAGAAAGACGGATTAATAACTCTCCGGTGGTGAATCGAGATGAAACAGCGAATCAGGAGAGTATTCAGGAAAATCCTTCCAGTACGCCTCTGGGCATAGTCAAGGAATACTCGTTATTTATGAAATCAAAGGCGCCTCCACTTCCTCCGCAGCCTCCACTCCTTCTAATACAACAGGCTTCGGATCAAGATGTACAGGACGCACCGGATTTACAGGATGTACAGGCTCAACCATGTCTCGAGTCGGCTGCTCAGGATCTTCCTTTAATCTTTCGATCATTGGTGACCCCTTTATCATCATCATCATTGTCGACTGTAGTGGCCGATAGAAACTTATCATTAAGTCAACAACCACGGCTAGGATCAGAGGATCCATCTGGGGCTCAGCATTTGGAGACAGGGACAAGTTTCCAGTGCGATATAAAAGCTATGCTCAACCTTATTCTTGATGAGATAAGAGAAATGAAAGACACTCAAGCAACCGAGATAGCAGCACTTCATGCACGTCTATCAAAAATTGAAGAAGTGTAGTTGGATCTTACCCGGCAAGACTGCAGGAGGCTGAATCAAGAATCTCTCTTCTGGAAGATCAGGTGACCTCGATGCAGCAGCAGGTTTCATTAGATAAAAAGCAGAAAAACCTGCTGGAAACCAAGCTAGAAGAGTTAGAGAACCATTCTAGACGCTCAAATCTGCGGCTAGTAGGGGTCCCTGAAGGTTGTGAAGGGTCACAAACACTCCAGTGGGTCGAATCCTTTATTAAAGAGAATGTCCTTCCCGAGTTCTCAGGTGACCTCACAATCACACGGGCACACAGAGTTCCAGCGCAGCCATTCCCCAATTCAAAATTGCCTAGAACAATCTTAGTGAACTTTGCGGATTATCGATTAAAGGAGCAGATTTTGACCAGGGCAATTCAGAAGAAGCAATTCTCCTCTCGGGAAGTTCCTAACTGTCGTATCTTTTCGGATATGAGTGCAGCGGCAGCACGTCGTCGGAAGGAGTTTGTTAAACTTCTTTACTTATTTAAAGCACAGGGAGCTCAAGCGGCCATTGCTCAACAATCGAAACTACGTGTTTTGGTCCAAGGCAAATTTCATATGTTCACAAGTCTTGATGAAGCCTAGGAACTATTGCAAAAAATGACTAAGGAAAAGTAAAGAGATTGGACTGGTCGACAAGATGGACATTGGTTCTTATGTTCTTCCCTGTTTCTCTTGTGTTTCTTTCTTTTCTCTCTTTCTTTCTTCTTCTCTCTGTTCTTTTTGTGGGGGGACGGGGTAGTGGTTCACACTAGGGTGCAACAACACGGCACCTGACATAAGGGGTTCACAAAGAGGGCAGGCAGGGGGTAAGGTGGGCTATTCCCCATCTGCCAGGAGTAGGAAGGGTCACGGGAAAGTAGTGAGGGATGGGGAGGGAGGTAGGGCACGGGGAAGGGAGGGGTGGGAGGTAATTGGAAAAAAAGAGAGCAGAATTAGAGAAGTAATCTTACTTATTAAGTTTAATATTAGATACAAATGGTACGTGTTTAGTTTTTTCTTTGATGCAATACGGATTCTAATCTAAGGATGATATCGATAAATGTTAATGGGATATCTAATAAGAAAAAATATGGTGGGCTGATTAGATGGCTTACTTCTTTTTCGCCTCAGATTTTGTATCTTCAGGAGACCCATCTGAAAACTAATACTCCCAAACTTTATATACCTAAATACTATTCGCGAGCCTTCTTTGCCTCAGCAGGGCTTGCAGTTAGAGGGGTAGCCATTTATTTTGCTCAAGGAACTAATTGTGAGATACATCAAGTAACTAGAGACTCTCAAGGGAGGTGGATTTGGGTTACTGCTAGGGTAAATGGGGCACTACTTAATTTCGTAAACTATTATGCACCAATTAACGATGATCCAACTGCCCTTATAAAGATCAATGAGCTGGTTAGAGGCAAAGAGGGCCCGATAGTGCTAGGAGGAGATTTTAATTTTATTCAAGACCTAAAAAAGGATACCTCCAATAAAGGGAAAAAACAGCTAAAACCAAGGACGAAAGGGATTTTATGCTCTATGAAGCAGGATTATCATTTGGTAGATCCATGGCGGGAGTCACATCCAGGCGATATACAGTTCACTTGTTACTCCCAGCGGTATAAGACAGCTTCTCGTATAGATTTTTTTTTGATTCCTCGATATGTTAATTGTGTTAATGCTGAAATTAGAGCCAACTCCTTTTCAGATCATTCTTTGCTTATTATTGAGATAAGAATAGAGGGGGAGAGGCGGGAGAAATCCAGGTGGCAGATGGATCGGCTCCTCCTTTCGAACCCTAAATGGGTAGAAAAGATGAAGGAATGGATTAAGGTATTCTTTCAGGAAAATAAGGGCACGGCGACTCTTTTCTCAATATGGGGGGCGTTTAAGGCTACAGTAAGGGGCCAGATGATAGCCTTTTCGGCATTACAATCCAAGATGCGGAGGAACAAAATAATTAAACTACAACAAGTTGTGGATTTAGCCTTAATGCAGAGAGATGGTTGCAGGGGGGAGCAACTTGAATTGGAGCAACAATTAACAAGAACAAAACAGGAGCTAAGGGAATTTTTTATTCTTGAGGAAATAGCTAGCTCCAGGTCATATCAGCAATGTGTATACGAGGAGAGTCTGTTAGTGGAAAAAACTCCCCGCATGGTCAAGCAAAACTAAACAGGAGTCTATGATAATTTCAGAACTGATAGAGCCGGAAACTGGGGCATTGATTATTGATAAGGAAAAAATCGCACAAGCATTTTTGAGTCATTATCACAAGCTCTATGCAACTGAGTTTATGGTATCTAATGAGGCGATAACCCATTATTTGGGAGACATTGATCTTCCGTGTATGACAACTGATCAGGCAGCTGAGGTATGTACTGAAATTACCTCAAGCGAAATTAAGGGTGCCCTTGCTTCAATGACGGGTGGAAAGGCTTCAGGAAATGATGGCTTACCCACAGAGTTTTATAAGGTATTTTCAGAAGAATTAACACCTTTCTTATTGGAGTTATTTAATTTTGTGAGAGTGGGAGGAGAAGTTCCTTCTATCTTTAAGGAGTCAACTATAATAAGTTTTGTTAAAAAAGATAAGTGCCCTAAAAACGTCAATTCATATAGACCAATTAGTTTGCTGAATGTTGACTATAAAATTTTAATGAAGATTTGGGCAAATCGTTTTTCTCCAATACCTCAGAAGATTATTCATAAAGATCAGACGGGGTTCGTCTCCGGCAGATATATGTCATCCAACACTGGGTTCCTAGTCCAAGCGCCTGATTTTTTAAATTCAAATAAACTACCTGTCCTTATAATGACGGTTGATGCCGAAAAAGCATTCGATCTAGTTAATTGGGAAACTCTTTTCTTAGTTCTCACAAAGGTAGGATTCCCAATGCAAATAACACAAATGCTGGCAAATCTATATCAAGGGGCACAGGCGCAAGTCATTATAAATTCGCAGCTAGCAGGAAGAGTGGCTATACGGCGTGGAACCCGTCAGGGGTGTCCTTTATCACCCGCTTTATTCGCATTTTTTATAGAACCTCTTGCTGCAAAAATCAGGGCTAACTTGCAGATTCAAGCGCCTTTAGAAGGAATGCCAAAACTAAAATTATTCGCTGATGACATTATTCTTTATCTTAGGCCGGAGGAACAGAATATTAGGACAACCTTGACTGAATTTAACAAGTTCGAAGCTATTGGGTATAAAATTAACCATAATAAAACGGAAATTTTATAACCTAATGCAATTAGTCAAACTTTGCCTGAGTTTTTGCAACAGCAAGCCCAATCTTCAGTGCCTATTCGTTATTTAGGGATTTACGTGACAAGAAGTTATGAGGAACTTTTTAAACTGAATTACTTAGCAATGGCTACAAAGATTAGAAACTTATTAGATAGATGGACTCTTCTACCACTCACAATAATCGGTAGGGTAGCACTATAAAAATGTCTATCTTACCATTATTAATATTTCTATTCTCGAATGTTAATAGCAATAAAGAGGGTATGCAGTTCCTGAAGTGAAAGGCGGGAAAATAGCGATGGAAGTATCAATAACTGGCTAACAAAAAGGAAGGATGGGGAATCCTTCCTTTCGGAAATAGTGCCCTCACACACCCAGCCCGCTGGGTGTCATGCTTCATCATTGGGCATGCTCCTCGTCGGGTCGGCGCTGCAATACCCGACGGGCACCCTCAGTGGGGGCTCTTTGGCGGAGATCTTTTATTCCTGCCGTTTGGTGAGGTGCGTGTGAGGGGCCCTATAGTGTAGAAGTGCAGTGAAGTGTATAGTGCTCAATGGAGACAAAGTGAATTAAAACAGCTGGGGGTCGCGTAACTAGTTAGCATGGAGGAGTCTCGTTCGTTATCGGAATTAACCAGACAAATCGCTCCACCAACTAAGAACGGCCATGCACCACCACCCACAGAATCGAGAAAGAGCTATCAATCTGTCAATCCTTTCCGTGTCCGGGCCGGGTGAGGTTTCCCGTGTGTTCTCGAATGTTCCCATAAAAATTTATATTGCATATTTCAAACAGTTGGAAGTTATGATTCGACAATTTATTTGGAATAAAAAAGCATCACGGGTAAGACTTTCAGTCCTCCAACTTGATATTAGACAAGGGGTTTGGCACTTCCAGAGATACGGACTTACTATGAGGCAAACCTGGTGGATATTATGGTTAGAATGTTAAATGGTAAGGAATCGCTGGATACTTTTTTTTGATAAGATGGTGCAGGAAGCAGAATCGTATACTTCAGTGTTTATTAAAACGGCCAAACTTCCGAAAAAGACTCGTTACAAGACACTCCAGGGGGTCGGAGAAAGAATACGTTAATTTTATCATACAAAGGCGAATACAGGGGGCCATGAGTTTTTGAAACTTATGGAGTGTAAAACACTGGGCCTTTATATCAGAAATAGTCAGATAAGATTTTGGGAAAGTAAAGGCTTTAAGGAGCTAGGCAATTTTGTGGTTGTGGGGAGATGTATAAAATGGCAGGAGATTCAGGCTAGATGTGGAACCAGTTGTAATTTGTATTTTTTTGGGTTTCTCCAGATTATTCAATTGGTAAAGAAATTTTGCTTTCCGTTGAGTGCTTCGGCCTCTTTATTGCCAGCTCTTTTTAGAGCTAATTTAAGGGGTGTCGGAAATTGGTATAGATTACTGCGGGATCTAAGGGGTAACCCTGTAGTAACAATGATTCTAGGTAAAATCTCCCAAGAAACTCAATGCACGTTTTCAGAACTAGAGTGGCAGGAGATTTCGCTGCAGGGCAATAAATTATTAAGAGCTGCTAACTTTAAAAGAATGTTACAGCAAACAAATGATGGACGGAATGCTGACAATGCAAACATTCTCCCTCAGTCAAAAGATCTGGGTTAAATCCATTGTTCTTTTGCCCACTACGCCACCCCAGTTTGGACCCAGCCATATGCAAATCAGTCTTGACCCTGTGCCCCATGGGAACAGTCCAGACCGAACTGCCAGGCCAGGTCCTCCCTGGACCGGAAACAAGCATCCTGGGACCGGTTTCAGGGTATGTCACCCTTCTTCAGCCAGGCTAGCTTGAATCCAGTGGCACAGTGAGCAAGGGACCCACGTCTGGGCATACCCATCCCACGTAGGGCGAAAAGTGTTACAGCAAACAAATGATGGACGGAATGCTGACAATGCAAACATTCTCCCTCAGTCAAAAGATCTGGGTTAAATCCATCGTTCTTTTGCCCACTACGCCACCCCAATTTGGACCCAGCCATATGCAAATCAGTCTTGACCCTGTGCCCCATGGGAACAGTCCAGACCGAACTGCCAGGCCAGGTCCTCCCTGGACCGGAAACAAGCATCCTGGGACCGGTTTCAGGGTATGTCACCCTTCTTCAGCCAGGCTAGCTTGAATCCAGTGGCACAGTGAGCAAGGGACCCACGTCTGGGCATACCCATCCCACGTAGGGCGAAAAGTGTTACAGCAAACAAATGATGGACGGAATGCTGACAATGCAAACATTCTCCCTCAGTCAAAAGATCTGGGTTAAATCCATCGTTCTTTTGCCCACTACGCTACCCCAGTTTGGACCCAGCCATATGCAAATCAGTATTGACCCTGTGCCCCATGGGAACAGTCCAGACCGAACTGCCAGGCCAGGTCCTCCCTGGACCGGAAACAAGCATCCTGGGACCGGTTTCAGGGTATGTCACCCTTCTTCAGCCAGGCTAGCTTGAATCCAGTGGCACAGTGAGCAAGGGACCCACGTCTGGGCATACCCATCCCACGTAGGGCGAAAAGTGTTACAGCAAACAAATGATGGACGGAATGCTGACAATGCAAACATTCTCCCTCAGTCAAAAGATCTGGGTTAAATCCATCGTTCTTTTGCCCACTACGCCACCCCAGTTTGGACCCAGCCATATGTAAATCAGTCTTGACCCTGTGCCCCATGGGAACAGTCCAGACCGAACTGCCAGGCCAGGTCCTCCCTGGACCGGAAACAAGCATCCTGGGACCGGTTTCAGGGTATGTCACCCTTCTTCAGCCAGGCTAGCTTGAATCCAGTGGCACAGTGAGCAAGGGACCCACGTCTGGGCATACCCATCCCACGTAGGGGCGAAAAGTGTTACAGCAAACAAATGATGGACGGAATGCTGACAATGCAAACATTCTCCCTCAGTCAAAAGATCTGGGTTAAATCCATCGTTCTTTTGCCCACTACGCCACCCCAGTTTGGACCCAGCCATATGCAAATCTGTCTTGACCCTGTGCCCCATGGGAACAGTCCAGACCGAACTGCCAGGCCAGGTCCTCCCTGGACTGGAAACAAGCATTCTGGGACCGGTTTCAGGGTATGTCACCCTTCTTCAGCCAGGCTAGCTTGAATCCAGTGGCACAGTGAGCAAGGGACCCACGTCTGGGCATACCCATCCCACTTAGGGCGAAAAGTGTTACAGCAAACAAATGATGGACGGAATGCTGACAATGCAAACATTCTCCCCCAGTCAAAAGATCTGGGTTAAATCCATCGTTCTTTTTCCCACTACGCCACCCCAGTTTGGACCCAGCCATATGCAAATCAGTCTTGACCCTGTGCCCCATGGGAACAGTCCAGACCGAACTGCCAGGCCAGGTCCTCCCTGGACCGGAAACAAGCATCCTGGGACCGGTTTGGGTATGTCACCCTTCTTCAGCCTGGCTAGCTTGAATCCAGTGGCACAGTGAGCAAGGGACCCATGTCTGGGCATACCCATCCCACTTAGGGTGAAAAGTGTTACAGCAAACAAATGATGGACGGAATGCTGACAATGCAAACATTCTCCCTCAGTCAAAAGATCTGGGTTAAAAGAAATGGCATTTTTATCCCGCTGAATGTCCTATTATACACCGAGTACCCTACATAAGATGTATCCCGAGGTAGAGGACAAGTGTTTTCGTTGTCAACAAAGGGGGCTGGGGGGGTGGCTTCATATTTTCTTTACATGCCCGTCCTTAACCCAGTTTTGGGAAGAAGTGTTCTCCGCCGTTAATAAAAGTTTACGGAGAAAACTTATATTAGAACCAGAGATCGCATTATTTGGGTTGGTAAGGCAAAGATTGAATACCCCAATCCCCAGAGGAGAGAAAGCATTTATAGCGATTTCTGCCTTGGTGGCTCGTTCCTTGATCCTCCAGAACTGGAAGACAGCGAAAATCCCAACCCAACTTGAGTGGTATAGAAAAATGCAACGTACTAAAACCTTTGAGGAAATTTATGCAAAAAGGGTAGGGGCCACTAGGAAATTCTTAGCAGTTTGGAAATTTATGGACTAAAAATGGGAAGTAAAAGGCTTTGTGTTTTAGATCAAAGTGGGATAAGTCAAGTGTGTTAGTGAAAGTCTTTCGTTTTTTTTAATGTAAATGTTATTATGCACTGCACTTTATTCTATGTATCTAGAATGCGAGGGAGTAGCTGCCCCCCTCTGGGGAAAAGCTGAAATTTATAACTTGATCAGGGTAAAAAAATGATTCTGCACAGCACTTTATTATTCAGTGTTTTAGATTAAAGTGGGATGAGTTAAGTGTGTTAGTGAAATTTTTGGTTTTTATTATGTAAATGTTATTATGCACGGCACTTTATTCTACGCATTTAGAATGCGATGGATTAGCCCTCTCCCTCTGGGAAAAGTCTAATTTAATAATTTGATTATGGTAAAATGGTTCTGCACAGCACTTTATTATTCATTATTTGTACATTATACCCTCTTTTACAGCTATATGAGAAAAATCTGTAAGTGATGAGGAAGGAGGGAAATGGATTTCAGTTATAAGTTAAGAGGATAGATTGAATTTTATTTATATAAACTAATAATAACTGTTTGTATTGTTAAAATTATTCATTATAAGTTTTAATTCTGCTCAATACATTTTTTTTTTTTAAAAGAGGAGCGGTTGGGGAGGAAGCAACGGAGATGGGCAGGAGATATGAAATAAAAATAAAGCCGGGGTGAATGGATGAGGGGAAAAGTAGCACGTGAGGGACAGAGCAACACATAGGTCATGGGCAGGGGAGTTTAACGTCAGAGAAGCATACAAGAGAGAGCGAGCAGCACATGAGGGAGAGAGCAACACAGAGTGTATAGAGGGATTATTTGGCAGGGGGAAGAACACAAGGAAGGGAACTGGAAAACACATGCACTCTCATGGCATGCTTAACCAAAAATAAAAAAGTAGTTCACTAAAATGAGTGATGTGAGGATGCAAGTAAGCAAAATCAAAAGGATGGTAATGAAGCTGTGCTCCAGGAGATGGACAAACACAAGAAGAGTAGGGCAAGCCATCCAGTAAGAAGCAAGAAAGGAAAGTGACACTAAAAAAAACCAATCATAAGCAATGGGCGGGCTTTAAGCCCTCTGTAAGTTCATAGTAAGCTCACAGGCTCCTAAAGATGAGCCCAAACAATGCGTTTTGAATTGTGATTTTCCTAAGGCATTAGCTGAAATACCATGGTTTATCAGCAGTTCTGCAGAGGAACAGAAATATTATCATACTTCCAGATGTGCCAGTGTACGAGGGAGCAACATTTCTCCAAAGCAGAAAAAGTATGTGTATCTGTAAAGAATTATATATTAGGAACAATAACTCTGTATGCACAGCTTTCGATTAAGAGTGCCATAGAAGGTGACCTTCTTGCCTGAAGTGGGTCCCAGTGAATAAATGATGAAGCTAAATCTCGTCAAAAGATATTCCAGCTTTAGATTTTGCTCCAGAAAATGCTGCCCTCAGCAGTCCTGTACCAATTAGGAGTCCATCAACACTTTCTGTGTTACTAATACAATGAGGCCTTTCCAGCCTCAGTCCAATGCATGGTCGCAAACAAGTGTAAATATGTTCACCCATGACTGAATGTATATAAAGCATGGACAAGCATGGTGTGTCTGTGAACTTTAAAACTGGTGTAGGCACCACTCAGATATGTCAAAGTCCTTCTCACAAAGCAGCCGCATAGGGGTGATCGGTGATGCTCCACAGCATTAGAGCTCCTCATTAGGACAGGAGAGAGCTCACTGTCTTAGGAGCCGCACAGGATGCCAGGGCTGATATCCAGGGTGCCAAGACTGGAGCCTTGATAGTTTGTACATTGCCTATATATGAGAGGCATCACTGCCACAACAGAAACCATATTGCCTTTTTATGTGAGGCACCATTGCACTGGCATGTAAAGTACAAATGTCATGCAAACAGCCAAGTCTCCTTTGTATATACAACACCATTGTCGTGCCATAGTCCATATTCCCTGTAATGCAAAGCACTCATTACAAGCAAGGATCCAGACTTGCACCGTTTGTATAGCACAACTGGGAATCATACCAGAAAATAAATTGGCCCATTACTGGGGGTGGGCATAATGATCTATTCCGCCTGCCGAATTGGCAGAAAGTTACTCTTTAACATAGAGTTCTGGACAAATTTCGCCAATCACCCTTGACAGAATTTTTCTCCCACAAGGCTCCAGAATATGCAAGCGCGAGCGAGTTTTGGCTTACCCTAGGGCGATTTCCTAATGTGGGCGGTCACCGGCAGAGGGCTGCCATTTGAGTAGATTTGCTGCCACTCAAGTAGATTTTCTACCTGAGCGGCAGCAAAATCAACTCGAATGACCACACGCTCTTGCGCAATGCATGGTGCAGTCCGCACTGATTTTCAGCACCTCTCACGCTACCAGTGTTAAATTACAACGCGAGCTGCATACTTTCTGCCCGTTGGCAGAATTTCGCGTAATCTGCCGGAGTTTTTTTGTAAGTCAGCGGAAATCCGGGGAGTGAAACGCTGTGAGTTCCGCCCACCTCTACCCATTACATAAAGCATCATGTTCATGCCAGAAGCCATTTTGTACAGGTATAAACAGTAGCAATTGGTCTGTCTCATTTCAGTGCAAGCATTGCACCCACCCAACTCCCACTCCTGTCTCCACTCCCCTCTTCTTCTCACCCTCTTAAACGGAGGGGCCTGGGCTGCAGCAGGTATCAGGGGCTGCCAGGCAAGAGCTGCATCCTCCCACAAGTGGCCCTGCTGCCAGGGCTTACAACAGTAATAGTCGGAATGACCCACTTCCTTCTCCTCTTCGGTACTTCCATTTTTTCTCCTGTGGAGATGTAGGGGCGTCCTGGATGCCCCCTCTCATGCCTGTGCTCCAGTCACCCTAGGATGAATCCTGTGTGCACATGAACGCAGTCACACATGGCACTCAGTAGCTGCGTGTGCTGCCTTGAGGATGGCTTTCAGCACTGGAACTTGGCCACCCATCCAGTCTGCAACCAGTACTTAATTTGTGCAGGTGGGCACGACTTGCACTTTTTTTTGAGGGACCAGAACTCTTTTCTTACTAGTGTAGAAATACTTTATTTCGGCCAAAGGCCATAGAAGTTTCACACATAAAAAGTTTTTCAGTTACCTATACTCATCATATTGTATACACATATTAAATACTTATTAGATATGGGCTAAAATTCATCATGCAATGTATATAAAATCCACAGTAAAATCATCATTGGTCGCAAATTAGAAAAAAACAATATTTACAGGTCGCTAAGTACTTCAGTGCATCCCCTGTTGTATATATATTTAAAATCGGCTGGCAGTCTATATAATACAAATAAAATAGCAAATCGGTATAAAAAATCTAAAGTGCTATTCCAGGTAAAGTGCATTGTTCGTGGTAGCGTCACAGTTTTAGTCCCATTTTGTTTCTTACAGTCCCCACTGCAAACAGATATCGCGATAGGGCAAATAATACATATGGTGCAGTACTGGTTGTCAACACCCTTAGTGCAACTTGATGCTTCCTGAATCCCAGTGTGTTGCACAGCGGGCGTATCCATTTCTTCCTTGCCCGAGTATACGCTGTACAAAAAAACAAGATGTGCGCTATGTTTTCAATTGACCTTGAGGTACATTCGCGACATAAATGTGCAAGGGCTATCCCCCTTCTTTTGCTGTGTAGCTCTTAATCTGTAAAGTACCATATCTTAATTTTAGGTACAGAATTCTGGCAAAGTGTGGCTGTACGTGATCAAGGAACTCTTCAAAGCTTGGGTTAGGTTTTACAGTAAGAAAATGGGTTGTTAGCCTTCCCAAACTTGAGTTACAATGAATGGCATTCAGAATGTGTGACCAAAAGGTTCTTTTCAATATATTTTTACAGCTTGGTATTAGGTTATATGGTTCAGTCCAGTATAAACTGAGGCCTAATTCTGTGGGCCATTTCTTAACGAATCTTAGCCAAGTAAAAGTGAGACAGCTATCAATGGCTAAGTTCTCATGCACCCTCTCAATATACTGCTAGCTCTGTTGTTATCCACAGGCGTACCCAGTAAAGCAGTGGTCGAAGTGTTGCAATGTGACCTATGCACTTCGGGCCCGATTCACAAAAGTAATCTGAGACAAAATCCTAACTTTACGACTTTCGGTATTCACAAAAGACATTTAGGAGTAGTAAAGTTAGGATTCCTAACTTTGGATCACTGACATAATATCGACGACAACAATATCGACCTACCAGAATATCGTGTCAAGAATATCGATGTCCAGAATATCGACATCCTATCTCTACAAAGGTAAGTACAAAAATATCGAAACCAAAATATCCTTGTTTAAAATATCGTTGTTCAAAATATCGTTTTTTTTAAATGTCTTAAAAATAATATAAAATAAATTAAATAATAAATATAATTAATAAAAACATTGTTAGAATTATTTTAAAATGTTAATAATTATAAATAATAAATATAATATAAAAATAAATTAAACATACATATATAAAAAAATGTATATATATATTTACTTAATAATATTATTAAATAATTACTTTATTCATTTATAAAACATTAGAAACATAATAAAATTATAAATACATCTATATATACACATAAACCTGTAAGATAAATATAAAAATAAATTATATATATAATAAAATAAAATATTAAAATAAATATTTATCTTTAAAACAACATTTTACACTACATTAACTGAAACAGTAGGGAAAATGTTGGATAGCGTAGGGGATAAAATTACTATTCCCACTCCAGGGAGTGCAACAGTAGGGAAAGTGTTGGATAGCGGAGAGGAATAATTTACTATTCCCACTCCAGCAAGTGCAACAGTAGAGAAACTGTTGGATAGCGGAGGGGAATAATTGACTATTCCCACTCCACGGAGTGCAACAGTAGTGAAAGTGTTGGATAGCGGAGGAGATAAAATTACTATTCCCACTCCAGCGAGTGCAACAGTAGGGAAAGTGTTGGATAGCGGAGGGGAATAATTTACTATTCCCACTCCAGCAAGTGCAACAGTAGGGAAACTGTTGGATAGCAGATGGGAATAATTTACTATTCCCACTCCAGGGAGTGCAACAGTAGGGAAAGTGTTTGATAGCGGAGGGGAATAATTTACTATTCCCACTCCAGCAAGTGCAACAGTAGGGAAAATGTTGGATAGCAAAGAGAAATAATTTACTATTCCCACTCCAGCAAGTGCAACAGTAGGGAAAGTGTTGGATAGCGGAGGGGAATAATTTACTATTCCTACTCCACGGAGTGCAACAGTAGGGAAAGTGTTGGATAGCGTAGGGGATAAAATTACTATTCCCACTCCAGCGAGTGCAACAGGAGGGAAAGTGTTGGATAGCGGAGGGGAATAATTTACTATTCCCACTCTAGCAAGTGCAACAGTAAGGAAAGTGTTGGATAGTGGATGGGAATAATTTACTATTCCCACTCCAGAGAATGCAACAGTAGGGAAAGTGTTGGATAGCAGAGGGGAATAATTTACTATTCCCACTCCAGCAAGTGCAACAGTAGGGAAAGTGTTGGATAGCGGAGGGGATAAAATTACTATTCCCACTCCAGCAATTGCAACAGTAGGAAAAGTGCTGGATAGCGGAGGGGAATAATTTACTATTCCCACTCCAGCAAGTGCAACAGTAGGGAAAGTGTTGGATAGCGGAGGGGAATAATTTACTATTCCCACTCCAGCAAGTGCAACAGTAGGGAAAGTGTTTGATAGCGGAGGGGAATAATTTACTATTCCCACTCCAGCGAGTGCAACAGTAGGGAAAGTGTTGGATAGCGGAGGGGAATAATTTACTATTCCCACTCCAGCAAGTGCAACAGTAGGGAAAGTGTTTGATAGCGGAGGGGAATAATTTACTATTCCCACTCCAGCGAGTGTAACAGTAGGGAAAGTGTTGGATAGCGGAGGGGAATAATTTACTATTCCAACTCCAGGAAGTGCAACAGTAGGGAAAGTGTTGGATAGCGGAGGGGAATAATTTTCTATTCCCACTCCAGCAACTGCAACAGTAGGGAAAGTGTTGGATAGCGGAGGGGAATAATTTACTATTCCCACTCCACAGAGTGCAACAGTAGGGAAAGTGTTGGATAGCGTAGGGGATACAATTACTATTCCCACTCCAATGAGTGCAACAGTAGGGAAAGTGTTGGATAGCGGAGGGGATAAAATTACTATTCCCACTCCAGCAAGTGCAACAGTAGGGAAAGGGTTGGATAGCGGAGGGGAATAATTTACTATTCTCACTCCAGCAAGTGCAACAGTACGGAAAGTGTTGGATAGCGGAGGGGAATAATTTACTATTCCCACTCCAGCAAGTGCAACAGTAGGGAAAATGTTGGATAGCGGAGGGGAATAATGTACTATTCCCACTCCACGGAGTGCAACAGTAGGGAAAGTGTTGGATAGTGGAGGGGATAAAATTACTATTCCCACTCCAACAATTGCAACAGTAGGGAAAGTGTTGGATAGCGGAGGTGAATAATTTACTATTCCCACTCCAGCAAAATAATAAACATTAATTAACAAATACTTAAATAATAAAAAATAATTTACCTCCCACCAAATACCCCTAAAAATGACTCCACCACTATTGTAAAACATGACACAATTAACATAATTGCTTAACAATTAATTAATTAACTAATAACAATGAACAATAAAATTAAAAACAATCATTATTAAATTAATTCATACTATTAAGACTATAAAATAACAATAAATAAATATTATATGAAAAAATTAAAAAGTATATTAATTTTTAATTACTTCCCACACTACTGCCCTCTAAATACACAACTCGCTCATAAAAAATTGACACAATTTACATATTTACCAATTAATTATTAATTATTAATAAATAACAAATTATGTAACACAATTAACAATATAAAATATTAAATACACAAATATTAATTAATAAAAATTATTAATTAATTAATTATAATTAAATTATTTCCCACCCTACTCCCCTATAAACCCACAACCCGCTTCTAAAAATGACACAATTAACATATTTACCAATTAATTATTAATAATTAATAACCAATTAATAACACATTAATTAACACAATTAACAATATAAATTATTAAATACAAAAATATTAATTAATTAAAATGATTAATTAATTTACTTCCCACCCTATTCCCCTATAAACCCACAACCCGCTACAGAACTCAAATATGCAAAAATTACTTAACATAAAATTAATTACTTCTAAAAATTTCAAACATACATTAAAAAAATAAGCTATACTTTTAACACATATACTAAAATACAAAACACTAAAATAAATTTCGATATTATTAACAACGATATTTTGACTAACGATATTACTAATTTCGATATTAACATAAACGATATTTCTTACCTGCATGTCGATATTCTGGTCGACGATATTCTTGCAGGTCGATATTCTGTCACATCGATATTTAAACATCGATATTATGACTGCATACCCCTAACTTTACTGCTCCTAAACTGAGAAAAATCCTAACTTTCCAACTTTCGGTATTCACAAAAGGCATTTAGGAGTAGTAAAGTTAGGATTCCTAACTTTACTACTCCTAAATGCCGTTTGTGAATACCGAAAGTCGTAAAGTTAGGATTTTGTCTCAGATTACTTTTGTGAATCGGGCCCTTCGTGTTTAGGTCATGGAACATTGGGATAAGAGGCGTTGATGTTGGTAGCCCCATTAATCTCCTCATAAACTTATTTTCCCCATTTGTTAATTGTATCGCCAATTCCCCAAAGTTCTGATCCATACAGTGCTGCTGCTTGCGCCTTGCATTTGTATAGCTCAAGTGCCGGTGTCAAGGGTTTGCTTGATGATAAGCTGTACTTTTTGAGGACAGCCCCCGCCTCCTGGGCAAGTCGCAGCGCTGAGTGCTTTACCTGCAATTTCCATGACAGCTTCGAGTCAAGCAATATACCCAAGTAAGTGAAATTTGGGAAATATTCTAGTTTTTGATTATTCATCTTAAAATCCTTTCTAAAACCTTTATGGGGAATTATGACCATGTACTTAGTTTTACCAGTATTTATTTCTAAGCCTTTTGCGTCGCAGTATATATTAAAAGCATTCAGTAAGTTTTGCAGGCCCCTGGGTGTCTGCAAAATCAAAATAGTATTGTCTGCGAATAGCAGCGCTGGAACCAGGTTCCCACTCAGCTTAGGAGGGTCGTTTTCAGTTTTTTGTAGGTAACCGACCACATCATTAATGTAGAGTGAGAACAGGGTGGGGGCAAGTACACACCCCTGTCTCAATCCTCTAGCTATTGGGATCGGTTCCGTGAGCTCCCCGTTCATGCCTCAACGGACTCTTGCATAGTTGTCACGGTGTAGCCTTACTATCTGTGCTAGTAGAGTTGGGGGAACTTCCTGTTTTTTTAGTGAGTCCAAAAGTAAAGATCTGTGTACGGGGTCGAAGGCCTCTCTTAAGTCTACAAATGCCACATAAATGTGGCCCCCCTTTACCTTGACATATTTCCAGATGATACATAAAAATCTAAAGACCTGGCCCACCGTGCTCTTTTCTTACTAGTTTAAGGGCGGTGCTACTTATGGTTCCGGGGTGCCTGCTTGTCTCGCATTCAAGGTCCAGGCAATGCATTTGGGATGACGTCATCCGTGGGCCTTATCACTGCCCTTCAGTGTCTCCTGCCTCCCATTGGTTAATTCATCTCTGAAGTCAGAGACGTTTTAAGGCATGGGCAAAGTGGCACTCACCTTCCAAGGGGCTCCCTGGGACAGTGAACTTTTTCTGTAGTTTAGTGTATTTTTGTATCTTAACCTTTATTGTGTGATTCGAAATTGTTGGGCAGTTGGATTTGAATTAGCAAAAAAAGTTTGTTCCAAACCGGTGCAGCGGTCTGTCCGGTAAACAGCAGCCTTAGTATAATTGATGGCATGGATGTTTGATTGATTTGATATTTACAGAGATGGGCATGAGGCGTGGGCAATTTATCACTTCGAACCGGTGTATGTCAAGTGACGATTTGTAGAAGTCAATAGGTATTTTTCACTTAATTTGCACAAAATCACAGTGTCATTGTGTATAGGTCTGGACTTCAAGTTTCGAAGTCCACAGCTCAGCCACCAGACCCAGACCCCTCAGTGAAACACAGGCACATGTCCCTGAAGCTGTCAGTAATGGGGGCTTCCCAATACACTCTTAAATGCCAAAGAATGTGATTTCTGTGCCAACTATAATCTCCACCACTTTGAGAGCAGAAATGTAGCAGGAGGGTGTGGCATAACGGCCCAAGCTGCCGACTTGAGAGCCCTCTGCGCCGCCGGAACGTCACTTTTTGAGATGTTCCCGTGGTGCACAGGGCTTAGCCAGATCTAAAAGGCCACGTAAAGCCACCCTGCGTGGCTTTTCATGGCCTTGTGGATATGGAGTGAGGCCACGCTGTCCAAATCTCTTCCATACCTTACTCTGCGTGAAAGAGGCGTTCCATGGGTGTTGCTGTGGGTGTTCCCACTCAACACCCATGGAATTTGACACTGCCCCAGATTTACAACATGTCGTAAACCTGGGGCAGTGCCAAAAACATGTGCATCCCTAGAGCAGGTGTAACGAGGAGAAATGTTTTCATTTCTCCTGGTTTATTTCTCTTTCCACGTGTGCTGAATACTGCTGCACACATAGAACAAGGAAAATGCCTTTCGTGATTGTGTTTGTGCAGGAAGATGCCCCTTCCTGCACAAACAATCGAACCAACAACACAGACACCCTTGCACTCGTGCCTGCGTTGGCGCACAGCTGCTAACTGTGCACCGGCGCTGGCTGGAAGGACAGGAATGCACTGTATCTTGTAAATACTGTGCATTCCTGCACTTTCGAATGGTCATAGGTCAGCGCAGCAAGCAGCCTTGCGGCACTGCCCTATGCCAATTTCTTGTAAGTAAGCCCCGGGTTCGAGTCTCAGTGTCTGCTCAATGTGTATGATTCGGAGCAAATCACTTTATCTCCCTGTGCCTACAAAAAATGAATGTGTCCTTGTCTAACGTAACTGGGGCTCATGTACAGTGCTCCAATACCTTCAGGTCGAGTTCGCGCAATATAAAACTGCAAAAAAAAAAACAAATAACAATGCCACTTTGCACTTTTCAGAGTGGAAGTGAACATTTATCTATCAGACAACTTTGTGTAGATTTGTAAGTGACGGATACATTTTGAACACATTTTTATATTGTTTGAGTAATTCTGAAAATGATAAGTTGCGGACATGTAATGATCCTTTCATGAATGCACATTTCTACTAGGTTTAGGAAATCCTGAATATTGTGACCAATATTTTCAGCTCGATACAATAAGGTATTTTGTATTAAAATGTACACTACACTATCCATTTCTATTTCTTTACTTTATTTCGACCACAGGGTCATAAAAGTATACACAGCACAGTAAAGAAGACATATATAGAGTGCACATATAAAGTACATGATTAGATATAATACAATTAAAAGGGAATAAAATTACAAAAATAAAGGCGGCAATCAATGTAATTGAGGGAGCGAGGAAATCAAAACAAAGCATCAAGTAAATCAGTTTTAGAATCATAAATGATGTCCAGACTAAAGTGCATTGAGATTGATCCAGTGCTGGGCAGTGGTCATCACTTCAAGTATTTGAACCTTTTCAGCCATACCGCGTGCCAGAATCTAGATAGACCAAAGACCACGAGTCTACTAGTGTCCGTGCTTAACAGTCTTAGCACCTCCAGATAGTGACCGGGGCCAATGATTTTCCAGAGCGGGATGATCCATTTGGCCCTCAGTGATTTATAGAATGGACAGAAAAATAGGAGGTGGGTGATGGACTCAGGACTCACATTGCAAGCGGGGCAAAGAACGCTATTTTCAAAGCCTGACCTCCAGTTTTTGCAAAAAGTTTTAAGCGGAAGCGTTTTATAGCGAAACTGGAGAAACAGCTTCCGGGCCAAGGGGGGAACAATTTCATCAACTGTGTCTTCAAAGCAGGGCACCCACGGACCCTTCGCCTGCCAATCCTGCAAGTTCTCCTGCCTCCGGACCTGCACCGCACCCGCCAAGCCAAGCACCAGCAGCAACCACCTGAAGTGCATCCTGCTCAACACCCGCTCCATCCACAGACACGCCGTGGAACTCTGGAACCTGCTCGACTCCACATCACCAGACGTCGCTTTCCTCACGGAAACATGGATGAACGCCTCCTCAGCGCCCGACATCGCCATCGCCATCCCGGACGGATACAAGATCACCCGAAGGGACCGCGCCAACCAGACCGGAGGAGGCATCGCCATCGTCCACAAGAACACCATCCGCATCACGACCAACTCCGACGACACCTTCACAGCCGGCGAACACCTGCACTTCCAGATACACACCGACCCCAAGACCACCCTCAGAGGCACCCTCATCTACAGACCCCCAGGACCACGCACACAATTCAGCGAAGACATCGCCGACCTCATCAGCCCGCACGCCCTCCCTCGGCTGACTACATCCTCCTTGGGGACCTCAACTTCCACCTAGAGAACAACAACGATCGCAACACCACCACCCTGCTGGACAACCTCGCCAACCTCGGACTCAAGCAACTGGTGACCACCCCCACACACCACGCCGGCCACACGCTTGACCCCGTCTTCTCCTCCAGTAAGGACATCTCCTTCAGCCACACCACCGGACTCCACTGGACAGACCACAGCTGCGTCCACTTCAGCTTCAGCAGGACCACCACGCACCACCACACGCAACAGTTTCCGCGCAGAAGCTGGAACAAGATCACCACCGACCAACTCACCACATCCCTGAGCCAGAACCCTCCCGCCAGCTCAACGAACCCCAACCAAGCCGCCAGCAACCTCACAAGATGGATCACCAACTGCGCAGACGACCTCGCCCCATTGAAGACCCCCCAGTCAGACACGGCAACAAGAAAGCATCCTGGTTCACCGACGAACTCAAGAAATCCAAGAAGAACTGCCGGGCCCTCGAGAAAGCATGGCGCAGAGACCCGACTGCAGACAACATGACCACCCTCAAGCACGCCACCCGAAAACACCACCAGCTGATCCACTCCACCAAGAAAACCGCATTCAAGGAACGACTGGACAACAACGCCCACAACAGCAAGGAACTCTTCATCATCGTCAAAGAGCTCTCGAACCCCAGCGCCGGAAACAACGACATCACTCCCTCGCAAGACCTCTGCAACTCGCTCGCCTCGTTCTTCCACAGCAAGATCGCAGACATACACAACAGTTTCAGCACACAGCCGACGTACCCTACGACCGTTCCAACGTCCCCCACCTCCACCCTCCGAGCCTGGACCCCGATCAACACCGATGACACTATCCGCACGATGAACTCCATCCACTCCGGATCACCTACCGACCCCTGCCCTCACCACGTCTTCAACAAGGCCGACGCCGTCATCGCACCCCACCTCCGGGACATCATCAACACCTCCTTCGACACCGCCACCTTCCCAGAGAGCTGGAAGCACGCCGAACTCAGCGCCCTACTGAAGAAACCGTCAGCGGACCCCACCGACCTCAAAACTATCGCCCCATCTCGCTCCTTCCTTTTCCTGCCAAAGTCATCGAGAAGACCGTCAACAGACAACTGGCCGCCTTCCTCGAGACGAATGGATCACTCGACCACTCGCAGTCCGGCTTCCGGGCCAACCACAGCACCGAGACCGCCCTCATCGCAGCCACCGACGACATCCGAGCCCTGCTCGACAACGGGGAAACAGCGGCCCTCATCCTCCTGGACCTCTCCGCAGCGTTCGACACAGTCTGCCACCGCACCCTAGTGCAACGCCTGAACAACGTCGGAATCCAAGAGAAGGCACTGGAGTGGATCATCTCCTTCCTCGCCGGAAGAACCCAGAGAGTCCGCCTCCCCCGTTCAGTTCCGAGGCCACCGAAGTCATCTGCGGCGTACCACAAGGATCATCACTCAGCCCCACCCTCTTCAACGTCTACATGAGCCCCTCGCAGCCATCGCACGCCAACACAACCTCAACATCATCTCCTACGCCGACGACACCCAGCTGATCCTCTCCCTCACCAACGACCCCACAACCGCCAGAACCAACCTACATGAAGGGATGAAGGACGTAGCCGAGTGGATGAGGAACAGCCGCCTGAAACTGAACTCAGATAAGACGGAAGTCCTCATCCTAGGATCATCACCCTCCGCCTGGGACGACTCCTGGTGGCCCCCTGCCCTGGGCAACGCACCCAAACCAACGGACCACGCACGCAACCTGGGCTTCATCCTGGACTCCTCCCTCTCAATGACCCGACAAGTCAACGCCGTCTCCTCGTCTTGCTTCAACATCCTACGCATGCTGCGCAAGATCTTCCGGTGGATCCCCACCGAAACCAGGAAGACGGTCACCCAGGCCCTCGTCACCAGCCGACTGGACTACGGCAACTCCCTCTACGCCGGAACCACAGCCAAACTTCATAAAAGACTCCAACGCATCCAGAACGCTGCAGCTCGACTCATCCTGGACATCCCCCGACACAGCCACATCGCCAGACACCTGAGAGACCTGCACTGGCTCCCCGTCTGCAAGAGAATCACGTTCCGACTCCTCACCCACGCACACAAAGCCCTCCACAACCAAGGCCCCAGATACCTCAACGACCGTCTGACCTTCTACACTCCCACCCGCCAGCTACGATCGACCAACCACGCCCTCGCCGCCGTCCCCCGCATCCGAAGAGCCACAACGGGAGGAAGATCCTTCTCCTACCTGGCTGCCAAGACGTGGAACTCCTACCCATCCACCTCCGCCTTACCCAAGACCACCTCTCCTTCAGGAAGCAACTCAAGACCTGGCTGTTCGAACAGTAGCGGACCCCCCTCCCCCAAGCGCCTTGAGACCCTCCGGGTGAGTAGCGCGCTATACAAATGACTGATTGATTGATTGATTGATTGATACACACTTGAAGTCTAGGAAATTGATAGTCAGACTGCCCTGAGCGTCAAGTGCAATTTGTAAGGATGTGGCTTCCCAGTACTGTTCCTTCAGTGCTGTTCTTGAGACAGTGATCATGCTTCCTGGGTCAGACCAGAACCTCAACATCCCTAGATTCTCTAGAATTGCCCTCAGAGCTCTAAACCATGGAACTGATTTGATGGTAGATGATTTCATGAGCTCGCGAAGAAGCTCCCGGTATGGGGACAATTCCTCCACGGTCCACAATCTATACCAAAACATCAAGACTTTGTAATGGATTTTATGGACCATCTGTCTGTGTGCCAAATCAAAACAAAGTGGAACTAACGGGGTACTTGCTGGGAGATTAGTCAGAGATCTAAGGAATCGATTTTCGACCAATGACAACGGTGCTATTTTACCAGAGCCCCAGAGTTCTGCTCCATATAGTGCACCCCCTAAAATTTTCAAGTTGTAAATTTCCAATGCTGGCGCCAACTGCCTAGTGAAGGTATTTCTGTGTATGTTCGCCAGGTTTGCAGTTTGGAAAATAAGTTGCAGCTTTACCTTGTCAATATGTTGGTCCCACCTCAAAGTTGGAGTTAAGCGAATGCCCAAATAATCAAAGAATTCCACACGCTCTAACTTGCTGCTGCCTGCAAGGACCTGTCTTTTGTTTCGATTGGCCCTGCCCTATCATTCAAGCCATGGGTTTGCCGCTTCATTCCTAATATGCATTTATTTTAAAGAACAGTCCTAATATGACCCCTTTCTGGCGATTTTGGCTTTTTTCTGCATTAAGTAATATCAGCCTGTATCTGCCAGGCTAGTCACCCCGTTGACATCTTCTGTTACATTTGGCTCAGGACTTCTGATCTTGGCATGGCCAAGTGAGCTTTTCATCCTTCTATGGTCATCACATTTAGGGGCCGATTCCGATTCGGGCCGGAAAACGTACCGACCGACTCGGTACGGGAATTTAGTCCGACCGACACGTACCGGCGCTGCCCGATCCGCCTAGTACGATGCAATGCATGTGAATCACGACCGACTCGTACGGAACACAAGCCGAACGACCGAACCGCACGGAAACCAGCCATCCGGCCGGAAAACCACGCGAATCGAACCGACCGACACGCACCAGGAATGAACCTGACAGAAACGTACCCGCGAACTCCGACCCGCGCAGTACGATGCAATGCGTGGAAAACCAGACCGAGTCGCACGGAGCTCAAGCCGTACGACCGACACGCATACAAAACCGAGCCGAAGCAACCCAATACTCCGCGACCGACGCGTACGCCGCACATAAAACACAGCAGAAACACAGCTTGAAAGACTCGGAGAAGCTCGCACGAGCCAACTGCAGCGTCCTACTCGGTCAGAAGAACGTCTCCTACATGCCCCAAAACTACAAAGGAAAAAATACAAAAAAAAGGGCCAAACAAGCAATGACAAAGTCAATAAATACTGGGGGGGAAATGGAACAAAGACACACCCACAACTCCACCCATATAAAGGCCACAAATCCCTACCATGATCCTTTGCAAATTCAACAGACCTGCCAGCACAGAACACCATCAGACAGCAACCACAGACACACTCACAACTCATCCATCACACAAGCCACACACCATTAGCACTTCCCTAATAGCACCCTCACATACACCCAGCAAAACTGACACTCACCCACCCTCACTTGCACACTCACACACACATCAATCCCCACCACCACCCATCACCATGCCCCCAAAGAAGAATCCAAAGTTCCTAGACAGTGAATTGGAAGTCCTGGTAGATGAAATCCTAAGAGTAGAGCCACAGTTGTTTGGTACATTGGTCCAACAGACCCCCATGTCGCAGAAAACCAAGATGTGGGAGAGGATCGTCGACAGGGTGAACGCACAATCACCATGTTTGCGCACAAAGGAAGACATCCAGAACAGGTGGTATGACGTGCGCAGGAGGGTCAAGGCCCTACTCAAGAAGGATTACACCTTGAGCCATCGCACCGGCAGTGGCCCTCCTGCCAAACCAGTATACCTCAGGCCCTGGGAGGAGAAGGTGCGGGCCATCCTACCACCAGAGAGCGTACATGGACTAGCAAACATCCCAGAGCCTGGTGAGTACACAACCAATATACCCAATATCGTGTGACAATACACACACATCACTGTCAAGGGGATAGTGAAACCATGCACCGTTAGCAAAGCCACAGTAACCAAAACATAATCATCCCAAGATGTGTATGTTAGTTAGACAAACACAATACCTGCCATCCCATAGTGATATGTAACTGTGTCATGACATGTACAAACCCAACAACAAATAGAGCAAGGCAGCGGCACAAATCTAACCAACAAACACTGTCAGACATTTTGCCACCACTAGAACACCACCTCACAGGGAAGCTCACTGAAAGGAAGGAATTCTGTGTATGCTGGTGAAGTCAGTGTAGCCAGTAGCATGATGGGAGTTGTAGTCACAGATATTGCTCACCCTCACAATTGGCCCATCAACACCACTCTGAACCATGCTCACATCACAGGGAGTGGAAAAGAACTGACAAGATGGCTGACACTGGGTACTGCTGTGGGGAGCACAAGGCCCTGCTGGGAACTGTGCACCAACCAACAGCAGGACACCACTGTCTGACATCCTGAAAGCAAACTTGCACTCCCTGCAATGGAAGCACGTTCCATGGTGGGATATCTGGCTGGGTGGAAAGGAGGACTGACAGCACTGACCATAGTTACCAGCAGCTGTTCTCACACACACCCTTAACACAAACTCCACACAACTCACCTGGGAGAATGCAATGCCTCACACTCTAATTAAATATCCCACCAAGAACCACCACCCTGGGTTATGCTGTGTGAAGCACAGGGACACTTCTGGGACTTGTAGCCAAACTAACGCCAGGACAACACTGTCAGCCATCCTGTCAGCACAAGCACACTACCCCACAGGGAAGCAGAGTCAAAAGGAAGGAAGTATGGGCATGCTGGGAAGGGGGTGTAGGCAATAGCATGATGGGAGTGGTAGTCACAGCTCAACATCCCCCACCCACATGGCCCAGCAAGCTCACACTGAAGCATGCACACCTCACAGGGAGTGAAAAGCCACTTCAAAGATGTCTGACACTGGTGCTCTGTTGTGGGGAGCACAAGGCCCTGCTGGGAACTGGGCACCAACAAACAACAGGACACCACTGTCAGCCATCTTGCCATTGCTGTCACACTCACACACAGTGAAGTCCACTCAAAAGGAAGGAAGTATGGGCATGCTGGGAAGGGGGTGTAGGCAATAGCATGATGGGAGTGGTAGTCACAGCTCAACATCCCCCACCCACATGGCCCAGCAAGCTCACACTGAAGCATGCACACCTCACAGGGAGTGAAAAGCCACTTCAAAGATGTCTGACACTGGTGCTCTGTTGTGGGGAGCACAAGGCCCTGCTGGGAACTGGGCACCAACAAACAACAGGACACCACTGTCAGCCATCTTGCCATTGCTGTCACACTCACACACAGTGAAGTCCACTCAAAAGGAAGGAAGTATGGGCATGCTGGGAAGGGGGTGTAGGCAATAGCATGATGGGAGTGGTAGTCACAGCTCAACATCCCCCACCCACATGGCCCAGCAAGCTCACACTGAAGCATGCACACCTCACAGGGAGTGAAAAGCCACTTCAAAGATGTCTGACACTGGTGCTCTGTTGTGGGAGCACAAGGCCCTGCTGGGAACTGGGCACCAACAAACAACAGGACACCACTGTCAGCCATCTTGCCATTGCTGTCACACTCACACACAGTGAAGTCCACTCAAAAGGAAGGAAGTATGGGCATGCTGGGAAGGGGGTGTAGGCAATAGCATGATGGGAGTGGTAGTCACAGCTCAACATCCCCCACCCACATGGCCCAGCAAGCTCACACTGAAGCATGCACACCTCACAGGGAGTGAAAAGCCACTTCAAAGATGTCTGACAATGGTGCTCTGTTGTGGGGAGCACAAGGCCCTGCTGGGAACTGGGCACCAACCAACAGCAGGACACCACTGACTGACATCCTGAGAGTCAACCTGCACCCACTGCAAGGGTGGCATGCTTCATGGTGGGATGACTGGGCTGGAGGGAGAAGGAGGTCCGGATGTCAACCAAATACCACCAATGCTGGCCATGCACACACCTCAACATTCACATTGAAATGCTTCATGTTGGCAGGACAATGTGCTACACCAATACCAACCTCTGACTGTGACAACTTAGGACAATGCAATGTACAGGCCCGCATCCAGAGGTACAGTCACAACTGTCAGGTGTTTGAACCATTGATGCCTGTAGAAACATAACATACAATGTGTGTCTCTTCCAAAAACAGGTGATGATGGGGACACAGCAGCAGACGATGAGGAGTCCCTGTCCCAGGCTCCGGGGGACCCTGAGCTCTCTGGTGTGGAACAGCCTCTGCCCTCCTCTGATGGCGAAGACCTACCTGGCCCCTCCGGTGTGAGTCATCATGCAGCACCAGCAGGACCACCATCTGCACCACCTGCACCCACTCCTCCAACAACTGCCAACACACAGACCACCCCCGCCGACACGGACAGACCAAGGACCACCAATGACAACAGCACAGGGACCCCGGCCCACCGTGAAGCAACGGACAACAACCCCAGTACCAACCCCCAAGGGGGCCTAGGGTCACCTGTGCGTGCCACCGCAGGTCCCGCACGTGTGGCCAGGGGTGGTGGGAGGGGTGGTAGGCAGAGGTCGCTGTTTGCAGAGGGGTCTGGACTGTATGATGACCCACAACTGACACGCATTGCTGATGCGTACCAGAATAGCACCGGAGAGGTCAGCCAGGTAGTGGGGATCCTCAAGGACATTCAACAGCAGCAGGCTGCCCATCATGCCCGCTTGGACTCACACATGTCCCGTGTGGAGACACACATGTCCTGTGTGGAGACACACATGTCTGGCATGGAGTCCAAGTGGGACACATTGGAAGAACTGACAGCGGTGCAGAGGGACATATTGACATGCCTCCGCCAGATTAGCACCAACATGGCCACACCTCCCTGTGTGCCCACAACATCTGGTGCCGCAACAACTGCAACTGCCACAGGGAGGGAGGATGACTCTGGTGGAGAGTCCTCTGCACCGCAGCGGCCTGCACGTGAGGGTCCCCCCAGAAAGAAGAGGGGCCGTCCGAGGAAGGACAACTGAGAGGCCGATGGCCATGTACATCCCCCAGGAACCCAACACCTGTTCTGGAAATTCTCCTTTGTGTGCAAACTGTTCACCCTGTCAAATGCAACACAACTCTCCCACATGACATGGGGAGTTTAAGTTGGACTAATGCATCAGATGACTGTGGACTCTACTCAGGACATTTCTGCTACCAACACTTCCAACTCATCTGGGAACTTCGGATTCCAATCCCAATGTACAGCACCCACCATCCTGTGCACTATCCTCACACATGTATGTAAATAAACTCACTAATACACCATACTTGCCTCTGTTGTGATTCCAACGTTGTTTTTGTCATGGAGATGATGATCTGCTAAATGACACTGTGCATGCTAACTGCTACAGCAAGTTCAACACCGTCATGTGAGTCATGGAGACGTGACACATATGAGGGAGACACACCACTAGGGCAACACAACACATACACACCAGGGCCATCTGACTCATCGCCTACACTGATGTTGCCAGGAAATACAGTGGAATGCACAGACACCACACCTATTCACAGTCTGTGTTAACTAGCCCACAGGTGCAGTAAGCAAATGTCAGTCAGATGTGTGACCACAGACAACGCACATCCCAAAGTGAAGCACAGGTTTATTACACATTTGCAACATGTTGTTTCCACTACAGATGCAAGGTAATCCCACGTGGCAGTGGCCACACAGTCAACAATTGTAGAAGAAATAAAGTCCAGGGGTGTGGGGCACATCACCTGTAGGGAAACGACTGCTTCCACCCTGGAAGTTGAACCATGGTGTCGGGGGATCCGAGTGGACCAAACAACTCTGAAAGCACCCTGTGAAGGACAGACATGACACACAGTCAAAAGCACTGAAGAACAGGACAGAACTGCAATACTCATGCCCAATACATGTCACAAGATACCTACACAAAACCAAGTTAGCATGTCAACACTGTTGGGGAGTACAGACTACCTGTAAGGACACATCGCTGCACGCATCCAGTCAAGTAGCACATGGCCACACTCAAACAGCAACAGAGCACCACCAACACATATCATGCAAACTCAAATCATTGACATGACATCTCTGGATACTCACATTCAGCTGAAGAAGTTGGTGATGAGCTGTGTGCGGACATCACCATCATCATCATCATCATCATCACTGGCATCGTGGCCCAGGCCAGGATCCTCCACAGGTGGCGGATGTTGGTCATCGTCATCCAGGATGAGAGGCAACTCCTTCCGCACTGCCAGGTTGTGTAGCATGCAGCAGACGATGAAAATCTTGCACACCTTTGCAGGGGCATATGGGAGGGCCCCTCCTGTCTTGTCCAGGCAGCGAAAGCGGCTCTTCAGGAGACCAAATGTCCGCTCGATCACTCTCCTGGTCCGACCATGTGCCTCATTGTAGCGCATCTGGGCTGGTGTCACAGGGTTCCTGAGGGGTGTCAGCAACCACGGCATGTTGGGGTATCCGGAGTCACCTACATACAGACAATTGCACATTAGCTGAGTTGGGTAAAGAGGGTGGAATACAACATTGCAGAACACACACAATGGTAAAAAGTCAGTACACACCGACAAGCCAGGCACGCTGGTTCTGCATCTGTGACATCATCCTCGGGATGCGACTACTCCTCATCACGTAGGCATCGTGTGCAGAACCGGGGAAACGTGCACACACATGTGAGATGGTCATAT